>CAOLHI010000006.1:1239604-1859407 GCA_948474755.1 Ctenosaura bakeri | reverse complement strand
TTTAAAGGAGACATCTAAAGTGCTAAAAGTTATCTAGGGGCTGAGCCCTATTTTGTAGGCCAAGTAACTCTTTCAAAGTTTAGAGCAAAATCAGGAGTAGATATATCACTCAAATGACCTGGTAATTCCCAGTGCCACTACTGTGGTCCAAAAAAATTTGAGACCAAAAGTTATCCCAGAAGATTGAGTACAGTTTCAAAACTCCCTCAGGTGCCATATATTAAATAATTGAATAAAAGTTCTGAAGATGTCCAAACCGGCACAAGTACATGGGGGGCAGGGGTTGGTTTCTCCCCCTCCAACCATCCCCCAATGGGGCTACTCCCCCCCTATCTTTCTATGTTTGAGTCTTTCCCAAAATGGTGTCCAGAAGTGATGTTGCACCATTCCTGTCTCCATTTTGAAAAGGGCTCCAATAAAAATAGAGGTATTTGTGGTGTGGTAGGCTAGGGGTGTTTTAATATGCCATAGGGGCTTTCTGTACAATTTTTGAGCAAAAAATGTTCTATATATATATAGAGAGATATAGATATAGATATAGATATATAGATATATAAAATGGGGAAATGGGATACTAGAGGTAAGCTTCATATTTTGCCAATCTCTGGCATCGATGAAAATGTGCGTGTAAAGAATGCATACCTTCATTCAGATGACATTTATCAGTGGAATGTTAAACCTGCCAAAGTTTTTTTTTTTTTAATAACGAACAAAAGAGGGTAAATTTCAGAAGTAAGTTCCATTGGTATTTTATTTCCCAAGTGTTTTTAAAGCTATCACAAGCAACCCAATGTTTGACTACAACTCCCATCAGAACTATCCCCTAGAGAAATAATGACACAAAGTACACCAACAACTGCAAAAACACTTTGGGCCTTTCTGCCCTACACGGTTACATCACTATTATTCCACTTTCAGCATCCTGGAGAATCCTGGGGTTTGTAGTTTCCTGAGGCCAAAGAGCTCTCTGGCTGAGAATTCTAAATATACCTCCCTAAACTGCAAGTCCCAGAATTCCATAGGATGTTGAACGTGGAATAATAGCACTATAACAGTGCGGTGCAGAAATGGCCATAGTGAAAAGGGCCTCCTCCTCAGCCCTGACAACTGCAGCTCCCTTCCAGCTCCAGCTCTCCAGCTCTTTCTGGACTCAGTCACCAAATACGGTCCTTTCTTTAGAGTGCATTGGGCAAACCAAAAACTCCTAGAGGTTATGCAAGTACTCCCACTCCCTCCTTCCAATCCCCTCACTTCCTCCAGTCCCAACTTAAAATCTTATCCCTTGCCCTCAATGGTTCCACGTCCTCCTTTCTCCACCCTCATTTCAGTCTTGGTTTAAAATTAATCACTCTATAACTGGTTGGATTTATTTTTTTAAAAAAAATTAAAAGATGTCACCCTCAAGTAGTTCCAGATGCTTGGAAATCCCCCCCCCACAGCCCATCTGCAATTGCCTACCCTCTTCTACAGAAACAAATATCTGAAGTAACTCGGGAGAGCAGTCTTCATACTCAGAAGGCTGCAAGTTCAGGCTGGACATCTCCTTTGTGCTTAAATACTCATTTATGTTTTTCATATTGGCATCTTTTCAGGATTTAAAACAATGTCCCCAAGAAACTGCAAATGATGATAAAACAAATCTAGACCTCTCCTCCTCACAGTAGAGCCAAGTCATATGTCAGGCCTGCAATTTATGGGTGGAACTGGCTCTATCTAGGAAACAAAAAAAATAGAGCAGCAGCTGGCACCCAAAGATAGTGGGGCGATCAAATGGTTTGACAACATAGGCCCTTTTCGCATGCATTTTTTTTTGTGCGAGCGCCCCTTGAGCGTCACATGAATGGGAGCATCGCTCCGTACAACGCACTCCCACTCGCATGACGATCACGAGGCTAAAGGGGGGAGGGAGGGCATTTTTAAATTTTCGGCTGTAAGCCGAAAATACTACACGCTCGTGCAATGCTCGCAGCGCCCTCGTGCATTTACCTGCATGCGGTGCTTCGGCGAGCCTGGCCAGTCATGCTTCCTTCCCCCAGTGCAGCCTACAGTTCCCAGACTGCGCTGCGGAAGGAAGGGGCAGGGCGCTAGTGCGACGGTCGTGCTACCAGGAAGCCAATGCAGGAGGCAGAAGGGCTGTTGTGAGCAGCTTGTGCGAGCCACTGCTCGCGCCAGCGCTGCTTCCCACTGCCGCAACAAAGGCTAGGTGCAAAAAGGGCCATAGTTTTCCCAGGCTTTTCTCAGACCCCAAGAAAAACCAATGGAAAAAGTGGAGCAGCTATGGGATCCCAGGCAGAGGCTTCAGGCAAAGCATCCAGTATACTGCTGACATGTGAAGTGGCCACAGCCTCACAAGCAAGTGTGTGTCCAGGAGAGTGGAAATGGAAGGCACAGGCAGAGGCTCACCAGAAAACTTTCTGAGCTGTAGCCTGCAGCAAGGCTGGGTTCAGTATATTCAGGCACCCAGTGACATCACCCAGTTATAGTGCTATGACTCCACTTTAACTGCCATGGCTCAATCCTATGGCATCCTGGGACTGGCCATTTACTGAGGGACTCAAGCACTCTGGCTGAAAATTCTAAGTGTGTCTCTTTAAACTCCCAAGCCCAGGATTTTCCAGGACTGAACCATGATGGATAAAGTAGAATAATAGCATTATAATTCTGTAGTGTGAATGGGCCTTCAAGTTACAGCTGAAACCAGGTGTTATACCACACACACGCACACACCCATATAAAATAATATCCTATCCATTTAGAGGCCAGATTGGCATTTTTAATTCTGAGATGCCAGCTTTCACTGCTTGTTAATAACAAAGCAGGCTAGGAACTCAAAGAGCATTAAGGGGAGGGGAGGCCTGCAGAGGTCCGGTTAATTGGTTTCTTTATACTATCCTACACTACTCTAAGTCCCATCATTCTCAGGATTCCCTATTAAAGTCAGGTAAGATAGACATGCCACTAAGTCACATTTGGTTAAATATTAAGATCTGTCCCCTTTTATGCTAGGTGCAAGGCGATTTATTCCTTACCTCTTTACCTATACAAAAATCTGCTTTTTGTAAGTTCCACTTTGTAAGTGCTTTGCAAACTATTTCACTAATTAAACACCAGAGCATTATTACATAATTATTCCCATCTGTGATACAAGTAACTGGACTTTAAAAACTGCAGCTTACCACTGCAGAAGCTGGACATTTGCAGTGCAGCAAACATGAATGGCTGGTACAAAATTTCCATATCTCAGCTGTTCATGTCTAATTCTTGATCCACTACCCATCATATAACAAATGAGCCAGCCAAGCAATTGAACACCTGTCACAGCATGCTACATGAAAATTCAGGAGGGATGAGTGTTTCATTTAGTACTGTTTTGATCAAATTTTCAAAAAAATCTGCATTTCCCCCCATAAATTTGACAGAAAGAACTTGACTTTTCTTTTTAAATGAATCTGGGAGACACCAAAGCGGGCAGATTCACCCACCCAGGGATTTCAGTGTCGAGTTCTTAAAAGTCTGGCTTTGAATTTTTCTGAATTATAGCTGTCAATCTTCTTTTCTGAGAGGCCCTTCCTGTTTAATAGACATATGGAAAATGGCTACATCATGGGTTCTCTCTGTACTGAAAATACGTAACTGTCCCTATTGAGTTTGGTCTGCACAGATGGTTGAGAATTACATTCAGGTCCCCCCAATGAGAACTTACCCAAACTGTAAATTTCTTCATAAATTGGACAGAAAGAACCTGAGTTTGAAAAAGAAAGAAGCAAATTTGGAAAGATGTGAAACTGCCATTTCCTTCCCCCCCTCCACTCCCAATGGTGTTCTAAAAGTTTTCCTTCTCTAGAATACATAATGGAATGGAACTCCAAGTGATGGTTCTATGACATCACAGCTAAAAAGACCAGTGAGGATCAAACCACTTTCTTTCTGGTCCCCAGCTTCTTCCCAGCTTCCATGGATGCTATGAACAAAGACGCAGAGGTAAGCTAATTCCTCTGTGTTTGTCACTGCAGCCCTCTCCCCAACACTGAATTACGTATGTTGTGCCTTCAGCTATGCCTATGCTTTGAGTTTTGGTTCACAGGGTCTCTTGTCACCTTCATTTCCCCTCTTGGTCCAAGCTTCTAAAAAGTCATGCTCAAGTTGACTGGGCACAAATGAATTACCCATTAGCATTTTATTGGCATGCCACACAAATATTTAGGTTGTTGTCAAACTGGGTCACTGCCTCTTCCGTTGCATACTTACATGGATAACACAAGAGTTCTAGGACAGAGGTTCACTGACAACAGAGAATTTGTGGTGGAAGCTCTTCTAGATTGTTACCCAATTTGTAGGAGATGCAACATTGCATCTGCAGTTTGACAGCTTATTTTATCATCTCATTCTGCTCTGCTTTTGATAACAGCTTAACCCATGGACATCAGTGGGTTTTAATGGTCATCCCTAACCTAAGAAAAGATTCTTGTGCTGATTTTGACATACAGGCTCCCCCCATTTATCTGACAGGTTAGGGACTGAAGTACTGTCAGAAGACAGAATTGGTTGAAAAGCAGAACCCATGAACTGTATTGTAGGGAGCATAAAGGACTTATGGAGGCTCACTTGGGACCAAACATGTGTGCACTTCTTGCAAAGTCTCTTAGCCAGCTTAGCACTCCCTCCACAGCAAACTTTGCAAGCAGCACATGTGTACAAGCAGTTCCAAATGAGGCTCCATAGGCAAGAAGAAGAATTGATGAAAGACTGTAAACCTCTTTGAATTAATTAAACTTGTCCTTCAAATAAATTAAACTTGTCACACCTTTTGCCTCTATGCTGTTTACATTTTTTTAAAAAAGAGTCCTGTGATACCGTAATGATTAAAAAAATGTATTATAGCTTAAGGCTTCAGAGATTGCAGTCTGCTTCATAAGATGCAGCTAGTTTCATAAGACACATGTATTGCAGTCAGAGGCCCTTTCCGCACTGAGGCTTCTAGCGCAAGCGGGGGAGGCCGGCAAGCGCAAGAAGGCTCGTCCGGGAGGCTGCCGCTTCCCCCTCCTTCCTGCCGCAGGCGAAGGAACCAGCGGGGAAGCGGCACCGAAGGAGGCTTGCCGCGCAAGCCGCCCTCCCCCCGTGCGAAGCGGGAGACCTCGCGCCGGATTCCCACCCCGCGCGCGCGCGCGAAGCGGGCGGCGTCATGCCGGATTCCTCCCCCCGCGTGCGCCGGATTCCTCCCCCCGCACGCGCGAAGCGGGCGGCGTCGCGTCCCCCCGCGCTCACGCGCGCGAAGCGGGCGGCGCGTCCGTCGCGCTACCTCCCCACCCCGCTCCTTCCTTCCGCAGGGGCGGAGGGAAGGAAGCGCGACCCAGCTGGCTCCCGGAGGCTCCGCACGAAAGGTAAGTGCGGGTGGGCTCCGGGAGCGTTGCGCGAGCGCGGGGTGATTTTCGCTTGTACGCGAAAATCAAAAAACCCGCGCTCGCGCCGCTTCAGCCCCGTGAGCCGGGCGGAAGTGGGAGTGTGTCATGCGGAGCGACGCTCCCACTCCCGCGAGGCTCACGGGGCTATCGCGCGCGCAAAGGCCCGTGCGAAAAGGGCCAGAGTCTACAAAACTTCTCGAGGGCTTTAGGTAGGAATCTCTCCCAGCCCTGTCTAGAAATGGTGGTGATTGAATTGGGGAATCTACATCATGCACTGCAGTTGTTCTACTTCAAGCCATAACTCTTCTGTGCAACAATGCATGTTGCCAAAATCCTGGGAAATGAAAACTAAAACCAAGTCTCAACTGGAAATGTTTACTCTCATTCCGTCCCATCACTTCCCTATCATGTACATCAGCATTCTCCAATCTGTTGCCCTCTGGAGATGCAAAACTACAATTTCCCTCGTCCTCAGCTAGCTTGGCCATTTCCTGGTCTAGGGAAGGCTGCTTTACATTTATGTGGTGAACTAGATTGGTAGATTACAAATAAGTATCACTGCTACACAGTACACCGCACTTTGATTTGTCTCTCATAGGGTTGGGAAGGGAAAGGATGGCATGGAACCATATTCACATTTTTGAGGTCTGTGTATATTTGGCCCATTTCCGCACTACACTCTTCTAGCGCAATTATTCCACTTTCAACATCCTATGGAATCCTGGGGTTTGCAGTTTTGGGAGGGGCCAGCTGGTTCCTCCTGAAACTACAAACCCCAGGATTCCATAGGATGTTGAAAGTGGAGTAATTGTGCTAGAAGAATGTAGTGCGGAAATGGTCTTGGTCTCTGAAAGGAGTCAAAGAGAAGCCCAAATGAAAACGTAATCAGTGAAGAGCAGGGTAGAATAAGAATTGGCTCACAAACTCTCTGTTTCTTTCAGTTCTATTCTTTCTCTAAAATACCATGTTTTGAATTGAATTACATTTTTCATCATCCTTCACAGTGAGAGGCCAAGCCCTACAGGACCACCCCTACCATTAGGCACAGTGAAGTTGCTAATATATATAGTAGTAAGAAATGACAACCAGGGATGGAAAACAAAGCTCACGTCTTCCCAGCCTACACACAGAAAGTTGTGGAAGATACTTTGCCATCACTATTGCTGGAGAGAAATTCAACAACTATCTGAGATTGGTTACTCCTAAACTCAACTAGTGAATTTATAGCAGAGGTGAGATTCAAATCAGGGCCTTTTTAATATGTAGCTCAGTCTTTCTAACCACTATGTCACATCCAAACTCCCGTGTCAATCTCGGGTTCTGACCCATGTCCCATCTGATTGTATTTGGATTGTTATTTATTCTTTTTTACAGAGTATAGTACCCTGTATTAAAATGCAACCAGAAGATAATCCTCTTTTTGGAGATGTCCTCTATTTGAGGGACTGATTTTTTTTAAAAACAACCTAAGCAGATAGATCAGAGATCTTGACTTTGCCAATGAACAAATTAGCACCTGAAGAATAGATCCAGTTATTCTTATACAGAGGTCACTTGGTCATGGTGTTCCACACTCAAGTGGGATTTTAATTCTGAATGTATGTATGTATGCATATATGTATGTATGTAAGTAAGTATGTATGTATGTTATGTATCTCCATATATGTATGTAAGTATACACACACATACACACACTGTTTTTGCATCTGTGCATTTAGAACCATAGAATCATAGAATCATAGAAATGTAGAGTTGGAAGAGATCACAGGGGCCATCCAGTCCAACCCCCTGCCATGCAGGAACACCCTCAAAGCACTCCCGACAGATGGCCATCAAGCCTCTGCTTAAAAACCTCCAAGGAAGGAGACACAGCCACACTCCGAGGCAGCAGATTCCACTGCTGGACAGCCCTGACTGTCAGGAAGTTCTTCCTGAGGTTCGGGTGGAATCTCCTTTCCTGCAGCTTGAATCCATTGCTCTTTGTCCTGGTCTCTGGAGCAGCAGAAAACAAGCCCTCTCCTTCCTCTACGTGGCATCCCTTCAAATATTTAAACATGGCTATCATGTCCCCTCTTAACTTTCTCTTCTGAAGACTAAACATACCTAGCTCTCTAAGTCTATCCTCAGAGGGCATGGCTTCCAGGCCTCTCACCATTTTGGTCGCCCTCCTCTGGACTTGCTCCAGCTTGTCAATATCCTTCTTGAATTGGGGTGCCCAGAACTGGACACAGTATTCAAGATGGGGTCTAACCAAAGCAGAGTAGAGTGGTACCAGTACCTCTCTCGATCTAGACACCATACTCCTATTGATGCAGCCGAGAATTGCATTGGCTTTCTTGGCTGCCGCATCACATTGCTGACTCATGTTCAGCTTGTGGTCTATGAAGACTCCTAGATCCCTTTCACACGTACTGCTATCCAGCCACGTGTCCCCCATCTTATATTTCTGTATTCCGTTTTTTCTACCTAAGTGTAGGACCTTACACTTCTCTCTGTTCAATTTCATTTTGTTCCCCTTGGCCCAGCTCTCCAATCTATCCAGGTCATTTTGAATTTTGATCCTGTCCTCTGGTGTATTAGCAACCCCTCCCAATTTGGTATCATCTGCAAATTTGATGAGCATGACCTCTATTCCTTCATCCAAGTCATTGATAAAAATATTGAACAGCACTGGGCCCAGGACAGAACCCTGTGGCACCCCACTAGTCACTTCTCTCCAGGATGAAAAGCAGCCATTTGTGATCACCCTTTGGGTTCGGTCGGTCAACCAATTACAAATCCAACTAACAGTAGCCCTGTCCAGCCCACATTTTACTAGCTTCTTTGCAAGAATTTAAGTTAGCATATGTGAGTTTATACAAATTATTGTCCACCTTGTCTTCTGCTTTGGTAATATGAAAATAGTTACCTTAACTCAGAGTCTTAGAACTTGCTCCCCTTTAACAAAATTGAAGGTCTCAACACAAGTGCCACTGAACCCATTTATTCATCCTAATTTTCAGCCTTTCCTTTTTGTTCATTAGTCCCAACTGCTTTCTAGGGCAGGAGCAGGGTAACTTTTTCAGCTAGAATACTTAATTGCTACCCATAGAATTGTAGAATCATAATGTTGGAAGTGGGGGTGCTCATGGGCCATCAAGTTCAACCTCCTGCTCAATGCAGAATTTCCAGCCAAAGTATCCCTAACAGGTAGCTGTTCAGCCTCTTTTTGGAGATGTCCAAAGGAGGAGATTGTTCTTGAGGGGCATGTGAACCTGACACACTGTATCACACCCACCATAGGGCACTGTTTCAGGAGAGAAGCTGTGGTTACTACCATCAAGGGCAAATTTATCGTCAGCTCCGCTCCACTCTGCTGTTTGGAGACCATATAAGGCCATATATTGGCACATGTTTCTTTTGGCTGCCTTTTTTTTTCCTGACTGGTGTTTCCTTTATGGGTGTGAGTAAGGGTATGTTTTTATTTCAGGTGGGTTTCTTCCCAAAATAATTAAATAGTTACTGCAATATTTTGTCAGTTCTACTTTATCATAAGTTGTGCCATATTGTTTACATGTATTACTTACGTACTTTAGGGGACCTTTTTGACCAAAAGATGGCATAGAAACAAATTATAACATAGCAGCATTCATTGGAATTGAATAGATTGATTCCATTTTAATGGTGGTCTTTTAAAAGTTTAACTATATTGTATTTTAATTTGTAAGCTACTCTGAGTCCCAGTTTTGGGGAAAAGGTGAGATATAAATAAAAAATAACAAGTGTATAGACTTTCAAACAGGTGCCTTTCTCAGCCTCTCTCATCTCTGAAGGTCAGTGCTGATCAGTTAAGCAGGAAGGATATTACAATTTCCTCTTCCTGGAAAACAAACATGTTTTTCAAGTGTTGAGAAACTCTGATGAGAAGAATCCTGTACTGACGAGAATCTTCACAGTTTGGGACTTATTCTGAGCAAAATTCATTTGTTGCTTTTTTGTCCAGAAAATAGCATTTTCTGCATGGAGAACAGCACTTTCTGTGTGGAAAATAATATTTTGATGCAGAAATATTATTTCTTTTGCATAAACTGAAACAACCACTTGTGAATTTTGCACAGAATAAGTCTCCAAATTCTAAATAGCCTTAAACACTTTCTTGCAGCAGAAAGACGATTGCTGAAATTACTCAGCACTACCTTTGAGGAGAAACTTGATGAAGAATTATACCCCTCCCTGTTACTCCCATCAAAGTGGGAATAAAAACTGGGCCCTTTCCTCTAATTTGTCAGCTTCTCAGTCCTGTCTGAGTCCTATCTGCTTCTCTGTTGACCAGCTTGGATTACTTGAAAAGCAAACAGGCCCTAATTTAATTCCAGTTACAGCACACTAAATAGAGAGTTTAATCTCTTTCTTTCCACTATGCTGAAATGGAGATTAACAGAGGAGGTACAGCCTAGGAGAGTACTGTGGGCTGGATTGGAGAGTTTTGTAATCTGGATTTGGCCTGGAGG
This sequence comes from Ctenosaura bakeri, assembly GCA_948474755.1. NCBI lineage: Eukaryota > Metazoa > Chordata > Lepidosauria > Squamata > Iguanidae > Ctenosaura > Ctenosaura bakeri. Next base: position 1,849,515 of record CAOLHI010000006.1, on the reverse strand, counting down.
TTGGAAGTCTGCAGCCTCCACCATAGCAAAACTTTTATCTATTAACTCTACTATCACACTGTTATTCAGATATTGCTTCTATAAAGAAGAACCTTCCATTTCAAGATGCATTCTTTCTTTTCCAGCTCTTGTAGGATCACTGATGTCACTCACTGCCTGGAAAGACATGTTTGCTGTTGCAGCCATACATCTTGATCTTTCCTCTTATGGGTGCCTGCATTCCCAAAGAGATACCTCCAGCACCCCTGACTGTAGACAGCTTACTGTCAGCACAGAACAGCTTGGAGAGTGACAACCGGGAAGCTGATGAGATGCTGAGAGCTTGCTTAGACCATGCTCTCCGAGAGTTCCCTCGCGAACCACGCCGTCTCCGTGAAAATGCCACCTTGACCATTCGGGTGAAAAGCAGGAAAAGGTTGGAGTTTGTATCTGGTGGTGGTGAAAACAAGATAGTGGTCTCTTGGTTCAAGAGAGAAACCCACTATAACATTGATATCTCTAATCTGGAGGTGTACTTGGATCGATTGTCTTTCTCCCCACCTCCACTGACCATTGAGAATTTGGAGAAAGTGAAACAGGAGCTCCTTAAATGGTCTGATGCTACAAAGGAACTCCGTGCCTGCTTGGATGTTGCCATAACAGAAGTTGAGAAGGAACCACCATCAGTGAAAAATGATGCTGAATTGACCATTGAGTGTGGTAGTGCCTGCTTGGATTTTATTTCAGGGAAGGGAAGGTCCCACATCTACATCCTTTTTTCTGATAAGCAGCCTCGGTACAGGGTCCAAGTTCCCTCTGTGGATGTTTATCTAGACAGGTTGAGCTGCCGTGCAATGCCACTCACTACTGAGAACTTGCTGAAAGTGTGGAAAGAAGCAGAAAACCTGAAAGGATGTACAGTGGACCTCCGGGCCTGCCTCAAGCGAGCCTTGCAGGAGTTTAATGCTTTGTCACCACAGCACCGGGCTAATGCCACCATCTTTATTGACTGTGATGGGAAGAACTTCAAGATGGTTTCTGGCCATGGAGAGAGCTGGATCTCTGTCTTTAACATTCTTGGAGATCAACATTGCCGCCGAGAAGTTGTGCTGGCTCTGGGAGAGACAGGATCATCCAGCAGAGTAACTGGATCATCTGCTGGGAAACGTGGGAAAGAAGGAGCACCATTTAGGGTGAAAAAATCAGAAAACAGGAGAGATGCAGAGGAAGGTCCATCTAATCAGACAAAGAGAACTTCCAACAAGTCAAATGGGCTGCCTGATGAGAAAACATCTAAGAGATGGCCATCCAATATGATTAAGTTAGAAGAATTTGCATCAAGTAGTAGGAAAGAGGAGGAAGAAACAATATCATTTGGGAAGAGGACATATTCCAGTGGCAAAAGGGTGGATCCAGAACTCTCAAATAGTTCCAGGGCTCTGGAAACAGATTCTTCTATGAGATCAAAAGTATTATCATCCAACAAGAGGAGAAAACTATCTGATGATGATGGAAAAGAAAGAGAACTTACTGAGCCACAGAGTTTATCCTGTGAAATAGCAACAGAAGAAGTGTTAATCCATGGAAAGAGTGAGGAAACAGGGAAAGACATGAGGCTATCCAATGCATCAAGTGACAGAGAAAAAGAAAAGGCAGAGGAAGGAGAAGCCCCACCTGATGTTCTAGATATGTCTTCAGAAAATCAACAGGGAGATGATGGACCAGAAAGGTGATTCATCTGGAGGACCAGAGAGTATGATAGATCCATTCCAGAGCAAGACAAAATCCAGTTCTTGTACTGGGATTGAAAAGAATCTATCCCAGGAGCAAGATATTCTTTTTTTTTTTTCAGATCAGGAAGCTGGGGGGCTGGTCCATGAAATGAATTGTGCCAAAAAGAAAAAGACACCAAATAAATGATCTACGGACCTGAAACTTTTCTCTTTTGTGGGTCACCTCCTCCATGGGCTATGCATCTCATTGTGAGTAGTTACTCCATAAACAGGTTCTGTGGCCCCTGTGTAGAACAAAGAGCCTCTAGTACCTGGAGGACAAAATCTAAGTTGGAGTGTGTAAACTCCTTTCCAAGAAAAGGATTCTGGTGTATTTAGCCAATGGCATGGTAGGGAAAAACTTGAGAGGCAAAACTTACCCCATTACTCATGTTCCATAACAGGAGCATCTGCCAAAAATACAGGCAGGGAACACTAAACCCAGAGGACCAGAGTGAGATAGCTTGACTTTTTCATTGCCACTGAGTTGACTCCAAGTGAAGTCACTCCATGCCTCAAATAACAGGCCCATAGCCAGATAGACATTTTCTGACAAAGGAGTGAAAAGTCACATTGTAAGCTACCTTGAAAGTCTGTTGTCAGGCAAAGCATTTATGAAATAGATGTTTTAAAAGTGAAAAAAAATTACATATTTTAGGGAGCAGTTAGGTAGAATGCCCATCTACAGCTCTTTCTTTCTATGTCTACAAGTAATATTGCTACAGCCTTGAATCTTAAAAGGAAAGCTGGGAACTCAAGGCGGGTCCTGGAATGATTCTGGAAAAGCTGGGTTTCCAGAATTTACAGTGGATCTATCTATCTGTCTGTCTGTCTGTCTGTCTATCTATCTATCCATCCATACACACACAAACACACACTAGTGTATATACCCAGCGTTGCCCAGAATTTTATTTTCTCATAGGATTATACTTGTTAAAAAGATGTGTCTCTAATTCTCTAAACTGTCTTGTCCAGTACCTGTAACTTTTCTCCGTATTCCCAATCCAATCTGTATTCAGAGTTATTAATATGCAGAGGTTGGGTACCTGAGGGAATACACTGCCCTCCTCCTTGCTGCCTGGCCTCATCTCAGTAGCAACTGGCCTATTCCAGAGAGGCCCAAGAGATCTCTCAGAATTCTAAAGGCCCCTCCCTGAACTGCAGACCCCAGGATTCCATAGAATCTTCTTAGGCAGCCAATCATATGAGGTCTTCACCTGACACAGCCAATAATATGAGCTCTTTGCCTGACACAAACACACAAAGATACAAACTTTGACTTTCATATAGTAGATAATGACATGTAACCCAGTGATAGAGTTTGAAAAAGTTACTTCTCTGGACTAAAGGGCCAAACAGAAGACAAATATATTTCAGAATGGGATGGCTTTAATTGATTATTAAGGCTTAAATTGTCCAAGTACTCTAAACTAGCATAGGGCCATTAAATTAATAAGATTTACATATGTGTTGACTTACCGTTTAATAATTGATTCAAAGGGTCTACTCTTGTTGGAATTAGTAATTGAATTCAGGCTTTAGAGTCCCCAGCCAGCATGCATATGGTGAGGTGTGGGAGTTGGAGACTGAAAAAAATAACTTTCCCATGTTCTAAAGCAGAATATCTTCATCAACTTTATTTATTTAAAGCATCATATTAAAACACATCTTTTGTTAACACACTTAAATACATCTGAGTGACTGAATATTTATAGGAAGAGTATATTCTTTTTAATATTTTTATTAAACATTAAACCAAAACATATGACCACCAATAAACAATACAAGATATCAAACCAATCCTAGAAAAAAGTGAAAAAAAACACTACAAGCAATACAATACCTATATGAAAATAAAGGTTAATTAACTAAACTACCAACATACAACTAAACAAACCTAACAACTAAACTAAAACTGAACTAACGGACATGAATTTTTTAAAAAAAGTTGGTTCCCACTAGGGATGGGCCAACCAAATCCTTGAATCCTCGAAACCTGGGTAAGGATTCAAGATTCCCAAATCCGAATCCCTGTGCCAAAATAGGCAAACCGAATCTTTCGAATCTGCCAACTAAATAGATTGTTGGAGACTGGGATGCCTGAAAACCTGGGAGACCATACATACAAGGGAAGACAGTAAGTAGGTGAGGTTTTTCCTTGGAGTAATAATGGCCTTTACTAACAATTTCACAAATTACAGCTGGGCTTGTATTCTAAGATATTTAAATTGAACATTTCATATTTGAGTTCAGTACTTGACTGGAAGCTACAGGCTGGAGATTTCAAGGACAGATGAAACATTCCTTTGCATGGCTCCCTTGCAAACCTCTTTCAGACACAATTCCAGGGTTTGGAGTTTTACAAGGGGTCACAGCCTTCTCTGCCAAAGTGTGCTGGTGCATCATCAGACTACAAACCCCAGGATGCCATAAGGAGCTATGCAAAGAAAAGCCAGTTTTGACTTGGATTAGCTCTGTACTGTAGTATGTGGCCCTGTTTACAGAGACAGGAAAATGGGGGATTAATCCACATTTTCCTGCCTGTGTACAAAGGGCCTTCATGTCATTTTCAATCTGGGGTGATGGCGAGGCAAAACTATGACAATTGTCTTGGTCAGATTTCTTCAGAGGGAGGTTTGCCTTTGCCTAGGCTTTTGCTAAGGCTGAAAGAGTGTGTCTTGCCCAAGATTGTCCTTCTTTCCCTTGCTTTTTAAACTTTTTTTTTTTTTTTTAAAGGATTCAAAAGATTTGAGATTGGTGAGATTTGTGGATTCCTAGAACCTTTCAGGGATTCAGATCTGGATTTGGATTCAGAAAATTCTGGATTCATCCCATCCCTAGTTCCCACCTTCGTGGTGAACAGCTCTTAGTAAATAATTTACTTAACTTTCTTAAGTCATTACCAACATTCCAAGTACTCTTGTTGCTAATATTTATAGCTTTAAACACAAAGCAAAAAAGATTTAATTAGTAAGTTGTAATCACAACAAGTGAAGAATTATCATTATTAGTAGTAAACTAATGATATAAATCTGTTATAATAAAGTAAATTGTTCTAATTACTTTTATAATCAAACTAATAAAATCACATTAATTAAACCACAAATCAATTCAATAATATACTACTACACAACAATCAAAGCAATAATTAGTTCTTAAAAATTATGACTGATTTTAGAACAACAATCATTTCACTATAGTACATAATTATGTACAGAATATATTCTAAAAGGGCAACAAATTAAAATTCAACTTATATTTTCATAGTATCTTTCTCATTTAACTATATACCAAAATAGAAAAATCTACCCTTAAAATCTTATGCAAGTTTAAAACTCTACTGTCATCAATTCATCTTCATTTTTTCTTAGACAATCAATTAAGCCATTCCATTCTGAAATACATTTGTCTTCTGTTTGGCCCTTTAATCTGGATGTAAAATTTCTCTGTTTCCACTACTGGCAAAACCACCTCTGAGTATTCTTTGCCATAGGGAGCGAGGGAGGGGTTAAAGAAAGAAAGAAAAATTATGAAATTCATGGGGTTCCCATCGATCCATATGCAACCTGAAGGTATATACAACACACACAGTTAGGGGTAAACACCACCTTCAGACACAGAAGAGCAACTACATTTAAACAGAAATTTTGCCTGATGGTATTGTGGTAACAAGGGCTCCGGGAGTGCCATCAACAACTAATTTTTCTTTCTTTCTTTCTCCCCCCACCCCTTTGGTAAAGAATACTCAGAGGTGGTTTTGCCAGTTCTTTGAAGGGATGTCATATGGAAGCTTGGGCAAGCTTGTTTTCTGCTGCTCCAAAGACTAGGACATGGAGCAATGGCTTTGAACTTCTGGAAAAGCAATTCCACCTAAACATTAGGAAAAACTTCTGGATGGTAACAGCAGCTAGACAGTGGAATATATTGCCTTGGGGTGTGGTGGAGTTTCCTTCTTTGGAGGTTTTTGAACTGCAGCTGGATGGCCATCTGTTGGGCATGCTTTGATTGTGTATTGTTGCATCGCAGAGGATTGGACTCAATGGCCCTTGTGGTGTCTTCCAGCTCCATGATTCTATGATTCTATAAAATGTAGCCTATGCCTGGTATTCATTGGCAGTCTCTTGTCTGAGTAATAACCAGGTGTAACTCTGCTTAGTTTCCAAGACCATACAGGATCTGGTGCCTTTAGAGTACTTTGGAGTGGTTTTTACAGAGATTGGGCCATGCTCTATGGCTGTTTCCTATATGGTTTTGCTAAACAGCCATTGTGGACAGAGGTTGGGAGAAACTGTGGAACCAAACAAGAATGTGATTTATTTGTTTTCATTAGATTTAATTATTTGAATAATGGTGCTCGTGTGTGTGCCATCACATATATGTGTGCTTCTCTGTTGATGCACCATGCAGTATGTGTGTATGTTATTAATCACTGTGAAATGAATTGCAAAGTGGAGAAAGGGGGAGTCTTGTGACTGTGAGAGCAAAGGTGCTTGAAGTGGGTTCTCTCCCAGCCCCCACACCATCCAACTTTTAACAGATGAAAAGTGAGGCATGTAAGACCTGTAACATCAGGATGTGGTCAAAATGGCGACTGTTATTAATGCAGACAAACGCACAAACAAGGGCAAGCTACAGCGGTTTGCTTTTGCTTGATCCTAATAGATCCTACGAGATTCTGCCCCCTCCTCTGCTCTCTCTCCAGCTGAGTTGCTTTTGCACTTTGGACTCAATTGGCAGCAACTGAAGTAAAGTGACTAGGAAGGGAGAAAGTGAGCGGATGAAAGAGAAAGTGCACTGAAAAGAGGGATGATAGGTGATTAATCAGGACTGTCCCTGGCAAACTGGGTCACCTGGAAAATATGTCCCCTCCATCCCATGCTTTCTGCCATCTCAGGGGAAAGTCAGTGGTGGAGAAAGGTGTTGCCTTTTCCAGTGGGCTCAACCAAATGGAAAGGGATCCTGGAACTTGTATTTTCTAGAAGTACTTGAAATCCTCTGCCAGAGAGCAGTAATGCTCTAGCTCAGGAGAATGCTCTAAACTCTAGGGTGCTCCCCTAGAGTCTGTAGGGCTTAGAGAGTTCCAAGTACCTCATCAAACTACAAATCCCAAGATTTTGTAGGCTGCAGCTATGAAAGTTAAAACGCTATAAATGTACAGTGTTGGGACATCCTGCAACAGGCAGGAACAGGAGAAAGCAATTTTTTTTTCATAGAATCATAGAATCATAGAGTTGGAAGAGACCCCAGGGGCCATCAAGTCTCACCCCCTGCTATGCAGGAACACCCATCAAAGCATTCCCAACAGATGGCCATCCAGCCTCTGCTTAAAAACCTCGAAAGAAGGAGACTCCACCACAGTCCGAGTCAGCAGCATATTCCAGTGCCAGACAGCTCTGACTGTCAGGAAGTTCTTCATAAGGTTCGAGTGGAATCTCCTTTCCTGTAGCTTGAATCCATTGCTCCTTGTCCTAGTCTCTGAAGCAACAGAAAACGAGCCCGCTCCCTCCTTGACATAACATCTCTTCAAATATTTAAACATGACTATCATGTCCCCTCTTAACCTTCTCTTCTGAAGACTAAACATACTCAGCTCCCTAAGCCATTCCTCATAGGGCAGGGAGTCCAGTCCCTTCACCATTTTGGTCGCCCTCCTTTGTACACACTCCAGCTTGTCGATATCCTTCTTGAAGTGAGGTGCCAGAACTGGACATGGTATTCCAGATGAGGCCTAACAAATGCAGAATAGAGTGGTTACCATTACCTCCCTTGATCTAGACACCATACTCTTATTGATGCAACCGAGAATTAAGTTGGCTTCCTTGGCTGCCGCATCACACTGCTGACTCATATTCAGCTTGTGATCTACCAATACTCCTAGATCCCTTTTACATGTACTGCTATCCAGCATGTGTTCCCCATCCTATATTTTAGAGAGGAAACTCATAGTGTGATGTTATACCTCTCTACTCAAAGGCAAGCCCCACAGCCTTTTAAAAATAATGTGTTTCACACTTTTAAAAGGCAGCTAACTTTTTAAAATGATTATTCTTCACCAGTGTCTATATCTGGATTTTAGTGAATGCACAAAAGCATGTTTTACCCATGGCTAAATGTTTAGCAAATATTTAACAAAAGCACATGGGTTTTTTTCCCCCAGCTCTAGAAAGCAGGGTATGTGAAATGCCTGGTGGAAACTCTTCTGTTGGAAGAGGGAATGCTTTGAGTCTGATCAGCTTGTTACCTCTGAAATGTTTTGAAATACTCATTGAAATGATCTGGCGTCTACAAAAAAAATATGCCAAATAAACTTTGTAGTCTTGGAGGTGTTACAAAACTCTGTTTGTACTGCAAGAGGCTAAGATATCTACTCTCCTTGAAATACCCTTCCCCATTTTTAAGTGGTCTGCTATATTTTAAATCTTGACTGCTATATGCCTGATTCAAGGTTTTTCAACTGCTTTGTTGACTTTTACACTCTGCCATGGGTTCCACTCTCCTCCTGCTCCTCCTCCTCAGCTAATTTTTCACAGAAGCTAAAATTTTTGTGTGGATCTATACCTATGATGCTTAAATAGTCTTGAGACACCAGGTTTTGTCTAATCAAGGGAGCTAAACCACATCAGGCCTGGTGAGTACTTGGAAAGGTAACTGCCATGGTATGTCAGATCCTGCAGGCTATATTTGGAGGAAGGCAGTGGCAAAACCCTTTTATGTAAATCTTTCTGAGAAAACATTACAGTAGAGTCACTATAGTGTGGAATGAACTTGTAGGAACATATTTTTCCCACTTTGGGCATGTAATATAATGCTGTGTAGTGTTTTGATGCTCTTTGATTTTAATGCTCTCCTCCAATGTTATTGCATTTTTCATTTGCTTGTTTGCTCTCATGCACTCTTGCTCTGTTAGCTTTACAGTAAGCATAAATGATGGCTTGAATTCAGAATTACAGTTATGAATTGATAGATTAGAGTACACATATGTAACTGATTCACAGCCACAATCATAGGCCCTTTCTGCACCTTACCTTTTTTCAGCTCTGGGGCGCGGGCATCACGTGAGCAGCCTCCAGTGAGAGGCTCTCGCATCCCCACTGCTTCAGCTACACACGAGCTGCCTGCTCCCGGGCAGGTAGCGTGAGAGCCCGCCTCTTCCTTTCACAGTGCAGCCTGGGAGTTTCCCAGGTGGTGCTGGGGCAGGAAGCAGGACCACCACTGCTCTGGAGGCTCCACACGCATGGCAAGTGTGTGCAGGGCCCTGAAGCATGTGTGACCATGCACCATTTTCAGCTGAAAGCTGAAAATGAAAAAGTGCATGAGCGGTGCCTGCCAGGCCCTGGAGCGTTGCATGATTGTGAGTGCGTAGTGCAGATTGCTCCTCACAATTGTGCAACACTCCAGACACCCTTTCGCCTGGCAAATGCCATGTGAAAAGGGCCATAGAAATAGTAGAAACAATAGATAGGGACTATAAAAGTCCTCCAATCCTGACTTATTTGGCATCAGCTGCTGTGAGTGACAGGGGTCTGTTCTCCTGTTGATAAAACACAGCAGAGTGACCTTTCCCCACACACAGGCACCCCACCAGTGATTTCTGGCACAAAGAAGAATTGCAACAGGGATTCTCCTGCCAATTGTTGCACCAAAAATTGCTGGTGGGAGGGAGTGGAAGCATCAGCCTGCTGCATCGTGACTGACAAAAGAACAGATCTCCATCATTCACAGCAGCTGCTGCCTGGTAAAGCAGTATTGGGAGGGTTGAGCCAGTAGAGCCTAGTTTGTTTAGTATACTTAGACCAGTGACTTAGTTAAATGTACTAACTAGAGCCTAGATCTAGACTCTTCGCCAACATTTTCATTATACATTATTCTGGGTACAAGAGGATGCAATTTACAAAGTGGGGATAGATATCTACCTTCAACTTTTCAGGAAGCTAATTGAGAATTGGTGTAAAGAAGCGAAAACTCTCGCAATGTAGCTCCTCAAATTCTCCTGGGTTTTGCCAGTTCCTGTCACCTCTGTGTCTATTCATTCCCTGTGGCGTCTTTTCCTTTCCTTTCTTTTTGCAGTCTCTATTGTGGGAAGAAGGGTGGTGGTGGCCTCCAGAGGGAAGATGGAGGGGAGGATTTCTTTGTTGAACTATATCCCTGTGTGACTTCTTTTTTGGAATACATTTTTTTAAATTAATCATGCTAGTGTCAAGAATTGCCAGGAAATAGTCTGGGACAACAAAAAACACCCACCCTCCAATTCTCCTGATGTGGCAGGAATAGTCCCGATTAACCCTCTGTTGTCTCACTTTTTCAGATGCTTGTACAATGTTCCAATTTCTCTCTTCTTCCACTCTCCCCCTTTTTATTTCAGCTTGCTTCAGTTGTTGCACACTGAATTCAAAGTGTAAAAGGAGTTTGTATTCAATTAACTTAGCTGTGGGAGAGGACAAAAGGGGGAAAGACTTGCCATTCCCAGTAGGCTCAGGCAAAAGCAAACTGCTGTGGCTTTCACCAGCTTGTGTGTTCTTCCTCACTAATAACTTTTGCCATCCTGTCCACACTGTGATGTTGCTTGGACACAAATGCCCCACTTTTTATCTGTGAAATGTAGGGAGATATGAAAATGTTGTCTGGTAATGTTGTTGCTGTTGCTATTTTTTTTAAAAAAAAAAACAACAAGAACTATAGCTACAAATACTGCAACCTCCAGCAACATTGACCCAGTGTAGAGGAGGCCTGAACAGGAAAGGTTTTATGCAGAATGAACACTGTGTGTATCAACTACATTTATTGATTCTTTCAAGCCAAACTCTGCAGCAAGCAATACAGTCTGAAAGCCATAAGACTTTATATAAAAAGTGGAACAGGAATATAAAACACAAGAATTTATCACTGTACAGCTTCATTCCATATAACTAATGCAATTTTAGATATTGTGAGGCTGAAAGTAGCATGTTTGAGTATAAGCATCTTTTTCATGTAGACCAAAAAAGAAAAGAAAAAGCAAGCCCCTGTTTCATACCTTAACATAACATATATTGAAATATGAATTGAAACAAAAAATCAAACCTCAACAAACACACATTATGCCCGAAGGCCCTCTAGAAAAGGTAGTTCCCTTATTTTTTACCCTCCCCAAGAGAAAAGTTTGCCTGTTAAAGGAGACGAGGGTGTCTACAGATTGAGTTAATTTGGGAAAATGTGATCCCTTTCTTCCCTTTTCTTCATTAATTATCTCCTGGTTGTTGTTTTTTTTAAAGCTTGATAGTTCAATGATAAATACCCCATGTTGTTTAGCTTTTTATGAGAAAGTGGATTGGGTCCTGATTCAGTGTTTGTGGTAAGAAAAAATTTGGGAAAAATTTGAGGGATGGGGAAAATGTTTTGTCCTTTTGCAGACTTGGGCTCTGAACATAAAACATATCAGGAAAGAAAAAGTAGAACAGCTCCATCTGCTATGTGTTGACTTGACTGGATGACATTTCATTTAGCAGTCTCTTTTGTAAATGTTCATGAAACCTCATGTGACTGGGAAAGTAAAGTGATACAGACCAAATAATGGCAAATTGCACACTGCCTACAATATCTTGGATCTTTCACTCAGATTACAAATGGTAAGGGTGAAACCACAACCCAGTTTAAGACTTGTGTTTGGATAGGAAACAGGAATGTGTGTCAAAGGCATGGGACTGCATACACCAGGGGCCTAGCCACACTACACAGTCATAGCACTGATTCTACTTTTAAGTAACATGGCTGCATCCTGTGGAATCCTGGGTTTTGTACATTCTAGGAGACGAGCAGGCTGACTTTAGAAAGAACAGGTCAACACTTGGCCATCGTTTAATTCTAAGTCACCAATTGGAAAAGTATACAAGATCATTTAGTTCCAAATTATACGTGGCCTGTATAGATGTAAAATCAGCCTTCTATTCAATATCCAGAGATCAACTGTTTGCTAAACTTTCTTCCCCTTCTATGGATAAAAGACTTCTTTTGTTAATTATGTCCCTATACCATAATACCACCATACAAATTAGATATGGCACACAGGGGAGTCTAACTAAAGGTATTCCTGTTCAAAAAGGAGTCCGTCAAGCCTGCATTTTGGCACCTACTCTTTTTAATTTGTACCTCAATAACCTTTCCACAATCTTTGATTCAGAGTCTTTCCATGCTCCAAACCTGGCTGCTGCTAAAAATCTCCTTACTCCTGTATGCAGATGCTGCTGCTCTGCTCTCTTTTAGTAAAGTGGGTCTTAAGTGTATGTTAAGAGTTTTTGTGGATTACTGTAAAGATAATCTACTAACCATCAACTTTAGCAAAACTGAAATTGTTTTTTTCTAAAAGTCACTCTCTATCTGAATGGATTATAGCAGGACACAAGATTAGATGGTTTCGATATTTAGGTATCACTTTTCAATCTATTGGTACTTGGGCAAGTCACCAAACTTCTGCTCTCCAATCTGCATCAAATAGTGCCAAAGTTATAGTCCATTTTTACTATACTAAAGGTGGGCAATTTATTCCTGCTGCCTTTAGGGTATTTAAGGCCAAAGTACTGCCCCAATTGTTATTCAGCATCTCTACCTGGATTTTAGGCTTTTCCAAGGCTATGGAACAAATACTTTCAGCATTTTTGCAGTGATTGTTTGGTGTACCTACCTGTGTGCCATCAGCAGCACTTTGCCTTGAAGCAGATATTTCATCTGTGGAATGCACAGCTTGCCTATGGGCATTAAGATACTGGCTTAGAATTTTTTATTCAAAAGCTGAATTTGGCTATATACATCTTTTGCCAGCAGACAATTATCAAAGCCAGTGGTCCAAAGCCATCAGTGATAAAGTACAAAGATTAGGCTTTTCCAACACATTTCTTTCGACCCAAGATTTGGTCAAAGCTAAAATGATCCTCGATTGCCAGATATCTATCTATCTATCTATCTATCTATCTATCTATCTATCTATCTATCTATCTGGGGTTTGTAGTTTGCTGAGGCACTCAAGGAGTCTCTGGCTGAGACTTCTAAATGCCCCTCCCTAAACTGGTAATCCCAGGTTTCCATGGTTAAAGCAGAATGATAACACCACTATTGGGTAGCATGAATGCCCCCCCCACAGTAGTGTTGCTCATATACTCTAGGAAACCCAATGAGCATGTGCCAGTATCTCTGATCCTCATTGTCTTGGTGCGACAAGAGACCTTTTGGAATAGAAACAGAGGTTAGACTCTTGGGTTGCTTGGGAGGACAGTTAGCTGAAGGCATGATAGGAAACAGATTGCATGTCTTAGGCCATTTCCACACTAGACTGTTATAGTGCTATTATTCCACTTTCAACATCCTGTGAAATTCTGGGGTTTGTAGTTTACTGAGGCCCAAGAGCTCTCTGGCTGAGAATTTAAAGGCCCTTCCCTAAACTGCAAACCTCAGGATTCCACAGGATGTTGAAAGTGGCATAATAGCACTATAACAGTGCAGTGTGGAAAATGGTCTTAGTGTGAAAGTAGCCATCCCTGTCAGCTTTTGTAATAAACATGCCAGCTACCACCCCAGTTTCAAAAGGTAAGGAGAGGAAGTTGAGTGACAGAGGGCGAATTAATCATTGCATAAGTCAAAATTGCAGCAGTCACGCTTATAGGCTATCTTGAAGACACTGTCTCGCTTTTCAGTCTTGTTGCAGAGCTCTGCGTATTTGCCACATCCATGTCTTTTGAAGAGCAATATGTCACCTGGAGAAAAGACAACAGGAGGAGGAAGAAGAGAAGAAGAAGAAGAAAATATGAATTACCAGAACTACTTCCATCACACTACGAGTTTCTTGTGAGAGTCAAGCCCTTTCTGCACCCTATCTTTTCCCAAAGTTGTCTGCTGGGGATCCTGGCAGTGGCTCTGCTGGGAGGAGAACGCGGCAAGTGCACTTCCCTCTGCACTGGCTGACTCCCTGCGGAAGGGAGCATGATGGTCATGCCTCTTCCTTCTGCAGCACAGGCTACGCTTGGACAGGAAGTGCAGCCATTGTGCTTCTGCGGCTTCCTCAGGACAGGTAAATCCAGGATGATGGCGCATTTGTGTGTCATTGATGGGAAAAACCTGTCAATGATTTAATCTGTGATCATGGTGCCTGGGGATGGGAGAAGCACAGGAGAAGCATCGTCGTAGTCCTGTCCTTCTTCTGTCCCCATTGGAGGATGGGAGGGTACTGTGGAAAGGGCCTCAGTTCAGGCATGCTGACAATCCAGTTTGAAGCCTGCCTCAGATATGACAACAAACTTACCACACACTTGATGATTGGATGTGTGAAGAGCTTTCTTGTAGAAACATTGGGTAATATATGAGGTGGTATGAAAGATCTCTTCCATTAGGACTGCTCTTTAGTGCTGGTAGGCTTTTTATGAATATGAAAGGAGGAGAAGGGGAAGTCCTTGGTATACAAGGGCTGCTAGAGCTCCTGTCACTGTGTTCCTCATTCTCCCCTCTTCCTCCTTGAACAGAAGGGATTCGAGAGATGGGGCAGGTGTAGAAAAAGTGAGGCAGCACTTGTTTAGCAAGAGCCAGCATGGAGTAGTGATTTGATCATTGGACTATGACCCTGAGACCAGGGCTAAGTCCCCGTTTGGCCATGGAAACCCACTAAGTGACTTTGGGCATGTCACACACTCTCAACCCCGGGAAACCCCGCAATAGGGTTACCTTAGGATGGCCATAAGTCAGAAACAACTTGAAGGAATGAAAGAGTTAAATTCAGATAAGTACTGCATGAGTAGAAAAATAAGTGAATTGGACAGCAGATGTCCCTGCCTTATCTCAGTTTAAAAGTATGTTGGCCTTGTAACGCTATGCTTAAGTGCCTGGGAAGTAAAAAGGAGTCAAGCATACTCTTTTGCCTCATCTTTGTGTCATTTGGTGACTGAGGCCTTTGTTCCCTTGGCCCTTTTCGCATTAAGTCTTCTCGCGCGAGCGGGGGAGGGCGGCTCGCGCATGAAGCCTTCTCCGGGAGGCTGCCGCTTCCCCCTCCTTCCTTCCGCAGGCGAAGGAACGAGCAGGGAAGCGGCAGCCTCCCGGAGGCGGCGGCGGCTCGCGCATCCGTCCATTCCCCCCCCCCGCGTGCGAGAAAGGAGCCTGTCCCCTCCATCCCCCCCACACACGAGAAAGGCGCTCCTCCCATCCGCCGCCCCCGCGCGCGTGCACACGAAGCAGGACATGTCGCGTCCGCAGGGGCGGAGGGAAGGAAGCGCGACCCGGCTGGCTCCCGGACGCTCCGCACGAGAGGTAAGTGCGCGCGGGCGCCGGGAGCGTTGCGCGAGCGCGGGTGATTTTCGCTTGGAAGCCAAAATAAAAAAACCCGCGCTCGCGCCGCTTCAGCCCCGTGAGCCCGGTGGAAGTGGGAGTGCATCATGCGGAGCGACGCTCCCACTCCCGCGAGGCTCACGGGGCTGTCGCGCGAGAAAAGGCCCGTGTGAAAAGGGCCCTTGTTTTGGGGGTGGTACTAAGCTCCAAATGTAATGGCTGACGTAGACTAGAAATGTGATTGACTGCTGACGTTGTTGACCAAAGGTATAAGAACTAAGTGTGTTAATCAATCGGGGCTGGCAGTTTTGGACATTGTATTTCCGCTGCTTGCCCTGCGCAGTAAATAAATGGTTTGGAAAATAAAGCTTTCTGTTTTGGGAAGAACCTGAAGGTTTTCATCTTTTCCTCGCCACAACAGGTACACAACAACAACAACTGAAAGATTTACTCTACCCCATCCTGCTGTTACAAGCAAAAAGTAGAAATAACCCCCCTTGTGTCCTCCTCCTGCTGCCCTAAGAGATCTTTCTTTCTTTCTTTCTTTCTTTCTTTCTTTCTTTCTTTCTTTCTTTCTTTCTTTCTTTCTTTCTTTCTTTCTGCCTTTCCCTTCCATCTTGTGCTACTTCTATCTCTCATCTTCCTAAGTTCCTGGGCAGATATTTCCCCAAAGCAACTGTGAAAACAATCTTTTCTGTTTGTTTGTTGGACACAAAAATCTATCAGCCAACCAGGGGAAAAGCCAGCCATGTAGCTCATGTCTCTCTGAGAACCTTGGGGGCTTAAAAACAATGGACAGAACGGCTCTTAATATCACCATTAATGAATGAATTATGCCATAATAAACCTTGGTCACTAGATGGCACTAAACCTAGTTGTTTTTGGAGGAGACAGTCGCTTCTCCTTCATATTTTGTTCTTGTTGAGGAAAAACAAACAAACAAACAAACAAACAAACAAAGTTATTGTTTGTTTTCTTCACTGATGCATTTCCAAAGTTTATATGAATTGACTTTGGGGTCACGATTGTTGGATTAGATGCTCTCAGAAGCCTTTTCTTTACTAGGTGTCTTTCTTCCTTTTCCGAAAAGAAACCATGGTAAGTGAGGGCTGTTACCTCTTCTTTCTCCTCTCGCTGCTTACATATTTGGAGAAGGCAAATGAATAGACAGAAGCAGCAAAAAGGAAGGAACACACACAAACATACACAGATCTGCTGTAGTATAGTAGCCATCAGTGCATGGCTGGTTGAAATGGTGTACATCCCACTAAACATATGCTTGTATTTGGTCTTACCTAAATACACAGCAGTTCTCTCACAAAACTGGCCATCACGGGCCCTGCAGGGTTCATCAGACTTAAAACACAGGGAGCCAATTTTGTATTTGCAAACTTTGCACACAAGAGCTTGAGCTGCAGGGGGAAAAAAGCAGACAAACAAAAATTTATCAGAAACAATAATAGTTGTGGAGGTATTGGTCTGTTCTTTTTTTTTTTTTAATTACATTTATATTCCAACTTTTCTTGGAAGGCATTCAAGCTGATGCTCATGGTTCTTCCCATCCCTTTCCATTTTATTATGAAAACAACTTTGTGAGGTAGATGAGAGACAGGGAGAGGGAGAGGGAGAGAGAGAGAGATTAGCTGATCATCAGCCAGCAAGCTCTGTGGTGTGGTGCAGATCTCAACTGGAAACTGCCTGGCAAAAATCCAACATGCTAACTATTAAACAATGTGCTGGTGTTGTGCGCCTTCAAGTTGTTTTTCTGACTTAGGGTGACTCTAAGGTGAACCTGTCATGAGCTTTTCTGGGGCTGAGAGTCTGTGACATGCCCAAGGTCACCCAGTCAGTTTCCATGGCTGGGTGGGGAATTGAATCCTGGTCTCCAGGGTCTGTAGCCCAATGCTCAAACCATTGCACCATGCTGTCTCTCATTAAATAAGGCCATTTCCACAATAGACTGTTAATAGTGCTATGATTCCACTTTCAACATCCTATGGAATCCTGGGGTTTGCAGTTTCGGGAGGGGCCAGCTGGCCGGCCGCCCCCAAAACTGCAAACCCCAGGATTCCATAGGATGTTGAAAGTGGAATCATAGCGCTATTAACAGTCTAGTGCAGAAATGGCCTAAGTACAGCCTTACTTTTTCTGTCCCTGTCAATACATCAAAGAGATAGTGCTTGCTTTCAGACAAAATACACATATTTTTTTAAAAAAATCTCTACCTGTTAATAGCATCTCCTGGTGTTTGTTGATTGAAGGGGGGGGTGGAGTTTGCTGGACAGAGTAGATGGCCCTTTTCGGATTGAGGCTTCTCGTGCGAGTGGGGAGGGCGGCTCGCGCGAGAAGTCTCCTCCGGGAGGCTGCCGTTTCCCCCTCCTTCCTTCCGCAGGCAAAGGAACGAGGGGGAAGCGGCAGCTTTGCGCGAGCCGCCCTCCCCCCCGGGCGAAGCAGGAGGCTGTCGCGTCTGTCCCCCCCGCTCACGCGAAGCAGGAGGCTGTCGTGTCCGTTGCACTAGTGCCCAGCCCCGCCCCTTCCTTCCGCAGGGGCGGAGGGAAGGAAGCGCGACCCAGTCGCCTCCCCGACGCTCCGCACAGGAGGTAAGTGCGCGTGGGCGCCGGGAGCGTTGGGCGAGCGTGGGTGATTTTCGCTTTGAGGCAAAAATCAAAAAACCCGCGATCGCGGCGGAAGTGGGAGTGCGTCGTGCAGAGCGACGCTCCCACTCCCGCGAGGCTCACGGGGCTGTCGTGCGACAGAAAGCCCGTGCGAAAAGGGCCAACGGTTTCCATTTATTTTTTGTAAAATGATGTTAGCCTTGCCAGGCATGGTAGAAATATTTTAATGCATGAATCATAAAAAGGAGGAAAATATCTATGAAGCCAGCCTACGAGCAGTTTCTTTTGGTCTCCTCAATTTCACTCATGACAAGGAAAGAATGATATATGTGGACTGCCCAGAGGGAGAGATGGTCTGTGCCTTTTTAAAATAAGACTCCATCTTGATTTCTATGGACACATAACTGTGATCAGCTTTTTACACGAGTATTTTTTACAAAAAAGATTAATTGAAAAAGAAAAGCTGCCTCTTAATAAAGAACAGAACAATTCTGAAACTGCCTTAGGCATTGGAAAGCTACTGGTATGCTGGTCCGTATCCAACAGAGAGAGTGTGTCACCTCTGCACGCCGATGAAAATGAATAATGCTATAATTATACTGGGGTTGCAAACTTGGTGACGTGTTGGGAATGGAATGTTGTTTTCTTCCAGAATTCCTTAGTCCTTTGCCAATTATTACTTGGTCATTCCTACATGTACCCAGCACCCTTTAGCATTATTGCTTCATGCCACTAGCAAGAAATTATAAATACATTTGATGGGTAAGAACAAGTTCTTCTTCACACAGCATACAGTTAAGCTATGGAATTTGCTGCCACAAAGTGGAGTGATGGCCAACAAGCTTGTTAGTTTTTAAAGGGAGATTAGACAGACAGAGGGAGAATAAGGCCCTTTTATTTGTTGGTTAGTAGGCAGAACTTTGTAAAACAGCTACTGCAACCATGGCTTCTTACTGGGAATGTGGCTGACCACTGTGGGAAAAGGCATACCCTCCAACATTTCACAGATGAAAAGTAGGACACATGGGACCAAGCAACACTGGAGTGTGGTCAAGATAGCAAACATTATGAAAGAGGAAAGAGACACAAACTAAGGCCCTTTCCACATGGGGTTAAAAAAACGGTGTAGATCGACCTCCACGGAGGTCGTCTACACCGTTACACGAATTGGGGTGGATTACTCTCGAGTAATTCCACACGCCAATCCGCAGTTGGGTGCCCGCAAGTGGTGGTGCTGCGTGCTTTTGAAAAACCACATTTTATGTGGTTTTTCAAAGGCATGGGGTGTCCAGCCCCGTGCAGCCCCGTCGCAGTGCCCGTATGGATTTACGGACGCACGAAAAGGTGTCCCTGCAGATCGGGCAGGGGGCAGGATTTCTCGCTGGCGAGCTTCTCCGATTGGTGGAGAGGCTCCGCCAGTCAAAATCCTCCATTTTGAGTGCTGCCGGGCACCGAGGACGCTGCGAGACGCTGCTCCGTGTAGAGCAGCGAAATACTCTCCTCTGCGCGGCGATGGAACGAGGTAAGCCCATGTTTTAGCGTGGCTTTCCCCGTTTTCCTGCCCACGTGTGAAAAGGGCCTAAGAGAGTCTGCAGCAGTTTGCTTCTGCTAGAGTCTACAGGAAAGGGCAAAATTCTGAACCCTCATCTGCTTTCCCTATTGCTGAGTTAATTGAATGAAAATTACTTTGGCACTTTGGACTCAATTTGCAGCAGTTGAAGTAAGCTGAAGACAAAGGGGTAAAATAGAAGAGAAAAACTGGGACATTTTAAAGCAGGTGAAAAAAGTGGGACAACAGAGGAGTAATTGGGATTGTCTCTCAGTGGCAGAGCTTTGAATGTGTGGAGAGGGGGCGGGAGGGGGCGGACTACGGCGTGAGGGACGTGACCGCTGTGTGCAGGGGCATGGCCAGGGCATATGGGGGAATGGCTACAGGCCGGGATGCCCCCAAAACATTGCTGCCTTGGGTGAATCATCCCCCTTGCCCCCACGTCCCTATGTGATTGCTATCCCTGCTGGACTGGGACAGTTGGAGGATATGCTTTGCCCAGGGCAAAGGGTGAGTGGTGGCAGGGCAAGCAGCGGGGTGAGCAGCAGATGGGCGAGCGGGGATGAGGCAAGCAGCAGGCAGGTGGGTGGGGGAGGCGGGAGTGGCGGAAGGGTGGGGCAAACAGGGGGGAGCAGGTGAGGAGCTCCTCTTTTTTGCACGCCCCTGACATTGGCGCCTGGGGCATGCGCCCCAGTTGCCCCAGCCCAGATTCACCTCTGATGAAGAACTGCTGTGGAAGAAATGACAAAGTGTCCTGTTGCATCTGAGAGTCCAACCCAATGGTTCTTAACCTTGTCTTTACTGGGGATCCCTTGTAAATATAACATCTCACCAGGGCCCTCCAAGACTTAACTCACGATTTAAATATTTAAATTTAGATTTAAATATTCAAATGTTTATGTAAATATTCACATGTTTATGTATTAAAAGGCTTCTGGAGTCTAGGATTCAAGTCCCCGCTCAGACACAAGATGACCTTGGGCGAATCCCTGTTGCTGCCACAACTGTTAATATTCAGCAGCAGGCCTTCACAGACCTTTCACAGACCTATTTGCTATGCACATAACACATAATCCAAAGACCTTTCTTCAGAAGGCAACCAGATACTTTACTACTTTTGATGCAAATAAGGAGATTTGATGCAAATAAGGAGACATGTGGAAGTGGCTAGGTTTCAGAAACAACAACATTGATGATCTCTCAAGGCCACTTTGCATTTTTGTGCACTCTCATAGCCTGCAGCAGTTCTAGAAGACTAATTTTTTTCTTGGAAGAGGGCCATTTCTTTATGACTGGCCATTCTGATTGCATTGCTGAACCACATTTACACCCCCATAATCCAGAAAGTCCCTTGTTTCAATAGCATCATGTATTTTGCTTCAGGCTGTTTACTCCTTCATTTGTGCCTTTAACTTTTGAGTGTGTGGGAAAAGTTTTGAAACTGTGACTTACCCACGTTGCACTGTCTTCTCTATGGTCTGCTTCTTGTTTTACCACATCCAGCCTGAGAAGGTATGGGTGGAGCTGCTATATTTTATTTATTGTGTCTGGACTCAAAATGCCAGAGCTTTCACTCTTCATGGCACTCCCACTGCCACATAATTGCTATATTTCATTTTAAAAAAACCCAGTAACATCTAGCAGTAGGAGGAAAGAGAGGCATCATGTGAAAAGCACCCAGGTTTTTCTTGAATATGTGAGAATTTCTTTACAAGATCAGAGCAAAAAGGCCATACTGTCCAGTACTGTATCTTCCCTCACCTCCGCATAGTACCCGGTTGGATATCTACCCTTGACAGGTGAAAATAAAAGTATAAAAGTGTTAACCTTCCTTGCCACTTGTCTCTGGCATTCGGTTAATAAAGGAATATTGCTCCTAAATGTGGAAGGTCTGTATTTATAGGTAGTTATGATGGTGAATCCATGATTCATAAATCTTTAAAATTTCAAAGCTATTTAAATTAGTGGCCATCATTCATATCTTGTGGCAGTGAGTTCAATACATTAAGCATTACAAAAAACTCTCCCCCACCCTGAACATTGCTACTGATTCATATCATTTGATAAATTATCATTTTCTGAGACCAAAAGGGAGAAAAAAGAGTATTTTTTTCTCTCTGTTCATTATTTACATATCCAGGTCCTACTTTATTTGATTTGTTAGTTGATAAATATGTACACTGATCCACAAAAGAAATTCAATCAGAAAAGGGAATGCTTCTTCAAGCATCTTTAAGCCTTCCTTCCTCAGAAGTAGCCACAGCCAGCCACGATACTTATCTGAGAAATTGATGAGAAGCTTCCATGACAGGAGATGGGCTATCTAAACTGACCACAATTCACTCTCTTGCCCGCCCTCAACAACACCTAGGAGTCTTCGCTCTCTTTCTCAATATTTTCTGTGATACCAAAGTTCACAGGCCTCTGGTAATCCCTCTTTCTTCCCAGTCCTTTTTTCCCCCTGCATCACAATCCTGGTGCCACCCAGATTACAAAACACCCTCTTGGCAGCCTCAACAAAGAGCAGCCACCCAGTCTCACCCACATTCCACCTACCTCTTGCAGCAACCCTGGGGCACTGCTCTCTGTTTACATAATGGGGCTAGCTGGTGTCCAGTAAGGAGGAGTTCCTTCTGCCCCACTCCCTTTCAGCTTTTAAAATAACACTTTGCATCAATTGATGCTCCCACATGAGCCATCTTGCTGATTAAGATCTCTGGAGGATCTTCTCTGGGTTGAGAAACTGAGAAATTAGGCAGCTTGTTGTGATCACTGAGGTCTTACAAATATTTGAAGGGATGTCATGTTGAGGAGGGAGTGGGCTTGTTTTCTGCTGCTCCAGAGACTAGAACAAGGAGCAGTGGATTCAAGCTGCAGGAGAAGAGATTCCACTCTGATGGGTCAGAGCTGTCTGGCAGTGGAATATGCTGCCTCGGAGAATGATGGAGTCTCCTTCTTTGGAGGTAAGCAGAGGCAGGATGACCATCTGTTTGGAGTGTTTTGATGTGGGTTCCTGCATGGCAGGAGGCTGGATTGGATGGCCCCTGTGGTCTTTTCCAACTCTACAATTCTATAATTCTATGATTCTATGCCCAAATTATGGAAGTCTCTCTCTGGACCACTTTTGGCTGGCAGCCTCTTCCCTTTCTTTTGAGTGCCAAGCACAGCCAATCCAGTTTTCTTGCATATTTAGTAATAACATCTGAAGGCCCTCACTTGTTTATAGTGCTTTTACTTCTATGGTTCATTTCGAATTGAATATTATACTATTTTGTTGATCCTTATAACTCCCTCAAGAGACTGCTGTGGGAGATGGGGATCCGAAAACCTCATCAATAAATAAAATGCAGATTATGAAATGGAAGTGGAAGGCATAGACAAAGCTGGCCAAAGACATTTTGCTGTCTGATGTAAACATACCACTATACCTTCCCTTGTGCCTTACTCACCCAAGTCAAGATTTCTGGTGCTCCATGATATCCCCTCTCCATATTTCTAGCAGTTAAAAGTGTAACGATAACTGGTAACGAGTGAAACAAGGAGATGCAGCAGGGGTGAAGGGGTGCTCAGAAATTTTCAATGAGCCTCTTGCTAGTGTTGAAACCTCAGTTGATTCAAAGAATGTCAAATACCATCATCAATGCCTATTTTGAACTGACCTGTCTCTGAGCTAGGACAATGTTGCATGCAATAGCATCAGTATTAGTGTTATACTAAGATTCTGTGAAGAGTGAGGATGCAAGCAATACTCGTAAATAGTCAAATTCCAGATGAAAAATGAATTTCCAAGTGAGGAAACCCTAGTCAGGAAAATCTTGAATGGACAGAATTCTTCACAGTCTGAAACTTATACTGTTTGAAAAATGTATAATCTTCTGAATGTATGTGTACAGTAAACAGTACTGCATTTTCTATGCAGAAATGTTATTTTCTCCACCAAAAGCAGAAAAAAAATATTTCTGCAGAAAAAAATCTGTTTTCTGCATAAAACCCTCGCACTTATTTCTTTATTTATTTGCAGAATAAATTCCAAACTGAGAAGAATGGTCAAAAACAGTGCAGTGTTCAAGGACTTTCTCATACTGGGAGGGTCTGTTGAATTGAAGATTTATATCCCTAGTGAGGAGCAGATATTGCAGAAAACTCTGCTGCTTTTCTTATACTACATTGAGCAGAAGTTCTAGAAGCCAGTCTGGTGGTAGCATGGACAGGACCAACATCTAGCTGGGGGCTTCCCAGTGAACCTTGGGGGGGCAGTGATATACCATGTTGGTTGAGGGGGGAAGAGCAGTGAAAGCAAAAGAAAAGAAGATCACCAAGAACTCCTTCATTTAACTTAAGGAGTAGGCAACAACAGGAGGTCCAGGGACTATTCTTGTGCCCCAAGATCCCCCACCCGGAGCGCTTCATGAACTACAAACATTAAAAACAACAAACCCCATGCAGCTGGAAGTCCACTTCTATTTCTCAAAAAATTATATTTTTTGATGTTAAAAATGACAGAGAAACCTTAAAGGCTATTTTAATTGTTGCACTTGGAGGCTCCCCCTTCCCAGAAAGGTTGGTCTGGTGATTCAAGAACCACAAAAATACATCCTTGAGGGCCACATGAGGTATCAGAGCTGCACTTTTCTCACCCCATTTTATTCTCCTAGCTGGCCAAGAAGCAAAGAGGGAACAGAAGTGGAGAGGGGCATCACTTCCTCTGCTGTTTACTGTATATGTGTTTTGGGAAATGGACTGGGGGGAAGAGTCCACTTGCCATGGTGCCCAGACACTACATCATACACTCTGTAGCTACTGGGTGAACTGTAGGTGTAAGAGTGTGGCTACTGCAAACTGAGAAGCAGCAGAAGCACTTCCAGAAGGCCTGTTGTAACTATATTTTTTCACATTTTGGCTCACCAGAGTTCCCAAAACATTGTACAGTAAGATATCGTAACAGCTACACAAGGCATTTTTGGAGGAGGGAAAGTATCTGAGAGCCCTCAGAGGATCTAATAATCACTGGAATCACCAGCCAGCTGTAATGTCTTTCAGGAATTCAGTCCACATTTAACATGTCCCATGATATCCATGAAATACAGAATTGAAAGTTTTTCATGTGAAACTTTTTGAAGTATAGATTTGGCTTGGTTTTGCAATCTGATTTCTTTACTCACTGAAAGACTAGTATATTAAATTGGTGGTTCTCTAATTGGCCATCAGATGTCACCCTGACATAAACACAACTCACATATTTTTTGGTGGCTGTTTTGAAAAGGTGACATTTAAATTTGGCATGGTTGCCTCTGCCCACATCTCCAGCCATGCTGTCTCTGTGGCTCTAGATTGGGGGTTGGAAGTATTTCTTTCTCTCACCAGTTCTTGTTGTTAGTTCTGTTTCATTGCAGCTTCATTTTGTGTGCATTTTAAGAGAACAAACACATTCTGCTCAGTTGTGTAAGATGAAAGCAAAATCAAGAGTTTGCTGGCTGCCTACTAGGGATATAATTCTTTGCTAATTTCACTCTCACAGGAAAAACCTGCAAGAAAGTCTTCAAAGACAGCACATTATTTGAATGCTACACAGTTTCTGAAGGATATTCTGAAGGACAGTTCAAGACCTAGTTGGTGCAAAATTCACACTTTTTTTTCAGAAAATGTTGTTTTCCCGAGGAAATAAAGAATACCATTTTCTAGGCAGAGAATGCCATTTGTTGTGCAGAAAATATTGTAATTTTAGACTTATTCTACTATACTCTTTTCTGTTAAAAAAAAAAAGTACAAATTTTGCATAGGATAAGTCTCAAACTGCAAAGAATTCGCCTTGTCAGTGTTTTCCAGCACTTGAGAAACTGTTTTTTTTAGTATTTTTGGACCCCTTTTCAAATATTTTTTAAAATATTATTTCCATCCATACTGCATATACAGCCCCAGACCACAGGAGCTTTTAAATTAAGTTCTATAAACTAAAATCAACAGGCAGGCTCAAGAGGTAATAACTTATCGCTTATACAACAACTTGGACTTCTTAAGATATAGACCTAATTCTGGCTGTCTTTTCCATCAATAATTTTTGGATTTGTCTTGCCACAGTGACATACACGGAGAGAATCATTACACTTAGGCTCAAAAGTTATAGAGATGTCATTTCCAAGCCATCCCAAAATGCATCAGATCTGCAAAACTGACCCTGTCGTAAGCAGGAGACAATATCCAGTTTGACATTAAGTCTGGAGGCAAAGTGAATACATGAGAAACACCACAATTCCCATTTTCTAAAAATTTAAAATCTAAGGTGAGATGTTCAAATAGATATGCATCTGTTTATTTTTCCCCTCTCATGCAATGTTAACATATAAATGTTCCCCTTTTCCTTCAGAATTTGTCTCTTACCAGCTGTGCAGAGGAGTAGAACAGAGAAGCCCAGGAGAAGATGTTTGTTCATCTTGAATATTGTCCTAAGAGAGAGAGGGAAGAAGTAGATTCGCGTGTGTCAATGACACAGAGTTTAGGAAGAAGTAGGATCAGCCCTGCAACATGGCCTCTTCCAAACAGATTTTGAGACAGGAGGTATTAGAGTTGAGAATTTATTCCCATCAAGGCATTGGGAACAACCAATGGGATGCAGAATTAGGGACAACAGAAACACCTGATGCTTAGAAGATGAAAAAGAGGCATGTACCTGATGCCATGTGAATGCAGATGATGGCATGTGAATGCACGTGCAACTCAGTTGAAGCATAATTCCATTCTTAATGGGCTTAAGACTCCTTACCAGAGAACCCTGCGAAGCAGGATCACTTGCAACTTCAGTCTTTTCCCAAATGTATATTTATGACTTCTGGACTCAACACGTGAATTTATTGCAGTGGGAAAGCAATTAGGAGTTGTGCTTTCCAAGCAATGTAAGCACATCAAAACTGCATGTGCATAATCATCAGATTAGACAATCTATACACACGTGGCACCAAGCTTAGAAATCTCTTCCAAGTCAGAATCCTATAGTACCTGCAACATGCTTCCCTCCATGCAGAAGTATATCTATTTGTATTTGTATTTGTATTTGTATCTATCTGTAATTTTTACAGTAGATAGAGAACTAGCAGTGTGAGTGATCAATCTAGCTATCAGGGTCTCTCCATCACATAGCCTGTATTAAAAGAAAACAATTGCCTCCTTTCATTACAGCCCTCTGGATTTAAGAGATCAACCCTGCACATCCCTTTCTCTAAGATACAGAGTCAGAACTTTAATTAATTAATTAACTAACTATCCTGCCTTTCTCTTGGTACAGGACCCAAGGATATTTCCAGTACGTTAATGCAAAGTACAAGTCGCCAATGTTTGAAGGACTGAAAAACTGGAACCAGAGCAGGTCCCACTCCTAAAAGGAGTGAAATCTAGCAATGTAAAGACTTAGAAAAATTAGATGGGAGGCAGATTAGGGAAAACTGAAGAAATGTTTCTGTATTTTTTCTCTTTGAAAATACAATGGACCCTCTAGATCTGCAACTTCCAGATCTATGATTTCCACTGACCATGGATTGTCACATTCTATCTCTAAAATGGTGGCAATGTGAACACGGACATGATGAAGTGTCTGCACACACATACCCACCATTTAATAATATGGGATACAAATGTTTGTATTTTTTTTGGCATCAATGTTGTGGAATTGAACCCCCACAGATCCAGAGGGTGCACTGTAAAGAGAGAAAAAATTTCCTTTGTTTTTATGACTAATAAATGAAACTTCTTCCTTTGTATTTGAGAACAATGAATGAAATACTACCTTCTTACAGCCAGTGAGATTGCCACAGAACTCCCAGAGCCAACCTTTAAAGATAGTAGTTATCTCAGTAAAGAGTAGGATTATGCCTGACAGACAGGCAGATGCTTTATTTCTGTCATTGACCAATACAATAATAAATACAGTCACAGAAACTGGTAACAAAACAGATAACTCAGATAATTTTTGATAACTTACATCAACTACTATTAACCATTTGAGGGCATATCTTGCACATAATATAATTTTTTTTTGCTACTTTAAGTAGGATAGTTTGTTCCTGGTTATCCAATAGATTGTGTAAATAGAAAACATTGGAATGTCCTGGAAACTGAGTTAGCAGAGGAGTAATCAGCTATTGGCAAATATCCCTGTAAAACTGACAGTACAACAGTACATGGGCTATAGGTTCTATAGCATCAATGTTGTAAGGGCAAAATAGGGAATTTCCCCATATTTCCCTTCCAATACCACTGTCGGGAGAACATTGAATCTAGCCAACGATAAAGCTCTCCTAAATTTGAGTACAGTAACATAGTATGAGTATGTGGCTGGTTTAGAAATCAGCATTTGCCTGTTGGCAAATGTGTAGTTAGTAAAGGTAGCAATGTTACCACGGTTATGATATGTCGGGTGAGAGCACTAGATATCCTTTTGATATCAAATAATTTGGCCTTGGCTTGACCTTTCTCTGCCACCCTACTCCACGTGTTTGCAGAGGTCCATCGGACAAGCACGTCTGGGGCGTGGCCGTTAATGTTTGTACATTCCAATACCCCATTCAGGCAGGCAACTTAAGCCTCTCCGTTGCTTTAGGGAAAAACCTCCCTGTAAACCAGCTTCGCTCGGCATGAATCCACACAAAGCTACTCGGCCAAGAGCCGAGCGATTCCTTTATATCGGGCCATCAATGTACCAGCCATGCTATTGTCATTAAGAGCTAAGCTAATCATGCAAAACCCGAACTTTGCCAACTCCTTTGTCCAACTCCAAATTTCCTTTGTTCTCACCGAGCATAACATAGCCTGTAGGTAACATCCACCCTATAAAAAGTCCCCACTTTTGGGATGTCTTCGGACTACTTTGGACTTCCATCCCGCCTTGCTGCCGGTTGTCTAAGGAAACTCCCCTCAGCGAACCACGCTGAGCTTTCTCTCCTGGGTCCCCGCTTCTCTCCAGGACTGCGAGACCAGGTGTCGTATTACCCATTCCCAAAAGCTCTCCATTTCCATTTCTCAGTTAGTTAGTGTATGTCTTGTCTTTCGTGTTTCTTGTCTTTAATAAAAATCATTATTTGTTACTTTAAAACCTTGTCTAGCTGCTCTCTGACCTGACACTGTATACATAGGGTTAAAGATTCTTGCTAAAGTTACCCTGCCTCTCGTTTAGCCAAGAGAGTGCCCAAGCTAAAGTCCCCCAACTTGCGTTTTTACTTGGTGATTTGGGTGCCCCTCCCGGGACCCCCACATACAGGGTAACAGCAATTTCTGTTTGACCGTCTATATCTAAGATCCTTTGTCTTACAATAGATTTTGCTTGATCTAATCCTAACCTTAGAATAGTATCACTTGAAAGTCCACAAAGGCTCAATTTCTGAAGTACAGCTGTTTCCCATGTGGATTTGTAATTATCAGCCAATATTAACTGGGTCATTTCACCAGGATTATTATGCAGCTTTAACCAATAGATAAAAATATTCAACCAAATGCCGGATTCCAGTTTACTAACTCCTGCCTCCCTTCGGAGTACTGCATTTGGAACACATCGGGCAACCTGAAATATGCTTCTCAAAAATTTTGTTTGAACTCTTTCTAGAGAGGTCATATTATTATATAACCCCAGCTGAGCCCCATATAACAGTGGAGCCCAAGCTTTATCTGTAAACAATTTGATTGCACCTGGAATGCACTGTGCTCTTTTAGTGAAGTAATAAGGATTATGCCTGCTTTTGCCAGCATTTCGAAATCCCTGCTTCCAACATAAGGCAGGAGAAGATGAGAGGCACAGTTTTAGTGCAGGCATTACTGCTTGAGGGCTCTCTCTCTCTCTCTCTCTCTCTCTCTCACACACACACACACACACAGACCACACAAATGGATAGACAGACTGACAATCTAGTTATGAAAATGATAACATCAATGCATTTGCTAACGTGGATTCATTTGTAACTGCAGGAATTACTTCAGTGGACACCATGCTAGTTTCTATGAAAGAAACTTCCCTGCAGCAAGCAGACTCTCTGGTTGGGTGTGTCCTACTGCCAACCACCAAGTGGAAAACAAATTCTTGGGATGCCTTGAAGCTAGGCCTGATTAACGGGCAGGAACTGAATTAGAGAGCTAGTAAAGACTTTATCAATGAGAATCATACATTCAGAGGGTCTGAATCCAACTTCCAATTTGATTCAAAACTTCAGAGCTGAAACATCCCCAACAGAGGGCTGTGAAGACATC
The DNA here is from genome assembly GCA_948474755.1 of Ctenosaura bakeri. Taxonomy (NCBI): domain Eukaryota; kingdom Metazoa; phylum Chordata; class Lepidosauria; order Squamata; family Iguanidae; genus Ctenosaura; species Ctenosaura bakeri. The sequence continues at coordinate 1,820,092 of CAOLHI010000006.1, read as the reverse complement.
CAATGAGAGAGAAGCTACAACTCCAGGTAATTGTTCAATTGTCCAATTTCTCTTACTATTAGTTTTTTCCCTGACCATTCAGTCAAAAATCTACCTCCGGTAACCATTACTGTTGCTAGATCTCAGGGTCTGTGCCTTTTTTCTCCGGTCCTCAAGGGAGGGTGAAGGAGGAGGAATCTTAGGGCAAGAGCATTGCCTTTAAAAGTGTGTGCATAATTATTATCCTAATTTATTAAACTTGGTGGATTTTTGGGGGGTGTGGGGCATACTCTGTGCAACTATGACTGATACATAGGCCATTTCTGCACTACACGGTTATAGCGCTGTTTTTCCACTTACAACATCCTATGGAATCCTGGGGTTTGGAGTTTAAGGAGGGGCATTTAGAATTCTCAGCCAGAGAGCTCTTTGGCCTCAGTAAACTAGAAATCCCAGAATTCCACAGGATGTTGAAAGTGGAATAATGGCACTATAACAGTGTAGTGTGGAAATGGCCTTTATGATGACACCAGGAACCGCCCCTTGTAACATCACCAGAGTCCATTGCCTGTGACATCACAAGGTCTCACTCCTAGTTCTCATGTTTTGGGGCTGCAATCTCAAGGCTGGAAATAGTTCTGACGTAGCAGCCCTAGTAACCATACCTCTGGCCATCTTCCTCACTCTTCTCTAAACCTGTTCCACTTTGTCTACATCTTTCTTTAAATGGGGTACCCTATTTCCTGGAGAAATTTTCTGAAGACAGTGGGTATGACATCAATGCCCTGAATATTCTTTCTTTTTTTGGAGAACACACACTCTCAGGCAAAACCATTTTGAGTGACAAAGAAACAAATAATGAAGAAGAGAGATGTTGGTGAAGCAATGAAGAAAGAGATTTGGATACTGGGAATCCCAGAACTTACTTACCTAGTCTATCTCCATTCTGCTACAGGATTAAAATATGTAATAAATTGAGTCCAGGTTTAGTCACACTTAGACCCATTTAAGTCCAAGGGTTGTAAGTTAGTGAGGACTAATGTTAGATTCACTTATTTAAATGCTCCTTTGTAAATATTACTTAAGTTGGGTCCAAGCCTTTGTTCAAAGCTAGATCCCCATAACCACACATTTCCCATCAGATGGGACTATGTACCGGTAATAATTTGTGATTGGCTAACCTCGCTTTCTGTAACAAACGATGTTGCAGTTTGCATGCCAATTTTCCACCAAGAAAACATGTCATTAAGTTATCAGATGAGAAACGTATCATCTCAAGACAAGCAATTATAGAGGTATGGTGTTACTTCGGCTCAGGCCTACCTGGTGATAGCACTAGATATCTATTTTTGATATCAAAACCATTCAGCCTTCCTCTGCCACCCCACTCCACGTGTTTGCGAGGCCTCCGGACAAGCACATAAACAGGTGCGGCCGGTAATTTTTGGACATTCCATTCTCCACCTAGGCAGGCAAAACAAAGCCACTCCGTTGCTTCAGGGGCCTCCCTGCAAACACCTTCTTGCTTAAGTGTGACACTAACATAGGTGCCCAGCTCTGAGCCGATAGTCTTACAACTTGCACCTTGCATTTGCATACTGGCCACACTATTGTTGATTCTGCGCTAAGCCGATCATGTTAAACTTGACCTTTTCCAAAGCTTTGTCCCGTTCCAAACTCGCATTGTTCTCACCGAGTATGGCATGGCCTGCAGTCACAATTCACCCTATATAAACCCCCCAATTCTGAGCACACCTCGGATCGCTCTAACTGCCAGCACCCCAGCACCCCTCGGGCCCCTTGGATCGCTCCAGACTTCCATCCCGCCTTGCTGCCACTTTGTCTGGCGAGCTCCCCTCGGCCTCCATGCTGAGTTTCTTCCCTACCATCTTCAACTTCTTCAGGACTACGAGAAAAGGTGTCGTATGACCCATTTCCCCCCAAAAATCCTTATTTCTAGTTCTTCCATTAGCTGTGTGGTTGTGGTGTCTTTACTGTTTGTTTGTCTTTTAATAAAAATATCCTTTTTGTTATTTTAAAACTGTCTGACTGCTTGACTGACCTGCCCCCGTAGACGCTGGGTTGCAAGATCCCTGCTAAGTTACCCTGCCTCTCGCTAGCTTTAATGAGTGCTCCAGGTAACTTCCCCAACTTTGTGTTTGTGTTTTGGTTATTTGGGCGCCCCTCCCGGGACCCCCAGAGAACAGGGTAACAATGGATTGGAGGACATTTCATTTGAACATGCATTACTTCATATCAAGAGGTCTTTTAATGCAAATTAATTCCCGTTTTCAAATCAACGTGATGTTAAAATGCCTGACTGCTGCATTCTTCTCCTCCCGCAACGTAACATATAGGAGAGTACTCCTTTGATATTATAGACATCTTACTTCACTATGGCCCTTTTCGCATTGAGGCTTCTCGCGCGAGCGGGGGAGGGTGGCTCGCGCGAGAAGGCTTCTCCGGGAGGCTGCCATTCCCCGCTCCTTCCTTCCGCAGGCGAAGGAACTAGGGGGGAAGCGGCAGCCTCGAGCGAGCCGCCCTCCCCCCCGGGCGAAGCAGGAGGCTGTCGCGTCCGTCCCCCCCATGCGCGTGAGAAGGGAGGCTGTCGTGTCCGTCCCCCCCGCGCGTGCGAAGCAGGAGGCTGTCGCTTCCGTCGTGCTAGTGCCCCGCCCCTTCCTTCCGCGGGGGCGGAGGGAAGGAAGCGCGACCCAGCCGCCTCCCTGACGCTCCGCACAGGAGGTAAGTGCGTGTGGGTGCCGGGACCGTTGCGCGAGTGCGGGTGATTTTCGCTTTGAGGCGAAAATCAAAAAACCTGCAATCACGCCGCTGCAGCCCCGTGAGTGCGGCGGAAGTGGGAGTGCGTTGTGCAGAGCGAAGCTCCCACTCCCGCGAGGCTCACAGGGCTGTCGCGCGACAGAAAGCCCGTGCGAAAAGGGCCTATGAGTGGTATGTACAGCATCACGATGCCAGGCAAACACTGTAACTTCTCCTGGATGTTATGGACAGATACCATGGCCTGCCAAAAACAGATAAATGAATGAGTCTTAGAGCAAATCAAGCCTGAACTCTCCCTAGAAGCCAAGATGACTAATTTAGACTGTTGGATTTTGGACGTATCATGAGAAGATGCGACTCACATGAAAAGACAATGATGCTTAGTAAGATGGAAGGCTGTAGGAAAAAACAGAGATCACATTGCAAGTGGATTGATTCAATCAAGGAAGCCACAGCCCTGAATTTTCATGACCTGAGCTGGGCAGCTGATGACTGAAAATCTTGGAAGTCACTTTTCATAAGGTCACCACATGTCAAAGTTGACCTGACAGCAAATAACAACAAAAAATATGTATAAAGCAAATATATGTATGTGCATTTGTGTGGGGAGAGGCATGGCACAAACTTACATGTCATACATTATTATATCCGCATCCACATCATTTGATAAAATGACTCTTTCATTTATCTGTTTTTGGCAGGCCATGGTATCTGTAGAACTCTCCTCCAGAACCAAATTTCAAGTTACTTCTTTATATACTTAGCAGTTGGAAAGCCAGCATTGTGTAGTGGTTTGAGCATTGGACTCTGACACTGCTCAGCTGTAGAAATACACTGGGTGACCTTGGGCATAGCACATACTCTTAGCCCCAGAAAGCCCCATAAGAGGTTCAACTTAGGGTTGCCATCAATTTGAAACAACTTGAAGTCACACAACAATAAGAACACCTAGTACTTATTGTCATGTTTACAAAGGTTTGATTTATTATGCTTTAATTCACCTGCACACTGGCATACAGTGGCCTCAGATATGTGCTAGAAAAGGGGTCATTTCACAATATACAGTGACAGCACTATGATCCCACATTAATTGCCATGGCAACATCCTGGAGGCTCCTGGGATTTGTGGTTGAGGGAGAAGTGTTTAAAAACTGCAGCCAGAGAGTTCTAGTGCCTTGTTGTTGTTGTTGTTGTTGTTGTTGTTGTTGTTGTTGTTGTCTGCCTTTAAGTCATTCACAACTCACACTGACCCTAAGGTGAACCTATCACAGAGTTTTCTGGGGCTCTGTGTGTGTGTGTGTGTGATGCACCAAAGGTCATCCAGTAGACTTCCATGGCTGAGTGGAGAATTGAACCATGGTCTCTTCACCAAGCTACAAAATCCAGAATTCCATAGAACAGAGCTTTCCAAACATTTCATGTTGGTGGCACACTTTTTAGACATGCAACACATGTCTATTTTGCAACACAGTAATTTCAGTTTTACTAGCAAACCAGAGGTTAAACTAATTCCTTATAAGAGATACAGACACATTCATAAACTGCAATAACAAAATGTATGAGGATACAACATATCTCATGAAAACCTTTCATATATTTTTAATAATATATTTCTAAAAATATATGATTTATAAATAATAACATACACTTCCAAGATTGTAAGTGACACACCTACACACTTCAGATGACACACTAACGTGTCATGGCACACCATTTGGAAAATCCTGCCATGGAAAATTGCCATGGCAGGTGAAGTGGAATCATAGCGTTAAAACTGTGTAGTGTGAAAGGGCCCAGGGTCTTTCCAACTTGCAGATCATCCTATATGACTCCCAAACCTAGGGTCCTTCTTTATCACCACCATCCTAATAAACATGGGAGTTTACAGGAACTTGGTGTGAACACCCTACAGATTACAAAAGCCTTATAGTCTTCTGCATATATGTTACACCACCCACACCCTGTGTGTGTGTGTGTGTGTGTGTGTGTGTGTGACAGAGATATTATTTCTCTGAGAGGTAACCTCCTATCCACAGAATGTCATGGAGAAACCTGCTCATTAGTAAAGGAATGATAATTAACCATGATGTTCATTTTCACTGACAGCATGTCTTTGGCACATCATTCCTTTCATTAATTTCACAATGGAAAAGACAGGCACATTTGTTTGTTGTCCTTATGGGCGTAATCAGTATCTAATGGACGTATTTCTTCATACCAACTTGCTTCCCAGGGACATCCAAGGACAGCTGGTATCAGGCATATCAAATCCTGGTGGAAGCTACTGCTCAGTGCTCCACATTGAAGATCAGTCGCAGATATATTCTATCATTTTCCAGTTTCTCTCTGATGGTCTGTATAACACCTGAACAAATATCAGTTGGCTCCAGTCTCCTGCTTGAATGGAGCTCCCTTGCCTGGAGGACAGGTTTGCTGCCAACTTGCCACTCATGAGGACTCCATTTAAAGTGGTGGAAGGATGACTTTTGAGGCAAGAATGTAAGTCTTCCTTCACTTTATTTCAGGGGGAGAAGGTTCCTGTTGAGTGAGGTTATGAAAGTTCTGACACATTTTTGATGGCTTTTAAGACTTTGGGACTTTTTAATGAAAACTTCATTTGCATAAAAAAAATGAGTCTTTTGCACAAATGCTTATTCCACAAACAAATCTAGAAGTATAAAAGACTGCCAAAAAAAAAAGTATTTCCGCATTAACAGCAACATTTGCCCATATAAAACAGTGGACTTTGCACTGTTACCTGTGGACAAATCATGCCATTTTGCAAGTCTCATTTTTTCTCTCTCACAAACCCCAAGTTTTTTTTTACACAGAACCTTTTTGTTTTTTGTTTTTTTTAGCAAAAAAAGTCCTGAATTATGAAAATCTCAGAGGCTGACTATTTTCTTGATAGGTTGTTTCAACAAATTGAAACATCCTCTCTTGCTAATGATCAGAAAAATTGTGAGTGTCCTTTACCTTTACCTTTTCCCCCTAAAGTTTTTATTATGAAGAAAAATGAAGAAAAAACAACAAATTACAACAACAAATACAAAAGAAAAACAAACAAGGAACAAGAAATAGCATGATGGAAGAAAATGATAAATAGTAAACCCAAAAAATGACTAGAGATAATAAAAATACTAAGAAAAATATAAATACACATTGGTTTCCAGCTTTCCTAATGCAGCTTGTAGATAACTGTATAAAATAACTTCTTTAATCACAAATACATTTCAAATGCTTCAACTGTTGCTTTTCCAAATATACTAAGTATCAAAACCTACAGCCAGCACATTGTAAAATTACAGTCGAAACAAAGCTGCTGTGGTAGGGATGGCTAAGAGTTATATTTCAACTCATTTTTTACAATAGATTTTTTCCACATTCTCCAATTTATTTATGCTAAGGATGGATAGAACATAAGATTTAATGAACATATTAGAAACTAAAACTGACAAAACTTGGCCATTTGTAGCAAGGCTGAAAGTCTGAGTCTGCATCCATGTATATTCTACCATCTGAGTACTAAATCATGGTTGCCTCCTCTTTTTCTCCCTGTATTTTTAATTAGCGTATTTACCTGGTGTTGCCCAGGATTTTATTTTCTCATAGGCAACATTTGTTAGAAATACCTTAGGAATTACTTTACCTTACTTTAGGAATTAGATGCAGTTGAAATAAATAGATTTGATATCCTGTGTCTCTAATTCCCCAAACTGCATTCTTTAGTACCTATAACTTTCCCCCATATTCCCCAATTCAGTTTGTATTCACAGTGGTTAACATACAGAAGTTCAGTTTCTGAGAGAATACATTATCTTCCTCCTTCTTACTGCTAGGCCTTGTCTCCATAGTAACCAGTCAGGCCTGAGAGCTCTCTGGCTGAGAATTCTAAAGGCCTCTCCCTAACCTGCCAACCCCTGGATTCCATAGAATCTTCACAAGCAGCCAACCGTATGATGTCTTCTCACATGACACAGCCAATCATATGAAGTCTTGGCCTGTCTGACACAGACAAATTCAAAAACCCACAGACTTTGACTTTTATATATTAGATTACTTATCTGGCAGTCTGCTCCAACTTAGTTTTTAACTGTGGTCAAGTTAACTTCAACTTATGGCAACTCTATGAAGGAGAGACTGACAAGTCACCCTGTCATCAGCAGACCGGCTCAGGTTGAATCTATCCACCTGTAATATGGTCTTCTTCTTTTCCTAGTGCCATCTAGTTTGCCAAGCTTTATTGCCTTCTCATCAGGTATGGCCAAACTATGACAGCTTGAGTGTGGCCCTCTGTATTAAAGGAAAAGTATTCTTGAATCTTCTTTTGCTTCTCACTCTGTTGTTTCCATTTCTCAATCTCCTCAGTAGATTTTTTCCATTCCTCTTCTTTGATATCTTCTAATTTTTTTTATTTCTGCTTCTTCTAGCTTCGTTGTGGCATCCAGAGCAAACTTGCTGTGTTCTTGTTTCTGAGCAGAATCATAGAATCATAGAGTTGGAAGAGACCACAGGGGCCATCCAGTCCAGCCCCCTGCCGTGCAGGAACCAACATCAAAGCACTCCCAACAGATGGCCATCCAGCCTCTGCTTAAAAACCTCCAAAGAAGGAGACTCCACCACACTCTGAGGCCTTTTCCACATGGGGTTTTTGAAATGGCACAGTCTGTCCTCCAAGGAGGAGGTCTGAACCTTGGACCGGACTCGGTCAGACCTATTTAAGGTAGATCTGCACCTCAGTCCAGTCCAGAACAACCCGAAGTGGTCCTCCAGCGTGTTTTTGAAAGACCTGATTTTTCCAGTCTTTCAAAAGCACACAGCACGCCACTGCAAGCCTGCTCCCTTAAGCAGATTCGTAGGCTCGCACCAATGCAAACCTGCGATCTGCCCGGGGGCAGGCTTTAGGCTGGTGAGCTTCAGTGGTTGGCTGAGACCCTCGACCAACTGGAAGCTGCCATTTGGGATGCTGGAGCAGTGTGTATTGACGAGCACACACTGCTCCAGAGTGCCGTGGACCGGACCGGGGAGCTGAAAGGTCCGGTGAGTAGCGGCGCGGGGCGATTCCCTCACCTGGTGTCAAAAAGGCCTGAGGTGGCATATTCCACTGCTGGACAGCTCTGACTGTCAAGAAGTTCTTCCTGAAGTTCTTCCAGCTTTTGCTTCTTCCTCTTCTTTCGTGGTCTCCTGGGCTTTGCACACAGCAGCCTCCCAGATTCTCTGCATCTTCTCTTTCTCACTGTTTTCCATTTCCATAATGACTGTGTCTTTTTAATATAGGGTAAAGAAAATGGAGGCATTCTCAATTTTTTCCGTATGTGGACGTCATCTATAGGAGCATACAGAATAGCTTCAAATAAAAATAGAGGAGAGTTTACTTTGAGGTACTACTTGGTGCAGAAGACGTCGATGTGGTGGAGGTGGGCAGCCCACATGGGCACGGTCAGGTAGACGGCTTCGGCTGTTTGCTCTCAACTGTAATCATGCACCCAGACTGGCATGTCTGTATGTGGAAGAGCAGCCGAGCCAATGGTTGCCAAAGGCCCAGCCAGTCTAAAGGAAAAGTATTAAGTATTGACTTGGGACTCATCCAGACTGCCTAGAAGCCTTAGGAATTGGTAGAAGTTGTAGCTGTATTTATTGTTGTTGTTTTTAATGCATTCTATGTACCTCCTATCCTGGTCTATTTCTTGTGAATTTCCAGGACAAGTCACAATATTTTGAACCCAGCATAGAGAACATTTTTTGTTCTGTCCCAGGAGTTTCCAATACAGGTAGGAGTAAATCCCCACAGCTGCATCCATTGTCTCAGTTTCTTCTCAGAAGGATATTGAAAAGCTGGAACATGTCAAAAGGAGGGAGACCAAAATGGTAAAAGGCCTGGAAACCACGCTCTATGAGGAGTGACTTAAGTGGCTTCAAACAACATGAAAAGAGATTCCATCTAAATGTTAGGAAGAGCTTCCTGATGGTAAGAGAAGTTCAACAGTAGAATATGCTGTCTCAAAGTGTGGTGGAGTCTCCTTCTTTGGGGGTTTTTAAACAAAGGCTGGATGGCCCTCTGTTGGGAATACTTTGATTGTATATTCCTTCATGGCAGGAGTTGGACTCAATGGCCCTTGCAGTCTTTTCCAACTTCATGATTCTATGATTCTGCGTAATCCCACTGATGACATATGTAATGAGAGTGTGACATTTGTTGTGGAGGTTTTCCTCTAGTCTTCCTTTCCTCATTACATTTCTGGTTAGCACGCTGAACACTTCCTCTGCACTGCACTGCACTGCACTGCATTCACTGCTTTTCTTTTCTTCATCTTTTTCCTCCAAGGATAGTGCTAAAGTGCTATAGTGCTTTACTTGTATGACAGTTTTGCACTATAACTGTAAAAAATTAAATTTGACTGGGAATGTGGCTACTGTAGGAGGAGCAGGGTGTACGTGTGTGCACTGAATTAATGGAAGTGTCATGCCCAGTTCCAGGACCCAGGTGCAAACACAGACAGGACCCTCCATAACAGCCACAACATGAAGACATGAACAGGACAACATTTACTGCAGCCCAGAGTAGATGAGAAAAGGATAGCCCATGAGACTCAGGCCATTTCCACACCAGGCTGTTATAGCGCTATGATTCCACTTGCAACATCCTATGGAATCTTGGGATTTGCAATTTCAGGAGGGACCGGCCGGCCCCTTCCGAAACCACAAACCCTAGGATTCCATAGGATGTTGCAAGTGAAATCATAGCACTATAACAGCCTGGTGCAGAATCATCCTCAGAGAACTTATATAGAGAAGACTCATTAATCAGGCAAACAGCGGGGGTGGGGGGTTGCTGGTGAATAAATACAAGAGATGAAGTGGGGAAAAGTCTGTTACAGACAACTGAAAGCAACACGGTCTTCTTTTGATCCTTGGTTTGTGTTCCTGGAAAACCTTGACCCTTGCTTTGTGTGCTGACTATGCTGCTGAGTTGAACTGAGGCTCTGAATTTATTACTGAACTGAGGCTCTGAATTTATTACTGACTTGAACTGCTGAAACAAAAATGGTAACTGACTGATAAGATTTTGTAAATCTTGTCTGTGGCTGTTGCTATAGACTCTATTGGAGGACTGTGAACTGTGACTGGGGCCCTTTTCGCATGGGCTTTCTGTCGCACGACAGCCCCCTGAGCCTCGCGGGAGTGGGAGCGTTGCTCTGCACGACGCACTCCCACTTCCGCCGCTCTCATGGGGCTGACGCTGCGCGAGCGCGTATTTTTTGATTTTCGCCTCAAAGCGAAAATCACCTGCTCTCGCGCAGCGCTCCCGGCGCCCACACGCACTTACCTCCTGTGCGGAGCATCGGGGAGGCGGCCGGGTCGCGCTTCCTTCCCTCCGGCCCTGAGGAAGGAAGGGGCGGGGCGGGGAGCTAGCGTGACGGACGCAACACCTCCTGCTTCGTGCACGCGCGGGGGGGATGGACACGACGCCTCCTGCTTCGCGCGCACGGGGGGGACGGACGCGACACCTCCTGCTTCGCGAGGGGGGGCGGACGCGAGAGCCTCCTGCTTCGCGGGGGGGCGGACAAGAGAGCCACCGCCACCTCCGGGAGGCTGCCGCTTCCCCGCTCGTTCCTTCGCCTGCAGAAGGAAGGAGGGGTGAAACGGCAGCCTCCCGGAGAAGGCTTCTCACGCGACCCGCCCTCCCCTGCTTGCGCTAGAAGCCTCAATGCGAAAAGGGCCTGGCTTTTTGGACAAGATGGGAAGTAAATGATGGAGAGGGAAGGAGACCTCACCTACAACACAATTAATTACATCTCAAGGAGGAAATAAGAAAAAAGTGGGCAAGGCCTTCGTATATTTAAGGCATGACTGGATGCAGGCAGAAACAGCTGATAAAAGGCATGGCATCCAGAAACAGAATAGCCTGACATTTTCTGGAACTATTGGCCAACTTGGATGAGTTCTTAGGTTGATATAAACGGAGGAGAACTGGTTTTGGAGGTTTTTATTTTTTGAAAGATTTTGCCAAAAATTGCGATGTTCTTTGTAGTTAATGTGCAACATTTGAGGTTTAAAATTTTTTTGGGGGGGGGGCAGCACAACTGATAGGCAATCCTATTAATACCTGTATGAGAACTGCCAATTGGTGAAGTCTCCTCCACTTCCAAACAGAAGCGCTTCTTTTGAAAGCAAAGAATACACTTCAATATTCTGTTGCTGTTTCCATTCCTTTTTCTTCTATTGGCATGCAAAGCATTTGACAGAATGATGTAAGCTAAACAGACAGGCTTCCATTTTAAGAAATATAGAATCTGAATTTCAACAATAGCAAAATTCCAATTTAGGGATGGGCCAACCAAATCCTCGAATCCTTGAATCCTGGGTAAAGATTTGAGATTCCTGAATATGAATCTCTGTGCCAAAATAGGCAAACCAAATCTTTTGAATCCGCTAACTAAATAGATTGTTGGAGACCAGGACGCCTGAAAACCAGGGCAACTGAGGCCCTTTTCACACGCGGGCGGGGAAACGGGGAAAGACACGCCGAAACGGGATTTACCTTGATCCGTCGCTGCGCGGAGCAGCGCGTTTTGCTGTTCCACACGCAGCAGCGTCCCGCGGCGTCCTCGGCACCCGGCAGCACCCAAAATGGCGGATTTTGACTGGCGGAGCCTCTCCACCAATCGGAGAAGCCCGCCAGCCGGAAATCCCGCCCCCTGCCTGATCTGCAGGGACGCCCTTGCGCGCGTCCGTAAATCCACACGGGCGCTGCGACGGGGCTGCACGGGGTTGCACGCCTGTGCCTTTGAAAAACCACATAAAATGTGGTTTTTCAAAAGCACGCGGCGGCGCCACTTGCGGGCGCCCAAACGCGGATTGCGGTGTGGAATTACTTTAGAGTAATCCACCCCAATGCGCGTAACGGTGTAGACGACCTCCGTGGAGGTCGATCTACACCGCTTTTTAAAGTCCGTGTGGAAAGGGCCTGAGATGCCTAAAAACCTGGGAGACCGGGACGCCTGAAAACTTGGGAGATGATACATACAAAGGAAGATAGTAAGTAGGTGAGGTTTTCCCTTGGAATAATAATGGCCTTTGCTAACAATTTCACAAATTACATCTAGGCTTGTATTCTAAGATATTTAAATTGAACATTTCATATTTAAGTTCTGTACTTGATTGAAAGCTACAGGCTTGAGATTTCAAAGAAGCTGAAACATTCCTTTGCATGGCTCCCTTGCAAACCTCTTTCAGACACAATTCCAGAGTTTGCAGTTTTACAAGGGGTCACAGCTTTCTCTGCCAAAGTGTGCTGGTGCATCATCAAACTACAAACCCTAGGATGCCAGAAGGAGCTATGCAAAGAAAAGCCAGTTTTGACTTGGATTATCTCTCTACTGTAGTATGTGGCCCTGTTTACAGAGGCAGGAAAATGTGGAATTAATCTACATTTTCCTGCCTATGTAGAAAGGGCCTTCATGTCATTTTCAATCTGGGGGTGATGGTGAGGCAAAATTAGGACAATTGTCCTGGCCAGATTTCTTCAGAGGGAGGTTTGCCTTTGCCTAGGCTTTTACTAAGGCTGAGAGAGTGTGTCTTGCCCAAGATTATCCTTATTTCCTTACTTTTAAAACTCTTTTTTTAAAAAGGATTTAAAAGATTCGAGATTCATTTGATTTGTGGATTCCCAGAACCTTCCAGGGATTCAGATCTGGATTCGGATTTGGAAAATTCTGGATTTGTCCCATCCCTATTCCAATTTCTTCTGCCAATTTTCCTTCGGGAAAAATCAATTTACAGAGCGAAAGTTTCACAAAGAATCCAAAATTGTCCAACATTTGAGCAGTCAAATAGACTGGAGTATATTTTGGAAGTTTGATTCATGAGATACTGTATTTGTTGCGTATTAGACGCACCAGCATATAAGACACACCCCACTTTTTAAGGGGTATTTTTCAGAAAAAAATTTTTTTAGTTCTCTGGTGAGCAAAATGCACAGGAAAGGAAGGGAAGGGAAGGGAAGGAAAGGAGTGTTGCAGCAGGAGAGGAGGGGAATAAAAAGAGTGCCACACTGCTACCCCTCTTTTCCTGTTTGCTTGGGCAGAAACTCTTGGCAGAATCAAAATGCACAGGAGAGGAGGGGAATGAAAACAATGCTGTACCACCACCCCTCCTTTCCTGTTTTGCTTGGGCAGAAACTCCCAGCAGAATCAAAATGCACAGGAGAGGAGGAGAAGGTAAGGAGAAACTGTAGAAACATCTATCTATGTTCCTATAGCTCAAGGTTTCCACTACCTCCTCCCTTCCTGTTTTGCCTGGGCATCGAGACTCCTTTCATTCCCATTCCTTTCCCTGTGTTTTTCGTATTACCGTATTTCCTGGTGCGTAAGGTGCACCCCATTTTCAGAGGGTATTTTTAGGGGGAAAAGTGCATCTTATATGCCAGCAAATACAGTATCTTTTTTCAGAGAATTTTTTTTTTTACCAAAGGTTAGAAAAGTTAGAGTTAATTTAAAGAGCACAATGGGACAAGTCAGAAACTTGTGGAGACAGGCTGCCCGTTTGCTTCAACTTGAACACAGCAGCAACAAACAAGGTTACTTTTGTCCTGGAAGGCAGACAGCTCTGCCTACATTCTAAATTCTTACTTCTTGACTGCTCTTTTCCACCCACAGGTATAATCTTTCCTATTCGTGCTATGCCGAAGTCGTGTTGATCTGCCTGACATTACCTTGTCAACTTGATAATAATATTGGCCTTTTCCAGGGTACATCCTATGCTCCCAGCTCATTAGCATGAGCCACCCGCTTGCCGCTGTGCTGGGCAGTGTCTGCCCAGTCACAGAAACTGAGGAGGTTCCCAGGTTGCAATCGCTTACTCCCATATTTGTGAAGCTGTTGTTTCTTTCCAGCCGCATCACAGTCACTACAAGATGAGTCATAGATTTACCTATGACGACAGAATCAATATTGACTGACATGTTTATTAACAAGGGTGAGGCTAATTAGCTGTACTCAAAATCAGCTGTATCCACTAAGTTGCCAAAGTGGACAGATTTTTCAGACCTCCCAACATTTCAGTCATGAAAACAAAGGCTCTCTGTGTACAAGGTGCTTGCTTAATTCTCTCAGGCCATTTCCGCACTAGCCTGTTATAGCGCAATGATTCCACTTTCAACATTCTCTGGAATCCTGGGGTTTGCAGTATCAGGAGGGGCCAGATGGCCCCTTCAGTCCCAAGAAGGTACAAAATGCACATTGGCATATAAGAAGTCACTGGAGGATGTCTTGTTCTACATATGGCAAAATAGTGGACTGAAGGGCTTTTTTGTAAGGGTAAAATGAAAATAAGGACTTGATTGGAGAATGTGAGAATCAATTCTGCGACCTCCATCATCTAAAGCAAGTACTCTACCACCTTAGCTAACTCAATGGCTGCATGGTGTGGCTATCCCATAATATTCAGGGAAAGGAGCACACCCAGGATATGACTAAGGAAATGAGCTGAGTTTTGTTACACTCACATATAAAACACAATCACCGTCTGTACTAATTCCCCCTCTCCTTGGTGTTGCTGCCCCAGAACATTCATAGAAAGATGCAAACCCAAGATATGACTAAGAAAATGGCCTGAGGAAGTTTAGCTCAATGCACTGCAAAAAGAAGTGAGTAAAAGCTTGGTTGGAGAATGCGGGCATTGATCCCGCTACCTCTTGCATGCAAAGCAAGCGCTCTACCATTTGAGCTAATTCCCCAGTTCCCTGGCAGTGTGACTCCATATTAGCCTAAGAAGAGGGAGACAGGCATTGCCATGCACAATGTGTCTGGGGGACTGCTCTGTGCATAGTAAAACAGGGTAAAGGGTTGCTATTGGGGTCACTAGAGAAGATTTTGCTTCTCATATCCTAAGCAAATTGTCTACCAGCTGAGCTAATTCACTAACTGCTTCACAGCATTGCCTTGCAATATTGCATGAAAAGAGCAGACCCAGGATGCTGGGAGAAAAGTTACCTGAGTAGGCTTGCATATATGCAAGGAAGAGCAGTGGGTAGAAAATGTCCCCTCTTAACCTTTTCTTCTCCAGGCTAAAGATACTGAGTTCCCTAAGTCTCTCCTCATAAGACATGGTTTCCAGGCTTTCAACCATTCTGTCCACCCTCCTCTGGACACACTCCAGCTTGTCAATATCCTTCCTGAACTGTGGTGCCCAGAACTGGATTGATGACTGATGGATGGGATGAGTGGCTGCTTGGTGACTGCTGAGTTAAGGGAAAGCTAACATCACTAATTGGTGTTCAGTGCAGTGCTTGTTGATGGCTTTCATGTCAATGAGGCTGAAGGAGAAATGGTTGAGGATAGGATTCAGCATCCTGGATAGCAATTATACATTTCAAATCAAAACTGGGAGCATATTCACCTCCATCACTGATACAGAAGCAACCAGACACTAAGGATTACCTGGCAGCAAACCATTACATTCTTGTTAGGATCTATCCAAGGTGCTGAATTCAGTATCCAACCCTATTTCCTTTAAATCTAATACCCAGAGTATATTTCTAACTCCAGAACAAGAAATCAAAACTGGAAAATGGAAGGGCAGGCCATGCCTTAGAAAGCTCTTGCAGGAACTTTTCCTCCTGTCAACACCACCTATACCCATGCAGTTGCATAATGCATCAACAGAATTTCAGCCAGTGTCTAAGTTATGAGGCTACAAGCAAAAAACCTCATCCTTCCTATTCTGTCATTGAAATGGTCTTTAATCCTGATGGTAGACTTCTGGATTGCACTCAAAGGCAGCCCCTATGTGGATCTGACTAGTGGGAAATCAGCTCAGGTGGTAGAACACTTGATTAGCACTATCCAGACAAATGTTCACATTTTTTATTTTTGCCATGTATAAAACAAAGACTGTTCAGGTTCCTTTCTGCATTGGCATCTTGGATTGTCCCACTTTTAGGATATTGTCAAGCAGTACTGCAACAGAGATTTTTGACGGAGATGTAGTTATCATCAGTATAGCTCACAAGTGTCTGAGCAGTGGGGAATTAGCTCAAGTGGTAGAGCGCTTGCTTAGCATGCGAGAGGTAGTGGGATCGATGCCCACATTCTCCAGTTAAGTTTTTAGGTTCTTCCTTTTGCTGTGCAGAGAACAAAGTCTTTTCAGGTCCCTTTCTGCATGGCATCTTGGGTTGTTCCATTTTCAGGATATTGTCAAGTAGTACTCCAACAGAGATTTTTGACAGAGATGTAGTTATCATCAGTATAGCTCACAAGTATCTGAGCAGTGGGGAATTAGCTCAAGTGGTAGAGCGCTTGCTTAGCATGCAAGAGGTAGTGGGATCGATGCCCACATTCTCCAGTTAAGTTTTTAGGTTCTTCCTTTTGCTGTGCAGAGAACAAAGTCTTTTCAGGTCCCTTTCTGCATGGCATCTTGGGTTGTTCCATTTTCAAGATATTGTCAAGTAGTACTGCAACAGAGATTTTTGACAGAGATGTAGTTATCATCAGTATAGCTCACAAGTATCTGAGCAGTGGGGAATTAGCTCAAGTGGTAGAGCGCTTGCTTAGCATGCAAGAGGTAGTGGGATCGATGCCCACATTCTCCAGTTAAGTTTTTAGGTTCTTCCTTTTGCTGTGCAGAGAACAAAGTCTTTTCAGGTCCCTTTCTGCATGGCATCTTGGGTTGTTCCATTTTCAAGATATTGTCAAGTAGTACTGCAACAAAGATTTTTGATGGAGATGTAGTTATCATCAGTATAGCTCACAAGTGTGTGAGCAGTGGGGAATTAGCTCAAGTAGTAGAGCGCTCGCTTAGCATGCGAGAGGTAGTAGGATTGATGCCCACATTCTCCAGTTAAGTTTTTAGGTTCTTCCTTTTGCTGTGCAGAGAACAAAGTCCTTTCAGGTCCCTTTCTGCTTGGCATCTTGGGTTGTCCCATTTTCAAGATATTGTCAAGTAGTACTGCAACAGAGAGGTTTTTTACTGTGGTGTGTAGTTATCAGTATAGCTCCCAAGCATTTGACCATGGGGGAATTAGCTCAAACGGTAGAGCGCTTGCTTAGCATGCGAGAGGTAGTGGGATCGATGCCCACATTCTCCAGTTAAGCTTTCAGGTTCTTCCTTTTGCCATGCATTAGAACAAAGCCTTTGCAGGTCATCTTCTGCATAACATCTTCAGCTGGCCTCTTGTCAGGACACTGTTGAGCAGTGCTATCAGTCAGGTGAGGAATTAAATTGCAGAACACCTTCTTAACAGGCAAGAGATTGTGGGATCAACATACCAATGTCTGGACATTTTTCTAAAAGTGACTGGAACATAACAGGAGGAGGCAAAATTCTGGAAGTATAGCAGCTCATCTGCATACTTTCACTCATCAGCCTTTGCTGAAGTCACTGTGAGCAAAGCAGCCCAGTGGGAAGAACCTGGAAGCTTTTGAGCCAGCAGCATTAGCCTTGTGCTGCACATGCTTATATACCATATGGATCATACAAGGAGGAAGAGGAGAGAACTAACTAAAGTGGTAGAATCAGAGGGATCCATAGTTGCTTGCTGTGATGTATGGACAATGTTTGTATTCTTGCCAGAAAACACACTTGTAGCAGATTGGTAGCAAGAAGCTCAGTGCACTACAGCTACATCTTGAGTCTCTTCAGTGCATGAGAGGACAAGAGGACTTCCTGGACAGAACACAGGGAGAATGGATCTCACACAACCAACAGGAAGCAACTGCCAAGGGAAATGAAGAGGCCTGTAACAGTGGGGAAACACACTGGAATCATAGAATCATAGAGTTGGAAGAGACCACAGGGGTCATCCAGTTCAACCCCCTGCTATGCAGGAACCTACATCAAAGCACTCCCAATAGATGGCCATCCAGCCTCTGTTTAAAAACCTCCAAAGAAGGAGACTCCACCACACTTTGAGACAGCACTCTGAGGATAGTCACTGTCAGAAGACCGTACAGAAAGTATTCAGAACCTCTCCAACTAAGCAGTTGCTTCCTACATCTTCATGAGACAGGAAACCAGCAACAAGGGATACTGCATGCCAAGGAAAGAGTCAAAGTAACCACCAACCACAACAAGAATAAATGAAAGGTGCTAATGGTTGGGGACTCGCTGCTCAGGGGTATAGAGGCATCTGTGTGCCTGGCTGACAAGATGAATCAGGAAAAGTGCTTTCTTCCTGGCATATGTATCCAGGATGTCACTGACAACTTGTCAAAACTAATCAAGAACACAGATCAGTACCCCTTTCCCCTTATTCATGTGGGCACTAACAACACTGCTAAGAATACCTTGGAGCAAATCACTTCTGACTGTGAATCTGTTCAGGCTGGCTCTGCTTTCCCTGCCATGCATTCCATGCATGCCCATGTAGTGCATTGATGTTTGATGCCATGTAATGCCATGAAGTTTGCCATGCAATTTAATGCCATGTTATCTGTCATATAGTATTTTGCTATTTGATGCCAGGTAATGCTTGGAACAAAGTGGCTGAGAGGGGATGATGACAAATAAATGAGAAAACAGTGTTTTGTGAATGAAGGAATAGTGGAATAGGCTGCCTTGGAGTGTAGTGGAGTCTCCTTCTTTGAAGGTTTTTAAGCAGAGGCTTGATGGCCATCTGTCGGGAGTGCTTTGAGGGTGTTCCTGCATGGCAGGGGGTTGGACTGAATGGCCCCTGGGGTCTCTTCCAACTCTACATTTCTATGATTCTAATGAACTTCAATAAGAGAGAGAATAAACACAGATACAAGGTCAGGCTGTTGGCAGATGGGAAGAAAGCCTGGGAAAAGAGTTAGTTTAATTAGCTGTCACATAGGGCCTTGCACACACAAATTTGTAATGTTATTGCTTATAAGGCATTGTAAATGGAATAGACTTTGAATTTTGGCTGTGGTCAGAATGTGCTGCTGTTACCCCACTGTTCCTGAATAAAGCTTTTGATAAATTTTTAAGCCTAATTTCTGGGACTGAAGTGACCCTGTTCATGATAGCTCTAGGCAAGATTCTGAAGGAGTTTGAGACACAGCTGGAATTCTCATCAACTCTATTAGTAAAGGATAGAGGATTACACAGGGACAGGAAGACACTAAAAGTGAATTACTGGCTATGTAGATGGTGTAGACAGAAGAGGTTTGGCTTGTGGGGCCAGAGTGATCACTTATATGGAGGACTACTGGCTACAGATTAGCTGTATCTCACAAACACTGGGAATAATGTCTTTGGTAATAGCATGACAAGTCTGATCACGATAGCTCAAACATCAGTCCAAAGTCAAGTTCTAAACACAACAATGTAAATTCTAGTGGAGAAGCTAAAGGAGAGAATGGGATCCACAGGAAAAACTGGCAGTAAATTAATAGGTGAGAACAAACAAAGCTTCAGATATCTAAACATACTTCACAGAGCTTGAGAAGCAAAAAAACTGAATTTGAAGTCCTAGTGCATGTAGGTAAACATGACTTTATAGGCATAACAGAGGTTTGGTGGAATGACTCCCATGATTGTAATATTGCGATTGAAAGGTATAACCTATTAACAGAAGAACAGATGTGGCAGAAAATGGGGAGAAGTAGCATTGTGGTAGGAGTTTACCACAAGCTACCAAAGCAAGAAGAATTGGTGGAAACAAATCTCAGAAAAATCAAAGATATAAGAATTAATACTTATGGAGAACTTCAATTAGGCTGATATCTGCTGGGTGATTAACTCTGCTAAGCAGAGGCTATCCAACAATTCTTGATGTACCTTGTAGATAATTTTGTATTTCAAAAAACAGAGGAAGGAACAAGGAAAGAATGCAATTGTGGACTTGATCCTAACCAATAGTGGGGGTTGTTCATTGGAATCGAAGTAATCAGTAGTTCAGGGGAAGTGATCATATAATGTAATGCTAGAATTCACAATTTATGGGACAAGGCAAAGAAGAGTATATCAAAGAAGTTGTCTATCAGCTTATGCCTACTCCATGAATTTCATAGGATTTTCTTAGAGAAGGAATATTCAGAGGTGGTTTTGCCAGTTCCTTCCTCTGAAATGTAGCCTACAGTACCTGGTGTTCATTGTCCGCCCCCCATCAAAATAGTAACCAGGCCTGACTCTGATTAGCTTTCAAATGGGATCTGCTGCCTCCAGGGTATTTAGGACTCTGTACAAAGCTAACCTTCTGGATAAACACTACATTTGTCTCATGAAGTAGGCTATAGATATTGAAAGATGAATCGTCATTATCATACCATCAATGTATCTACAGATAAAAACTATATGCTATAGATAATGCTTTAATGCTATAGATAAAATGATGAAAACAGACATCCTTTTCAAAGGCACCCACCATCTTCATCATCTCCTTTTACAATCTGATCATGTAATAAAACAATAAAAACATACATCCTTCCCAAAGATACACATTATCTCTTACAATCTTATCATATAACAATAGTGCAAGCAAAACAAAATTCCTTTTTCACATAAGATTATTCAACTAATGTACAGGGAAACAGAAACCATAGTGGAGAATATGGGCATTGATCCCATTACCTCTCGCATGCGAAGCGAGCGCTCTACCATTTGAGCTAATTCCCCAGCTGCATGTAGTTGCTATGATGTTTTATACCGATGTAAATATGTAACTGAATATATATTATATGGAATAAGGGATTCTATAGTAGATAGAATAAAGTAAATAGGGCTTTTGGGAGGGAGTAAGAGCATGGAACAATTGAAAGTGAAGGACGATTGATTTGAAAGTGCATTTCAGGATGTTTGTTAGGATAGTTCATCAATTGAGTCAGTTGAGTGGACTCAAAGCAAGGATTGTGGGTAGTATAGCCAGGTTTAGTCAGTGAGTGTAGTCTGTTGTCTGTGATTGTAGTAGGACATTTAGACTAACTAAGCAACAGTAACAAATAAGCTAGTGCAATTAACTCAGAAATATATGGTACAGCACCTTAAGTAATTGTGAATTGCTTGATAGCCTATCTAAAAAATTCTTTTGTAACACACACCAGTGATGTAGACTCGAGTTGATAGACTCAAACTCAAGTCAGACTTAAGTCACTTCAGTGACTCAACTTGGACTTGACTTGGCAAAAATTACACACTGACTCAACTCGAGTTGAGACTTGCATATTTTTAGTGACTGACTTGCTGCGCTTGGTTCAGTAACATAACACATTCATCCAGAAACCTTATAACTTACTGGTCACATTTCATTCTGTCTCAAGCCCAAAATGTGGACACATTTCCCAGAGGGAACAGCAAATGGGTTAGGCAATGAGCTTGAGGTAGGGTTGAGGTCTGCTCAGCAGCCTGTCCCCACTACATATAGGAGGAGCTTTCTAAAACTTTTCCTAAGAGCAGAAGGGAAGATTCATGCCCAGAATGCAGGGCACATATCTCACAGGGGAACAGAAAATGTGTTAGGCAATAGGCCTGAGGAGGAAGGATCTTTCCTTCTAAAGCTCTTGAAGCTTCAGTAATGGGGAATAAGAAGAATCCTATTTTGTCACTTCTGCAAAAGCCTCCAGCTTTGCAAATGAGAAGTGAGAAGGATCCTATTCCCCACTTCCAAAACTGCAAATAGCAAAATCACAAAAGTAGAGGGCTGACTCTACTTAAATTTTTAAAATTGACTTTATTTGACTCTGCCCAGAAATTCTGGAGTACAAGTTGGAGTATAAAGTTGGCTCCTGGACTTGAGACTTGGCTTGAAAGTATCTTGCAAGGACTTGAGACTGGACTTGAGACTTAAAGGTAGAGCCTTGAGCCTTGACTTGAGGCTTGGAGTAAAAGACTTAAATACATCACTGACACACACACATGCCTCTTGGATTGCTCTTGGCGAAATATGGTGCTAAGATAAGACACATTAGTGTCTGTGGTAAGAGAAGATAACAATTGGGTTGTTATCTTTGGTTTCTGGTGGAGGGGCCATAGAAATGAACCCACACAAAGGAGGTGGCAACTAGTTAAGTTACCTGTCCAGAGAAGATGACAGCATCTTGGATAATTATAAGGGTGCATCACAGATTGTGACCAGAGGTGACATTTTAGGTGAAGGGTTTCACAGGAAGTTTCACAGAGAGGAAGGACAAGTAGTGGTCCTGAAATTGGTGTTAGCAGGTAGGATAATTAAGGTTCCCCTCACAATTGCTCTCCTATAACATTCATAGAAAGGGGCAGACCCAACATGTCACACTGAAAATGACCAGAGGAGGTTTAGCTCTATGCATTTCCAAAGAAGAGGGTAAAAACTTGGTGGAAGATTGTGGGCAGGAATCAGTAGGCTGGAAATTTTTATCTAAGTCAGGATCAAAAACCAGAGTAGACTGAGCAGCCTAATGATATGGAAGCTATCAGCTGCCACTGCTATGTATTGTGTTCACACTGAGAGACACACATACATTTGATTGGAAAATGTGGGCATTGATCCCACTACCTTGTGCAGGCTAAGTGAGTACTCTACCATTTGAGCTAATCTCCCTCATCCTGGCAGCTCTGTCCCACAAAATCCAAAGCAAGGGTGATTCCATGAAGGAGCTGACTTTGTTTTACACATGAATAAAGTAAGAATAGAGACTCAACTAGAGAATGTGAGCATTAGTCCTGCTACTCCTTACATGAAAAGTATTCTTCTGCTTGGGCTAATTCCCCAGCTGCATGGTGTTGCTGTCCTATAACATTCATAGGAAGGGGTGGATCAAAGACCTTATGAAGAAAATGGCCTCAGAAATTTAGGTCTACATATTGCAAAAAGAAGAGAGTAGAAGCTCAGCTGGAGAATGCAGGCATCGATCCCACTACCTCTTGCATGCAAAGCAAGCGCTCTACCATTTGAGCTAATTCCCCAATTCCCTGGCAGTATGAGTCCAACTTATCCTAAGAAGGTGGGAAAGTGCAGAAAGTGTCTGGGGGACAGTTTGCTCTATGAATGGTGAAAAGCAGGCAGAGATTCACTAATGGGATCTGTGGAGAAGATTATGCTTCAATCCCATGGTCTCTCACATCCTAAGCAAGTCCCCTGTCTTTTGAGCTAACTCTCTGGCTATCTGGCAGCAACTGCTTTACAATATCACAAGAAGAGGGCAGAACCAGGATGCTATGGAGAACATGACCCAAGTTGAGTGGATCCATGAATAAAGAAAGAGCAAAGGCTGGAGAAAATGAGTACAGTGCACTCTCCATATATGTTCTGTTCTGTTCCAGGAACTCCAGTGGGGGGGAAAGGGCAAATGCTTGCATCCCATTATCTTCAATGGACACAACATGCACATACCCATCTCATCAATTGATGATAATGGATGTGACTCTTCGCACAACCTCAAATTTGTGTATGCCAAGATTGCACCTCAAGAGGGTGCACTGTACTGATCCCACTGTTTCTCAAATGCTAACCAAATGCTTTGCCATTTGAGCCAAGTCCCATTGGTCAGAATTTCAGGAGCTGTGCTAATGAGGCCTCTGAAGAGAAAAGTGCCACCTAGTGATTTTTCTGAGGCATGGTCTCCAATTTTTATTTTTATTTTTTGCCAAGGTCTGCTTCTCAAGGAGAGAGCTGCTCAACCTTTTTAGTCCTCAAGGCAATGTCATGCCAGCAATCCTGTCCAAGAGTGATGGAGCCATGTGGGTGGATGCTTTGGGACTGCTGAGTTCAGGGAAGGTTAACATCACTAACTGGCATTTAGTGGAGTGGCAGCTGGTGGCTTTTGTGTTATTAGGGCTGTGAATCCACTCTGGGAAGTGTTAGAAGAGGTTCAGAACCTTGGATAGCTTCTAAAAAGCACAGCCTTACTTTGTCTGCTTCCTGGTTCCTTCCCTAACAGTGAAAATAGTGAATCCATTCTTGGTTTTAATCTAAATTTTATAGCCTGGGGCAATGCTGCCAGATATGTGGGGAATTAGCTCACTTGGTTCATGCTGTATCACTTGGTTCAGATGCAAAGGGTAGTGGGATTGATGTCTGCATTCTCCTGCCATGACTTTCCTCTCTTTCTTTTGACATGCGTAAAGCTAAGCCTCCTCTGTTCACTTTCAGTGTGATGTCTTGATTTTATGAATGTCATGGGTCAATAGTACTGTGAAGATGGGGAATTAGCTCAAATGGTAGAGCGCTCGCTTCGCATGCGAGAGGTAATGGGATCGATGCCCATATTCTCCACTGGGTTCTCTGTGTCCATGTGCACTTGTGCAAAAGGGAAATGTGTTTTGTTTCCTTGGTTTCATCAAGTTTTGTACATGCAAAATGGTTCAGTGAATGACCGCTAGTTAAGTGAGGTGAGGGGGATAACTGACATTTGGCAGCATCCTGTTAATACATACATACGGCTTATGTGCAAGTATGTCTCTTAAAGAGGCAGCCCTGGTGGTACAGTGGCTAAATGATGGTACTGCAGCCACAAGGTTGTGAGTTTGATCCTGCCGGGCTCCAGGTTGACTCAGCCTTCCATCCTTCTGGAGGTCGGTAAAATGAGTACCCAGCTTGTTGGGGCAATTAGCTAGCACATTGTAAACCACTTAGAGAGCACTTAGCTGATGAGTGGTATAGAGATACACATACTATTACCATTGCTATTGGTGTAGTGGTTTGAGTGTTGGATCAGGACTCCAGGAGACTGGGGTTTGAATCCTTGCATCATCTCCCAATGCTTTGTGAGGGAGAGCTACAAGATCTACACCAGACAGTACAATTAACCTGACCAAGTTACTTAGAAATATTGTTTCACTTTGTTATTTTTTTTATTTTTATAGCAAACAACTATATAATCAATGTCATTCCAGAAATATACAAGAAATAGAAAATAGATAAAATATAAAATAAAAATAACTATTTTTCTTCCATAGGTATGATTTTATGCTATCATATTGTATCTTTCCCCCTCCAACCCTACCCCATTTAATTTCCATAAATATCACTTTTCTATGTTGTTTGTACTACCAATTCATCACTGTCCCTCCCTCCTTCTCTCTGTATTCCCTTCCCCTCCCTCCTTACTCTATTATCCTTGTTATACATTTTCTCCTAATCCATTCTCAATCTTAAATTTATTTTAGACTAAACCTCTCTAATATAAAATATCTATTTGTTGTTGTGTTCTTACCCCAATGTTTCACTACCTAGTGCCAATATTTATTCTTCTATTATTTCCTTTTTTTAACGTGTTTCACTTTGTTATTAGGGGCAAGGAGAAGCCAAAGGACATATTGACTGGGGATGATGTAAACTGTCAATTGCTGTTGGGGATCAGTTGAAGAAATATGCAGTTGAAAAGACTGAACTGGTAGTTTAATTGGAGATGATAAATATATTTTAAGATAATATTTAAGATAAGTATCACAACAGTGCTATGGAATACAATTGATTATAAAGTCCTATGAAAAATTTCTATATTCTGTTTTTTTTTTAATTTAGCCTTTTTGCACATATTTTTACTTTTGAAATTTAATGATATTTTTGACTAAGGAAAAAATAATCTTATTCTTAGTTGTCAATGTGTGTTTTACGGGAGTATATGTAATGCTTTAATAATAATTTAATAATGAAATTTAATAAATAAAATTTAGTAATAATAAAATTTAATAATGCTTTGGTGACACGAACCTAAACGTTTTATCTGGGAATACATCCCAAGTTGAATCTGGGATTACTCAATATGATTTGTATGCAAAAAAGATTTTCTTTTATATTTGAGAAATATGGTCAAAGATGGTTGTATTACTTATCCTTGGAATTTAAAATAAATCTAGCAGGTTCAAGTTAAATGATTTTTATTTTTCTAACAAGACATTTGATTACATTGCATGCTACCCAATGGGGCCCAAACAAACCCACCCAGTTTTAAGGATTTCTACTTCTAAGTCCTGCGCAATTCTACTTAATTCTATTTTATTTTTGTTTGATGCATTCTAATAGCAATAGATTTTACCAGTGAGCACTCCAATTCATTGACTGGGCTCACTGACTTCATTGTATCATGCAGTGCTAACAGAACTCTGTGACATAGGCAGTGGGGAAAAGGAAAGAGAGAGAAAAGGGAAGGAAAAGATCTTTAGCCAGAATCTGTGGGTAGGGGAGAAAGAGTATTGGGTTGGAGGGGGAGGAGATATTTAGCTAGGAGAGGAGTGGAGAGTAGGGTATGGAATGAGGAATGAATGAGTGAGAAGGAGAGACAAAGGCATGAAGGAGAAGATAAGTGTAGACAGGGGTTTCAGAAGGGGAAGAAAAAGGATGAGGGGAGGGAAAGCAGGGAAGAGATGGGAACGAGATACAGGGGTGGGAAGAAACGAGAAGAAACAGAGAGAGGGAGAGAGATGTGAAATCACAAATGAAAGAGAAAGTGATTAAGTCTCTAAGCAGAGCTGAAGAAGAAAGACATTGACCATTTCCGCACTACGCTCTTATAGCGCGATTATTCCACTTTCAACATCCTATGGAATCCCGGGATTTGCAGTTTAGGGAGGGGCCAGCCGGCCCCTCCCTAAACTGCATACCCCGGGATTCCATAGGGTGTTGAAAGTGGAATAATCGCGCTATAAGAGCGTAGTGCGGAAATGACCGTTGACACCATACCTTTGCTGGTCTGTTTCCTGGCACAGTTCAAAGTGCTGGTGATGATCCTTAAACCCCTACACAGCTCACGTCCAGGTGATTGGAAGGACCGTATTCTCCCTTACCAACCAGCCTGAGCTTTGAGATTTGCTGCAGAGGCCCCTCTCTCTGTCCCACCACCCTTACAGGTACACCTGGTGGGAACACAGTGGCTGCCACCAGGATCTGGAACTCCTTTCCCAGAGAAGTCAGATTGGCACCCTCCCTGCTATCTTTCCACAATCAAGTAAAGACATCTTTTACTCAGACAGGTGTTCAATGTGTGAATATATGTGGGCTATCTTGTGCTGGATATTGTGTTGCTGTTGAGCGTCTGAGTGTTTAATTATGTATTTTCACATAATTATGTGTTTAAATTATTTTTGATTGTTTAATTATCTTTTAACTTTTGTATTCTATGTGTTTTAACAATGTCTTTTTAGTTGTTGTAAGCTGCTTTGAGTCCCAGCTTGAGGAAAAGATGATGATGGTGGTGATGATGGTGATGATTTGCTAAGAGTGATGTAGCCCACATGCACCTTAGATCAAGAGAGAAAATAGTATTGCAGCTTTAACTGTCTAAGGTGGAGCAAAGAACATGCAAATGGGTCTGGGAAGGTTATCAATAGCACAGGAAAAGTCACAAAGAAGTAATCTGATAGTACCACACTCAGGGCTTCTTGAGACAGCAGACATTGAGGCAATTCAATATTTCCTTGTACTGCTAACTCCCTTCTGTTGAATTTGTGTGTGGACCATGGATTGAGAAACTTTGAAGAGGGGAGGTGGTGGCCAGATAACCTTCCTGGAAAGTCTGCAACACCATCACAATGCAATGAAGGCCAACAGAAGACGGGAGAGAAATCTACTTAAGGCATACTTTCACCCTGTGATTTCTAGTCCTCACCCTGAGGGCCAGAGAAGAAGGGCCAGATCTTGATTTCTGGGACCCCCACTTGCAAAATCCCTACACAAAGTATACTTCCATGTTAAAAATAGCATGCAATCTATCTATAGTTTGTCAAGTGTGATGACCCTACACATGCTTTACAGTCCCTTGCTTTTTGGAGCATATAAACTGAGAGAGAGCTCCGTAGATTCTTGTCCATGAGTCATTTTCTCCATTACAATCATGAACAGGGACCTTTCCATACCACACTATTGTCGTGCTATTATTCCACTTTCAACCTCCTATGGAATTCTGGGGTTTGCAGTTAAGGGAGGAGCATTTAGAATTCCCAGCCAGAGACCTCTTTGGCCTGAGGAAACCACAAAACCCAGAATTCCACAGGATGTTGAAAGCCAAATAATAGCACTCTAACAATGTAATGCAGGGCCTGGATGGCATGGACTGCAGATTGGAATTGTGGGTGAGTGTGGATCCTTGTCTCCCAATCCTGGAATTTTCTGGCACCTTTATTTACATGCAATCCTATAAATGTCCTTTCCTCTTGATTATTAAAAATTCAGGTGCATCTCTCTCCTCCCCTGTGTCTTCCATTGGCTCTTTCCCAGTTGCCTCTATGAGTAAAAGTGCTTCATCCTAACACCTCCCATTCCCACAGCTGCTTTGAAGGAGTCCTTGTTCAAGGGCTGCTGAGCTGGGCATTTTTTTGTTCTCAGACGACTTGCCATTTTCACAGGCACAGTCCTAGCAGCCTTTCTTGTTCCCTCTTGTTCTCACTTTCTCGTGAAATTTTTCAAGATGAACAAGTGTCTTCTTCTGGGCTTCTCTGTTCTGCTCTTCTGCACAGTTGGTAAGTGTCAGGTTCTAAAAGTAAGGGGTCTACAGGGGATATCTTCCTAGAGAAGCTTTTATGAATATTTATGAAAGGGCTGTAGGAAGGGTGGGAAAGTCTTCTGAAATGTTGTCAGCCCATGGCCAGTATTTAAATGTTATGAGAAGGGTGGATGTTGATGCTTTCTCTATCCCTAATTTGCCGGTAACTCTAGAGATAATTTGGAGAAAACTACCAGGCAACAGCAGGTTTGGGATTAAAATTAAAAATCATGTTGTGGCTGTTCAACCAAATATTGTCCTAGGTACTGTGTGTCTCTATGTGTAGACTTTATTTGATAGGTCAGATCCAAAATACTAAGATGAGAAGAAGGGGTGGGCATTAAACCTAGGTTAAAATTAATGTTTTTGAATTAGAAAATGATACTTGTTTTCCTCAAAAACTTTTCTGATGGCTTTAGTTCACACATAGCTCTCATTTGAATTTTTCTTTATAAAAAAGCTTAACATTCTGCTGGGATCCTGGCAAACATTGCTGTTCCAAGGCATTTTTTCTGCCCACGGAAAAGAAGCAAATTATGCCCCCACTCATCAAGTGACACTGAATAGTGTCCCAGACTGACCCAGTTGCTTTGGCGAAGGGAGTTGAAAATCCCTCAAGCCATCTCTCTCCCCATTCTGTTGCAATAAAGAAAAAATAATTGTTTAAAGAACTTCACATTTAATGACACCTAAAATCTCTTCCCTGGGGTAAATCCACTACCCTGCCTAACAGTAGGGTGTGGCACCCGCCTGTAGCAGAAGTACTTAGCTTCTTAAATACAGCAAGACTACAGATGTATTCAGCAAAGCTTTGGCTTTTCCTTTCAATGGAATGGATTTCTTCCATAAAATTGTTTGAGGCACAGAAAAAGTTGGAAAAGTATATAGAAGAAGGTGGTAGAGCAAGCAGGGAAGACCTGCATGCCCACCTAATCCAGCCCACAGATGCAACTTATTCTGAGATTTAAGAGCAGATGAGTACAACCACTCAACCAGGATTAAATTAATCTTTTCAAATGAAAATTCATACAACAGCAGTTTCATGAAGTACGGTAAGTATTGCTGTAGGGCATTTAGAGAATCAATTATTTGGTGTTAAATCCTGAGTAAATAAAGAAATTGGGTTGTCAGGCCAGGGATGTGAAGTTTTCTTAAGTACTTCTAATTATCTGCTAGAGAATTCTACCTTACTTCCTTAAGCATAGTCCCCAAGGTCCTTTGAGTGCCTCTCTGTGCTACAGAATTAAAAAGCATTTAATCCTCAATCTGTCTCTTCTCCGGGTAATTCATGGAAGCAGACTAGAGCTTTCTAGCAAAAATCTTTTCTAAGTACATTAACAAACTTCATCTCCCAAGATTCCTTAAAATGGAGCCATGATATGCAACTGATATAACTGTGTAGTGCATATGCACTCTGGCCTGTGTGTATTGCACTTTCTGTCATGAAAGAGAGAAAAAAAAGTAGTTCTGCACAAACCCTTTCTGTGCAAATTACTGAGAACTGTCCTTCTCCCAAATGCTTTTGTCTTGTTCTCATACTGGAGGCAAAAATTCTTACCTCAGCTTGCTGTTTCAATGAGTTGAGATAGTGAGAAATTTTGTGAATATTTTTCATAAACTTGTCCCTAAGTCAGTGTGTACCAGGAGACTCAAGTTCCTTTCAGTTCTCTTTAAAGGGAAGACTTAACAACACAAAAATCCTAGAAATCATTTAAAACTACTGGTAGGTCATTAAGGTACTTTAAGAATATTTGTAGCTTCTAAAATGAATGAAGGATTATGGCAAGCTGTTCAGAGTCCTTTTCACAGTACACAATTATAGCAGTATGATTCTACTTTGAACTGCTATGGCAACATCCTATGGAATTGTGGGATTTACAGTTTAGGAGGGAGCACTAAGAAGTCTCAGACAATGTCCGCACTATACTGTTATAGTGCTGTTATTCCACTTTCAAGATCCCATGGAGTCCAGGGGTTTGCAGTGTAGGGAGGGGCCTTTAGAATTCTCAGCTAGAGAGCTCTTTGACCTCAGGAAACTACAAACTCCAGAATTCCACAGGGTGTTGAAAGTGGAATAACAGCACTATAACAGTGTAGTGCGGAAGTGGCCTTAGAGAGGTGCTGGAGTCCAACTCTGTCTTCTTCTGGTTCTAGATGTCTTACTCACTGCTCAGATGGCTTTTAGCATCTCCATGAAACATTATTGTCCACTATGATTTTAAAAGACTACCTAAGTTTCCTGGGTGTGGAATGAAGTGTGTACAGGTGTGTCTATTCAAGACAAATTATCCCACCATTTTCATGGTAGGCATAGACCACCAGAAGCACCAATGTGGTGTGGCAGTTTTAATGTTGGACCAGGAGTCCAGGAGACAGGACTTTGAAATCCCCCACAGCCATGAAAATGAAATGGATGACCTTGGGCAAGGCATATCCTCTCAGCCTAAAAGGAGGACAATTACAAGCCTGAATATATCTTGCCTAGAAACCCTAAAATAGGGCCAGAATAAATCACAGCTGACTTGAAGGCACAGAACAACAAATACCATCAATGTAGTCTTGGAAATCTTTTGGTTGTTTCTGGTGCCTTCAAGTTGTTTCTGATGCATGGTGATACTAGGGTGAAACTATCATGGAGTTTTCTGGGGCTGAGAGTATGTGACATACTAAGGTCATCCAGTGGGTTCCCATGACTGAGCAGGGAATTGAATCCTTGTGTCCAGAGTCATAGTCTAACACTCCAACCACTACACAATGCTGGCTTTCAGAGTATTATGTACCCTCCAACATTTCATAGACAAAGCAGGACATGTGTGGGCGACCAACATCAGAGCTTGGCTTAGATGGCAGAAGCTATATTCAAGCACCCTGTGAAGCTCTGGAGATGGTGATTCAACTATTTCCAACCAACATTTCATCTCTCCACCTCAGCACACCACATCCAACCTTGAACGTACAAGCTGGGCTTTTGCATAGGTAGCACTTTTGTTTCATATGTGAAAAAGTAATCATTCCTTATATCTTCCCACTCACATATTTGCCATATTCCATAAAAGAAAGGAGTCTTCTCTTTGATGGGAAAATCTATTTGAGTATAGGTTCTAGGCTGTACAGGTTTTGGTGGAAGGCATATTTAGAAGGTCTAAGTACAACTTCTGACTTGGCTTAAAGAACCCAAAACCAATTCCTTTTACAAGAGGTGTTGTACCTGTTCAGGAAAGTGAATAGCTGAGTGGATAGAAGGAGGAGGCAAATTATTACAATCTTATTTTAATTAGATCTTACCTCATCAAATGCTTTCTCATGACTATCTGGCGTCCATAAAGAAGGTTGTCTGGCCACCTGCAGAGAAGAAAGAATGAGTCACGAGGGGAAAAAGAAAATCAGGAAACCAAACTAAACATTTTGAAACAGGAGCAGCTGGTTCTGTATGATTCCACTTTCATGAAACAGTAAGATTGGACATGCAGAAAGGGCACTGGGGAGAAATTCTGAATGGAAAGATCAATTCACCTTGAAATAATCATCCAAAACCAGCTGTAGAACCTCTTTCCTAAGATTTCAAAAACTCTCGGTGATAACAAAAGTATCAATGCAGCTGATATTGCAATGCACAATCCTTCTCTGGTTTTCTGTGAGGATAAATTGACAATCTTTCAAAGAATCCTGAGAACTACAAGAATGTAAGGAGAGTCCAGTTCAACCAGACAGAAGTCTATCCAGCTTAGAATCCTATTTCCCACAGTGACAAATCAGATGTTTCTGGGAAGCCTTCAAGAAGGACAGATGGACAGGGAGTAATATTTCCTCACTCTAATTCTCCCCCCTCAAAAAAAAAATCGCACTAAAATTGTATTTGACATTGGTGGAGCATAAAGTTTCAAGAGCATATTTACATAGAAAATATGGAAGTGCAAAGGATGCCAAATGGGCAACAGTATGAAGCAGCAGCTTTGCACAGCCTCTGGAAAAAACATTGTACAAGGAGGTACTGAATACATCCTTGCATAACATCTGAAAAAGTGGTCATACTAGTAAAACCCTCAGGCCCTTTCTGTACTACACTGTTACAGTGCTATTATTCCACTTTCATCATCCTGTGCAATTCTGGGGTTTGCAGTTTATTGAGGGTGAAAAACTCTCTGGCTGAGAATTCTAAATGCTCCTCTCTAAATTGCAAACCCCAGGATTCCATAGGATGTTGAAAATGGAATAATAATACTGTAACGGTGTAGTACGGAAAGGCCTCAGTTACAGTAGCCTAAGTCACTAAGAGGATTCTAACCTGGAATTCAGGAACAGGAAATCAGAGGCCTCTGATTCTGGTGAGCTCCTAAATAATCTGTTGGGCAAATTATTTTCAAGAACATGTTGTTGCTGCTGTTGTTTGCTTTCAAGTTGACTTAGGGAAACCCAAAACAAACCCATCATGGCATTTTCTGGCAAAATTTGCTCCGACAGGTTTGCCATTGTCTTTATCTGAGGCTGGAAGGGTGTGACTTGCCCAAGGTCACCCAACAGATTTCCTTGGATGAGTGGGTAGTTGAACCCTGGTCTCCCAGAGTCATAGTCCAACACTCAAACCACTATAGTATGCTGGCCCAACTCCTGTACGAAAATGCCCGGTCTTTAAGATTCATGACCAAGACTATTTATTTGTGAAATTAGTAAAATGACTGTATACAAGAGACAGAAACATCTCCATGGAAGTACCAAAACTGTGGGACTTGCCCCTTTTATAGATCCACCATGTTTCTTTTTTGGGCAGTATTAGAACTTTGCTGAATACTGTTTTTCATTGTTCATTTTCAAAATGTTTATCACTATCTACTTAGATTGTTCTGCTAAATAGCTGTTTTCCTTTTGAGGTTTGTGAGTAGGAAGGCTGCATCTCATGGAGCTGTTTTAGTCTTGATTCATTATGGCACTATATTTGTCTTTTTTGGTAAGCCACCTAGGATGTTTTATCTAAAAAGTGGGAAGGGAGCGTGGTGGAATAATAATGAGAAGTAAATGAAACAACCATCTGGCTCTGATCTTAGATATAGTGTATAACCATGACTCACAGATGGAGTAGACATAATGACTAATTTGAAGAGCCGTGAAATGAGTCAATAGTGTGATGTGATAAGTAAAGGGATGACTTAACTTCAGGCTGCATGAAGAGCCTGGCGAGAAATAATCATATTACCATACTGTGGTTTGAACAAATTTCTCCTTCAATACTATGGCTTTTTCCATATGACGTTGCTGTCTCATTTCTGCCACAGGATGGCAGCAGTCGGCAGGTCGCGCTTCTGCATGACATCGTTGCTGTCCCGCTGCCATCCTATCGCGGAGCGTTGCACTTATGCAGTTTTCGCAAAATGGAAAAAATCTGTTTCGCATCTGCGATCGCGTGGCACCCCCATCATTCTGGCCATGAGGAAGCTGCGGAAGCACATTGGCAACGCTTCCTTCCATAGCGCAGCAATGGAAAAAGCCTGGCTGAGCTGCGGAAAGAAGATGTGGCGCCATTACGTTCTCTTCCGCATGGACTGAGTGGGTGCAGAGGGGAGTGTTGCTGTACCACTTCCTTCTGGACCCTGGACTGCAGTGAGATGATGTGGAAGAGTGTTGTCGTACAGAAATGGCCAATGTCCCATTCTGGGTACCAGTTTAAGCAGGCTATTGGGAAGGTAAAATGGGTGATAAAGATGGTGAGGGGCCACTTTGCTGAGGGGCCAAGTGACCATGAGAGGAGAAATTCCAGGAAAACAAGTTGAGCATGTTTAGCTTGAAATAAAGAGACACAGCATGGCATAATGGTTTGAGCATTGGATTAAGAGTCTGGAGAGCAGGGTTTGAATTCCCATTCAGCCATGGAAACCCACTGGCTGACCTTGAGCAAGTCATACTCTCTCAGCCTCAGAGGAAGGCAAAAGCAAACCCCCTTTGAACAAATTCTGCCAAGAAAATCTCATGATAGGATTGCCTTAGGGTCACCATAAGTCAGAAACGACTTGAAGATCCACAACAACAAGAACAACAGCAGTTTAAGAAGCGATACCATAGACATCCTCAAGATTTTAAGCACTGTCATAAGTAATTGGGCAAATTCCTTTTTTCTTGCTCAGGGGGTTCAAATCACAAGGGAAGGGATTTCAATAAAACATTGAAGAACTTTGTGACTATATGAGTGGTCTGACAGTAGAACGGACCACCTTTGAAGATAGTAGAGTCTGCTTCATTTGAGATTTTTTAAACAGGCTAGATGAAGAGTTTATAATGGGATACTGCAGAACAGATCATCAGTTGACATCAGGAGCACTTTCACACTACACGATTATAGAGCTGTGATTCCACTTTAACTGCCATGGCTACATCATATGAAATCCTAGAGTTTGTAGTCTGGGGAGGCACTAATGATCTCAGGCTTGGAATTCTAAGTACCCCTCCTCAATGTGCAAATAGCAGGTATACATCAGATGGAACCATGGCAGTTAAAGTGGTATGAAAGTGTTATAATTGCATAGGGAAAAAGCAACCCAGGTCTATTGCATCTACTACAAGTTTTAGCAGAACTCTGAGGCCTACCAACTTGGGAACCAGATGGGATATGGTTGCTCAGAGGGCGCGGCCAGGTGCAACTTGATGTTTCAGGTGTTGCAACCATGAATGTCATGAGTGATGCCTGGGGACAAACATACTTCTGAGACAAGCACACTTCAGATATGCTAATAACATAAGTGAGGAAGGAAAGTATTTTACTTGTGGCTGCTGTTGAAACCACTGCTTATCCACAAGAAATCATACAAAAATCTACAAGTAGATCCCAATTTATCCATTCCATTATTGCAAGATCAGATAATCTCTCAAATTCCTCCCAACTCCTTCATACTACGGCAATGTGATTCAGCACAGAATCTGCCATTCCGTACAATACTGTGGGAATTACAGAAAACAAAATAACTCTTGAAGCTGTTTTATCTTCTGCACATGCACAGCAAGGACTCTATTAGATGTTAACACAGACACAACCCTTTCCCAAAACCTACTGCGGAATTTGGGGGAAATATGTTTGCTCATTTTTTTAACGAGATAACAGGACACAGAAATGATTAAACAAATATATGTACAGTAAACATTTTTAAAAGTGCAAAAGTGGCTTCTCCTTCTTAGTAATGCTAAGTACAAACACTACATATTAATCCAGAAAGTTATGATAAGGTCTACTTGCTTTTGTCTCATGTAGGGAAGGAGTGGGCAGAAACCAGATTGGGACATACTGCTGGAGCTCAGGTGATTTGCAATAGGTTAGTTTCCACAGACTTCCAATTGTTTAACAGCGGCAACACCACAATAACAGAACAACAACATGATTTTTCTTTTATGTCCAAGTTAGAGAACTAAAATGTAGAAAACCATATCTTCCAACTGCCCTGATCTGGCAGGAATTGTCCTGATTAATCCTCTGTTTTCCTACTTTTTCAGCTGCTTTTAAAATATCTTGGTTTCTCTCTCCTTCTCCCACCTTCCCCCTTTTCTTTAGCTTACTTCAATTGATACAAACTGAGTTGGAAGAGCAAAAGTAGTCAGTAGCCGCAGCAGAGTGGGACGAGAAGGTTAGGAGATGACAAAGTCTTGCCCAATAGGCTTAGGGAAAAGCAAACTACTTCAGCTTCTCCTAGCTTGTGTGTTCTTCATTTTGCTATCTTGAACATGCTTTCATGTTGCTTGGCCTCACGTGTCCTAGTCTTTGTGAAATGTTGTAGGGTGTAGAAAAAACTGGAGTAACCAGGAGCAGACTTTGCAAGAAGCAAGAGGAGGACAAAGACAAAGGCCCAAGACTGTGGGCTACTCAGTTCAGAATGTTTGAAGGCCAGAGGTGGTCAAAGTCCAGCCCTGAGGCTTCAAACAGCTCAAAGGCTGTTTTTATGACCTTTCCAGACTCACTGGGCTGCCTTTCTTCTTAGTAATATGCTCCTGGAAGCCACTAGGAATAGCATATCACCTTTTCAATAAGTTGCAGAGTTTTCCAAAACTAGCTGTGGAACTCTGCTCACTTTCCTCTTGTTTCTTGGGGGCGGGGGGGAGGCAGGGTCTGCAGTCCATGCAATCCAAAGAAGAATAGCAGGGGCAAAAAAACAACAACCTGGCCCTTGGAATCACCACAGTTTATCATCCCTGATCTAGACAGAGAGCAATCTCTGATTCCATGCATGTGTCTTTTGTACCTGGTTGAAAAAAATGTATAGATTCCTCGAGCCTGAAATTTGCTCACCTCCATGTTAGGGTTAGGGGATGTTAGCATTAGCAGGAATGTGTAAATGTTAAACCATTAAAGAAATTTAATTATTTGATGGCAAAGCAACATGCTGTAGGGGGGTTTGGCTATTGGACTATGACTATGGAGGCCAGGATTCAGATTCTTATTTGGACATGGAAACCCATTGGATGACCTTGGGCAAGTCACACTTTCTCAGCCTCAAAGGAAGGCAAAGGCAAAACCTCCCTGCCAAGAAAACCCTGTGGTAGTGTCACCTCAAGTTTGTGTAAGTTGAAAATAACTTCAAGGCACACTACCATGACAACAATGCACTAAGGGAGACTTTATGAAAATAATTCATTTGTTCATGGTGCTAACATTTAGATTAGTTAATAGCTTCATCTATTCATTAGAAAATGTTCTGATTAGATTTGTCAATCTTCCAGTTGCTGAAATGTTAATATATTCTGATGGTTGCCTTTTAATTATGACTAAAAGTGGCAAAAGCTCCACCCAAATTATTCTCCCCAGCAACAAATCAAAGTAACATAGAACACTAAATTTTACTAGGAGAATTATTAATAGATGGTGAAATGTCCTCCATATTCTCCAACGATTTACAGACCAGGATATGGGTGGACAAGCAATATCAGATTGTAGTCAGGATGGCAAAGGTTATGAATGGGGAAGAGTACACAGGCTAGGAGAGCGACTCCAGGCATTTGCTTTTTTGCCTGCTCCTATTGGGAAAGGCAAGATTCAGCCCCCTTCTCTCCTCCTCCTCACTGAATTTACTGAGTGCAGACAGCTTTGACACCTAGAAATATTTGCAGGAATTGAACTATGGCCTGCCATCCACATTTGTGGGTTTCACTTTCAAAGATTTGATTATTTGTGAATTTCTTCAATTTCTGCCCCCTGACCCCTACTTCGGACACTCATTTGCTGGGGGAACTTTCCCTCTCAGTGACTCCGTTCAGGCTGTGAAGACCTTTAAAAACTTGCCTTTGGTCCTCCTCTTTCTCTGCTAGCCACAGCCTGGCCAGATAAGGATGGATCAGGGCCCAGCTGCTCAGCAGCACAAAGCCAATCCTGATCCTCCACTCAGACCCAAGGAAGGACATGGATGAGAGAGAGAAAGTGAAAGGCCACAATGATGACCTGCTTTGGACCCTGGGTGCCTCTTCTCCACACCATGCCTTGGCCCCCTCCCCCCACCTTTTGAGATTTGCAGTTTTTCCACTTCTGTGGGGGGTCCAGCACCCCTAGCCCTTGTTAATGTAAGGGACAGCTGTAAGCTGATGACAAATGGGAAAGTGAGGAGGCAAGAGATATATGAGATATTTAAAAAGCAGAGGAAAACATGGTATGAGAGGGTTAGGCCATTTCTACACTAAACGGTTACAGTGCTATTATTCTACTTTCAAAATTCCGTGGAATCCCTAACCTGCAAACCCCAGGTAACCATAGGATGTTGAAAGAGGAGTAATAGCACTAGAACAGTCTAGTGTGGAAATAGCCTTAATCAGGGCTGTCCCTGCCAAATCAGAACACTTAGAGGGTATGATTCCCCCTTGCTTTTTTTGTTTTTGTTTGTTTGTTTGTTTCTTTATTAACCCTGGTCTGTCAAGGAATAGCCTTTCATAGTTCTTGGGAAACTCTGTTTTAAAGATACCAAGAATTGTTGACAGGTTTTCAGGACTTGTCAAAACACCTCTCCTGAAAGCATTCTGGGCAGAGTTCCAGCTTACTACTGTTTCCCAAGGTGATTCACGTGTTGTTGCCTTTGCCATTCTTAACTGTATTCATATTGTTTTTTGTATTCTGTATTCATGTTTTTCTCTCACACATGGGATGGCATAGATAGGGTTGGAAAACAATTTCCCTGTCACTGAGACTCTTAATAAATATCTGTTTCTTTACTTCCTAAGAGTGCAAAGTGTACCTTACCTCAAGTGTTTCCACATTTCTGAGCTTTGTTCTGTGTTTCAGAGCAATGCAATACACCTAAAACCATGTGTGTATTTTAAATAGTGAAATTTGGATACCCTTCAAATTTGGACCATGCCAAAAATGTGCAGAGTCACATTTGTCAAAAGGGAAAATGCATACAAACTATGTATGCTATGGTAAAAATCAGGGCTGCCTTTTCCATTAGGCGCTTTAGGCACTATGTCTAGGGCTTATGGAAATTTTAGGGCCTATGAAGACAGGATTTTAGGGCCTATGAAAGCATCCCTAATGGCAGTGACGTAGACTCGAGTCACTTCAGTGACTCATGCCCTTTCTGCAGCTTACCTCCATCTGGTGCTGTCGCACGGGGATCACGCAAGCAGCCTCTTCCGCGAGGTTCTCACATCCCCCCTGCTTCTGCTTTGCAGTAGCTGCCTGCCGGTTGGCAGACAGCATAAGAGCTCCGCCTCTTCCTTCTGCAGTGCAGCCAGTATTTTCCTAGGCTGCACTGGAGGAGGAAGCACGAGGGCTGCGACACCAGAGGCTCCACATGGACGGTAAATGCATGTGGGGCCCAGGAGTAATGCACGATTGTGCATCTTTTCAGCCAAAAGCTGAAAATGAAATATTGCACGATTGGCACCTGCTGGCCCCAGCAGTGTCGTGTGATTGCAAGGACATCATGTGAAATGCTCCTCACAATTGCGTGATGCTCCAGAGGCCCTTTCACATGGCAAATGTCATGCGAAAAGGGCCTCAACTTGGACTTGACTTGGCCATAAATGATGCACTGACTCAACTCGAGACTTGTATATTTTTAGTGACTGACTTGCTGCCCTTGGTTCAATAACATAACACATTCATCCATAAACCCTATGACTTTGAACAACACTTCCATCTCTTTTCGCCTACTGGTCACATGACAATCTGTCTCAAGCCCAAATGCATTTCTCAGAGGGGAACAGCAAATGGGTTAGACAATAGGCTTGAGGTGGGCTTGAGATCAAGCAGCTTCTGAATTTCATATTTTGTTGTCTAGCTGTCCCATTGATAAAAGCCTTCCACTACGTTTATTCTATGTATTCTTCTGTATGAGCCAGTGTGGGGTGTTGGTTTGAGTGTCAGATTATGACCCTGGAGACCAACCATGGAAACCCACTGGGTGACCTTCGGCAAGTCATACACGCTTCACTCCAGAAAGCCCTGTGATAGGGTCACCATAGGGTTGGCAACTGAAGGCACACAACACACACATATTCTACTATGTTTCCACAGCACAAACTAGATAAAATTGTGAAAATTTATCAGGAAAGTGAATTGATGTGAAAGGATTGGAAGTAAGGGTGCTGCCCAAGGGGCTAATATCTTCACCCACTGGTATCAGTTTTTCAATCCATAGATCAAAACCAGATTAGTGATATCTTGTATCTGTTTAGCTCTGTTGTTGTTGTAACTCTGCTAGCAGACCCCCCCATCCCAGGGAGTATAATTTTAATATAAAAATGCATCTAAACTAGAGGTGACCAGGCTGGTGCGTAGACAGTCAGGCTAGCAATTGGGCAGAAGATCGAAGACCTGACACTTCCTCTGTCATGTCTCCATAGGAAACCTTAGAAAGGCACGTAGGCACATGTAATGGGCCATAAGCACAACAATACTTTTTGCGGAGATGGCCTGATTCCTGTTCCCCCATGGAATGCTTGGAAAAAGTGAGACATATCAAAGCAAAGTCCAGTTACACAGTGCAACTATCAGGCAGCCATCAGGCAGCCATCACGTGACTGTCATGCCACCTTCATCCTTCAGTTTTGACCATTATCCTTTCCAGGAAGAGGGTCTGCCCCCAAGGCATGTTTAGCCCTATAACTAGACCCCCTTTTTGAGATTCCATTTCAGAACTCTCCCATGCTCAACTAGCAGACTGTCACTCTGTTAATTGAGACTCCCTCAGACACCCTCCCACCGCTGAGTTTTTCTCCGCTTGCCTTTTTCCCCCAGCCAAGACTTCTGGACAGGTATAGTATCACCCCTTTTACATTCCCTCTACTTTTCCCCTATTTTCACCTCTGTCCGTCTAGTCCTTGTGTGCCTGAGAGAGAGATTGCCTCTGAGTGTGTGTATGAATATATTTTTCTAATAAAATATCTTGATTGAACTTTTAGCCTGGTTCTTTTGTAATCTAACTCTGTAGACATTGGGTTAAAAGATCTCACTAGGAATTTCCCTGCCCTCCTCATTGTTAAAAGCCAGTGCTCCACTAATTTCCAAATTTTGGAATTTTTAGAGCAAATCAGGGTGTCCCCCAAGGACCCCCCCAAGGTCAGGGTAACATTGTTGTTGCTGTGTGCCTTCAAGTCATTTCTGAGTCATGGCAATGCCAAGGAAAGCCTATCATGGAATTTTCTTGGGAAGCCTTGTTCAGACTGGGATTCCCTTTGCCTTCCTCTGAGGCTGAGAGAATGTGATTTGCCCTAGGTCACCCAGTGTGTTTCCATGGCTGAGTGGGGATTTGAAGCCTGATCTCCAGAGTCATAATTGAACACTACACCACACTGTGTTAAACCATTGATTTCCACAGATTTCCACTTTGTATCATTCAGGTATCAAAGGAAACCAAATAACATCCTGAAAATATCCCTGGTCCAGCTCTACCCTTTCAACTGACTTATTGATTTAGAATTAATTTGGCTTACAGAGTCATCTGCACAGATTAACCCTCTCCAAGTAAACTACCAGCGCAGTTCTATCAACTGCATGTTTCTTCAGCTGATCTCCTCCCATCAATTGACAGTTTACATCCTGCCCAGTTGATATTTCTTTTTGCTTCTTCTTGTCCCCAATAACAAAGAGAAACAATATTTCTAAGTATCTTGGGAAGGTTCATTGTGCCGTTGTGTAGCTCTCATACTTCTCCCTCACAAAAGGTCAGGAGGTGTTACTGCGGTCTAGGCCTACCCGGAGATAGGACTCGATATCACTTTGATATCAAACAATTTGGCTTTCCTCTGCCACCCCCGCTCCACGTGTTTGTGAGGCCACCAGACAAGCACGCAAACAGGCATGGCCGATAATTGCTGGACATTCCATTCTCCACCCAGGCAGGCCAGATACAGCCGGTTTGTCGCTTCATGGACCTCTCCGGCAAACACCTCATTGCATATGTGCAATACTAACAAAGGCTCCCTGCCCCAAGCAAGCAAATTGACAAAGCTGTACTAAGCGCTCGGCATTTGCATACTGGCTACACTATTGTTAATTCAGCTCTGATTCAATAATGCTAAATTCTGACCTTTCCAAAGCTTTGTCCCGTGCCTAAAATGCATTGTTCTCACTGATTAAGGCATGGTTTGCAGTCACAATTCACCCTATAAAAACCCCTGATTCCGAGACCATCCTCGGCTCGCTCCTGAGTTCCATCCAGCCTTGCCGCCGCTCTGCTTGGCGAGCTTTCCCCTCAGTTCCAGTAGCTGAGAGTGCTCAACCCGGGATCGCTCCCGAGTTCCAGACCGTCTTGCTGCCACTTTCCCAGCGAGCCTCCCCTCAGCCCCACGTGCTGAGCTTCTTCATCGCACCCCAACTCCACTCTCAGGGTCCAGGACTACAAGACAGGTGTCGTATCACCCATTTCCCTCTGAAAATCCCTACTCCTATGTCAATCTCTGATTCCTTAGTTATCTGTGTGACTGTGGTGTCTTTAATATTTGTCTGTACTTAATAAACATCAT
Organism: Ctenosaura bakeri; assembly: GCA_948474755.1. NCBI lineage: Eukaryota > Metazoa > Chordata > Lepidosauria > Squamata > Iguanidae > Ctenosaura > Ctenosaura bakeri. The sequence goes on along the minus strand of CAOLHI010000006.1, from coordinate 1,778,051 downwards.
TTTCATTACTTTAACCCGTCTGACTCCTTGACTGACCTGACCCCATAGACGCTGGGTTGCAAGATCCTGCTAAGTTACCCTGCCTCTCGCTAGCTTTAGTGAGTGCTCCAGCTAATTTCCCCCAAAGTGTGTTGTTGTTTGATTATTTGGGTGTCCCTCCCGGGACACCCAGAAATCAGGGTAACAGAGGTGAATGGAAGAGGTAGGCTTTCCAGACACAGAAGAACCTCAGAAGCAGGGATTTCAGTGTCACTAAATACCCTAGCGAAGCCCAATCCCATCTGATCTTGGAAGCTGAATAGGGTCAGCCCTGGTTAGTACTTGGCAAGGAGACTGCCAATGAACACCAGGTGCTGTAGGTTCTATTTAAGAGGTAGGAACTGGCAAAACCACCTTTGAGCATTCCTTTGCGGAAGAAAACCCCATGAAAATAATGAGGTCGCCATAAGTCAACAGACGACTTGAAGGCACATATACACACAATGAACCAAACATTTTTGCTCATGTCCTCTCCAGCATCAGGCATGACACAAAAACCTGGCATCTCTTCTACATTCCATAGGTTCATCTTCAAAAGCTGGAGCATTAAGGAATAATCACAATGCATTGCACCTGCGCCTATTGAAAAGAAGACTCCATTTGGCCATGAGGTGGCAGTGCAGAGTGATCTTTGAAAAACAAGTTGCTCCCGTCCCCAGTCGTACAAAGCAGAAAAGTGTTTTGTTTGTGGGTTTGCCCCTCAATAAAGCTTTTCCCTCCCTTGTTTTTCTTTTCCAGCTCAAGGTCTTGTATGCAAAGTATGCAAATTCAAAGTTGGCAAAGTCTGCCTCAGTTCTGACGACCCCTGCAGAGCTAAAGAAGGCCAGTACTGTGAGACAACTAATGTTTACACAGGTAAAAAGGAGATTCCTTGGGTTAGGGGTTTATCAGTTGTGCCATGATGGGTTGTACCCCAGAAGGAAAAGGATACTCTGTATGTATCCAGCTTTCTTTCAAGCTCCTCATTCCACTATTTAGAGGGGGGGGGGATTCTGCCATCACTGAATCATTATTTTTTTTCTTCTGTCACCAAATTGCTAGCATTCCAGTAATTTAAAACTTCAGCTGAGCATTTAGAAAGACTGTTAAAGCATCCTAAAAGAGGGAGCAGCCGAAAATGACCAAGAAAACGAGTACATGATGACTGTGTGAGTTCTAGGTGCATTGGCCCGCAAAGAAGAATTCTGTTCCCCAAATGAAATTTTCCCTTGGTTCATAAATTTCTAGCACCTCAGGAAGCGAGACAACCGTTCACCCCTAAAACTGAAAGTGTATACACGTGCATTATTCGCTAACAATTGGATTCCATGGACAAATTCTTCTGAATCTCAACTCAGTGCTAGCTGTTGCCCTCGTGTTCTACAGCAGAAGTGGAAATTGTGCAACCCTCTGAATGTTGTTGAAGTGCTACTTCTGGTATCCTCACCACTGGGTGTGCTGACCAGGGCTTCTGGGTGTGGCAGTCCCACAAGATCTGGAGGACCATATAATTTCTCACTGATCTGCACCCTCTTCTGGTGTGACCTTTGTATGCATGGATGTGAGGTTGCACAAAATGTCAGGTTCCATTGTAGTCAATGGATGCAGTGGATGCAGTGGTTGCTGCCACAGGGGTGCTCATGATGTGCCTATTGACTACAATGGGGCACAAAGTTCATGCTTTTTTATTTATTTTTTTAAGCAGGATTTCCTGTAATGGAAACCCTGCATATATGGCAGGCACACTCTATATATAGAGTGCTTTAAGCATCTTATCATATTAACCCTGTAGTCTAAGGTAACAGAGTAGGGAGAACATATGGACTTCCAGATGTTGTTGGACTGCAACTCCCTGAAGCCCAAGCCATTATAAGCAATACTCAGGGATTACGGGAACTGCAATCCAACATCATCTGGAGGTCCCACTGAGTTGCCACAACTTGTCTGAAGTAATAACCTGCTGCAACCTGGGCCTTTTTCACACTACACAGCTGAAGCACTATGATTCCACTTTAACTGCCATGGATGCATCCTATGGAATCCTGAAGTTTGCAGTTTAGAGAGGCACTGGAGCCTTCTGGCTGAGATTTTTTAAAAAACATATTTATTTATTAATTTTAACACAAAGTAACATAAATGCAAATAGACATTTTTACATTTTTAACATAAACTAAAATTAAGACCAAACACTAAAAAAAAACCAACCACAAAATGAAAAACACTAAATACTAACTAATTAAAATACTAACTTGCTAACACAGAAAAGTTCTCTGATCCCCCCATACCTAAACCGCGATGAAAGAAAAGGGGGAAAAAAGAAAAAAATATCATTACTGATCCAACTAAGCAATCTTACTAGGATTACTAATATTAGATTATTGGATTTTTAGATTTCTTATTGAAGAATGGAACAGGTATTGCAGTAATTGACTCTTCATGTTTCTTTCCTTGTCTCTCCTTTCTGCTTTTCCACCCCAGGCAACTTAATGCTCTTCAGCAAACATGGCTGCAGCAAATACGCAGAGCTTTGCAACAAGACTGAACAGAGGGACAACATCTTCGACATGAGCTATAACCGCACATGCTGTGACTTTGACTTATGCAATGGGGGACTGGTCGGCAATCCCAGTCTCCCACTCTTGGCTGGCCTCAGCATGGCATTGGGTTGGTGGTTGGCACACTAACACTGGTAAGGATGCCCTCTTCATCACGAGGGCCAACCCAGAAGCTTTTTCCTCTTACCCCTTTGGCCAGGGCAGAGCAAGCTATGCCTTACTGGCTGTATGTGGGCCATGAACCCCCTTTTTAATTTACTGACTCACTTGGCCAACTGGCTGCTGCAAGTTGTACCACCACAATTGCCGTCATAACTGCTACAAAGTGTGGATTTTTCCCCCTTAATCTTTCTCTCCCTTCCTTCCTTGGAACTCTGTGAGATCCTTCTCATCTGGTCTTACAGGACTCTATTTACAGGAGTACACTGTGGCTTCCTCCGTAATTCAATTAATCCAATTGTTTTAATCTCCAGTTTTGCATGACTATCTGGCTAGCATCTGGCAGGCCCCTATGCAGATGTTATGGTTGATGTCTGGTTTGGCTATGTGTCATCTATGCCTCCTATGGATATGGAGGCTTGTGGTCTCCTTACTTTCACTGGCTGCCATTCACCAATGAACCAAATTTTGAAAATCCAGGTGGAGATATCTAAAACTCTGCTGCTACAGCCTCCTCCCTTCTATTAATGATGAAAATAAAACCAATAAGAAAAAAGTTTTATTTATCAGCATGTGTCATTAAGCCTAGAGCTTGGAAAAAGTTAATTTTGGGGACTACAGCTGCAAGAATCCCCTGTCTAGCATGGCCTGCCTTATTCACTCCTAGCCTGTTTGCTGTTGCTGTCACCCCAAAATGTGGGCTACTCAGAGATCTACTTGTGATGCCAGTGCCTCCATGAAACAATGGGGAATATTAGCTCAAAGAGGAGGCCTCGAGAGGGGAGTAACCTTACGAGATCTTTTACACCTATGTTTACCACTACTAATGCAGGGAAGAACCAACCAGAAATAAACTTAATTGTTTTATTTTGGGCAATTGCAATCACATACACAAGATCTAAGCAGTCTCACATTACCCAAGGCTAACTGAAGGAAAAGGGAGGAAAATGAGATTTCTAGGGTGAAGTGGGTAGTCTTTACCAATCTAGTAGAGAAACAAAGAGCAGTGTGGCTTAGACTAGGAGTCCAAGGGTAATACACAAATGGGAATCAGAGTGGCAGTGATGACCAGCAACCAGTGTACTGTGAGTTGGTTAGCTGAAAACTAGGATTTAAATACTCCTTTTTCTGCCTGGAGAGCAAAGATGCTAATGACTCGAGGTCTTGCCTGATCTGGTTTTTACAAATGCATGTGTTCAGCCAGTGTTTCCCCTTAGCCAGCATGGACATGCAGCCATAGAAGTGCATAATTTATATTTATGCCAATTCAATCATATTTGCCAATTAAATATATATTTGCCCCAGTGTTATTTTTTTTTAAAAAAATATTGTTTCTCTTGTATCAAATTTTGGATTGTTTGTTCCATGGGACAAGGACCGGTCATCTTGTACATTGTAAAGCTCCCTTGACATACATGGTATTGTCTAAAAATATTACAGGTAACAGTGGGCATTCAGTATTGTCGCTATGGATTTGTAACCTGGAGTTATTGATTCATAACTGGTCTGTATTCAGTAATCTTACTGTAAAATTATGCAAATGCCATCCTGTCCACCTTAACAGCCATCAGCCAGATTGAGTGAAAGAAATCCATTCATAGCCAGGTGCTTCTCCAATCTCTACTCCATCTCTGCCAGCCACAAGATGGCCATAGTGGGGCTGCAAAGGCTCAGTGGAGAATCAGAGTGAGAGATGTTGAACAGATACCTGTAGCATAGTTCTAATTCTGAAATTATTATACTACCGTGTATAGCCACTTTGGATTCAATTTGGAAGTGAGGTGGGATCTAAATTAATAAATAAATGCACAGTGCTGTGCTATACAGGATCTCAGCCAAGAAGAGCTCTGTGGAACCTTATCAAAGCCCTATAGTATCTAGTATCCTCTTCCCACAACGACCAGGCAGATGTCTCTGGGAAGCCCATACTACAATAGACCCATTCTGTAGTGCTCCTTAGCAACTGATTTGGAGAGGCATAGTAGACATCATGGTGAATAGCCATAGATAACTTCATCCCTCCGAATGTGTCTAGTGCCCTTTCAAAGCCCTCTAGTTTGGTGGCCCTCCCTGGATCTTGGAATAGTGGATTCCATTTACTTAACTGTGCTCCTTTTATCTGTCCTGCTCTGCCCTTGGCAAAATTTATTCACAGGAGGTTTACCATTTGCCTTCTCTAAGGCTGAGAGAATGTGACCAGCCCAAGGCCACCCATTGATTGAACGGGAATTCCAACCTTGGACTCCTGGAATCTCAAACCACCACACCATATTGGCTCTTAATAAATAAGTTGTTGTTTTGTGCCATCAAATTGACTCCAACCCATGGCAACTCTATCTTAAGATTCTCTTTGGAAGATTTCTTCAGAGGAGGGTTGTCACTGCTTTCCTCAAAGGCTGAGGCTGAGAAAGTATGACTTGCCCAAAGTCACCCACTGGGTTTCCATGGCTGAGTGGGAATTTGAACCCTGATCTGCTGAAGTCTTAGTCCAACACTCAAATAACTATCTCATACTTGGGTCCCTTCAGCCCAGGGTGAGTGGGAGGATTAGGGAAGCATCTGATTATGTCTCCATAACCTGATACAAAATTATTACATTCCCACTGAGATCTACTGGATCCTCCAGAAGTCTCAGCAGATGATGTAATCGTTCAGTGCCTGGCTACAGGGTGTAACCAGATGTTTCTCCAATTCCTCCCCCCATCCACTCTATGTCAGCCATAGAATGGGGGGCTTGCAGCAGATCTGCAGTCAAGGTCATTTCTGCACTACATTCTTATAGTGCTATTATTCCACTTTCAACATCCTGTGGAATTCTGGAGTTTGCAGTTTAGAGAAGGGCTTTTAGTATTCTCAGACAGAGCTCTCTGGCCTCAGTAAATTACAAGCCCCAGGATTCCACAGGTTGAAAGCAGAATAATTGCACTATAACAGTGTAGTGTGGAAATGGCTTTAGTCGGGTGAGTAGAGATTTGGTCCTTGCAGGGGTCAGAAGAGGGTAATAACATCTGCAACAACAAAACAACAACAACAACAAAGATGTACATAGGTATAAGATGGACTTAATGCTTGCATATGCCACTAACAGGATGCCCTTATGTTCTTAAGTTCAGGTGCAAAACATTAGGTCCAGCCAACTTAGGTGTTCAAATATAGCTACATTTCCTCCCATTATTTAGCAGATAACCAATGAATACGAATAAAATTTTGCACTCTTCTATGTATCTATTATTCCAAAAACAAAAATGTTGATAGTTTTCCTTCTCCAGCTTTACAGGAAGTTGACATCTTCTGTCTAATAAGCTTGAGAATTTATCAAATGTGGGATTCAACTGCCCCGTGGCATCCAAAAACATATGTTTTGCATCATCATATTCCAAAAATGTGGGGTAATTGAAAAATTTGTATGTATCTTCTTCTGTCTGTACATTTTTAGTCTAAATCTAATTGCTAGGCTCAGCTAGAGTAGACCTGGTGATTCAGTGAGGTTTACACAAGTGTTGGCATACCATGCAGTGATTGATTCAATAGGTCTACTCAGGTTGGGATTAGCAAGTAGGTTTTAGAGCTAAGTTTCCACCTATGGCTTCTCACGATGTTTCTTTCCAATCACATCCACAGTTGCTGCAAGGTGAGTCATAGTTCCACTCATGATGACAGAGTCAATATTAACTGAAATGTTTATTAACAAGGGTGAAGCTACTTAACCATACTTAAAATTAGCCACATGCAACAGCCAGCAAGTTAGCCAAAGCGGGCAGATTTCTCATACGTCTCAACATTTCAGTGATGAAAACAAAGGCGCCCTGTGCATTAGGCTCTTTTAATTCTCTAAGAAAGGATGCCAGCTTAAACTGCTGTCATTGCACATGATCAAAGACATTTTCTGTCTGAACTTAGACTATTGTAGACTACATGCCATTTAAAAAAAAAAAGAGGGGGGTGTTTTTAAAAATTGAATCTTTTTTTTAAAGCTGTTTCTTTTCAGAAATAAAAGTAAAGCACAAGTTTAGGGTTGCATACATTATTTTCTTTCTGCTTTCAAAGACACACACACATACATGTGCATGCACACACATCCCTATACCTTCTCAACAACCTTGTGAGAGTGAGTGGACCAAATCTACTTAAAAGTTAAAACAGTTACCAGTAGGGATGGGTACAAATTTCATTTTAGTTCATTTTTTTTGGAACAGGAGGAGGAGGAGGAGGTGAAGGAGGAGGAGGAGTAAATTGACATATTTCTACATAGTTGGATTAGAACAAATATGACATTTTTAAAAAATTCCTTGGTGTTGCTACCCCAGAAAGAGGCAGACCCAAGATATCACTAAAAAAAATGGCCTGAGAGAGTAAAAGCTCAGTTGGAGAATGTGGGCATCGATCCCACTACCTCTTGCCTGCAAAGCAAGCGCTCTACCATTTGAGCTAATTCCCCAGTACAGTATGACTCCATGCTGCCCTAAGAAGAGGGGAGACAGGTATTGCCATATATAATGTATCTGGAGGGACCGTTTGCTCAGTGCATGGTAAAAAAGGGTAAAGAGTTGCTAATCGGGTCACTAGAGAAGATTTTGTTTCAGCCTTGCTACCTCTCATATCCTAAGCAAATTTTCTACCATCTGAGCTAATTCAGTAGCTGCTTTACAGCACTGCCTCACAATATCACAAGAAGAGGGCAGAACCAGGATGCTGTGAGGCTTTGGTATGCCCATACTGGAGGAAGAACGGCCAGTGGAGGATATGGGTATTGATCCCACAACCTAAGAAAGTTATCATTTGAGCTTCTTCATTGGCAGACTTGCGGAAGTTGTGCTAATGAGGCCTCTGAGTAGAGAAGCTCCAGCAACTGAAGTTCTGAGGCTACCACCCCCACTTTTTAGCCAAGGTTTGCTTGTAAAGTGTAGAGGTGCTTAATCCTTCTAGCTTTCAAGCCAGTGGCGGAGCTTGGAATGTGCAGAGGGGTGAGGCTATGGCATGAGGGGTGTGAGCACTGTTCGGGGGGCATGGCCGGGGCATGCAGGCTGTGACCAGAGCGTGTGGGGGCATGGCCAGGGTATACAGGAGCATGGCTATAGGTCAGGATGCCCCAAAAACGTTGCCGCCCGGGGCAGATCGTCCCCTGCCCCATATCCCTATGCCACTGTTTCAAGCCAACACCATTCATGCTAGCAAGGTTTCTGGGACCATACAAGTCTGCATATGAACACACCCAAAGACACACTGGTCAAGAAACTTTACTCTTGCTTTCATCTCAATGACCCTACACATAGAATCATAAAATTGTAAAGTTGGAAAAGACCACAGGAGCCATGAGGTCCAACTCCTTGCCATGCAGGAATCAAATCATTTCCAACAGCTGGCTGTTTAAAAAACTTCCAAAGAAGGAGATTTCACCACACTCCACAGCAGGGTATTCCACTGTCAAACTGCTCTTACTGGCCCTTTTTGCATGGCATTTTCCATGCAAAAGGGCCCCTGGAGTGTTCCACGATTATGAGGAGCGATCTGCACAATGCATTCACAATCACGTGACACTCCAGGGTAGGGCAGGTGCTGATCGTGCACCTTTTCATTTTCGGCTAAAAGCCGAAAATGGTGCACAATTGTGCATTGCTCCTGGACCCCGCGTGCATTTAACTGGCATGCGGAGCATCCAGAGCCACGCCGGTCGCGCTTCCTGCCCCAGCGCAGCCTGGGAAGGTCCCAGGCTGCACTGCAGAAGGAAGAGGTGGGGCTCTCTCACAAGCAGGCAGCTCATGTGGAGCCGAAGGACCCCAGACGTGAGAGCCTCTTGCCAGAGGCTGCTCACATGATCCCCACACCCCAGCGCCAGAAGACAGTAAGGTGTGGAAAGGGCACTGTCAGGAAGTTCTTCCTAATGTTTAGATGGTATCCCTTTTTATGAAGTTTGAAACCATTGCTCCATGTCCTAGTCTCTGAAGTAGCTTTTTCTGGGAGTTCTATCATTTTGGTTAATAGTGGCATACAAATAAGAGCTGGTATTCACTATTGCAGCTATAGATCCATAACCTAGTGTTATGAATCTATAACTGGTTTGTATTCAGTAAGATTACATAGTCTTATTGTAAATCTATGTAAATGACATCCCAGCCCATCTGAAGAGGTCCATTCAATTTTCAATCAAAGTGCAGGGATGATGACATTATCCACAGACAATCAGAAGTAGGACCACTGTTGCAAGACTTTGTTTGGAAATACAGTGTGTGCATGGAGGGTTCTGTTCCAAGAACCCCGGCTTAAAAAAAAAAACCTATGAAGCATTGCGTCCCGTTGTAGCCAATGCATGTGATGTGCCTGTGCCTACCATATCAACGACTATAATAATATGTGATGCTTTGCATGACCTCACATTTGTGCATGTGGAGGGCCCACTGTATGGATGAGTGAGAATTTTTGTTTTGGTTCTTTTTGATAATTTTTTTTTCTTAACATTTCTTAAACTCCAAGTTTCATCATATATGGGATGGAAATACCTAGACTTTTGGATGCTTAATTCTCAAAATTATGGGTTTGAATCTCCAAGTGTATAACCACATAAGTTCTGAATTAGGGTTGCCACCACTTTTTTTTTTTCCTGAGTGGATCCTAATCTTTATCACAAGTATGGTAGATGGGTACAATGTGGTAGGCTCCATAGTGGGAACAAATATACCTAATTGAATTTGGCCAGTTCAGATGAGGCACAATTTCATTCCGTTTTGTTTTCAATGAGTGTACTCCAATCCACAAATTGCTTAATATTTAAGACAGAAATAATTTGAGGTTCCAGAATAAATCAGACTTTGCAAGGAAGGGAATTTCCTGTCCTTTTCCTGGAAATGAAGACTCAACAAAATGACATTCCAGCTTAAAGGAGATGAAGTTACTTTACTGGTGCAATGAGTCTCAAGATACATTTAGAGGACACATTAAGGCCTTTTGTCAATAATTTTTTCCAGTTTTACACCATTCTCTTTTCATTCCTTTCTTTAAAGAAAAAAGTAACTGAAAAGTAATGAGGAATGACAGTGACGTAGAGACTTGTTTTTTCCCCCCGCCATTGTGTAATAAGTAATTACAATGGATTACTTTCAACATTTATTTATTTTATATCCTGCTTTTCTCCCAAATGGGATCCAAGGCAGCTATAGGGCCAACTCTACTTTTAAAAAAGTAACTTTCCAAGTTTTTTTAAAAAAAAATAATGTAGGAGAAAGTGAAATGGACAGATTGTCCCATCTCTAGCTAGAGATGAGCCAGTTAGGGCTTTTAGCAGTCTTCTCTTATTGGTTAATTCCAGCTATGAGGCAGGGGTGGGACTTTTCCATTACATTTGTCAGTCTTACAACAAGTTTCAATATGTGTATATTTTTCATCCTTTTCAGTCGTGTTGCAATACCAGGACCAATTGTCATAATCGATACAGCCATAAATCAGGTAGTACAGCTCATTATCTGTGAGGGAAAAGAGAAAGAATGCAGAGTGGGCATTGGCACAGAGAAGAAAGATGCTGAGTTAATGTTTCCCTATGAAAACATTTGTTTTTACACCTCCCAGTGGGATGAAGAGCACCTTGTCCCCTAAATCCAAATGCTTCTTCCATGGCTTAGAATGCCTTTCAGCAATGAAAAGATGAGCACGACACTAGAAATGCATTTGAAAAAAAGATAAACAACAGCAACAACAACAACAATAATAATTTTTAAATTTATTTCTTACTCACCTCCCCCCAAGGCTTGAGACGGGATACAATGTAGAGATTAAAATGTAATTAAAAACACATAAAACCATTTAACATACACGAATTCAAAATTCACAGTTAAAATTTGACTGGGCAGGTCTGGCAGAAGAGATAGGTCTTTAGCACTACTTAAAATTCAGACATGTTTAGCTGTCAAATATCTTCCGGCAGGTCATTCCATGGTCTAAATGCACCCGATGAAAAGATCCTCTGGGTGACCGTTGCCAGTCTAGTCTTGGTTGGTTTAAGTAAATGGCCCCCAGAGGACTTGAGTGTATGGGGCAGATTGTATGGGACGAGGTGATCCTGCAGGTAACTTGGACCCAAACCATGTAGGGCGTTAAAGATAATAACCAATACTTTTTACTTTGCCCTGAAACTAATTGACAGCCAGTGAAGTGATTTCAATATTGGTGTGATATGCTCGCTCCTCTGTTGCGTGTGAGATGCGAGGCTGGAAGAGACTGAGGACCTGTGAAATGGCAGGAATCTACAGCTCCCCCCATTTCACAGATCCTCACATCTCTCTCTCTCTCCAGCCTCGTCTCTCTCTCTCTGTATTCTCTCCTCTCTCTTGGGAGCCCACCAGTCACTCACTTCTGCCTTGAGCAGGAGTGCTGCAGCCTCCTCTTCAAAGACAGAAACAGGCAGCTGGCAGCAAAAGTTTTGGTTTTTGGATTTTCAGATAAGGGAGGCTCAACCTATACTATTGTTACTACTGCTGCTGCTGCAAAATAGCTATTAAACAATGCATTAGTTATATAGAGCACTAAATGGACCTTGTTAGGTCCCCTTCCTTTATTGCCAGTGATAATGGTGGGTATCTTACATTTCCTATACCATATATAAGTGATCTAGAAGTGCCTAAACACCATAGTGCCTTTACTTTGGCACGTTGTTGCATTCTTCCTTCAGCTATTCTTGAAGGATGCTATAGGAAGACCCCATATTTGGAGAGACATTGCCGCTGTGATTCTGGTCAAATAGAAACAGTCGAACATGTGCTTTTTCAGTGTTCATAGAATAGAGACCTATGTAGTGATCTTATTTTGCCAATACTCCACAAATATCCAGGACATTCAGAACAGTTATGTTTCTCTGCTGCTCTCAGATACTAACCCAATTATAAAGTGGCTAAATTTTGAGCAGCAGCAATTAAAATTTGTCGGGTGATGATGTGCAGCACAGATTAGTATAATGATTGTCTAGTTGGGCTCTCTTAGGACTAGTTGGGTTCAGTTATCTGAAAGGTTAATACCTATCTGTATTTGCATCCTTTTGTATATGTATATGTATTTTTATTTGAATTTTATTGCTCTTATAGCCGTAAATAATCTGTCTGTCTGTCTGTCTATCATTGCTGCCACTTCCATTGTGATGCTGTAGCAGTGTAGCCAGACCACACCATCTTATTCTGTTCCACTTTGCATCAGTTTTTGTGCCTGCATCCTCTGGAGTCTCTTGCCATTTCCCTGCAGCCTGACAATTAATTAGTGCCACAGTAGCCACCTTCTTCTCATCACTGGCCACTCCATCAGCCATCAGCCTCCCCAGTTTGGCAGAAGCCTCAAGAAAGAAGGCTGGGAAGAGTGGTGGTCACTGATATTTCCTTACTGGTATAAAATGGAGAATAATCTCAGCCTACAGCTGAGTATTTATACTCGTGGCTTGAAGACAATGCTCAATTGGCCTATCTAATGCAATCCTCATAAATGTGCACTAAAATAAATCAAGGGTGCCCCAATTCCCACCCACCCTCAAATCTTTTTTCCTTTCTAATCTTTTGGAACAAAATAAACTAACCTACCAGATCTCTTTGAAAACTGAAAAAAATGTAAGTAAGCAAAGCAGCTTAGCTTTGAAAAATGTATAGAGATGCACTTTGGTCAAGGAGGAAAAAACGTTTTATACATGTTTTACAGTGCTTGTTCTCTGGGTTTGGCATGTGGCCTTCTCTAGAGGCACAAGAATTCATGATACTGTTCCCTCCGAGTAGCAAGAGTTTCCAAACTGTGGCCAGGCTGATGATGGAGATTATAGTCCAAGAGAATGGGAAGGCATGAAGCATATAAGTTACAAGGACCAAAAGGACCTAGAACACATTGACCTAGAGCCAGTGCTTACACTGGCACAGTGTATGCCTCTGCTAGCATACTTCTGCTGTCATTGGGAGGCAAGAAGAGCTTGTTTTTTCATCCTCACTTCCCCCCTACTACAGCTGCATAATAAAGGGGGAGGGCATCCTGACTTCCAAGCTCCATCCCTCAGCCATTGGTTGCTCCATCTCCCACCCCAGCTCCTATTTGCAGTTACATTCCCTCCCTGGTCATATATTAGCTGCAGGGGTGAATGCTGGTTCATTGCAGCTGCCCTCGAATACCCAGGCAAGATGGAGCAGGCTCAGCTGATCCTTCTTCCTCAGATTTATGAGGGCCTCTGGATACACCCAGACAGATTCCTGCAGCCATGGTGGACTGAGCTGCAACCAGGGACCACTCTGTTGGTGCTGTGCAGCCAGAGCAAGGCTATGTTGTGTGAAGAGATATGGGATACCTCCTCGCACAAGTTCAATCAAGAGCTGTTTTCTAACGCAATGCGGGGCTATGCCAATATGTTTCACCTATAGAATCCTGGCCATTCCTTTTCTTATTAACAAGGATGTAAAGAAGTTGCAGTTCAAATTGACATTACCCAATTGGAGTAGCACTGCAAACTAGACCACTGCTTCTCAAACTATCTGATGTGAAAGACTGGCAATTTTCCCCCCTCAGTGTGCTAGTGACCAGTGGCCTATTTGTGCTACATTCTTGCCACACTCATAGGCCATTTATGCATGGTGTTGTAGTCCTGCATTGGGGACATGATGGCAGCAGTCCATGGGTCATGCTTTCACATGACATTGTCAAGGTCCCACAGCCAATTCATCTCCATGTGTCGCAATCCCAGGATATTCACTTAATGGAAAAAATCCATTAAGCACCTGTGATTGCATGATGCTTCTGTCCTTCCTGGCCATGTGGGATGGCAGGAAGCATGAGGGAGGTGCTTCCTTCCCCACCAGAGCATAAGAAAGATCCTGGCTGTGCTGCGGAAGGCAGGCGCATGTCACTCGTGCTCCCTTCTGCAGGGAGTTGGCCAGGTGCGGAGGGGAGCCTTCCTATTGTGTTCCCTTCCCAGAAAAGGCACTGCCAGGATTGTGATGGGACGACGTGGGACAGCACTATCATGCAGAAATGGTGGTAGTGTTGTTACATACTTTCAAGTCAACTCTGACTTATGGCAACTCTTTTGTAGAATTTTCTTGGCCAGATTTATTAGGAGGAGGTCTGTCACTGCCTTTCTCTGAGGCTGAGAGAGTGTGACTTGCGTCACCCAGTGATTTTGCATGACTCAGCAGCCATCTGAACTTTGGTCTCCCAGTCTCCTAGCCCAACGCTCAAGCCACTACACCATCTTGGCACTCATATTAATGTAGTTTCTCAGAAAATTGCCTCAGAAAGGCAACTAGTGGCTTGCAGACCAGCCCTAGTATGCCCACCATCACCTTGAATAACACTGTTCTAGACTGTGTCTGCACTGCTTCTTGTTGGGAGTTAGAGTTTCCCATGGTGTTAGCCCTTTTGGGGAAATTCTATGAAAGCTAAAAGTGTTAGGAATCAATCTTCTTTTTGCAGAATAGCAGAAAAAGCATGCCTAGATTTCTGTGTGGCTTCCCTGAACTGAAACTGACTAAGAAAACAAAATAAGGCAGGCAGTTTCAGGTTACAAACTTAGAAAAATTTACTGATGGCTCTTACATTCACGTATATATTGAGAACCTACATCCTAACTAGCTAAGGAAGATAGTAAGATAGTAGCTTTTTTCTTAATGATAAGATAGTAGCTTTGTTCTTAACTCACCATCTTCTTTATGGAGATGCGAAGCATGGTCGGAGAGAAGGAAGAAGAAGGAAAAATGGAGAAGAAGAGAGAGATCTGAAAAGGGAGGTCTTTTATAAGACCGATGACCCTTGGATCTATCCTGGGTCACATGATCTGGTCATCTGAATGCCAAAGGTATTTATCATCATATATTTAAATGACACAAGGGCAAATGGTGAGGCTTTAGATGAGAAGAGAGAAGGATTTGGCATGCAAAGGAAAAGAAACCCTATACTAACTAAGTCCCACTTGTCCTAAGACAAGATGTGTGTGTGGGGGGGAGAGAATGCTGGCATTTTTCTTACACTTCTGACCTCCTGAACCTTCAATTAATTCAGTATCTGTGTACTTATTTCTTATTATTTTTCCTCAACAAGCTTCTTCCATTCCCATCCCAGTCTATTCATTCTTCTCCAACTTTATTCTCGCAATAACCCTGGGAACTGCGTTAGGCTGAGAACATAATCCAGACCTTTCCAAACTTGGTGACATACTTTTTAGAGATGTATCATTTCACAACACAGTAATTTCAGTTTTACTAGCAAACCAGAGGTTAAACTAACCCCTTATAAGGGATACAGACACATACATAAATTGTAAGAATAAAATGTTTGGGGACACAACATCTCTCAGGAAAACCTTTCATATATTTTCAAAAATATATGATTTATAATTAATAACATACATTTCCAAGACTGTAGGTAACACACCTACACACTTCAGGTGACACACTAACATGTCGCGACACACCGTTTGGAAAACCCTGACATAATCCATGATGATAATGGTTCTGACAACAGCCTGGGACTGCAGAGTTGGGCAAAATGTACCTGCTGTTGCCTGATTTTATCTGCCCTGTCCCAAGAAAAGGAACAGGGCAGATAAAATCAGGCAACAGCAGGTACAGAGCATCAGCCCTAATCGCTTTCACAAGCTGGTGGTAACATCCAGAATTCTGTAGCTGTCCAAATGCCCCCCATGAAGCTGAGCAAAGAAAGCACACAAAATTATCCACATTTTCATCTGCACTGGTGTGAGTTCACTGGTTGTGCCCCTCCTTTTCACTCTGGATTTGCCCCTCCCAATCCCACTGATTTTCTAACCCTAGCTCTTACCAATGTAGGCTGCATATGTGTAACACATCCCCGTTTCAGCCTTGCAGACACCTACTGGAGAATAGCAGCCCTTCTCATTTCCAGATGAGCAGAATTTACACACAATACCTTGGGCTGAAAGAGAATAAGCATATGTTTAAAAGGATCAATGGTTGCAAGACCAGGTTGCCCGAAATCAGGAAAAAGTTCCCCCCTCTACATACACACTACAGTCAGAATTTTAAATTTTGGAATCCATTCAATTTTTAAAAATCAAGTGCAATCACTATCACTATCAAGGTTCTTCTGTTGTTTAGGGTGTAGGGCTCCTTTCTGAAACCACTTTTTCACTTTGTGGCTCACTTGTTTCAAACTTTTATATTTCTAAATCCATTCTATAGAGAAGACTCTACAGATCTTATTAATGAAATTAACATCCCTAGATACAGAGGCGAGGGACAATTTGGCCACTGTAGAAATAATATCTGTTTAAATCAATATATTTCAAAGGGAAATGGGATGAAGTCAAGCCTTAGAATTACATCTAATGTTTGCGTGCACACACGTACACCCATACCAGCAGTTTTTGTAGCTGTTGCCACCTCCAGATTCCCTAGCCTGCAATTTTTTACTCACAAAAAAAAATGAAGGCAAATTGCCTCTCCTAGAAGCCTTGAGGAGTAGCAATTCACACTTGGAAACAGACAGAAACACTGAGGATGGATGAATAGATTGCTAAGGTTGCTGATTAAGCCCAAATTGCCAACCTAATGTGGATTTTAAAAGTTCAGCCAATTCAAGATTTATTTATTTTTTTGGAAAGACTGGAATCCATTTATGGACTTTTTGAGCAATAAGAAATCTAGCAACAAAATAATCTGTGGCTATGGTTACTAGCATTGTAATTGTAGTAGGATTCCTTGGTTGGTTCTGTAACAGTAGAATAATTTTTTTTTTCTTTCAGACCCCAGATACTGCATTTTCTTTTGGGTGTAAAAATGCCCAAGACTTATTATATATATTGAAAAAATAATTCAGAACCCAAATCTTCAGGCAAGACATTATTTTCATATTTTCAAGCTTGAAAAAAAAACAACCTTTCTTTGGCTAAATTAATCTGGATCTCATCAAAGCTTATGTGACTTATTTTTCTATCAATCAGTTGTTCTACATTCTCATTTTCCACTCAAAAGGTGCCCAAGGTGGGCACCAAAGATAATACACAGAAATAAGATCTTAACAAACCATAAAAAGAAATAGATTAAAATATAATTTCAGACACAAGAAGCAATTAAATACTCGAGCAAAATCACGACATTAGACGATGTAGCCAATACCAGACTGTTTAGTTTTCTTTGAGCAGCAGACCGATGACATCTCAGAGGCCTACCTGAGGCTATATGTTTTTGTGTTTATATCTGCTAGAAGAAGGACGACACATGTTATCTAACTATCCCAATTCAGCAGAACCAACCCCAGTTAATCCTATGTCATCCCAATTTTAAAATCATCTCAGTTTCTCTCTCTCTCCTCCTTCTTTCTCCCTTTGTCTTCAGCTTCCTTCAATAGCTGCAATTTCCCTCAACTAATTCAGTATGAAGAAGAGAAGATGAATCTTTCCCTTCTGTTCCCTTCGGCTCAGCCAAAATTAAACACCTGCAGCCTGTCCTAGCTTATCCGTTCTTCTTTATAAATAACTTTGCAATAACTCAGAAATTCCTTGGCCAGGCATGTCCTAATTTTTATCTGTGATATGTAAAGGACACATATGTAATAAATAAGGGAATATAGACAGTCATCATGGTGTAGTAGTGGTTTGAGCGTTGAACTAGGACTCCGGAAAATCTGGATTGGAATTCCTGTTCAGCCCTGAAAATCCACTGGGTGACCTTGGGCTAGTCACACTCTCTCAGAGCCTTTCTGTGATATACTGTTATAGTGTTATTATTCCATTTTCAACATCCTATGGAATCCAGTTTAGGGAAGGGCCTTTAGAATTCTCAGGCAGAGAACT
The DNA here is from genome assembly GCA_948474755.1 of Ctenosaura bakeri. Classification (NCBI taxonomy): domain Eukaryota; kingdom Metazoa; phylum Chordata; class Lepidosauria; order Squamata; family Iguanidae; genus Ctenosaura; species Ctenosaura bakeri. The sequence goes on along the minus strand of CAOLHI010000006.1, from coordinate 1,760,546 downwards.
CTTTGGTCTCAATAAACTACAAACCCCAGAATTCCACAGGATGTTGAAAGTGGAATAATAGCACTATAACAGTGTAGTGCGGAAAGGATCTCAGTCTCAGAGGAAGGCAAAGCCAAACCACCTCTGAATAAATCTTGCCAGGAAAACCCCATAACGATCTTAGGGTCACCATAAATTGGAACTGACTTGAAGCTGCACAAGAATAACAAATGCAATGATTTTTTCCAATTCTTCACACTCTAGGGAAGATGCCAGTAAAGCACCTTTGAATCTGGGTTCCCCCAGTTCCCTTTTCTCTGCACTTCCAACATGTACACACTCACACTTACCAACAGACCAGCAGAACAGTGCAGAAAATCCAAGGAGAAGAATTTTATTCATCCTGATTATATTTTTGTGAAAGTATCCTAGGTGAATACCGAGAAGTCAAACAGGCACTGGAAAAAAACAGCATTAACAAAAAAAGAGAGCTCTTTTCAATTAGCAGCTTAAGTTCTCTTAGCCTCCCAAAACAGCCAATGAGGACCAGGGCAAAGTGGTGCAAATATTTTCTTTGGGGAATAAATACTGGCAGATGCACTAGACAAACATCTGAGAAATGTAAACCCAGCCCTGGTCCAAGACATTTTGCTGCCAGAGACAGAGTAACACATGGCACCGCCCCCAACTCACTGGAATCAAGATGCACAGCCAAGTTATTTTGGCCAGAAATCATTAATCCCAAAAGGGCTTCTCCTCTTCCTAGGCAGTAAAAAGGCAACAATAAAGGAACTCCCTTTTCCTTGCAACTTTTAGATGGCTCACCTCCCTTTGAGACCAGCAGAGTGTAGTGGTTTAAGCGTTGTACTCTCTCTCTGGAGACCAGAATTCAATTCCTGGGTCAGTCATAGAAAACCACAAAGTGACCTTGGGGGTGTCACACATTTTCACCCTCTTGGAAAACCTCATAATAGGTTCACCTTAGGATTACCATAAGTTGGAAATCACTTGAAGGTATACAGCAACATAACTCCTGTTGCTCAGTGGTAGAGCCAGTCTTACAATATGAAGTCCTGGGCTGTGGGGACAGAAAAACTTGCGTAAAATATTTTTTCTTTTCTTTTTCACCCTTTTCCCACCTTTTATTATCAATCATATGCTTAGTATACATGAATATATACTGTATTACAATATCATTACAAGGACTTTTTTTTTTAAGCAACCATGCTTTTATCACCTACCCAATCCCCCCAACCCCCAAATGTTTTTTCTTTCCCCTCATTTTCCCCAAGACCCCTTTTAAGTGGAAGAAAAATAGGGAAAAAATGACTTTGAGGATTTTTCTTTTAGAAGGATAAAATATTTAACACAAGGTCTTCATACATTTATATCTCCTGAACTATATATAAAACTAGACAACAGACTCCCCCCCCCCGTGGCAGTGTACAGTCTCTGAACATTACAATTCTTAGTTAAGTGGTAAAGGATGCTAATACGATATTTTTCCATTTTTCTGAAAAATTTAATTCCCCTGGCTTGTCCTATTCCATCCTCCCAATAAACAGATTCCCCCCACACCATGGCTTCAAAATTTATGGAAATTTTATACCTCTAGTCTTATGCAAAACAAGTCAGTGACTAAGATCCTATATTGCATTTGCACAGCATAAAGCTCCACACTGATGCAGTAGTGTTGTTACTCCAGCTATGGCACTGTTGGTGAGGACCCCAGATATCATTTTGATATCAAACAATTTGGCCTTGACCTGTTTCAGCCACCTCACTCCACGTGTTTGCAAGGTTCTCCGGACAAGCATGGACAGGGTGCGGCCACTAATGGTTTTACATTCCAGACCCTAAGGAGGCCAGCAACTCAAGCCTCGCTCATAGCTTCAGGAAACTTCCAACTGCAAACCTTACAATAGCTGCATGGTTCTCAGCTGAACCAGTCCTTTTAGACAGGACGTTTACATACTGGCCAAACTGTTGTCGTCGAGCGTTAAGCTCATCATGCAAACTTGACCTTTTCCAAATCCTTTGTCCAGCAATAAACTCCCTTTGTTCTCACCTGGCATGCTATGGTCGGTAGGCACAAACTCCCCTACAAAAACCCCGCGTTTCCAAACGGTCTTCGGACTACTTTGGACTTCCATCTAGCCTTGCTGCTGGTTGTCTAAGGAAACTCCCCTTGGTGAGCCCCGCTGAGCTTTCCTTCCCGGAACCCCACCCTTCTCTCCAGGACTACGAGACCAGGTGTTGTATTGCCTTTCCCGAAAAAGCTCTCCATTTCTATTTCCCATCTAGTTAGTTTATGTCTTGTCTTGCATGTTTCTTGTCTTTAATAAAATATTGTTTGTTACTTTGAAACCCTTGTCTAGCCGCTCTCTGACCAGCCGCTGTATACATAGGGTTAAAGATCCTCGCTAAAGTTACCCTGCCTCTCGTTTAGCCAAGAGAGTGCTCCAGCTAAATTCCTCCAAATTGTGTTTTATTTGGCTATCTGGGCGCCCCTCCCAGGACCCCCCAACTTACAGGGTAACAGTGTAATGCTTTCAGTGTTGGACTAAGATTCTGAGAGTCCAGGATTTGAATCCCCACTCAGACATGGAAAACCCACTCAGTGACCCTAGATAAGTCACACTTTCTCAGCTTCAGAGAATGGCAACGGCAATGCCCCTCTGAATAAATCCTGCCAAGAAAACTGTGTGACAGGTTCATCCATGATAGGAGATGATGTGAAGGCACACAACAACAATGCAACCCTTACGTTAAAAGACAGAATTTGTGCAGGGGAATGCACAAGGGCATGTATACCTGAGTACACCCCTATATTTGTCTATATTCTACTATAAAGAACAAAAGTACCATATGCACAATTCTGCTTAAGCATTCTTGAATCAAATGTAAATACAGTTGGCTCTCCACATTTGCTAGAGGGTTACGGGCCCAGGACCTTTGCAAAAGTGGGAAAATCACAAATATCAGAATGTGTGTGTGTATGTGTGAAGAGGTATGAGGCCTGTGGGAAGGGGCACCCAGGGTCCAAACCGGATATATATATATATATATATATATATATATATATATATGCATACTAGCATACATACCTGGCATTGCCCAGGATTTTATTTTCTCATAGGTAATACTTGTTAGAAAGATTTGAGATCCCGTGTCTCTAATTCCTCAAACTGTCTTGTCCAGTACCTGCAATTTTTCCCCATATTCCCCAATCCAATCTGTATTCAGAGTTATTAACATACAGAGGTTGGATTCCTGAAGGAATACACTGCCCTCCTCCTTGCTGCTAGGCATTGTCTCCATAGCAACTGTCCTGTTCAAGACAGACATAGTAGGCTGAGGCTCAAGAGTTCTTTGGCTGAGAATTCTAAAGACCCCCCCCCCACCTCCAAACTGCAAACCCCAGGATTCTATAGAATCTTCTTAGGCAGCCAATCACATTGAGGTCTTTGCCTGACACAGACAAACACACAAACTTTGACTTTTAGATATTAGATAAGGTCATGAAGCAGAGGTTAGCAAAAGGTTTCAAAAGCTGTTCAAATAAAAGGGCTAAAGAGAGATGGTGCAACACTTGGTTTATCATTTACGATTTGCTTATTCTAAGTCCTCACCACAGGTTTTAATCTGCCTGCAAAAGCAGATGCACCGAGGGTGAACGTGCCAAAGAGTGACAAAGATTAAGGGTGGTTTGTGGCACCCACGTAAGCAGAGCAGTGAATCTGCTGTGGGCTTTAGCATAAACTGGAAAGGAGCTATCCAAGGTTCTGAACCCATTGGCAGCCAGGGATCAGCCCTTTGTAGAGCTCTGTGAAGTTCAGACTAAAATCCTGAGTGGATTCACTGCCTCGATGAGGTGGAGGCATCAGTGGTTACTGCCAAGCAGGAAAGCCAAACAGGGCTAGAAAGAAAGAGCCGGAGAGAAAGGACGTCTGACTGCAACAGATGTTGAAAACTTTTGGCTTTCCTGAAAACAAGGGACTGCAACCCCAACAAATTTCTGGGGAATTTTCACCTCCCTCTACAGAGAATTCATCAAAACTCTTTCCTCCCACAGTACATATTATTCAACCCACAAATGAGAAAGAGAATCTGATTTTTGCTGAGCTCTGAAGGAGAGCATTACTAAGCTTATTCAGGATGTCAAATTATGTGAATTTTAATCTTCTGGTGTCCCTTGTGGCAGGAATGGAGAACCTTTTCCAGCTCAGGGGCCAAACCTCAATTTTGGATGGGCCTCAGGGAATTGTATTCCAGAACCTGGTGGGATGAGGCCAAGGGCAGAATTGCCATTCCTGTTATGAGCCTTCAAGTCAGCTCTAACTTACAACAACCTTTGCCTATTTTTTTTTCTTGGCAAGGTTTGCTCAGGGGAGATCTGCCATTGTTTCAGCATAAATGGTCAGCATAAGTGGACTGGAGTCCACAAATCTTATGCTGAAATTACTCAATTAGGCTGAAAGGTGCCAGAAGAGTCTTTTCTTCTTTTTATCCTGAAACAGACTAAAGTCTAAACCTGGTGCTAGTCCCTATTAGAAGCAGACTCATTTTTCAGTGAGAATTACCACTCACTGTTCAATAATTGATTCAATAGGTCTATTGCCAAAATGATTCCAGTCTTAGAGTGTATCTAAATTACAGAGTTATAGCAGTTTTATACCACTTTCATTGCCATAGGTTTGTCCAAAGGGATAGTGGGAACTTGTAGTTTGCAGTTCAGTGAAGATCTAGAATTGTGCTATAAAGCTTGAGTTATAGAATCAGAGTTAGAAGAGACCATAAGGGCCATCCAGTCCAATCCCTTGCTATGCACATAGGCACTCCTGACAGACGGCCATCCAACCTCTGTTTAAAAACCCACAAAGAAGGAGACTCCACCACACTCTGAGGCAGCATATTCCACTGTTGAACAGCCCTTACTTATAGGAAGTTCTTCCTGATGCTTAGGTGGGATCTCCTTTCCTGAAGTTTGAAGCTATTGCTCCATGTCCTAGTCTCTGGAGCAGCAGAAAAGAAGCTTGCATATGACATCCCTTGCATATGACATCTTCCATATGACATACCTTCAAATATTTTAACATGGCTATGGTGTTACTTCTTAACCTTCTAATTTCCAGGATAAACATACCCAGCTCCCTCAGCAGCTCCTCATAGGTCATATTTTCCAGGCCCAAGTCCCTCCCAAGTTTCTCTGAATGTCGTTTGCCTGCAACTTGCAATATTTCTTACCATTGGTTATATTGGCTGGAAGTCCTGAGGGCTGCAGTACCACAAATACTCAGTCACATGTTTGTTCTATTGTATTACAACTCTTTCACAGGAATTCTAACCTCACTAAAACACAGATCCTATGATTTCCATAGGACAGAGCACTGACGAAGTAGAATCAAAGAGCTGCAACTGTCTTGTGTGGATGTACCCAACACAATTAACTCTCTGAAAATTACCTTTATTTATATCCCTAAGAACGAGCACTCAAGTCAGCTCACAGCCTTGCAAATAAAGTCATACAAAATAAAAATGCAATTAAAGTATCTGTAATATTAAAAATCATCAGAAGAACAAGAAAATTAAAATGTATTTAAAGGCCATTCATCCTCCCCTCCCCTCCCCTTCCCTCCTCCTGCTCTTCCCCCTCCCCCTCCTGCTTTCTTTCCACCAAGTCACCCTCAACTTATACAAACTCTATGGATGAGAAACCTCTAAGAGTCCCACTCATCAGCTACCTTGCTGAAGTCTTGCAAGCTTATAGCTGTGGCTTCCTTGATTGAAGAAATCCACCTGCAACACAGTTTCTCTCTTTTCCCTACTGCTTTCCACTTTCCCAAGCATCACTGTCTTTTCCAATGACTCATGCTGTCTCATGATAAGTCCAAAGTGTGACAGCCTCAGTTTAGACATCTTCACTTCTAGCGAGAGTTCAGCCCCGATTTGCCCTTTCACCCATTCATTTGTCTTTTCAGCAGTCCATGAGTATCCACAGCATGCTTCTCCAATACCACATTTCAAATGAGTTGATTCCCCTCCTGTCCACTTTCTTCATTTTCTTTCCAACTTTGACAACCATTCATAGAAATCAGAAATACTATGGCATGGAAGATTCTGACTTTAGACTTTTTTTAAAAAAATGTACAGGAAGATTCTGCCTTTTGATGCCCTGCTATCTGACGACTCACTCTTTCAACACTTCAAATTTAAGTTTTACTAATTCAACATAAAGTCTGCTCTTTCATTAGTTCTTCTCACCTACAGAAGCTTGCTTGGGAGTGCTCATGTGCATGCAGTCCTACGTCTTGCTGGTGGCTTGCTTCTTGGGACTATGCATGCACTTCTCACAAAGTAAGCTCAGAAGGGGGAAAAAGGCACCAAGCCAGCTCAGAGACTTTACAAGCAGTGCATGCAGGCGGTCAGTCCAAAGTGAGCCTCCATAAGTCCTTCATGTTCCCTACAGTAGATGGGTCCCACTTTTTGACCATTTCTACTTTGTGACAGTATTGTAGTGTGAGACTGGGATGTCACCATGTGATACTGGAGATGTATATTCCAGCCTGTTATTAATTTTAGCTGTTAAATTAATCTTTGCTGCCACCTCCCATTGAATTCTGAGCACTTGGACAGCACAATGGGACGCTGTCCATTATATGTCAATCCCTAATCTTAAGGATCTTCCTTTTCCCCCAGTCTATCTAGCGTTGGCGTGGGAAGGAGAGAAACAGGGTTTTTACAGAAAGTATTTATTCAAGGCATGCAATTGAACAAGGCAATACCCACATGGGAGGCTCCCCTCTCCCAGGCACGCTTAGTTACAAGTAGTTACAAAAAGAACAGATATAAAAGCACAGATACATTCTTTAGATCAGCCAGCTCCGAAATAACAGAAAAGTCCCTAACTCGACTAGATAACTATTTCTAATTACTCACAGATGTTCCTAGGCTTAGATGTTCTACGAGGAAGAAGCCAGGAGGCGAGGCGAGGCCTACAGCCTGCTACTGGCACAGAACCCCCCTCCAGGAGGTTCCTGGGTTGTTGTCTCTTTGTTATCCCTTTGTTATCTCCCAGCCACATGGCCTTCCAAGAAGTTTTATAACTTCTCCTTGGAAGTATCTCGAAGCATCCTGAAGATGCTCACCTCTTACCTTTTGATTGGTCAGTGCTGACCCACATGACCTATTATGCTGACCCACACTAAAATGTAATCTGATCCCAACACCTTATTAACCCTTGGTTTACCTGAAGAGGGAAGTGTCCCCCTTTAGCTAAGTCTAGATAATGGGAAGCCCCATTATCACATGTAGTCCCTAACCTGTCAGATAAGCTGGGGCAGGGGATTGCTTGTACTGCATACCTGTTAGTATTTACATTTCTGGAGCAGATGGGAATTCCCCCTCAAACAACCTGGAGATTTGCTTTCCCTTACTTAATGGATCAGTGTTTTACTCTGCGAGTAAAATACTCTGTGTTTACTTTCAACGCTCTGGGACCATGGGCAGCCTACAGCAGAAACACACAGAATATGTGGCTAATTCTAGCCTGGAATATACTTTGCCCTCTGATCATGGTCCTCAGAAAAACTGATCAAATTGTAGACATAATCAAGTTCATCATTGCTCAATTTGTGTTGCCAGCAGACGTGAGGACAATGTGGGCCTCATTTAGCCCTTCCTGTCCAATAGCATTTTTGGCAGCTGGTTAGTAAAAACTATGGTCAGAGACGGATCTAACTTTTTTTGTAAGGATGGATTGGAAGAAGCAGAGGTGCCTAAGGGAATCTGTTTCAGTGGGACAGTGAATACACACTGGAGTTGTCCAAGTGTGGAACAACATAGCACCTTGTACAGTCACCCCTCCACATTTGCGGGTTTGACTTTCATGGATTTCATTATTTGTGAGTTTCTCTAATCCCTGCTTCCCCACCTCAGGCACTTCTTTTCTGGGAGAACCTGCCCTTTCGGTGATGCTGATCAGGCCGTATGGCCTTTTAAGCCCCCCTCCCCATCCAGTCCTCTTCCACCAGCTGCTGCCTGGCCAGCTAAGGACAGATTGCAGTGCAGCTTCTCACCGCCACAAACCATCTCCCAGTTCTCCCCCCATACCCAAGAAAAGAAACGGGCAAAAGAAAGGAAGTATAGGGCCATAACGCCAGCCTACCCCTTTTACCTCTCCTTTTCCTGACCTGATTTGGATCCTGGGTGCCTGCCTTTTCCACCATGACTTCACACCCTTCCCCCCTCACATTTTTGATACTTTTGGGGTGCCACAGGGTTCTGTCCTGGGCCTGGTGCTATTCAACTTCTTCATCAATGACTTGGATGAAGGAATAGAGGGCATGCTGATCAAATTTGCAGATGATAGCAAATTGGGAGGGGTTGCTAATACACCAGAGGACAGAGTCAAAATTCAAAATGACCTTGACAGATTGCAGAGCTGGGCCAAGGCTAACAAAATGAATTTCAACAGAGAAAAATGTAAAGTCCTACACTTAGGCAGAAAAAATGAAATGCACAAATATAGGATGGGAGACATGTCACTGTATAACAGTACATGTGAAAGGGATCCAAGAGTCTTGGTAGATCACAAGCTGAACATGAGTCAGCAGTGTGATGCAGCAGCCAAGAAAGCCAATGCGATTCTTGGTTGCATCAATAGGAGTATGGTGTCTAGATCAAAAGAGGTAATTGTTACCCTGTTCTCTGGGGGTCCTGGGAGGGGCGCCCAAATAAGCAAAACACAACACAACTTTGGGGGAAATTAGCTGGAGCACTCACTAAAGCTAGCAAAATGCAGGGTACAATAGCAGGATCTTGCAACCCAGCATCTATGGGATCAGGTCAGTCAAGCAGTCAGACAATTTTAAAATAGCAAAAACGGTGTTTTTTATTGAAAGACAAACAAACAGTAAAGACACCACAATCACACAGCTAACAGAAGAATTGGGAAATAAGGATTTTTGGGGGAAATGGGTGATACAACACCTGTCTCATAGTCCTGAAGAAGTTTGAAGATTGAGTTCATGGATATGGAGTCTCAGTACGTAGGACTGAGGGGATGGCTCGCCAGACACAGCAGCAGCAAGGCTGGATGGAACTCGGGAGCAATCCGAGGTGGTTTTGGAATCGGGGGGGGGGTTATATAGGGTGAATTATGACTGCAGGCCATACCTTACTTGGTGAGAACAACGCGATTTTGGAGTGGAACAAAACTTTGGAAAGGTCAGAGTTTAGCATGATTGGCTTAGTGCCGATTTAACAATAGTGTAGCCAGTATGCAAATGTGGAGCGCTTGGCACAGCTTTGTGCAGCTACCTGCTCGGGGCAGGGGAGCCTTTGTTAGTATCGCGCATAAGCAAAAGGGTGTTTGCCGGAGAGGTCCCTGAAGCAACGAACTGGCTCAGTTTGGCCTGCCTAGGTGGGGAATGGAATATCCAGCAATTACCGGCCATGCCTGTTTACATGCTTGTCCGGAGGCCTCGCAAACACGTGGAGTGGGGTGTCAGAGGAAGGCCGGATGGTTTTGATATCAAAAACGATATCATGTGCTATCTCCGGGTAGGCCTGGGCTGCAGTTACATAATAGTATCACTCTATTCTGCTTTCATTAGACCTCATTTGGAATACTGTGTCCAGTTCTGGACACCTCATTTCAAGAAGGATATTGACAAGCTGGAACATACCTAGAGGAGGGACACCAAAATGGTGAAGGGTCTGGAAGCCATGCCCTATGAGGAGTGACCTAGGGAGCTGAATATGTTTAGTCTGCAGAAGAGAAGGTTAAGAGGGGACATGGTAGCCATGTTTAAATATTTGAAGGGATGCCATGTAGAGGAAGGAGAGGGCTTGTTTTCTGCTGCTCCAGAGACCAGGACAAGGAGCAATGGATTCAAGCTACAGGAAAGGAGATTCCACCTGAACCTCAGGAAGAACTTCCTGATGGTCAGAGCTGTTCGGCAGTGGAAAATGCTGCTTCAGAGTGTGGTTGAATCTCTTTCTTTGGAGGTTTTTAAGCAGGGTCTGGATGACTACTTGATGGGAATGCTTTGTTATGAGTTCCTGCATGGTAGGGGGTTGGACTGGATGGCCTCTGTGGTCTCTTCCAACTCTATGATTCTATGATTCATTTTTATGGGGGTCCTAGCAAATGTGGGGAGCTGACTGTACATGTTGTTATACAGTCAGCCCTCTGGACTAAAACCCAAGGTAGATTCACTACCACATTGACATGGAAGCCATCAGCTGCCACAGCTATGTCTTATGTTCACATGGGGTGGGGGAGAAATGTTTGCCTGAGGAATACAAGCATCAGTCCCACTACCTCTTGCTTGTTACATGAGCACTCTTCCATTATTTCCCCAACTGTATGGCAGCTCTGCTCCACAATATCCAAGAGCAGGATAGACCCATGACGCCATATAGAAGAAAATATGCAGAACTTGATTTGCTGTACACACAGGAAAAAATAATAATAAAAGAGTATAAGCTTGCTTGGAGAATGTGGGCATCGATCCCACTTCCTCTCGCATGCTAAGCAAGCGCTCTACCACTTGAGCTAATTCCTCAGCTACATGACAGCTCTGTCCCAGGGTATGCCAAAAACAAGACAGGCCTATGCTGCCATCCAGGGAAAAATAAGTGGCCTATCCCTTATCTGCGTACACAAGAAAGGGTAAAGAGTAGAAGCAAGTTTTCTGCTTTTCAGCCTATTCCCCAGAATTCTGCTTTCCAGCCTATTCCCCAGAAGTCTCATGAATTCTATTGACAAGAGTTGTGAGAGTCAGTCTCTGGAGAAGAAAAAGTTGAGAGGTCATATGATAGCCATGTTTAAATACTTGAAAGGATGTCATATGGAAGATAGAGCAAGCTTATTTTTTGCTGTTCCAGAGGCTAGGACATGAAGCAATGGCTTCAAACTATAGGAAAAGAGATTCTACCTAAATATTAGGGAGAACTTACTGGTGATGAGAGCTATTCAACAGTGGAATATGTTATCTTGGGGTGTGGTAGAATCTCCTTCTTTGGAAGTTTTTAGACAGAGACTGAATGGCCATCTGTCCAGAGTGCTTTGATTGTGTATTCCTGCATGGCAAAGGACTGGGCTGGATGATCCTTGTGGTCTTCTACAACTCTATCATTCTATGAATAAAAGGTCTCCTTGGAAGAGGCTTCTGGGGTACGGCCAGGTCTAGTACATGGTCTAGAGATCCTTGATTCAGATCCTACAGTAGGGGAAGGAAATGGGAGGCACACCTTTAGTGGGATGCATGTCTTCTAGAAAAGTATTTGGAGATGCTGTGGCATATGTTTGCCTTTAAAGATCCCATTAGGGAAATCCTATAGCCAACCAGGCATTGTCAGACTGCAGTTCCCAGTATTCCTCATCATTGGTTGTACTGGCTAAGTCTGCTTAGACTTGCTGTCCAACAGCATCTAGATAAATGAGCCATTCCCCTCCCCTTGATAGTTTAAAGTTTACACTAAAACCTGAAATAGATTTACTATTCCACTGACATGGAGCCCCCATCTGTCACTGGGAAGAACCCTTACTGTATGCATTCCTTGCTTATCTTTTCCTCTTTGGGGACTGGGCACTGAATGATCTATTTATGGATGGAAAAGCTCACAAGGATGGCAACAATTACATAACAATGGTTAAAATGCTTGAGGCTTCTTAGTTTTGGCCAAAAAATTGAAAATGAGAAACTTGATAAAGGTTAATAACATTCTGCGTTGTGTGGGGAAAAAGTGGATAGGGGAGATGTGTTTCTCTTTCACAATAGTGCTAGAAATAGTGCTAGAGTCTCTCTGGCTAGGTCAATCTGTCTGTTGTTACTGTGCCTCTCTGATTCCCTCTGCTGGCAGGCAAAGACCTTTTTATTCACCCAAGACTTTTTCCACATCTAAACTAGGTTTTAGTTCAGTGCCCTACAATCCAACTGAACTACTACAGAAACGGGGCCTAATACAAAATGGAGGCCTCTGACTCTAACACTGTCACTCCCTCCACCCCCGGGTATGATTTTTAAACATCTTATGCATGATGAAGAAACCAGTGGAGATTTACAAGCTTGCAGGATGTGTTTTGTGCATTTTGATTGGTCGATATAGGTATCACTCTTTTGTGGATTTTGAAATTTCATTTTAATTTACTGTATAGCCAACACAGCTACCCCTGAATAAGTTTCCTAGGTTTTAGTTGAAAGGGGTGATTGTTTCTTTTACTAAGGTGTTTTAAAATTTGTTTTCATGCTGTATTTCTATTTGTTCTTTAAAAAACAACCTGTTTCTTACAAAGCTAAATGCTATTTGGGGGAGAGGGGATAAAAGTCAGAATTTGCATTGAATAAGTCAGGAAACTACAATATTTCCTTCACACAATGCCCAGGTAGACACACTAGGAGCTGTGATAGCTGAATCCTTAGACAGCTTTAAAGGGGAAGTAGGCTAATAATGAATAATGCAGTTAATGGCTCTTTCAAATATCGAAGCAGAACTACAGCAGGAGAAGGACTTCTTGCTCCATTTGAGGACATCCAGAGGAGCGTAGAATCATAGAAATGTAGAGTTGGAAGAGACCACAGGGGCCATCCAGTCCAACCCCCTGCCATGCAGGAACACCCTCAAAGCACTCCCGACAGATGGCCATCCAGCCTCTGCTTAAAAGGATGAAAAGCAGCCATTTGTGATCACCCTTTGGGTTCAGTCAGTTAACCAATTACAAATCCACCTAACAGTAGCTCTGTCCAGTCCGCATTTTACCAGCTTCGCTGCAAGAATGTCATGGGGAACTTTGTCAAAGGTCTTACTGAAATCGAGATATGCTACATCCACAGCATTCCCTTCATCTATCAAGCTAGTAACTCTATCATAAAAAGAGATAAGATTAGTCTTGCATGACTTATTTTTGAGAAATCCATGTTGACTTCTCGTGATTACCGCATTGCTCTCTAAGTGATTAGAAACTGACTGCTTAATGATCTGCTCCAGGATCTTTCTGGGTACTGATGTCAGGCTGACTGGGCGATAATTATTTGGGTCCTCTTTTTTCCCTTCTTGAAGATGGGGACAACATTTGCTCTCTTCCAGTCTGCTGGAACTTCTCCTGTCCTCCAAGATTTCTCAAAGATTATAGCAAGTGGTTCCGAAATGACCTCTGCCAGCTCTTTTAATACCCTAGGATGCAATTCATCTGGCCCTGGAGACTTGAATTCATCCAGTGTGGCCAGGTATTCCTGTACCACCTCTCTACCTATTATGTGCCACATTTCCCCTGCTTCCTCCCCTGCTCCCCAACCACCAGGTTGATTGCTTGTATCCTTCTGGAAAAAAACTGGTATCTGGTAGGTTTCTTGGGGAAGAGAGTACTGGATTAAAAGGCCTGTGGTTGATTCAGTAGAGCTCATCCTGTGTTATTTTCCACGAGGGCCGCACACTATTGGTTTCTGGTTGTTTTGTCATCCTTCTGTCATTATTCTTCCTTTAATCCAAGGTGAATGATCAAGATGCTGGTCCAGTTCAGCTGACTTGAATCATCCATCCGGCCCCTCCTGAAACTGCAAATCCCAGGATTCCATAGGAGGTTGAAAGTGGAATCATCGTGCTATAACAGACTCGTATGGAAATGTCCATCTGTTTCACATCTGTCTTTACAGGCGACCAGTCCTCATAAGCACTGGCACTGGTAGACACCAGCCCAAAACTCAACCCCACCATGCAAATGAGTGAAATTTGGGAATGATAAAGCAAAAGCAAGAAGATTGTAAGCAAGTAGAGTGATCTGAAAACAAATATATATCCATATTGTTGGAAGTTAACAACTAGGGAATAACCAACCAGTACAGGAAAAGAAAATAAGGGAAGGATTTTTTTTTTTAAGGAAAATTAGGGAATCTAGTAGTTTAAGCAACTAAACCTCATAGGGGGGATTTGTTTAAGAAGGAACACTAGAAATTGGTTAATAAGAGCTGGAAAAATGATATTTTTATAAGAAGGCTGTAAGAAAGTTTATTTTTGGATGTTTAAGTTTAAAGAATGTATTTGTGGAATTAATTATGTTATGAATACATTTGTTAATAAGTTATTGTTGAGGTTGTTATTCATGTTATTATAATATGTTATTTATAATATGATATGTTGTTGTTTAAAGTATATTAGAGATAATCTGCTTTCTTGAATGTGGGAGATAGCTGTTAACACTCATGAATCAATTTAACACAGGATCGGCTGAAGCATCAAGCATTTATTTAAAAAAATACGTTTCTGCAGACACGGGTGTTCTCAAGAGAGAAGGACCCCCTCCCACAAAACAACACACATTTTATCCCCTTCGCCAGCTTCCCTCCCCTTGGGCAGGACCCAAAAGTTACAACCCTATCAGAATCACCTAAGAAATGCCCCCTTCACCATATTTACAGTATATATGATCATGCACATAATCACGCTTTAACCTTGTGCTTTCTTAACTCTCATTTGCTATTTCAAAATGCCCATCAACCAGATTCAAACCTCCCATTTTTGCTAAACAATGCCAAATTCTTCTCTAGTTTTTCTTACCCACTTTCAGCTTTTGCTGACCTTCAGTCTGCATAAGCGGGTGCCTCCCCAAAAAGGAGTACATTCATCTCACTATTGAATCCTTATCTCTATGTGCCTGGTTCCCTTTCGCTCCAAGGTCTCCTTCAGCTGCCAGCTTCTAAAATTATGTTTCTTTAGACTCCATTGTATTTCAAAAGCTCACATACTAAAGTATATGTGTGTAAATATATTTAAAATGTGTTATAATCTATAAGCCAATACATATGTTAATAATACTTGTTAATAATATTGCAGAAACTAAAATATATTTTACTTCTCACATTGAAGAACTTGAGATTATAAATTCTGAATAAAAAGATACGAAAACTAAAACATGATTCCTTTTTACACAAGGCTTTTCAACTAGTGCATACTTGTCAGCTGATATGGAGAAAATTGTGGGAAACGTGAGCATCAATCTCATTACTTCTCAGATGCAAAGCGGGTGCTCTGCCATTAGAGCAAATTCCCCCATGGCATGGTGTTATCCCGCAACTTCAAGAAAGGGGAAGATCCAAGACTAAGGAAGGTTTAGCTCAATGCATAGCAAAAAGAAGAGAACAAAGCATAGCTGGAGAATGTGGGCATCGATCCCACTACCTCTCGCATGCTAAGCGAGCGCTCTACCATTTGAGCTAATTCCCCAGGTTCACTGTTCTGCTGTTCCACAACAATGAGACAAAGGAGCAGATCCAAGGCATGATACTGAACATGACCTGAGGAGGTTTAACTCTAGGCATAACACAGGGAAGATATTTGAAGAGTGATTACAGAATACAGACATTCATCCCACCACTTTGTGCATGCAAAGTGAGCTCTCTACTATTTGCATTGATGCAGCATTTTCTCCATCCCATTGAGACCATATGGTCTGTGGTTGGTGTTGCCTTCAAGACAACTTCAAATTACATATGGCAAGCTATCACCAGGTTTTCTTGCTCAATACATGGTACCAATAATGCCCAAACAATTTAACAATCAATGAGAGGCTTCCTTATCTCCCCTTTTTGGTTGCCTCAAAACAGCCAGCTTAATTTCCAAAATCCCATAGAAAATACAGGTGTGGATAAATTTTGAGAGTAAGAGACCAAAATGAGGTTATGGTAATCCACAACTTCCCAAACCCTAACAAAGCTCTGTCAACAATTTGCTATCAACAGCTCAATCTACCAATCAAACTTTAGGTGCAATCCTACATCAGCTTGGCAAAGTGTAATGCTCACCCTGTACAGTTCCATGTTCTTTCCCCCTCCTGCCAGCTGCCAACCCCCTGGAACATCTGTTACTGCTGCTCCTTGTCAATGGAGAGGGGAGAGATGGGTGTGTCAATTCAGATAACAAAGGCCTAGATTCAGAGAGGGGAAGAAACAACAGTGTGCTTATAGATGGAGCACGTCCTTCCCCATGGAGCCCAGAGTACCTTTTCAGATTAAAAAAAAAAGTAGAAGAAGAGAAAAAAAGAAAAAGAAAAAAAGAGGTGGCAACATTTAATCAACCAGCAGAACTGAAAATGAAGGGATTCAAACCTAGGCTTTTAAGAAGCACTTAGCAGTTGGCATCCTAGATTACTAAGTCCTTTTTTTTTTTTTTTTATGAAGTGGAGAGGGCTATTCTCTTGCTCTAGTGCTCCACCCAAAAACCTCCCACCATCCAGCAGCTGTTAAGGCTCAGGAGGGGCTCCTGATGCTTCTAACTCATGGGGAGGTGATTTAGACCAGGAATACCTACCTGCTCTGAGTTCCAGGGGGAAGGAAAATGTGCATACACTTCATTTGAGAGTGCCCTCTCATTTCTTGCCATCCTCCTACCAAGCTGTTTCTTCCAGTCTGGTAGGTGACAGTAGCAGAATCCCCTCTTAGGACTTTACAGTTGCTGGGAAGTGAGTGGATGCAGAGCTATGCCTACAAAACTACATCCACATGGAGAATTTTGGCCCAAGTCCTCTGCTTGGATTGATACAAATATATGTTTTCATTTCCCTCCCTTTCAATTTTAAAAATAAATCTTTCTATCCAGATATGAATAAATTCATGAATTTTGGTAAATTCTTATAAAAAAAACCTAATGAAACCCCCACCATCCCTACCCTAGTCTGCCTGGCAACACTGCCCCAGAACATGCAGAGAAAGGTGCAGATATGCGATGCTACATCAACAGTGAAGGAAGGAAGTTCTGGAGAAATGCACAACAAAAGGAAGAAAAGAACAGCTTAATTTGGAGAATGTGGGCATTGATCCCACTACCTCTCGCATGCTAAGCGAGCGCTCTACCATTTGAGCTAATTCCCCACCTACCTGGCAGCTTTGTTCTGGAAAATCCTGAAAAGGGGTTGACCATCTTCATATAGAAAGTAACCTAAATATTGTTTTGCTCTGAGCATGGCAAAAGAAGGAATATAAAAATCTGATTCGAGACTGTGGGCATTGATCCCAGTACTTCTCACATGCTAAGCAAGCATTCTATCACTTGAGTTAACTCCTTCCACCTCAGGCCCTTTGGGTACATAGTAATGACAAACATGCACTGGAACTGTCCATCAAAGATCTCTCTGTGGCTCAGCTTATTGGTCCCTTTTTCTAACTCTGACATATTAGTCTAGTGCAGAGAGGGGTACTATGTGGTCCTCCAGATATTGTTGAACTGCAACTCCCACCCTTCCTCACCATTGGCTATGCTGGCTAGGACTGATAGGAGTTGTAGTCCAACAATAGCTGGAAGGTCAGACAATTTCCCTCTCTGACCTAGGGATATAATTCTTGCATGATGTGTAATAACTCCAGGATTTAATTCCCCTGGAAGCCCTGAGAACTACGGTGAAGGAATATCTTTACATTTTCATTCAATCTCTTCTGCGAAAAACTCCAGACTCGGATTTTGGTGCTGAGATGTTACATGTTTTCTGCTCAATGTCTCTTCATTGGTGGAAGAGAAAACAAGCCAGCTCACCCTCTGTAGCCCAGAAAGCTCAGTTGTTTAGAGAGTGGTGCTAATAAGTTCTAATAATACAAAGACATTTCTTGTTTCATAGCTCTTGGTTGCATGCACAAACAAACAGATTGTTTTATGTAATTGTTTTTAATGAAGTGTAAGAAGCAAACTTTTGAGCTGAGGTATCAGGTACATCAGGACATCTCTTCATGTCTGGGCAAGCGTTTGGTCAGAGACATGGCCAAGAAAAGAATTAGAAAGCTGGGTTTGTCAAAGAGCCAGAAAGAGAGGGAATCCCACACCTGGCAATCATGGGACTTCCATCATCAACCTCATTGGGTCTGTCCATTATTTAGCACTCTAGAACCACTCTTTGAATAAGTGGACTTGCTTGCCCAAAGATGAAGAGGCAGGATGAATCTTTTTTAGTGCAAGCGCTCTTGGTGACTTTAAGAGTGTGTTACTCACAGAGAGAAATGGCCTGTTTCATCACCTGGCTCTAGCTGGATGTTTGGGGAAAAGGCACAGCAACATATATAGCCTGTGGTGGAAGGGAGGAATGAAAAGGAAGAAGTCATCCTCAAAAGAAGGTTGGCTGGGAGTGGAGGAAGCGGTTGGATGGAGAGAATCCCCAAGAATATGACAGATCTGCAGGGGAAAATGAACTACCTTGGAGACAACTGAAGAACTGCCTGTAGGTGAAAACTCAGCTGAGATGAAAAGGAAAGATAAGCCTCTCTCCCCAGAGGTTTGGAAAGAACACCTGTTCATCCACCTCTCCATTTATAGACTAAGAGCTCCACCTGCTGAGCGAGATGAGTTACAGCATCATGAACTGGAGCAGGGCAGGAGCACTAGCACCAGATAGGAGGATGGTGACAGAAGACAAGTAGCTGTGGCTGGCTGGACAGTGGGGGTGATGACCTCATCTTTTGTCACTAAGAGTAGAAGTCCTGTGTGGAACCTGGCACTTAAGAATTCCAGCCCCTCTAGTTACTCTAATCTACAGGGTTGTAGTTGTTCTACGTTTTGTCTTGCTGAAAGTCAGAAGGCTCTGTTTGCCCTCTTTGTGAAGCTAGTTGCTCGCAATAAATAATACTTGAGAAGTATACTACTGTCTGAATAGCATGGTTTCTCAATGCAAGCCAGTATTCCCTTCCTGTGCTATTGCTATTCCCTTCCAGTGGAACAGTTGTGACATGCCAGCACCAAAGTCTTAGTCTGGATGTATTCCTGGGATCGGCAAGAGAGTAGTGAAGCTGCAGTATGCTGCATGGGCTTGTCTGGGAATTGAACCCAGGACCTCTTGCACCCAAAGCAAGAATCATACCACTAGACCAACAAGCCAATGCTCAGAAAGAAAGGAAAACTGTCTGCTTAATGAGATTTTTGATGGAGGCTTGCTGTGGGTGATCATTATCAGTACAGATCACATGTGTATCTGACCTGTTGGGAATTATCTTAAGTGGCAGAGTGCTCTCTTAGCAGGTGAAAGACAGTGGGATTAAAGTCCATCTTTTCCACCTAGATTTTGACATTCTTCCTTTTGCCATGCACAGAGCAAAGAATTTTCAACTCACTTTCCACATGGTATCTCAGATAAATTCCTTTTCAATATTATACAACAGTGCTGCCAGGCAGATGAGTTACCACTCAATTGGTAGGAAAGTCATTGAGCATGTAGCATAAGTCTGATCTGCCCATATGTTCAGGTGAAGAGTTATTAACAGGGATGCTGGTGGCCCAAGCATGCCACAGAGGTCATCTTGCACCCACATACCCCCCAACTGTACTGATTTTGCAGGAGTAGTCCTGGTTTACCTTCTGTTATCCCACTTTTTGGGTGCTTTGTTGGGTGCCTTGTTTCTCTCTCCTCCTCCTATTTTCCTTCTTTGTTCCTGACTTATTTTAATTACTGAAAACTGAGTTCAAGACTGCAAAAATCATTTCAATCTTGAACTCAGTTTGCAGTAGTTAAAGTGAGTCAGGGACAAATTCAGCAGAGGACAGAAGCCAGGAAAAGACAGTCTGATCCTTCCCAGTAGACTCAGGCTAAATCTAACTTCTGCTGCCTCTCCTTTCTCATTAACAACTTTTCCCATCTTGACCACTCCTGGATGTTGTTTGGCTACATGTGTTTTGGTCTTCTTCTGTGAAGGGTAGGGGTTCATCCCGACCACACAGAATAAGAAGTGTTGATTCTTATTTTCCCAGACTTGCTCAAAGGCACTGACCATGGCCAAGGAGAAACACCATCTGTCCTCTGCTGAAAAACAAATTTGCAATGGAAAATATGGGCATCAATCCCATTGCCTCTTGCATGTGAAGTGAGTGCTTTACCATGTGAGCTAATTCCCCGATCTCTAGAACCTCAGCAGGACAAATGACCTAACACGACTCACACAGAGAGGGATCCAAAAAGGCTGTTCTCCCTGAATGGCAGCTAAATGACTTATAACTTCCTGTACTTAAGAATCATTTAATTCTGTCTGTGAACTGCTTTATTAAGATTTCATGGATTGAGACACACACATAATCCTATTTTTTTCCCCTGTATTAACAACACTACTCACCCAATCGGTTGGGCTTACAAACTAGATATAACTTCTTCACACAAAGGATCTTTTAATCTATTATATACTATTTATCCAGTGTTGCCCAGGATTTTATTTTCCTCTAAGAACTCACCAAACTGTCTTCTCCAGTACCTGGAACTTTCCCCCATATTTCCCAATGCAATCTGCATTCAGAATTATTTACATACACAGTTTGGGTTCCTGAGGGAATACATCGTCCTCCTCTTTGCTTCTAGGCCTCGTCTCCATAGCAACTGGCCTATTTCAGTACTTGTAACTTATCCCCATATTCCCCAATTCACTCTGTATTCAGAATTGTTAACATAACAGAGGTTTGGTTTCTGAGGGAATACACTGCCCTCCTTCTTGCTGCTAGGCCTCATCTCCATAGCAACCGACCTGAGGATCAAGAGCTCTCTGGCCTGAGAATTCTAAAGGCCCCTCTTTGAACTGCCAACCACAGGATTCCATAGAATTTTCACAGCCAACCAATCCTATGAGGTCTTTTTGCCTCACACAGCCAATCATATGAGGTCTTCGCGTGCCTGACACAGACAAACAAACATGCAGACAAACATTGACTTTTATATAGTAGATGTACATACTTTTATACATTTTAACTAACTTTGACCATTTCCTCACTACAGTGTTATAGTGCTATTATTGTACTTGTCAACATCCTGTGGAATTCTGGGATTTGTAGTTTATTGAGGCCAAAGAGCTCTCTGGCTGAAAATTCTAAAGGCTCCTCCCTAAACTGCAAACCCCAGGATTCCATAGGACATTATAAGTGGAGTATTAGTACTATAGAAGTATAGTGCAGAAAATACCTTTATGTACGTAGCTATGTAACAGAAGTGCTAAGAAAGCCTGTTAGTGAATTGTGAAAGTGTGTAATGGGACATCATCAAGCATATCCTGATGCACACCAGGCACTCCCTAGCCAGTGTCTTGATGCACAACAGGACTGGTGTTCATCATTCCTTATGCACATAAGTCCCTTTGTACTTTGGTCGCAATGCTCCTTGATCACTTCACTGGCTATCCTACATAGAAACATAACAACAGCCCCTTCTTGGATATGGACATTTCGGAACTGACCAATTGTAATTCTTATTGATGTAAGTCTACTTATGGAGATGTAAGCCGTCACCAAGATTCCAACCTGTACAATTAAAGGCAGTAGAGCCTTCTGTTCAAAGCGTTTAAAACAATTTGTTCTCAAAAGCTTTTGGGAATAATACAAAAGACTTTGCCTTCTAATGAAAAGGCAGTGAAGGGGCATTTTAGCTCTTCCAGGAGGGAAGCTCCAGAAACTTGGGGAAGAGTTCAAGAGGGCCATGTTTCACATTCTTACCAGACATGCCTGTGAAGGTGGTGGGACTGAGAAAAGGGTCTCTCCTGAGGATCTCAGGACCCAGGCAGGTTCCTTTTATAAGTCATGAACAGCACCTGGAATTGTGCTTAGAAACAGATTGGTGGCCAATGGAGCTGGTGTAACAAAACAGACATATGCTGTCTGTAAGCTGACCCAGTTAAGAATCTGTCAGTATATCCATACCTATGGGAACTGCCTTTGATGCAAAAACTTCTTGGAATTGCTCCTTTCCAAACTTCGTCTGCAAAGTAAAATTGACAGACACTTTCAGCTGGCTTGCTGCCTTCATTTCGGAAAGCATGGTGCAGCCTGGAAGCCTCAAAGATTTGGTGATGTTGAAAACCCTCTTACAGCAACTCCTTGAATCAAGATCAAATCTAAGGGCTTCATCACACTCAGCTGTTAAAGTGCTATTATTCCACTTTAACTGCCATTGCAATATCACATGGAATCCTGGGGTTTGCAGTTTAGGGAATGGCTTTTAGAATTCTCAGCCAGAGAGCTCTGATAACTACAAACCGCAGAACTTGAAAGGGTGCAGCCAAGGCAGCTAAAGTAGAATAATAGCACTATAACAGTGTAGTTTGATAGGGACCTATGTTTGTACAACAGGGAGGAAGGGGGATAATGTGGGAAAGAGCAGAGGAGAAAAGGGAAGTGAATTTGGGTTAGCTGCTTTTGACTCTTCCTTTCTTGGGGGCTGAAGGGCTCATATTGAGAGTGAGCTGCTTGCCGAACAGAAGCGAGGCCCAGTTGGCCTTCCACTATCTAACTGGGTGTCTGCTGTGCTTCTTCCCTTTCATGTTGAGAAGGAAAGTTTTTCTTCTTGTCTGATGGAGAGTCCCCAAGGCATGACAGTATCCTGAAGATAATCAGAAGCCAGGTCCCCATTCAGTTGGAGGAAAGGTTGGGGGCATTGACCTCAGGGTTTAAGGTCTGCTAGAGGTCCTTTCCTTTGTATCCTATTGGCCAGGGCAACATGCTGTGGAAGGATGCAGAAAAAGGCTTTCTTTTCTGGGGCTCCCCAGTTATAGAACACCCTCCCATTGGGCACCTGCTTTTAGAAGGGCCGCTCTACAGTCCTACACTCTCCATCGCATGCCTCCCAAGTTTATATCAGAGCCAAGCTGCTGAGTTGCAGCTGACCCCTGTCATATCCAAACAGCTTTCACATGCCCCAGTGGTCTCTGCCTGAATATGCTCCTAGCCAGTTTCTTCAGTAAGTGTACCTTAGTTACACATGTATACCAGATTCATGGACAAATGCCTATATTACAGTGATTCATAAAGAAAATATAGGTGAGAGTTTAGCAAAGAATTATAGACCTATCTCACTACTACTGAATAATGACTGTAAGATATTTACTACCATCTTGGCAAACAGATTGAGAAGACACATTTCTCAGAATATCTGTGTGGTTGAGAGTGCCAAAAAGACAAGAAATAATGGAAGAAGTGCTCTTAATAGTATTGAATGTTTGGAACACCAGCATGACAAAAAAGGCTGTTCTGTTTTGTTTTTAAGTTGCAGAAAAAATATTTGATCATATTTCTCAGAACTATTTACTTCAAGTAATTCAAGTATTGGAAAGAATGGACTTTGGTGAATATGTTGTTCAGGCTGTGAAGAGAATCTGCACAGTTCAAACCACCCAGATCTTTGTAAACGGCAGTGCAACAAGATCAATTGAAATGCAAAAAGGAACAATTCAAGGTCCTCCTCTCTCACCTTTCCTGTTTATTTAATGCTGGAGATCTTATTGAGGGGTATTAGAGAAGACAATAATATCTATGGGGTGAGAATGAAAAAAAGAAAATGATAGGCTGATATGATCTAGTGATAAGGGGACTCAATGAAGCCCCCCCCCCATTTTTTTTTTTTTTAAGAAAAAGGTGTTTCAGACATGTTCCAAATTTAGAGTAAATTGTGACAAAACTAAAATGCTGGCTGAAAATATCACTTCAGAAGAGGTCAATGAACTAACTACTTTTTCAGATCTGAAAGTTCAAAAAAGGAAAATTACATA
This sequence comes from Ctenosaura bakeri, assembly GCA_948474755.1. Taxonomy (NCBI): domain Eukaryota; kingdom Metazoa; phylum Chordata; class Lepidosauria; order Squamata; family Iguanidae; genus Ctenosaura; species Ctenosaura bakeri. The sequence goes on along the minus strand of CAOLHI010000006.1, from coordinate 1,737,075 downwards.
TTTGGGAGATATAATCATGAAAAACAACAGTTTACTATTTCCAAACAACTATGAAGGAGTCTGGGAAGAAATTAAAAAATATTAGAAATATGGGGAAAAAAATAAATTTGTCCCTTTTGGGTAGAATGGCACTAATAAAAGCAAATGTTTTGCAAAGGCTTTTATTTCTCCTTCAGATGATCCCTTTTATGAGAAATGAAATACCTTTCGTGCCATGGCAGAAAGATATTTCCAGATTTGTCTGGAAGGTAAAGAAACCTAGAACAAAATGTGAATGCTAATGCTAATGCTAATGAAAGGGGCAGCTTGGGAGTCCTTAATGTCACATTATATTATGAGGCTTGTTGTTTTGTATGGCTGAAGGAATGTGGTAAGCATACCCTACACCCACATTTGGAAGGATGTGCTATTTTGTTTTTTAAAAACTAATTATTTAACAACATAACAATACATGACATTACAAAACACATAACACAATACCAAATACATAATAAACATATACTAACACACCGCTATATACCATATATTCTTAAACTTAATCTATTCTACAATTAAATCATAAGTGTTTGCCACCACTGGGACCATTAGAGTTATAACCACTTCATTCCTTTTAGGAAGTTCCATTCCCCTTCCAAATTGTAATGATTGTTCAGTTGGTTTACTTCCTTTTCCCTTCATTAACACATAATTGATAAATTCTCTCCAAATATCTATAAAGATATCTTTTTAATTCTCCTTTCTTTACTTTGATATTACAAGTCAATTTATCATATATATATATATATATATATATATATATCCCACATATATCTCTGCTATATCCCATACCTCTTTATACTATTCATTTAAGTGAGTATCTTCCTTTATTTTTCCAGTTCTTAGCTGTCCGTAATCTTGCTGCTGTTAATAAAATAGAAATTAATTCTCTTGTGCTTTGTTCCTTATCAGATATTGATAATAAGGCTACCTCGGTGCTATTTTCTTAATTGAACATATTTATGGTTGAAAATTGTGATCAAAGGAATGATGTGTTACCCCAATACATGGGTGACTCAGGAGTCCACCTGCAATGCCAGTGCCTCCTTGAAACAGTGGGGAATAGTAGTTTAAAAAGGGAGACCTGCGAGGATGGGGGTTAACTTAATGAGACCCTGAACACCTGTGTATATCAGTACAAGTACAGAATTACTAGCCAGAGAAGGAAAATGCAGGAAAGTTTGGATAGTGAGAATTTTAGGGCAAAGTGGGTGATATTTACCAATCCAGAGGGCAATGAAGAAATGATGTGCTTAGACACAGAGTCTAAGGACAGTACACAAATGGTAATGGGAGTGGCAGAGTGACAACTAGCAACCAGTGTCCTGAGAGTTGGGAAGCCCAAAACTGGGGTTTGTGAGGACAATGGGGAAGTTCCAGTCGTCAGAGGGAGAGAGAGTCTAAGACAACCAGTCATCCTGTGAGAATATTTTGGTGCTATTGTCTCACAAGGTTGAGTCCTTGAAGGCTAAGTCCATCATCACTGGAATTTCCCTGACCATTTCCTGACTAGCACCTGGCTATGCCTGGAGGTCTTACCTGACCTAGGCCGTTTTCACACGGGAAGGAAAAAACGTCCTGAGACGTCCTGAAACGGAGCTTATCTGAGTCCGTCACCACATGGAGCAGCACATTTTTGCTGCTCCACACTCCTTGGCATCCCACGGGGTCCTGCAGGGCCCAAAATGGCGGCTTACGACTGACGGAGGCTCTCCACCAACGGGAGAAGCTCACCAGCCGGAAAGCCCACCCCCGGCAGATCTGCAGGCACGCCTTTGTGCATGCCTGCAAATCCACACTGGGTGCTGCAACGGGGCTGCACGCGGCTGCACGATTGTGCTTTTTAAAAACCACTTGAAAAGTGGTTTTTAAAAAGCACGTGGTGCTGCCACTTCCGGGCACCCTAGTGCGGATTGGGGTGTGGAATTACACAAAAATAATCTGCCCCAATCCATTTTATGGTGTAGACGACCTCGTCAGAGGTCACTCTACACCGTTTTTAAACCCCCATGTGGAAAGGGCCCTAGTCTTGCAACACATGTATTCAGCCAGTTTTCCTCTCAGCTGGCATGGCCGTGCAGCCATAAGTATAATTTATAACTTGGGGTAATTCAATCATATTTGACAATTAAACCATATCAGAGGTTGGGGTTGAACCCCCACTTGGTCATGGAAACCCACTGGTTGGTCTTGGAAATGCCACACTCTCTCAGCTTCAGAGGAAGAAAAAGGCAAACTCCTTCTGAACATATCTTGCTGACAAGTTCATCTAAGTTGGAAAAACTCTGTAGACACATAACATAACATGACCCCCACACACGCAAAGTTTTTCTGCTGGTGTTTCCACAAAGAAAATATATTTTCTGTGCAGAAATACATATTTATTTATTGAATATATGTGCTGCCTTTTCTCCCAAAGTGGGAGCCAAGGCAGCTTCTGAAAAGTTAAAAAAAATTAAAAGCATTTAAACAATAAAAAAAGATTTTAAAATATATAACATTCTAAAACTAAAACATTTTTTAAAAAGTTAATAAATAAGCAAAACACCCTCCTGGTCACCCGTTAAAAAGAAATGTCACTATCTGCCTACAAAAGGGAATCAGGGAAAAGGCCAGCCTAGCCTCCTGAGGAAAAGAGTTCCACAGGGTAAGAGCAGTCATGTGATCTTTAGGGCCTCATTGAAAAGATGGATAGCCACCATCAAAGAGGAAAAAGGATGCCAAAGTCTGCACAAAGCTTGCACTACCTAATTAAATTTAATTTGCACCTTAAATTAATACATGCAGATAGCAATCTAAGGAGTAAAATTCATTAGGAACACCATACTATCTGCCACAGTGCAGATGGCCTTGATCAGGTGACTTGTGGAAAAGAATTTGGAAGGAATTTTTAAACACCATTTAAACACCTTTGGAAAATGGTCCAAAAAATGTTTCTCAGGGGTCAGAGGAAACCTTGATTAAGAGAATCCTGGACTGATTAAAATCTCCAGATTGGGATGTACTCTGCACAAATTGCACACATAACTTGGTGATGGGAGTCAATTCACACCTTATGCAATGTCCAAAAATGTCCCCTCGGGCAGCTGTCAAGGGCTGGAGGCCACTGCTGTGGCTGTTTAGTAGCTGAAAGGGAGGTTACTACTGGTTGCAGCTGAGGGGAAAAGAAATGACATGGCTCTCCTAGCAATTCAGAAAATCACAGAAGGGATATATTTCTTCTCCCAGGGGACCTTGGAATTCAGAAAGACCAAAGAGAACCATGGCTCCTAATTTCCCTTCAATTTCTTTCCTTTGGTCCTTTTGTCCAAGTCCAGCAGATTCCCACTGGCAGAGATTCATATGGTTTCATGTGGAAGTTGCAGACTGGAGAGAGAGCTTCAGACTATAGGCAGAAGGCCCTATTTTGGAATGCTTTCTGAACTCTTTGCACTCTGACAAATGGAAAACTAGAAAAACCATGACTAGATCTTTGCCTTTGGTTGGTTCATTTTCCTTTTTCGAGGGAACTTTTGAAATGGGGGTGGGTGTCCAGAATTGAATCCCTACCAATCAAACCACCAAACCAAAGTACACTCTAGTACCAGATACATTTCCATCACACTAGTTATTTACTTGGACCTATGGTGTTTTGGCTGCCAAGGATGGGGAGAGCTGCTTATAGGAAATCTCTGTCTTTTGAACCATAATAATGTGGCTGGCTTTGATTCCTATGTCCCTTGACCTGGATGGGGTACTGCCTGCTGCTGTGCCTTGGACAGCAACGTGTCTGGGGCTGCTTGTGATCTGGACCAGCGCTAGCCTCAGCCCACGATTCCTCTTGCCCTTGGTAAAACATTCTTGCCTCATGGGAATGAACTTCTGAATAATAGAGATTTCCTTGCTGCTTCCTTGCTTTGATCCCTGTTACATGCTCACCCACAGAGCAGAAAAAAAGAGCAGAGAAGCCAAGCAGGAGAATTCTGTTCATCTTTGCTTTCATAGGTTTGACTTCATAGGAGAAGGAGATGTCCTGAAGCAGATGTGGGATCTCATTTTATCCTCTAAGCTTCATTTTGCATAATGGTTGTGAGTGACAAGTTGGCTCCACCTCCCATGATTCTTTGCTTCTCCTCTGCTGAAGCAGCCCTCCCCTTCACCAGCCCCATGAGAGACTAGTCAACAGTCTGGGAATCATAGAATCAAGGAGTTGGAAGAAACCCCAGGTGCCATCGAGTCCAACCCCCTGCTATGCAGGAACACCCATCAAAGGATTCCCAACAGATGGCCATCCAGTCTTTGCTTAAAAACCTCCAAAGAAGGAGACTCCACCACACTCTGAGGCTGCGTCTTAAACTGCTGAACAGCTCTGACCATTAGGAAGTTCTTCCTGAGATTCAAGTGGAATCTCCTTTCCTGCAGCTTGAATCCATTGCTCCTTGTTCTAGTCTCTGGAGCGGTAGAGAACAAGCCTGCTCCCTCCTCAACATGACATCCCTTCAAATATTTAAACATGGCTATCATGTCCTCTCTTAACCTCCTCTTCTGCAGACCCAGCTCCCTAAAGCGTTCTTCATAGGGCATGGCTTCCAGACCCTTCACCATTTTGGTCGCCCTCCTCTGGACACATTCCAGCTTGCCAACATCCATCTTCAATTGAGGTGCCCAGAACTGGACACAGTATTCCAAATGATGCCTAACCAATGCAGAATAGAGGGATACCATTACCTCCCTTGATCTAGACACCATACTCCTATTGTTGCAACCAAGAATCGTGTTGGCTTTTTTGGCTGCTGTGTCACACTGCTGACTCATGTTCAGCTTGTGATCTACCAAGACTCCTAGATCCTTTCCACACGTACTGCTATCCAGCCACACGTGCCTCATCCTGTACTTGCGACTTTCATTTTTTTCTGCCCAAATGCAGGACCCTACATTTCTCTGTTGAAATTCATTTGGTTAGTTTTGCCCCAGCTCTCCAATCTATCAAGGTCATCTTGAAAGGTTACATGGAACATACAACTCCCTTTTGCAATATGTGGCACTGGCTGCCTATTTGTTTCTGGGCAGAAATTAAACTGCTGAATATGACCTGAAAAGCCCTGTACAGCTTGACCCACTGTATCTGCCATGATTCCATCCTATGCCATCCTGGAATTTGTAGTTTGGGAAGGTCTTAGAGCACTTTGGCTGAGAAATTGCCAGTCCCATGTTTCTATGGGATGGAACTATGGCAGTTAAAGTGGAATAATAGTGCTGCAGTTCTATAGTGTGAATGAGCCTACAGAGTTAGGGGCAAACCATATTGGATATCTAAGGAAATTTAGCAACCAATTTAGTGTGCATGCTCTCACAAAATCCATATCTTTCTGGAGGTTTACCTTTGTTAATTCTATCTGATCACCTTACAGAAGTCGTTCCTTCTGTTGGTCTGGTCTCTATTTCCCCTTCTGTTTTAGTAACATATCCCAAAGGTGGAACTACTGGTTGACCACCATCTTCTATAGGTAACTAACTGACCAATTCTTGTGAAACAGATAAATTGCCATCATAAAGTCAACTGTCTCTTGCATTGCATTTCTCTCATCTACATGTACAACATTGCAACATTTAACTTCAAAGGTTTTAGGGTTTAAAACTCTATACCCTTTTCTTGCAGATGGATATCCAACAATGACTCATTTCAGCTCGAGGATCAAATTTTCCTCTCCTTTCCTTTGGAATTTGACAATATGCTTTAGCACCAAAGGTTTTTATATGCTTTAAACCTGGTTTCCTACCAAATCATAATTCAAAAGGTGTTTTGCTTGTTACTCTGCTAGGGATTCTATTGTGCAAATAAGTTGCTGTAACTACTGCTTCAGCCCATAAAGACTCAGGTAGTCCAGATTGCATTAACATAGATCTAGACATCTCCTATAATATCCGATTCAGCTTTTCAGAATATCCATTTTGTTGAGGGGAATAAGATATAGTCACTTTATGCTCTATACCTTCCTGTTCCATACATCTTTTGAAATCTATATTGCAATATTAACCACCTCCATCAGTTCGTAATGTTAAAGGTGCTTTGCCAAAACGGTTCTTAACTGCAGCTACATAGCTCTTAAACGTCTCAAGAGTCTTATCCTTACTTTTAAGTATAAATATGTATAAAACTATATTTGCTCTTGGACTCTGTAAAATAAGAAAATACTTATTCTTGCCTGCAGATAATGACCTAGAACCCACTAAATTTGAATAAACATCTTCCAAAAAATCCTTATCCTGTATATTAGATTGACCTATACAACTAGGAGCTGTTCCCTTTGCTTTTACACAGATTTCACATCTTGCTTTTGCTTTATCACACTTAATGATGTTAATTCCACATTCTGTCAATAGTTTTTCAACACTGCATATTTCTATGTCCCAACTCCACATGCCATGAGTATAAACAGGCTTTATGATCACAAACATCTTGTCTTATTTGACATACAGGTCTTTCCACATTTGTTACAGTGTCATCATTAACATCAATAATATAATGAAATCCATCCTTTACATCAACCTTAAGTATGAGACCAGTCCTATTATTGATCATTTTTTCTGAGTCACCTTTAAGTACTACAGTATAGTCATTCTTTACAATTCTTCTAGTACCAGTCAAGTTATTCGAAGCTTCAGGAACAAAAGCAACATTTATCAATGTAGAACTTATCACTTCATTTTTAGAAGTGAGGACTCTTAAAGGCACAGTTCCAGTTCCTAGCACATTTAATCTTTGTCTGTTTGTTTGTAATATCTCTGGTCTGTTTTGCGTATCAAGTTCACTAAAGCTTTCTCTAAATCGACAGACATGAATAAAGCTACAACTATCTAGAAGAAAATGTCTTTTATCATTTACTCCTTGATGATCAGATATCTGAAATGTTTGATTATTCTTATGAGAATTTATACTGTTGTTAAACCTTTGCTTATACCTTTCATTTGATCTTTCACCATTTGATTTAAAGTTTCCATGACCATTGGGGTGTTTTTGTCTACTAAAAGGTGTTCTACCTGTGGAAACATTTACTCCTCTGGGCTTTTGATTTTCCACAGCTTTAAACCTACAGTATTCGGTAATATGCCCCATCTTTGAACATATGTAACATTTCCTTTCTTTATAGTCAGGTCTTGTCCTCAACACTGACATTTTCTCAAGTATATTGTTCACTGTCCTTTTAAGTCCACAGTCTCTTAAATAAGTGATTGTATAATTTATATCAACGTCTGCAAGACACTCAAGCATGGCCTTTTGATTTGCAAAAGAATGTGGTAAACTAAGCAATATGCAGATGTGAAACTCAGAGTAAGATATCTCTGCTCCTGCAGATTGAAGCTCTGAAACAATCCTTAACATTTCATCTAAATGCATATCTATGCTAGTTTCTTCTTTCATCCTCATACTATATAGTTTCTCTTTCAGAAATACCACATTCTTATTTTATCTGTTGAAATACTTTTTCTTAAGGGCACTATATAATTCTTTAACTGTCTTGTACTTAATTACTAAAGGACTCTCATAGTCTTCTATACAGCAGTATATCACCATTAAAGCTTTTGCTTCTTTCATTTTATATTCATGCTGTTCTGATTGATTTTCAGGCATGTCTTGATCTATAACATTCAAACAATCTTGTACTTGTAGGCAAACTCTCAATCTTGTATCTCACATCTGAAAATTATCCCTATTTAACTTTAGGGTTACAAATAAGCCATTGTTAGTACTTGCACCCTGTTGGAAAATAGGTGTAGTAACGATAAGTGAATTAGCTGAGGTTACAGACATTTAAAACTTATCTATATGAGCTTTCCTGCTAATATAAACTTCAATTTTAAAACTTTGTCACAAAAAAAAAATTCCTACTAGATAAGAATTGCTTTATTACTGGAAAATTTCTTGCCATGAAAAATTAATTGTGCAGTTCAATAATTAAGGCCAAAAGGCAAATGCAACACAAATTTTTTAAAAAAATCATCTGCTTCACTGTGCAAAAACTCCAAAAAGAAAAAATAGAAAAATTCCAAACCTCAAAAAACAAACAAACAAAACCTCTTTTGTCTTCTGTTCAAAACAACCATTTAGGCAACCATTGGACTAAGAAATAACCATTTAGGCAACCATCCTCTGCTACCAGATTTATTGTAAATAAAAGTAAATTCAGAAGACAAAATAGGGTAAGAGAAATAGTCTTTTATATATTCTAGTTAAAAGATAAAAATACCACATAGGTTCTTAATATACCAAAGGTTAAAAAAAAACATGAACAAGTTTGGCAAGTTAAAATACAAATACAAAATATATCAAAATAAACACCACAATGAAGCAGGATATGATACAAACTGTAGCAACAGCAGATCAGAGGAAATCAAGAAGTTAGTGTTCACTAAGAAAATGCTACTCTTATAGAGCCTTTACAACTGCTTCCAATAACAGTAGCAGGTGACGGTCCTCAATACCCCAATAGACCAATTAACCCCATAATGACTAAAATTGTAACTCTTGTCAGTTCCAACATATGCATGTGTGTATTTAGTGAATTTAATTGTACATCCTATCTCTTTTGCCACTAAATTTGACTCTCGTGTTATGATGAAAAGGAAAGTTTAAGCCAAACTAGTTTAGTCTTAGCTTTTGTGGATCTCAGTCCGCTTCCACAGATGTTTGGATTGTGAGAAGACAGAGCTGCAAAGGGGGTTGGTATAGCTGGAAGAAGAGATGATTGCTAATATTTCAGTTGGCGTGAGCTAAACATCTGAAATGGAGTTTTGCTAATGACTTCAAAGTTTGGGTTTATTGTCATTCCCCTAAATAGAGATATCAGCTGAGCTTGAGAACATGTGCCTGAGAACAGAGGGTGTGATGAATTGGACTTTGTGGTTTTGATGCAGGGAGAAAGACCAACCGATGGGGCAGAGGAATAAGCTTAGAGAAAAATAATCAGATTGGTATATCTATTTTATATAATGTTTGCAGAATGTATACAAACCAATGCCATGAGACTAATGTAAAGCTTACTGTAAATTTTGGAAAGCATGAATGTGATAATCTCATCATGGAGTGACCTTGAAAGAGAAGAGTATAACACTGCTTTGTGTTTCTTGGTCAGTGGCCCCTCTCCTGGCATAAATTTCATTCTGTGCAGAAGGGACTGTGTGCACATAATAAAACTTTGGCTCTCCCTGATCCATTGCTGAGCCCTTTGTCCCATTAGAGTCCTGCCAGGATTCACATCTTGAGGAAATCATAGGATCCAGGCTTTGTTCAAGCACAGAACTCAGTGTATGTATTTTTCTTATTTTCCTTTTATTTAAATTTCCCCAAGAATGGTCCCCAGTTCAGTGCACCTGGGAAAGTGAACTGAAAGCCCACGCTAAAACAAACCAGTTAGCCTTAAAGGTGCTGCTGGATTATTTTTCCCTTCCTGCTTTCCTTTTTATTCTGCAACAGACTAGCAGGGCTGTCTCTTTGAAAACTGCCTTTAGGATGACCACAATTCCAATGTTTCTTCGGAGCTGTCTCTGGTGCTGAAAGTCTTGATTTCTTTCAGATAAAACAGCACAGCTTAGCTCATTTAGAAATGAATGTATTCCCTTGTCTTGAGGAGGGGGGTGAACTATTTCTTCTCAGTAGTGTGACCCACCAGGACCTTCTGTCACTGACTTTAAGGTGCTTATGCCTGAGCAAAAAATGCCAAAGTCAGATTACAAAACAAAAATTGGCAGCCATTCCTGAAAAAAATAAATAATGCTTTACAGGATAATATTTTATCTGGCTGTATTGATTTTAGCATTCTATACATTGAAAGAAATCAAGAAACTCATGTGGGGGAGAAGAACCAACCTCAGTTGAGTTGGTGGTTGATTAGAAGATAAGAAAGAGTCCCTGTGCCGGTGGTGGGGAGAGGAACAATGTGTGTGTGAGGTGAAGAGAAGAAGTGCCTCACCTTCCTAAAGCTGGTTACTTCTGTTGGTTCCAGAACTATTCTTTGTGCCACTATAGTTAAAGGGGTTCTCTGCAATGAACACTTGAGCAGATGGAGAGTGTGCAGAAATCTGAACTGGCCACCTTTGGATACTGGCAGCTACCCAATGACAGCCCAGACATTTGTGCAATGTTCCCAAGTGGACCTGTTCTAGAAAAAGATTTCAAAATTTGTTTTGCAACAACTATCTTGCCTTTTTCTCAAAATAGCAGTAAACCTCTTTCTTCATGTCAAGATGCTGTTCCCAGTAAAAGCTTCATTCCAGAATTGTGGGATCCTGCTTAGACGACATTGCATTTCTTCATAGAAGAACCAAATGCCTCACCTACACCAATTACAGGACATTCTGTGTACTTAAAATGATACATTTGACTCTCACAGCTGTTTTGACATTTCTTTTCATAATTTTCCCATGAGGTACTACCTCAGAAGTCAAATATGGCTGAAGTTCTTTGGCGCTAAGCAGATGGATCTGTTTTGTAATTTTGCACAGTGCTTACTAGGATCTGGGACCCTTTCACACTGCACAGTTAGGGCACCGAGTTTCCACTTTAACTGCCATAGCTCCATCCTATGGAATCCTAGGATTTGTAGTGTATGGAGGAGCACTTAGAATTCTCAATCAGAGAGTTCTAGTACCTCAGCAGACTATACATCCCAGAATGCCATAGGATACAACCACGGCAGTTAAAGTGTTATCTGATACTACACTTGTGTGGTAGAAAAGCACCCTTGTCTACAATCCTTACAGAAGCTGGGGAGAAATGGACTCTCACTTGCTTGCCAACACACAGTATGACCTCCTCCTCCTTCTCCTACTCCCCATTATTCGAATTTATATCCTTTCTCGCAATTTGGGATTTAATGCTATCTTAGTGTGAGGGCCTGTGTCCTGTGTCTGGCTACCAGTGATGGTATGGTTTGGATGGACACCATATCTAATTGGCATCATGTTTAATTGGCAAAGCATTACTTGGCACTGATATCAAAATCAAACCTGAAGGTGACTGGGAGGTCAAACTGACAGAGGGAAAACTCTGGCTGTGAACGTGAGAAGGAAAGGCTGGTCAGCATAAGACACCCGTCAGGCTCAACTAGGTCATTTGCCAGGCAAATAAACACTTTTCCTGTGGATAATAAGCTTAAGTAGAAGCTGCAGTTTTCCCAGAGAACACAAAGGTTAGAAGCCCACCAGGATGCTGAGTGACTCAAACTCATTGCCCGTGAACCTAGACTTCTTCCCCTTTACCCATAGCACCCACAATAGATAGCTATTATAATACCCATTACATCTTTGTCACCCAAGCACTGCAAACATTCAAGTTGAAAGTTCATTATATGTATTACAACTTACATTTTTCTGCACTTGGGATTGTAAGCCTCAGTCCAGCCCATAGGCTATTTTTTGGGTACAAATACCCCTGATTTCAGAATGCCCAGTGCAGTCTCTTGCAGATCTAAATGCCACTCTATCTGTCTGATTTCTGACTGAGAACTGTCCTTAGGTTCTTTACCTAAGCCACATCACCACTTTTCTCTGCTTCTTTCTGGACACACTAATAATCGTCCAACTCCCTCACAGTCTCTATCCCCCTTTCCTTAAATTTTAGATTTTAAGCATGTGTGAGTGAACTTACTTCAATACTTCAATACAGCATATTTTTAGCTCTCATTTTTACTCTCTGGCTGATTTCTTTTCCTGTGTGAGCCCATAAACATTGGTAGAAAGGTCTTGCTAAGTTGCCCCCCTCTTGTTAGCCTTCTGATTTTGAACTAATTAATTCCTCACTTTTGCACAGAGGTATTGCCATTGCAGAGTGGCCTTTGTGGCACCTACATTTTTGGGGTAACATTGGTTAAGCTAGAATAGATCCCTCCAATTGGTTTTTGAATAGTGAGGTACAATATAGATAAACCAGGTGTTTCTGATGTAATATGAAGCATTTTCGCATGGTTTGACTAAGCAATTTAGGTTTGTTAGCATTAACCACCTGTTCCTGGTGGAAATGAAACAATCTGTATATGTATCAACACAACTGCCAGCATCCTGGGATTCACAAGGAGGGGAATGCATGAAATGATGACCTGCACTACAAAATTAATCACTACATCATGGCTCTTAGTCACAACCAGAGATATTTTACTGTGCTTGCAATACAGGTGTTCTGTTTGTTGGAATGATCTTTGGCCTATACTGGAACTAAATAAGCTTCTTCAGTACAAAGATGTATCATTGAATACCAAAGTCAGGATCATCTATGTCATAGTATTTCTAGTTTCTTTGTACGCTTGTAAAAGCAGGAGAGTAAAGAAAGCTGACAAAGGGAAAATCAACTCATTTGAAATGTGGTGCTGGGAGAGAGTTCCATAGATACCATGAACTGGAAAAAGGAAAACAATAAATAGTTGTAAGAGCAAACTGAGCATGAGACCTCACTAAAAGCCAGACTACAATACTTTGGATGTATCACGTGACGATGTTGTTTTGTGCCTTCAGATCCCTTTTGACTCTTGGCAACCCTAAGGAAAATCTATCACCTGATTTTCTTGGCAAGATTTGATCAGAGGTGGGGTGATTTGCATTCCTCTGGGGCTGTGAGAGTGTGACCTATCCAAGGGTACCCAGTGGGTTTCCATGGTGAAGCAGGGATTCAAACACTGGTCTCCAGCATCCAACATTCAAATCACTACATCAAAGTGTTACCCTGATTTCTGGGGGTCCCGTGAGGGACACCTAAGTCCACTCCAAATTATACAAGTTGGGGAAACTAGTCAAAGAGCACAAGCTAGCAATGCAGGAGGCAGGACAACAGAGCGAGATCTTCTACCCAATGTCTACAGGGTTAGGCCGAGTCAAGGAGCAAACAGAATTGAAATAATAATTGTTGTCTTTATTAAAATACAATCAAAAAGTGTATGCAGCACACTCACTCAGATAGCTAGAGAAATAAAGGTTGGAGTGGGATAGAGGGATTTTTAGAGGATTTGTTGGTTTGGGTAATACTACACCTGTCCTGAAGCCCGGGTAGTCTACAGCAGAAGTCCGTAGAGATGAAATTCTCAGTACGTGGGACTGAGGGGAAGGCTCGCCAAGCAAAGCAGCAGCAAGGCGGGATGGAAGTTGGGAGCGATCCGAAGAAGCTCTCAAAGTCAGGGGTTTTTACAGGTGAAAATGTGGCCGTAGGCTAGTCCGTACTTGGGGAAAACAATGAGTTTCGGGCTAGAGACAAAGCCACCAAAAAGTCAGAATTTAGCATGACTGAGTTAAGTCTGAATTATCAATAGAGTAGCCAGTATGCAAACGCAGAGTGCTCGACAGATGAGTATTCGTCTTAATCAAGCTGCCTGCTCGGGGCTGGGGGTTCTTTGTAAGTAGTGTGCATACATAATGTGGTACTTGCCTTGAGGTCTCCTGAAGCAGCGGGATGGCTATTTCTGGCCTGCCTGTATTTGTGTGGAATATTACAGCGATTAGCGGCCGTGCCTGTCTGCAAGCTTGTCTGGGGGCCTCGCAGCACATGGAGAGGAATAGGTAAAGAAGGCCGAATTATTGATATCAAAGTGATATCTAATATCCCACAAATCCGGGCTAGCAACTGCAATAACAAAAGTGGGTCTCTTGGGATGACACAACTCACTGAAAAAGCAGACAATACTTTTTAGGGTTGAGGGTACTAGGAAAAGAGGGTAACCTTGTGGTGTCACAAGGCAAGGGTATTGAGTATGGGCCATACGCCTGGGGAAATCATCAGAAAGGCTGAAACCAAGACAGTTATTATTTGGTTGTGGGGGTGGAGAGCATGAGAGAGAAAGAGAGGCAGAAAGAGCAACACTTGTCCACCATGCACGTGCACACTCACAAATACAAGCATGCTTAGAAAGAAAAGTGTTTGACAGAAGGAGGCACTGCTGTCAGGATGTGCCGGAGAGTGGTACAGAGTTGGAAGCAGGATTTCCAGGGAAGAACAAACAGAGGAGAGATCCGAGAGAGGGAAGTGACAACAGCTATAGTCAAATGGGGTAGGTATTCTTCCTCTGGCAGGGCTGGGGCTGGCAACTCTGGGCAGCAGCAGCACTAAAAATTAGGGGGAAAAAACTGAGCAAGGGACTAACTCAAGTAGCCACCACAATCTGGAGGCAGAAGCAACTGCATGGGGTCTCATGTTCTTTCTCCTTGTGTTCTCCTTCTGTCTGGGTGTGGGTCTTGTGGATCCTTGGATGGAGTGTGCAGCTGTCTCCTCCCACTCATGTGTGTAGACTCAAATTTACAATTTAAAAAAAGTTGCACTGTTGGTCTCTGTAACTATCAGCTTAGCTGAGTTGAAGCTATGTCATTACGTGCCTTTGAACTACATCCAAAGTCAGAAAGACAAATAAGAACAATTTAAATAGCTCATTGCCCTGTGCTAAGAATATCTGTTTCCATAGGAAAAATGAATGGTCACTAAGAATGGTCACGAATGTTCTGTTCTTTAGATCTCACAATGTTTATTAAGCAACCTTGTAACTCCTGCATAATTCCTCTGGGAAGGAGACTTCCCTTGAGGTTAATCTAGGATTAGGGCCTTCACCAAAGGGAAGGTTAAGGAGATAGCCACATGATGACATCTGGCCTCAGCTGGGCCCACATCATGTTGCTCCTCTCTCACTACTCCATTCCAGGCAGGCACAATTTTAAATACTTCCCTAGGTGCAAAGAGTCTTGCCACGGTCATGTGAGTGACCATATTCCTTTTTGTTTAGCGGACCCCTTTTTCACCTGGGAAATGAACAGCAAACTAAGATTCTTTCCATTCATAGTTGGGCATCTGACAAAAATAGCAGCTTTCTCTCTTTCAATCCACTCAAGGAGCTTAGAAAGGCAGCTTCAGAAGAGATGGAGAGAGATGGGTGAAGAATGGGGCTATGAGACGGAAACTTTCGATGCTGTCCCAGGTCACCACATTGGTCCCGCTTAAGAGTATGAAAGGTTGCCCTCTGCTGCACTTCGTCATGGCCTCCAACCCAGATTACTGTTTAATTTTTATTATTTAAGGAGAAGAAACTGCTCCTTATGCTACCTAGCGGGGTGGGGTAAATCTGACCTTCTTGGGGGACTTGGTTGCTTTAAGCTCATGAACAACAAAACATAACTTCTGTTTCACTCCCTGGTTTTCAAAAGGGCTCCTCAGAAGCCTAAAATGGTTTGAGGGAAGGCAAAAACAGGACGAAATTATTCCCATACTCCATAGTTGGTGTGAGTGGCATTTTACCCAAAATATTCTAAGCTTTTGTTTCTGAAAAGCTTTAAGTGTGTGCTGTAGGAACCTAAAGGCACCCTCACTATCTGTCCTGATTTGGCAGAGACACTCCTGATTAATACTTTGTCATCCGCTTTTTCAGTTGTTTTTAAAATATCCCAGTTTTTGTCTTCTTCTCCCATTTTCCCCCTTTGTCCTTCATTTACTTCAATTGCTGCAAACTGACTTCAAAGTGAAAAAGTAGTTTGCACTCAACACGGCAGGAGGAGAAGGGAGGAGGGGGAAGAATGTTGCCCTTCCCCATAGGCTCAGGCAAAAGCAAACAGCTGCAGCCTCTTCTAGCTTGGCACTGATGTTTGGTGGAGAATGTGGGCATCGATCCCACTGCCTCTCACATGCTAAGCCAGTGCTCTACCATTTGGGCTAATCCCCCAACTATGTATAGAACCTCTTCCCCAGAGAACAGACCCATGATGCCCTGCAGAAGAGAATGATAAAATATCTGTATACACAGGAAAAGGGAAAACTGGAAGCAAATTTTCTGCCTTTCAGCTAATTCCCCAGCATTGTAAATCTTACAAGCCCTGCTGATGAAAGGCATGAATAATAAGTTCTCCTGAAGAGCTTCCTGATATAGGGGCCAAGTTGAGTCCAAGGTTAAGAGAACGTGGACTCAGATCTCAGGGGCTGAGTTGAGGGCTTCCGTCTTCTGGAAAACTAGAGATGTTGTGACACATTTTTTACCTTTGGACACCCCATCATTGGTGACAAGGGTGACAATCATGCACCCCTCCAGATGTCTGTGGAATACCCAGAATTCCTCATTATTGGTTGTACTGACCAAGGCTGCTATGAGTTGCAATCTCACAGTATGAGAAAGGTGACAGTGTTCCCACCCCTGGTTAGGTGGTTCATCTGGTCAGAGCATGGCATTAACCATGGCAAAGTGGTGTGTTCATACTGTGTACCTTGAAACAGGGAACTACTGTTGTTTTTTTCTCCCATTCTGGGTATCAAAATTTGAAGATGTTTTTATTTGCCATCATGTCAACTGGTGAGCCACCATGATAAACTGGTTTGAACATTGGACTAAGACCATGGAGATCAGGGTTTGATTCTCTGCTTGGCCATGAAAACTCAGTGGATGACCTTGGGCACATCAAACACTCTCAGCCACTGTAAACCCCATGATAGGTTCACTTAGGTTCCCAACAGGTCATAGAATCATAGAATCATAGAAATCTAGAGTTGGAAGAGACCACACAGGCCATCCAGTCCAACCCCCTGCCATGCAGGAACACCCTCAAAGCACCCTCAAAGGTCAGAAAGGGTTTGAAGGGATACAACAAAAACAAAAATGACAACAACATATGGTGATCCTATGGATGTGGGCCAATGAAGTAGAAAGGCAATAAAGTGACCAATGCACAATT
Source organism: Ctenosaura bakeri (assembly GCA_948474755.1). Taxonomy (NCBI): domain Eukaryota; kingdom Metazoa; phylum Chordata; class Lepidosauria; order Squamata; family Iguanidae; genus Ctenosaura; species Ctenosaura bakeri. The sequence continues at coordinate 1,720,377 of CAOLHI010000006.1, read as the reverse complement.
AGATACCAGCTAAGGAGTCCTGATGCTCGTCAGAAGACCCTGATGTACATTAAGACACCTTTGCTAGTGTCTCATTACGTTTCTTCACATTTGACTAAACAGGGCTTCTTAGCACCTCTTTTACACTGTAAAGTATATGTAAAGTTATGAAACATACACCATGATAGAAGATTCCACATTAATAACAACAAGAACAATAATACCAAGCTGTGATCTGCTTTTTTTGTTTGATCTGAATTCCTCCCTCCCTTTCCCCACTGGCAAGGGACAGCAGCAGAAACCCCTCCTGGTATTCATCAGCTCCTGGGAGATGCAAAAGATGCAGACCTGTTTACACAGAGCTACCTACCAATGGAGGATCTTGGCCAAAGTCCTCTGCCCAGGGTTGACACATTTCCATTTCTCTCTCTTTCATTTTTCAAAAAACAAACAAACAAACAAACAAACAATCCTATCCCAAACATGAATACATTTGTGAATTTTGGTCAATTATTTTTTTAAAAAAATGTAACATGAAATTCCCACCCATCCTATCCCAGGCTACCTGGCAACACTGCCCCAGAACATTCATGGAAAGATACAGACCTGAGATGCTGCATCAATGGTGAAAGAAGAAGGATTTGGAGAGATGCAAGGGAAAAGGAAGAAAAGAACAGCTTTCTCTGGAGAATGTGGGCATCGATCCCACTACCTCTTGCATGCTAAGCGAGCGCTCTACCATTTGAGCTAATTCCCCACCTGCCTGGCAGCATTGCTCTGCAATATCCTGAAAGGGACTGACCACAGACTTCACACAGAAGGTGGCCTAAAACGTTTTGTTCTGTGCATGATAAAAAGAAGAAAATAAAAGCCTATCTGAAGAATATGGGCATCAATCCCACCATCCCTTGCATGCTAAGTGAGCACCTTACTGCTTGAACTCATTTCTCTCTATTCAGGCCCTGATGAGGCACAGAAATGACAGGCATGCACTGGAAGTCTTCACTAAAAGTTTCTCTGGGGTTCTGTTTGTTCTGCCCTTCTTCCAACTCCAGCATTTTGCTGTAGTGTAGATTTGGAGACTGTGTGCTTTCCAGATATCATTGGACTGGAATTCCCAGAATTCTTCACCATTGGCTATGCTGGCTAGGCCTGATGGGAAGTGCAGTTCAACAATATCTGAAGGGACAGACACCTCCCTCCCTAGCCTTGTTACCATGCCATAAAGCCCCATTCCATGATACAACATAATTGGCAAGAATTATTTAACACAGAAAATATAAATTATTCAATTTATGGCTGAACACCATGGGGAAAGGGACTCTGACTGGGAACTTTGTAGTTAGGCAGATGACATCAGCATGGCCAGGTCATAAATTCAAATGGATTAGCCAGGGAGTCCCCAGCAAAATGGATTTGGGCTAATGCCCTTAACTGCCCAAACTCAGAAAATAATTGCCAATGCAACTGAAAGAGAAAACAACCAAACAATTGACATCCTGTAACCTCTTCCCATGGAACTTCTCCTTTGTTTCCTCACTTGTTAAGCCATTAATGGACTATCATGACCTCTAAGACCATTAGCCCATTCTGGACCCCTTTGTTTGCTCTGTTGGAGAGCAATAAACACATTCTCCTTCAGGGTGGGAAACAGGGTACTTAAACCCCAGCTCCAGCCCAGGTAGTTTGCTAGTCTTTTGGAATCACATTGGCATGATAATGCTACATGAGAGCCCCCATATTCCTGTTTTGTTGCACTGCCCTCAGACCCCTAGTCTGAGCCACACTTCATTTCAGTCTTTTACTTTAGGAGTGGTAACTATTGCCCACTCCATCCCAAAATTTCTCCACTATCTGGGAGTGCCAGTCCAATGGCACTTCATTTTCTCTCCTTTCCCTCTGTTCGCCTTAAATGGTTGTTAGACTGCTTTAATCTTGTGTGTATTTGTGATTGCCCTCCTCATAAAACATAAAACATTCTTTTGATTTTTGACCTGATATACACAGGATGCTAAAATTACCCTTCCTCTTGCAGGCCTCCCATTTGAGCGATAATTCTCCACTTTTTCATGGAGACATTGGCATTGTGGATGGACCCCTGAGTCACCCACCTTTTGGGGTGACACCCTAGGGGTATGCTTTTTACTTGGTGTGCCAGAGCTCCAGGATGTAATTCCCCAAGCAGTGTAAGGAACTGTGGCAATAGAACATCTTTAATGGATATTTTCAATCCAACTCTTATTTTGGCTTATGCCGATGATTTAGTGGTTTTCCTAGAAGAACCGGAAACCGGCCTAACAAAATTATTAGAAGTTTGTAACAAATTCGGAGAACTAGCTGGATTTAAAATCAATAAAGAGAAGATGAAAATGCTAACCAAATATATGCGAAAGGAAGAAATAGAGACTCTAGAACAAAAGACTGGATTTAAAGAAGAGAAGAAGATTACGTATTTGGGAATAGTAAATCTCTAAACAAAACAACAGATTATTTGAAAATAATTACATAACAAAGTGGAGAGAGATAAAGAAGGATCTGCAAAGCTGGTCAAGTATAAATTTATCATTTCTGGGTAGAATCTCAACAATTAAAATGATGGTATTACCGAAGATAAATTATCTATTTCAGAATATTCCTATCATTATAAACAAAAGATGTTTTCAAGAATGGGAGAAGGACCTTTCACATTTTATATGGGCTGGGAAAAAGCCAAGAATTAAGTGGAAAAAATTGATTGATAAGAAAGAAAGAGGAGGCTGCAGTGTACCAGATTTGAAATTTATACTTCATGGCTAATGGAATGTCGTGGTTGAAAGAATGGATTGAGTTGAAGAATGAGAGAATACTGAATTTAGAGGGATCAGATTTACGTTTTGGATGGCATGCCTACCTCTGGTATAATAAGACGAAGGTGGACAAAGATTTCCTGAACCATTATATCAGAAGGCCATTGTTCAAGATTTGGAAGACTTCGAAAAGGAAATTATACTCGAAGTTATCGCTATGGGTGTCCCCTCAGGAGGCGTTGATGGGGAGATGGAAGGATCCGGCAACTAGATGGCTTACCTATAAAGATCTAATTATTAAAGAACCCAATGAAGGACTATGAATTAAAACAAGAGAGGAGTTGGCGGAAGAGGGGAAGAATTGTCAATGGTTCCTTCACATGCAATTAAAAGAAAGATTTAAAATGGACACTAAATTAGAGGGAATAGAAACAAATTTTCAATTAAGTGAATGGGAAAAAGTAATATTTGAAAAAAAGGAACATTTAACATCTCAATTTTATAAGTTCCTATTAGACAGACAGGTAGAAACAGAGATAGTTAAAGACGCTATGATAATCTGGGCTCAAAATATTGGACATCAAATCGAATTGACACACTGGGAAAAAAGTTGGATTGACACACAGAAGTTCACATTTGCTCAAAATTTGAAAGAAAATCACCTAAAAATGCTGCATAGATGGTATTTAGACCCAGTGAAGTTGGGAAATATATACAATTTAAAAAACAAGAATTGCTGGAAATGCATGCAAGAGAACGAGACTTTTTAATCACATGTGGTGGCAGTGCTTAAAAGCAAAAAAATTACTGGAAGAAAATACATAAAACAATGATGGACATCTTACAGATAGAGATCCCAATAACGCCTGACATTTTTTTTACTGAATATGCTACATCAGATAGATAAAAAATACAAGAAATATGAAGAAACAATTTTATATATGATAACCGCAGATAGATTAGGATATGCCAAATATTGGAAAAGTCAGGAAACACCATCAGTGGAAGAATGGGTACAGAAGGTTCTTGAATATATTACACTAGATGACCTCACTCGTAGATTGAGAGGTGAAAAGATTGGTGGGAAAGAAAATGGTTTGAAGTCTATAGAAAAGTTAATTGAAAAGAACTTGACAAAGATTTGTCAAGGGAAGAATAAAGAATAGAGGAATTATAATAATATAAGCAAAGTTAAGAGGAAAGAGTACTGTATGTATTAATCTAACAATAATTGAGAGGCAAGTCTTCACTGATCAATAGGTTTTTATTGGGATCACAAAAGGGAATTAAAATCAATAAATGAAGTTCAAACAAGGGGAAGGATAAAGGAAGCGATTTAAGGATAAAGGATAAAGGATAAAGGAAGCGATTTAAGACTGATATATAAAGGATAAAGGAAGCGATTTAGGAAGGATAAAGGAAGGATAAAGGAAGCGATTTAAGACTGATATATACTAAGATATGTAAACACAGGTTAAAGCTTGTTTTTTTATAATGTGTAAAATTGATAGATCAATGGCTTTGTTTTGCTATGGAATAATTTTTCTTTTAATAATAAAAAAAGAAATTCAACAAAATAAAAATAATTTTTTAGGGAATGGGTGATAATTACCAATATGGAGAGCTCTGTAATTGTGGAGAGGTTTGAAGACAATATAGGGAAATGTCCAGGTGAGAGGAGACAGGGTTGAAACAATCACTGTTTTCATGGGAAATTCCCTTGGCTATTGGACACTGTCTGAGATTTTCCAGCTTCAGCTTAAACCCATTATCTCTGGAGTTACCTGGTAATCTGCCTGACAATGACTTTGGCTATGCCTAGAGGAGATTGGCTGACATGGCTTGCAATCACACGTGTTGAGTCAGAAATTTTCCTCTGCCCATCTTAACCTACCAGTCACCTCAGATTTTCTTTTATATCAACACCAATTAACCCTAACCCTAACCCCTAACCCCTAACCCTAACCCTAACCTGTTGTGCATGGAGACACTAGCTTGAGAGTGCCAGTGAGTACTGCTAGAGCCTGATGGGCATCAGGACGTTCTTGGTGATGCCCCATTATGCACTTTCACAATCCACTAACAGCTTTTTTTAGCACTTCTGTTACATAGCTAAGCATGAGTAAAGCTAGATAATATGCCCTGTGATAGAGCTTCTGGCCAATGTTTTTAAAACTGCTTTTTATTATTTGAATGTCATGTTTTAAACAGCTGTTGGAGTTTATAACAGTCTGTATTTTAAGCTTCACCTCTGTTTATGTTTATGTTTATGTTTATGTTTATCTATATTATATTAGTTTTACTTGTGAGCCACCTTGGATGCATCTCTTTCCATGGGGGAGATTATAATTAAAGATGATGACTGGCATTTTGTTCAATATTCAGGATGTCACAAACTGGGTTTACAATCTTGTAACTTTTGGCACTCACATTTATGGCCATTAGTGAAAAAAATGTGACCCTAAGAACCTACTCAAATCAAAGTGCTGCAGATCACAGCACTGGGAAATGATGGTTCTTAATTGTGGGGCACTCTGAGACAAGCAGTTGTGGCAGGCCTCCAAGGGGTTTCTCCAGCTGCCTGTCTCCATGCATACTTTGACCTTCCCAGTACACAATCTGCAGTACCTCAGAAATCCTTTTGTTGGGACACTGCCTGGTAGGTTTTTGGGAGACAGGATCAGCAAAGATCACCATGATGATGGAGATCCATTTTTCAAGCCACATCTGCTGATGCAGGATTTCAGCTAAGGATGATGATGGACATTCACTTACTTATCTATGAAACCATAAGCAAAGAAATGACATTATATTCCTTGAGGCATATGTTTATTGTTTTATCTTCGTTCTTTTGTAATATAATGATAAGTATTATAACCATGATCAAAGAGGATAGATTAAGAAAAGCAGATTTCAGATTTCAAAGGAAATGAAATAATGGCTCGAAGATCTTGAGCGAATGACAGCCTTAAGTATCTTCAGCTCATTCACATTCCCGAGGATGGTCTCTCACATTCTGGAGGGGGGAAAGGTGCAGCGACTTGTTTGTTGCATCGATCCGTTATGCAGCACTTTTCAACAAGAATGGTACTGCCAACTGACCGTACCACGTGACAGTATTTATTCTCAATGTAATTAGCACAACCAATGCGAATTCCAAGAAATGTTCCCTTATCTGAGGGAAAAACAACAGTGAAAATCATTGGTCTCCGCAAGCTACATAGCTATGAATCCATAATAGTTATGTAGTGTCTTTTAGCTTGACTCTCCCCTCCCAATTTCCATTTATCAGGCAGCAGGCACTGTTTCCAGTGGGAGTCTCTCCCTCTGTTGCTCAGAAATCATGTGACTGATGTTTCCACCCCTCTTGGGAATGATCACCAGCGTGACAGGAAGAAACTGGGTCTTTGTTGCAATCCCCCCTCAGCCCACAAATTGCTCATGCAAGGAGTGGGTGGAAATGGCAGTCAGCTGCTTCTTGTTTGACAGGAGAACAGATTCCCATCAACTGCAGCAGCTGCTGCCCAGCTGGGTTACACAATTGTAACTGCCTCAGTGAATTTCAGCCATTGTTTGTGGTGAGCTTTTATAAGCTCTTATATTTCAAATCTAAAGATTCACCAGAGTGTCTAACTCTCACTCTGACAAACCTTCCATTACCTGAGAGAAAATCAACATGTGAATTTAGGAGCTCTTTTTTTCCTGGAAAAGGAGAATACTATCACAGAAAAGCACAAAACTATTAAGAAAGTATGGAAAGCCACTGATGGGGAAGAACATGTGAGTTCAAGCCAGGAACAGTGGTATTTACACACAGGTGCTGGGATGGCTCCCAAGACTAATGAATCTTCAGGAAACCCACTGAATTCAGTGAGTCTTATACCCATGAAATCCAGTTCTGGAATGTAGCTCCATTCTTTACACCATTGGACCAGGTGGCTAAGAGAGGCAACTCCTAGCCAGTGATGTGCTGACCACAAAATTGCTGCAGCCATGGAAGCTGAATAGGGCAATGGTATAGCAGCTTTGGACTCAGCCAGGAAAATGTCTCACACAGGGGATGAAATGAACTTTGTTTCACTTGATTTCTTAAATGAACAAATCTGATCTGCACTGGATTGCGCTTTTGTATCTGGAAGAAGGGAGCTGATGTTGCCTCCGATATGTGGTCACAGCATGGGAGGTGGACATGAAGGAATCTGACTTCTACATACCATCTGACATTTCACCGTGGAAAAGCAGGACATTTGTAGGCAGGCAACATTAGATGGCTGAAGCTATGACATGGAGTCAAAATGACAAAAGCTATGACATTTGCACTGGAATGGTGTCACATAGGCTGGCTCTATAACATTCTTTCCTCGGAGTCCAGTTGCTGGATGTGGCCACAGGCAACCTGGCCTTTTGTAAGTTGGATGGAGTTGCTGCCCTGCTAAGGTAGTCTCCAAGGATCAACCAGAAGGTCTACAACCTTGATTCTAGCACCTAGAGGACTCTGAATGAGTCTACAGAAACTTAATTGGAAAAGACTGGGACAGAATCTGTGCCCCATTATGCTCAAGCAACCATTTTTCAGTGCTAGAGCTGCCACCCAATTTTCTTAATCTCCTGAGTTTTAAGATTCTACACTAGAGGAAGATGTTTTACTGATAAGAGTACAGAACTTCATGCTACTGCTTCTACTATCAAAGTTTGAGTTGTTCTGAATTATATTTTTTCTTTTTAAAAGCATCAAGTGTACTGGTGCCACAATGGACTTTAAAAATAAAGTCTGCTTACTGGTGCACTTGTGCTCTAAGATGGAATTTTTATATATGTCTCCTGAAAATAAGCCTCAAGGCCGTACTTCTTGCTGGAAAACAGGAAATGATGACTCAGTGAACCGAGACAGAATTTTCTTGTAATTTCCTGAAAAGTGAGTATAGAGACACTGTCTATTCTGAATTGAACAGCACATCATACTGACATCATGTGGCAGACTCTGTAACTACAGGAGAAATTTTTGCCAGCTGTCAGTATGGTTACGGGCTTGAGATCCAAGCAGGCAGCAAGTATGCAGAGAAGAGCAATGGATCCAATCTAAGGATGTGGAGCTAAATTTGATTATTTTAGAAGAAATCAAAGTATAAAAGAGGATGTAACTAGATTAGAGGAGAGATGAATCAGATCAGAAGGGACATGAACCAAATGAGAACGGATTTCAAACAAAATCTGAACTTTGAGAGATAAGGCATTCTCTGACTCAGTTTACAACTGAGATTAAGCAAATGAATGATAAGATGATGTTATTGGAGGACAAGGCACAGAAATTGGAAGGGGCAACTGAGAAACTGTCCACAAATCAACAAGGTAATTTAGATGTGATGGCCCTCATGATCTCAAAGAAAGGGATTGATATCTGTGATGTCTGCACAATTAAAATATTTATACAAGGATGATTGACATTCTGGCTGATATTTTGGAATTACAAAGGAAGGATTTTGCATGGGAAACAGATGAGATTTATTGCTTAGATTCAAGAATGGCCAGATGGAAAAATTTGTCTAGAGATGTGATTGTTATTTCATAAGAAGACACATAAGTGAGCAAACTCTACGGCAACACAAGGTAAAAAAATGTGGATTTATCGGAAAGACCTGGTTATTCTTAGAGGTATGTTTGTTTCCGTCTTCAGGAAAAGAAAGGAATATACCTTTTTGACTAACAAACGAAAGCAACAAGGGTTCTCTTTCAAGTGGGAGAATAGCCAAGGAGTGATTCTACAATACAGGCAGAGAAGACTTAATGTCTATACAATTCGAAAGGCTAAAAGTTTTCTGAAGAATTTTGGCAAGGATGTGGAGAGAACTGCATCAACTCAGAAAGAAGAGAGACCTGCATTGACAGAGAAAGAAGAGAAGAAGGCTTTAGATCAAAGTTCCAAGGAGGAAAGCCACGAAGAAGAAGAAAGGAAGACCTTCGGGCATTGGTCAAATTGGATATAGACTCTAGTGAAACCACAACCTAAAAATGGATTTTAATATCTTTTTTGGAATATAAGAGGGGAAAAACCAGGCTTTTATCATTATCTACAAAGACAACTTCCAGACTTGATTTGTCTAGAATAGACAGATATTAGTAATTATTTGTTTATTTTTTTCCTAAGTGCTAAACTGAAATAATAATTTATGTCATCTTGAAAAGAAAAGAAAAAGAAAAAGAAAAAGAAAAGAAAAGAAAAAGAGATGTTGTAATTTAGGTTAATCTTAAACTTGGCCCTGAATTTATTTTTGAAGGTTTGGATGGCCATTATGTAGGAGCAGAAATACAAATACAAGGCCTGAAAACCATGATTATTGGTATTTATGCCAAAATGGAACATAAGTATTCTTTTTTCTAGAATTGGTTTGATAAGATTTTGGAGGTCTCATTAAAGAGATTACTTTTCTTGGTTATTTCAATGGTATAGTTAATCCTCGAATCAATTGACTTATGAGAAAAAGACACAAAGAAGAACCAAGAGATATTGCCTAAAAGCTTTTTTGACTTGATGGAGAATCTGGAACCAGTAGATGCTTGCGGATTACAATATGAAAAGGCACGAGGGTTTTTTCCCCCCAATAATTCATAGATCGTGTTCTAGAACTGATAAGTTTTTGACATCTATGTTATTGGATACTTCAGTCAAAGATAAGGAAATTTTGTGTAAGATATTTTCTGGTCACAATTCAGCGCTGTTAACATTTTTTGAAAAAACAATCAATATAATTGGAAAATGAATGAGGACTTGTTAAACAATTAGGACTAGAGATGGAACAAATCCAGAATTTTCTTAACCTGAATCTGGATCTGAATCCTTGGAAGGTTCTCAGAATCCACAAATCTCACAAATCTTGAATCTTTTGAATCATTTTTTTTTCAAAAAAGGGTTTAAAATTTTTTAAATACTTTTAAAAACTTTTTAAAACAGAACTTTTTTTAAAAAAAACTAATTTTTGATTGGTGGATTTGAAAGATTCTATTTGCCTATGTTTGCACAGGGATTCAGATTTCTGAATCTTGAATCCTTGTTGAGGAGTCAAGGATTTGAGGATTCAGTTGGCCCATCCCTAATAAAGACATATAAGAAAAAGGAAGAAAAAAAAAGGACTTTAAAACTTGAAGATAATCTGAAAAAAAACCACATTAGAGGAGAAAACTAGCCAAGCAATTATGTGATGGTTTCTCATAAAACAATACACAGAGTCAAAAAGACAAGAAAAGAGAAATTAAAGAATTTTGGATGAGATTATGAAAAAAGATGGTAAATTGAGAAAGAACTCAGCAGATCTATCTATGCTGAATGAGATAAAAAATTTACAAAAACAAATATGTGTCAAGCAATTGAGAAAAAGCTGAAATATGTTGGGGAAAAACGCTTTGAGTTTGCAAATGAACCTGGGAGACAGCTTGCTTACAAATTGAGAAAAGAAATGGATTTTGAAGATTAAAGATGGTAAAGAATTGACATCAAACAATGCAATGATTAAAAAAAAAGACCTTCTTAAAGATTTATTCTGCCATTTATAAGAACAACTTGTTTCAATGGGGATAACTGGAAAGTATCTGGACTTAGAGACAACCAGAAATTGAGACTGAATGCTACAATTACAATGGCAGATATGTTAGTGGTGGCAAATAAAGCAGAAGTAGGGAGGGACTCAGGACCAGATGGCCTCCCAGCAGTTTATTATAAATCCCTGGAGAATCAACTTCTTCTGCCATTACAACAGCTGATGAATTCTACCTTAGTGACACGTTAGATCCTAGCAGTCGATGGAATGCCAATATAACACTGATTTCAAGGCAGGAATAAAATGGACAGATCCTAAGAACTGCAGGGCTATTTCACTATTAAATAAAGACTTTTCTTCTATCTTGGCAGAAAAGATGAAAAAAGATCTCAAGTAAAGCAACCCCCTTTGGTGTCACCTCTTCCATGGCAGCCCTGCCAGAGGTGGGTCTGCCACCCAGGTAACCCCTTATATCCCTGTCAGCCAGGTGAACAGGTGGAGAGTCTCCTGGTTATCCCAGTACCAGGGCTGGTCCTGCAGGAGAGTTGTTGGTTTTCTTCAGCTGGAGGGCAGCAGCTCCACCAGAAGGATGATAGAAGGAGGGAAATGCTGTCTCCTCTTGGTAAGCTGGTTCAAAACAGATCCCAACAGCAGGTGGAATGCCAATGCTTGCGTGAGAAAACTGAAATTGGACAGATCCTAAGAACTACAGGCTTATCTCACTTTTAAATAATGACCATAAATGTTTTACTTCAATCTTGGTAGAAAAGATGAAAAAAGATCTCAAGGAAATTATATATGAAGACCAAGCAGGTTCTCTTTTTTTTCCTGACCAAAGAGATTGGAGCAAAATAAGATGTGTGATAGATATACTAGAGCATTTAGAAGATCTGAATGAAAAGGAAGTGGCTTTACTTTTTTAGATGGAGATATCCTTTGATAATGTGAGTTGTCCATTTATGATTGAATTATTAAGAAAGATGGATTTTGGGCAAAACTTTACAACATGGATTAAGGCAATATACTCTTTACAGAAAACACAGGTGTTGATTAATGGAGAAACCACTTTTTTTGGTGAGATTCAGAAGGGGACTGGATAAGGTTACCGCTTTCATGTTTTTTGTTTGTTTGTTTTGTTTTGTTTTTAACTTTAGAATCTCTCAACAGAAATATAAGACAGGAAGAGAAGGTCAAAGAGGTGACAGTAAAGAAACAGACTTCTAACTTTTGAAGGTGACTTAGTGATTTCCTTAGAAGGTTCATTAGATAGTGCAGAGACATTGCTGAAAGTTTTAACTGAATATGGAACTATTGCTGATTTAAAAGTTAACAAGGATAAGACAGTTCTGTTAACTAAAAGTATGACAAAACAAAAACAAAATTAATTGATACAGAAAACTAGTTTTAAGATGGTTTAAAAAGCAAATATCTGGGTGTTACTGTTGAGAATAAAAAATTCAAGACTCTTCCAAAATATCTACGTTGAAGTATGGAATGATATTAAGCAAGACATACAAAGATGGTCTATACTGAAGCTGTCATTGTTGGATAGGAGATCAATTATAAAATTATTTATAATGTTTATAATTTAGAATTTTAATTTATAATTTTTATTATTTATAAAATTATCCATTATAAAAATGAATGCTTTGTCAAAAATGTATACATTGTTGCTGAGGATGCAGATGGAGGAGGAACAAGTGAAAGATTGTATCATAAAAAGGGCACAAAATGTGGACCATAGCATTCAAATAGAATGGTGGGAAACGATGTGGGCAAGAGGATTGAAATTTATGATCTTAGGGAATTTTTTTATAAAATGATATATAGATTGAGGAGGGGAACTTGAAGGGTACAGTACAGCAAGATTACAGATTATCACAAGCGCTTCCACAAAACTCCTAGGTTTTTTTGGATTGTGAATAAGGCATACTTAAAATCTTATTAATTTCCCATGAGCAGCCCTTACCTTTGTCGTAGAGGGTTGTTGTTAAACAGGTCCCATACTCTGCCTCACATGTTTCAGGGTGTTTTTCACAGTAGTTTCGATTCATCTGAGCGCATGTATTACATATGAGACCCTGGGCTATGGGGAGAAGAAAAGAAGACTTGAAAGAAATATTCACAATTCATTACCCATTTATAAAAATCGGATTTCAAATGAGAGTCATAAGAATACAAGAAGAGCCAAGAGGCACCAGATCAAAGGCCTATCTACTGTAGCATTCTCTTTACACAGGGGCCAACCAAATGCAGTACGTCAGCATGATCACACCATGCTCTCTGTCTTTCTCAGCAACTACTATTCAGAGGCATATTGCTTCTTACTCTGGAGAAGATACACAGCAATCACATATCCTCCAGTTTCACAACTGAAAATTGGGACACATGTGGACAAGCAACATCAGAGTGCAGTCAAGATGGCACAGTAAGTGAGGAAGAACAGACGCCAAATAAGTCAGGACAAAGCAGTAAAGTGGGAGGTGAAGAAAGAAACTGGAACATTTTAAAGGCAACAGAAAAAGTGAGATGACAGAGGAATAACTGGGACAGCCCCAATAAAACTGGGACAGTTGGAGGAAAAGCAATCATGGTAAATGGGCACTCATAACCTTTTTCTCCCCATATTTCTATAATCTCATTCAAAACTTTTGAGGTTGGTGGTTGTTACTACATTTTGTGGTGACAATTGCTATAGTTTTAGGTAGACAGGATCTGAATTAAGACTTTCTTCCCTATTGTCAATCTCCCACTGTTTAGTTTCATGAGATGACCCAGTCCCTAGTGATGTTGAGGATGAATTGTTGCTCAGGTCATGTATTTGTAAAGTCATAGCAAATTTGTATAAATACAACATATCAGGTTTGGCAGGATTTTGCTCCTCTGAGCATGAGCAGAGTGCAATCTGTGAAACAAGGCTTCACTGCAGCAGAGAGTCCCAGGGAAGCAAAAAAAATTCCAGAGGGTAATTAAGTAACACTGAGAGTACTGATTTATTGCTGCACTCTGAGATAAGGCTTAGCAAAAACAAGCTAGCTTTCCAGCAATTAGACAAAGAGGAAACATAGAAGATAATGGAGAAAAATCGGGCAGCATCTCCGCTTACAAACAGTACACTGCCAATGGCATGACAGGTCCAGCTAGGGCATCTAACTAGCAGCTGGTCAAAGCAAACACCAGCTTTTTTATGCTACCTTGTCACTCTGAAACTAGTGGGGTGACCCAATCAGTGTTCTGGTGTGTGGCCTTCTCTAATACACAAGACTTAGCCATAACAATTCTGCTGGCCTTGCATGTGGCTGTCTGGCCACACCGCCTCTTCCTTCTGCTGTCCACTTATAGGAAAACTTTGCTTGCCCAGCAACAACCTTGACACAACGATTATTCGCTTTTCAAGAGTCTGTGAAATTTTATCAAGGTGTCATCCAACCCTCCTCCCCCCCTGAAAAAATTAATCAGACCACAGTTGTCTAGACTGGGGGGAAACAATTGGACCAAAATATTTCTATAAAGGAAAGATGCAGAAGGAAGGAAGGAAGGAAGGAAGGAAGGAAGGAAGGAAGGAAGGAAGGAAGGAAGGAAGGAAGGAAGGAAAAACAAGAGAAAACTGCTTGCAACAAATGTGTAAATTAGTCAAAAATACATACAAGTACTTGCATATATTTCTTAAAAAATGAAGAAGGGACCCTATCTGGCAAGCCAGTTAAGGACAAGTTTATCTGTTCCCACTTGAGAGACAAAGAAGGTGAAGGGGGTTCCTTCCTCAGGTAGAAAAATCCATGAATCAGGGATGGTGATGAGAGGGTTTAAAAGCCCAGCCACACTCTCAACTGTCCGGTTCTTCCAGAGATCATTTAAGAAGCACTGGCAGTCCTAGTTTTGGTGTCACTCTCTGCAGTAAGGAATGGGGTCTTTAGCTTTTGGATGAGGGAGGCTAATTGAGGATCTAGAGGCCAAATATTTCCTGTGCTTGACCTTGCAGAGATGAGATTCTGCTACAGAAGTCCCCTCAGTTCTCTGCACTGCCATCTCCCCTGCCACCACCTTCTTACCTACAGCCAAGACAAGCAGAGCATAGAAACCACAGAGAAGAATCTTCTTCATTCTGGATCGGTTTCTGTTGCTTCTCAGAGAGTAAGATGGAAAGTGACAGCAGAAGACAAGTGCCTCCAATTTATTCTCTGTGTGCCTCAGGAACCACCAATGAGAAAACAGTGCAGGATGAAGGAATGACGCTGTCATCTTGTGACAAGATACACAGAATTGTGAAAACGTGTCTTGTGCAATCAGCAAGCTGGGGTGTGGTAATCTTCTGGAAAAGGGCTGGTGGCAATTATGATGGTTGGTTTTCTCATAAATGGAAGAAATATTGGAGGGGGAGGAGACTCAGCACTGGCGAACAATCCTTCTCTGCTTTGTCTTCCCAGCCTCTTCACAAAACAAAGCCATTACCCCTTTGTCACTTAAACACTAAGACCATAAACTCTGTGTGAACTTGATTGTCTTGCAACTCCCATTGTCCACTTGGCTAGGAGAGCAATTCATACCCATACCCACAAGGTAGTTCTTGAGTATAAGAACCTTGGTTTTGATCAGTTCAGGGCAGTCTCTTGCCTTGCTGGACACCATGCTATCAATTTGATTCCTAAACATACCAAACCCATATTCCCGTTTTCCTCACTGCTCTCTAGACCAGTAGTTATCACCCGAACTCAAAAAATCCTCTACCCACACTTTCCTCCCTTTAACTTCAGTTAGTCCTTGTATGAGTGTGCAAGTGTTTGGATCTTTCACATCTGTGTGTGATTTTTCTCAATAAAACACATAGTTAATTTACATTTTTAATTTTCTGGCTGGTTTGTTCCTGCGTGACCCAATAAACATTTGTGGGAAGATCTTGTTAAGTTACCCCCCTCTCACAGGCCGCCTAATTTTGACCTAATGAACTCCCCGTTGTCACATGGAGGTACTGACATTGCAGGTGGATCCCTGACTCACCCACATTTTGGGGCAACATGGGTGTTTCTTGGCAAGATATATTCAGAGGAGGTTTGCCATGGCCTTCCATTGAAACTGAGAGAACGTGACATGCCCAATATCATCCAGTGCATTTCCATGACTGAGCGTGGTTCAAATGCTAGTTTTGCAGAATCCTAGTCCGACACTCAAGCCACTGCCTAAACCAGCTCTCCCTACAGCCCTTGCTATTGTTGTCATCATGTGCCTTCAACTTGTTTCTGACTTATGATGATCCTAAAGTGAACCTATCATGGGGTTTCCTGGGGCTGAGACTGTGTGGCACACCCAAGGTTATCTTGGGGATTTCCATGGCTGAGTGGAGAGGGAAGCCCTGGTCTCCAGAATTGTAGTCCAGCACTGAAACCACCACTCCCGACTTCTGGCTTGGTCAGCACAAGTAGAGTCACCTCAGAATCTCAGCTGGAGCTCCAAGGGGACAGAGAAGTAGCTTTTGGGGGGAATATTGGCAATCAAAGCCTCAGAAGGGGACTCTGGAAAGAGAAGTCCTTGACTACTCCATGGGTGCCTTTTGTGTGTTTTGGAGCTGATGCTTTGAGAAGAGAGAATGAAGCCACAGCTGTGATCACCGACACGTGGCAAAGAAATGCCATCTCTGTATCCAAGAGGAAGAGATTTCTCCTTGGTTGTTTTGCTCACCCATCACCAAACCTCTGAAAGCAAGGTGAATTTAAAAGGTGACTGGTATGGAAAGAAGCATTTCTGAGGTTGGTAAGAGCCCCAATATTGTTGTTTTTGCAGACAGGCACTATGTAAAGTTTGCCTGATCTGCCTTTTGCTGTAACTGGTTGAAATTTTTTCTGCTTTCTCAATAAAACCTTTTTCTATAAAGAAAGGAAAGAAGGACTTTGGTGAGGGGTGCAGAGCATGGTGTGAAGAGTTGGTGTGGAGGTACAAATCAGTCACAACAAGTATTTTTTTTTCCTTTCTTTTGTATCTTCCTATTTGGCATTTTTTAATTTTTCCCTTTTTTTTTTTTAGATTATTGAAAACTACATTTTTCCTTTTTGACTTTTTTGTTCATTTGGAGAGGAAACCCCCCTTTTCCCCTCTGCCCCTGCTAAATGTAAAGAGTAGAGAAGAATAGAGAAGCAAAAGAGTGGAAGAGGAGAGTGGAAGAAAAGAATAAAGGAAGAAGAGAGGAGAGACAAGACCTGAGGTGCCAAAAGAAAAAGAGAAGAGAGACCAGAAGGAAGATTAAAATGAAGGTATAAGGGGACTGGAAAGAGAGAGAAAGGGAGAGAAGGAGGAAAGGGAAAGAAGGGAAATAGATCAGTGGAAAGAAGAAACAAAGAAGGCTTAAGAGACAGAAAGGACAAAAAAAGAATTAAAAAGGCTTCAGGTCTATGATATAAGAAATTTACTGAAACTCACATACTACAAAATAGAAGAGTTTCTGCAGAGGACGGGGTCCTGCATTACCTAATGAAATTTACAGAAGGGATGAGAAAAAGAATATGACATGAACATTAAATTTAATACACTGCATAGTATCATAGAAAAAGTAAAAAAAAAAGTGAAAGAAAATAAAAAAGATATTCAAGTCTTTAAAAGAGAAACCAAAAACCTGAATGTGGAACTGGAGAAGCAATTGGATCATTTCACCATGCTAGAACAGAAGGGGAATCTTGGCCGTGTTTTAGAGATGTCCCCAAGGAACCTATGGAAAATGTTAGAATAAGGATTATTAGAGATCTTGCAAAGAGTCTGGAATGGAATTTGGAAGAAACTGAAGCAGAGACAGATCATATGTACCGAATGAATTCAGCATTTGCAAGAAGAAAGAACTTACCTCGAGATATTATTGTCTAATGTGTTAAAAAGAATACAAGAGATTATATCCTTGATGTATACTATCACAAAGGAATTATGATAGATAGTAAATTAATGATTATCTTGAAGGAAATTACAATGAGACTTCTAAGAAGGAGAAAGGATGACACCTTTTTGGTGGAAAAAATGAAAAAAACATGGAATTCTCTTCAGTTGGGATAAATTGGAAGGAGTGAACCTGACATTTAAATGGGACAGATTTAAAATAAACTCTTTGGAGAAGGCAAAAGGATTTTTGAAAAAGCTGAAAGACAATTGAGAAGAAGTAGGTGAAACTGTAAGGGGTGAATCCTCAGAAGATGATGACAGTCCAATTCAATCGAATGGATCCCCCTGAGATTTGGAGAGAAGGAACTAAATAGAAAAAAAAGACAGAAAAAAGAAAAGAGTTGAAGAAAGAATCAAATACTCAAAAGAAGAAAGTGTCACTTCTGGACTTAAGCAACGCTGATTGAAGAGGAGTTATAAGTAATAAGTGTTGGAAATGTAGTCTAAAAGAAAGGATGTTTTACCATTTATGGTGGACATGTAGAAAGGCTAGGAGATACTGGTTGCAGGTGAATGGGGAAATACAGAAAAACTTGAAATCAAAAATTACATTTAGGCCAGAATGATATCTTTTGCATATATTATGAGGATAAGATGAAAAAGGAAAATAAAATACTATTATTTTATATGTTAACATCAGCAAGAATAACATTTGCAAAATATTGGCAGCAAAAATGCCCCTGAACTAGCCTTCCTTCCTTCCTTCCTTCCTTCCTTTCTTCCTTTGCTGCAAAATATTGGCAGCAAAAATGCACTCCTTTAACACAAGAATGGTTAGGAAAAGTGATGGAAGTGGCTAAAAATAGATAAAAATCTATGCAATCTTCTCTTAAAATTTGGAAACCCTATATATGTTATATGAAGAACAGACTGAGCAATAAATTTCAATTGAGATTTGAGCGTTAGAAGAACAAAAACTCCAATCTTATAGAGTTATACACACACACACACACACACACACACAAAAACATATACACACATACAAAGAGGAAATTCCTTTTCTTCAAAGTGAGGGGATATTATATGGTCGGGCTAAAACAACCAATGTCAGAAAATGCGGAAAGTCGGAGGGTGGAGGGATTAGAGGATGGGTAGTCACAGTGTCTCTCTTCAGTCCTTTCCACACCTTACCTTTTAATGCTGCTGGGTTGGGGTTTTCGTGTGAGAAGGCTTGGAAGGAACGCTCTCACTAGCCTCCTGCTTCAGCTCCACAGCTCCTTCCTGCTCGCACAAGTGCCCTGCCCGCACCCTGCCCCTTCCTTCCACAGTGCAGCCTGCGAGTTGTAGGCTGTGCTGGGGAAGGAAGCGTGACCGGCACAGCTCAGGAGGCTTCGCTTGGCAGGTGGATATGCCCCAGGCCCCTGAGCGATGTGTGAGTGTGTAGCATTTTCGGCTTGAAGCTGAAAATGAAAAAATCCGTGCCCACTTCGCATCAGGCTCTTGAGCATCGTGTAAATGTGAATGCGTCATGCAGACCGCTCCTCACATTTACACGACGCTCCAGGGGCCCTGTCGCTTCCAAAACACCATGTGAAAAGGGTCTTCGTCTTCCCTTTTCAATGGATATTTTTTTTACTTGCTTTATTAGTGCTTCACTCTGTAGACTCTTCTTTTTTACTCTCTTTCTACCTAACTCTTGGATTTCTTCTACTATTACTACTCTTCTTTACTTGTTTCCAGGTACTTTGCTTTCTTTTTTTTCTAACTTTTCTGTTGGTTTTGTTTGTTTTATTTTGTTTTGTTGTGTTTTGCAAAGTAATATTTACATTTCTCTTTTTTTGTTTTCTGTTTTTTGCTATAGTTGATGTATTTCTTTTTAAACTTAATAAAAATACAATAATAATAAAAAAAACAGAAACCACCACACCAGTCTGGCTCGCCACAGGTCTACCCAGATGTAAATTCCAATGAGCTCAATGGTGCTTACTCCCAAGACAGTGGCTGACAGAGCTTGCTCCATGAGGCATCTGGAAAAGTCAGGTGCAAAATAATACTTAAAGCCAAGTTAAGTCAAAAAAAGATGTGTGGGTTAAAAAATTGTGAGTTATAAAACCATTCAGTATTCTATATTTAAAGCAGGGGTGGTCAATGGGAGAAGGCTAGGGGGCTGTGTTGCCCCCCAGGAGAGCTTGGAGGTCTGAACGTCCCCACCACATCTGCTCCTTCTCCCCCCCCCAAAATATTTTCTTTGCCTGCAAAATGCCCACTAGAGGGTACATGGGGCATTTTCACCATGTATTGTGGCTTCACCATGTATTGCCGCACCATTTTAGGCCTTCTGGAGACCATTTTTCATAACAAAACATTAGCAGAAAGAACATAATGTTTATTTCCTTTGTCAAAAATGGCGTCTTCTGGGCCTAAATTTGCCCAGGGAGGATAAAATTGTGGTGGAAATGAGCCCCACCCCTTTTAGGTATTTCAGGATAAATAATTTTTTTAAAAAAAGAATGCCAAAATTGTTTTGACAGAATTGCAGTCCATACTTTCTACAGTCTATCTTGGGGCATTTAGAATGAAATCAGGATGCATTATTTTCCCTGGGCAGACTCAGACTCAGCCCAGGTTAGAAACCTCTTATTTTTTCATACACCAAAGGTCTTTCTTAGACCCATCAGTCGTCTTTTTCAGCAGCCCCTCCACTGAACTAGCCTCCTTCCTTCCTTCCTTCCTTCCTTCCTTCCTTCCTTCCTTCCTTCCTTCCTTCCTTCCTTTTCTCTTTGGCTGCAGGAAACATATCCTTGGAATTAATATCCGTGAATTTACCAGAAAGAGGGGGGAAATGTGGCTTCATCAGCTTACTGCAAATAACAAGATACCTGATGTTCCTGTTCTCCAATATTCATATAGGGTGGGGTTAAGCTGAAAAAAACCAAATCTTGCAAAAGAACTTTCATGGCTCTTGTTTTCAATTATTTTTGTTTTAAACATTGCAGAATAATAAATAATAATAAAGTCTGTCAGTAGCTGTGGATATTGGGGGGGAAATCAGTAGAACTATAATTTAAAGGGAAAGAGTTCCTGGATGGGTGGCTTCATGAGGGGAGAAGACTGCTAGTGACCTAAGTGGCAAAGAAGCATGAGGCAGCTCACAGGAAGAGTCCTCTGGCAATACATTATAGCTCTATTATTTCCCAAGGCAGAACAAAACAGGACAAAATTGTTCCAGCACTCCCTCTTCCCTGCTCAATACAGAACTGGGAAGAAAAGTTTTGAGCAAGTATCATTTGTGGTATTGCACAACATCTTTCCTGATTGCTAAGCATCCCTGTTAAAGCAGAAAGCTTAAGACGTGGGTGTGGGTGAGTATCTTCAAATTGCCTGTTGAGTTATGGCAACCACATGAAACTTTTAGGGTTCTCTTAGGCAAGGAATACCCAGAGGTGATTTACCATTGCCTTCCTCTGAAATACAGCCCACCCGGCAGCTGGAATTCATTGCCAGCCTCTCCTCCAAGTACTAACCAGGATTGGCCCTGCTTAGCTTTCAAGACCAGGATCTGGTGCTCTTGGGATCTCACTCAAGGCAATTCGGGGGTGGGGGGGAGTGGGAGGGAGAGGGGGACAAAATCACCTTTATTTGATGAAGGTTGTGATTGTCTGCTGATCACTCTGCGTTCCTCGCAGCCAATCCCTGCTTCTCTTTCCTGGTGCCTCAGAGAGGGGAGGTGGGATTAAGGAGCTGTCATTACACACCCTTCTGTTTTTCACCCATATTCTCTTTTGTTCTAAAACTGCTGATTTATATAAGAGATAGCTGAGCTCATTCAAGGGGCCATAGGCACTTTTTACAAATTGGCCCTCAAGAGGAGAATCCAGACAATTCAAAAGTCCACTACCAACAATTTGCCCAGCACATTGGTGATAAAGTTGCTTAGATCTGCTGGGAACTTGGACACTATAATTGATACAAATCCTGTGGATGTAACTTTGGTCTCTGCCCAGTGAAAATGGGTATTTTTCAATCAACTTTTCAAGGATGTGGATAGGAGTTTTGAAGAGGTAGGGACCACCAGATGTTTATTAGACTCTTGTCCTTTCTGGTTTATTTAAAAAAAAAAACACAGAGAGAGAGGAGACAACTGAGTGGGTGGAAGGATGAGAGCAATGTCTCACTGAAATGGTAGATTTCCATCATGCTTAATGGAGGTAGTCATGAAATCCTTTGGAAAATCCTTTACAGATCATCCTGTACTGAACAAGTATTGCCAGTATCCAGCATTCCATTTTTGAACAAGGGAGTCACATCGTGATGTCCCAGCTCCAAGAGTTCCTGAATAAAATAGATTATCTGGAGGTACTGTTCTATAGTTATACCACTCCTTCTGGAAGGGAAAACCTAGGAGATGGCGCTGGTAGATCCTTATTTGACCTCTTGAACTTCGGCTCCTGTTTTGATAGTTTTTCATGATCAACAGAGTCAAAGGTTATGCCATAAAATCATAGAATTGTAGAGCTGGAAGAGACCACAATGGCCATGAAGTCCAACCCACTGCTATGCAAGAACACACACTCAAAGTATCTCCAGCAAATGTACATCCAGCCTCTGTTTAAAAACCTCTAAGGAAGGTGACTCCAACACACTCTGAAGCAGAATATTCCACTGCTGGACAGCTCATACCACCTGGAACTTCTTTGTGATGTTGGAATCACTTTTCTTGTATTTAATCCATTGTTCTGTTGTTGCAGAAGAACTGAGACACAAAGACCTCAAGAGCCGGAAAAAGAGTATTTTATTACGCGCGGGCTTTTGGTGGGATCTTTCCCAAACAACCAAAAAGCCCCGATCAAAGGTTACATAGATTCTTATAGGTTCGGTTCACAAAAGCCTCTCCCCTTTGACACTTTGACACATCCCTTGACTTTTAGGCACACCTCCAGCAAACTTGCAAGTCAGCAAACTTTCGTTTCAGCATAAGCCTGTCTCCTTATTAGGACCCTTGTTGATACTTCCGGAAATTCTGCTCAGTACTTTGTGACCTTCTCTGTTAAAAACATCCTCCGCTTCAAGTAACCTTGGCTAGCTCAGCAGAATATTGACCTTTCATCTACATACTTTCCCGTCTCTCATTTCTATTCCTTTTATTAATTATAGTGGAGTATTATATTTCTTAATCTACACAGAAAATTTCTAATAACACAGGTTCGGCTACTACATTCCCCCCTTAAATGCTTAATTTCTCACATTTATAGCATTTCTAACAACCTATTCACAAATTAGCATTTTTGTTAACCATCAGAGCATAAAAGGCAGCAGTTCTACTGGAGGTACTATGTACTATATTAGTAACACATTGATTGAGACAGGGAAAGCACAAACACAGTAGTAAACACAGCTACTACACTGTGTCCTAGTCTCTGGAGCTGAAGAAAACAAGCTTGCTCCATCTTCAACATGACATCCCTTCAAATATTTAAATGTTGCCTTAACTTTCTTTTCATCAGGCTAAACATAACTAGCTCCCTAAGCCACTCCTCACAGAGCATGGTTTCCAGACGTGTCACATGTTCCAGCTTGTCAATATCCTTCTTCAATTGTGGTGCCCAGATGCACTTTATCTGGTGCTGCTGGCGTCGTGGGGGGATCACGCAAAAAGCCTCTCTGGGAGGGAATCTCGTCCCTTGCACTTCCCTCCATACCAGCTCTGTGCTGGACAGAAGGAAGCACAATAGCTCTGCCCCTTCCTTCCGCAGTGCAGCTGGGTACTTTCTTAGGCTGTGCTGGGGGAGGAAGCATGGCCATTGCTCTTCCTGATGTACCGCACACTAGATAAGTGCAGGAGGGATGCGGGAGGAATGCACAATCACATATCATTTTCAGGAAAAACCTGAAAATGATATACTGAGCAGTTGCCATGGGATCTCTATGGGCAATCAAAGTCACATGCAAAAAGGGCCAAAGTATTCCAGGTGAGGCCTAACCAAAGCAGAATAGAGTATTATTCCCTTGATCTTGACATCATACTCCTATTGATGCAGCCTAGAATCAAATTGGCTTTTCTAGATGTCGCATCATACTGTTGACACATGTTCAGCTTGTGATCAACTAAGACCTCTAGAACCCTTTCACATGTATTGCTTTCAAGTCAAGTGTCACCTATTGTATATCTGGACAGTTCTTTCTTTTTTCCTAAGTTTAGCACCCTGTATTTCTCCCTGTTAAAGTTCTTTTTGTTAGTTTTAGCCCAGCTCTCTAATCTATCAGTTTGAATCATGAACCTGTCCTCTGGGGTATTAGCTACCCCTCCTAATTTGATGACTTCTGCAACATGAACATGCCCTCTATTCCATCATCCAAGTCATTGAAAAAGATGTTGAGTAGCATTGGGCACAGAATAGAACCCTGTAGCACCCCACTACCCACTTCTTTTCTGGATGAAGAGGAGCCATTGGTGAGCATCCTTTGGGTTCGTTCATTCAACCAATTACAAATCCACCTAAGAGTAGCATTGTCTTGCCCACATTTACTAGCTTGTTCACAGGAATATCATGGGGAATCTTATCAAAGGCCTCACTGAAGTCAAAATACATTACGTCCATGACATTCCCTTTATTTACCAAGCTAGTAACTCTGTCGAAAAAACAATTTCAGATTAGACTGTTATGACTTGTTTTTGAGAAACTCATGTTGACTTTTTGTGATGATGGCATTCCTTTCTAAATGCTTACAGACTGTCTGTTCAATGATTTTCTCTAGGACATTTCCTGCTATTGATGTCAGGCTGACTAGTTTTGAGTCCTCTTTTTTCCCCTTTTTGGAGATGGGGCAACATTTGCCTCCTCCAGTCTGCTGGGGCCTTTCCTGATATCCAAGAACTCTTGAGGTTTATTGCCAGTAGTTCTGAAATTATTTCTGCCAGTTCTTTTAATTCCCTTCGATGTAATCCATCTGGCCCTGGTGACTTGAATTCATTTTGCCAGGTATTCCTGTACTACCACTGTGTATTCCTGTATTGCCTCTTTACCCATTCTGTGCTGCATTTCCACTGTTACCAGATCTGTTCAATTTTCTCCAGGTTGGACACAGTTTTTCTTTTGGGAGAAGACCAAGACGAAGAAGGTGTTGAGTAATTCTGCCTTTTCTCTGTCCCCTGTTATCACTTCACCATCTTCTTACAGCAGCTCTACCATATCCTTATTTTTCCTTGGTACAGGCATAAACAAAAAAAAACACCTTTTTATTGTTTTAATGTTTTATTCATATTTTAATTTTATTGTTTTATTGTTTTAATTGTTTTTAAATGTATTAACACATAATGTAGAGTTGGCCAACTGGAGATGGTTGGGAGGTTAATATGGCTCCCTGAGGAGGCCTTGGAGGGCCATATTCCCCCATTGCACCTGCTAAAATTTAGTTTTAATCCCAAATACCCTCTAAGGGATGGGGGGCATTTCAGCATGGGCCCTCCTGGGCCATTTTTGGTCCAGGAAAGTACTTTTTAAGTAACAGCAAGTGACTAGAAGCTATTTCCTGTTCACTTCTTGTTTCAAAAAAAAAAAAAGGCTTCTTTTGAGCCTAAATTGGCCCATCTTCTCCAAGGTCAGAATGCCTACCATCCCACTGGAGGGCATTGTGAAGAAAAAAAACTCTTGAAAAAATTTGCTTAATTTTTGTTTGAACCCTGAGGGGGCAGGGATCCTCCAAATGTGGTAAAAATGCCCTCCAATACCCTCCCTGGACATTTTGGGTTTGTTTTCCCCTTCTCCTGACTCCATTTTGGACATCTGGCATATCTTGCTTCATATGTTGTTAACAGTAAAGAAATTTTATCACAGAACTGGAACATCTTGATGAGACCACAGTGTGTCTCTTCCCAGAATAACAGAGTAATCCACCCACTTTCATTAACCAAGAGCTGCCCACTTCAGAGCATAAATTGTGATGACCCACACCTCCCTGAATATCTCTCTGCTTTGTTCTCCTGTGAAGTGTACCTCTAACATCAACAATGAACAAAGTCCTTCTGTTGGGCTTCTCTATTCTGCTCTTCTGCTCTGTGGGTGAGTAAGTAGCTGGCTTGAAGCAACATTTGAAGAAAACAGTTTCTTGGTGAAGAAATCAGTGAGTCACTTCTAGCTGCAGAGATAATCCAGAAGTTTATTTCTATGAGAGAGGGTTGTGTTATTCTGGTCTGTGTTCCTTATTTTTCCTTCTACTCCAATAGCATTTTATTTCTATACCACTTATCAACTAAGTGTTATCTAAGCGGTTTACAGTGTATTTTTAGCTAATTGCTCCCAACAAGCTGGGTACTCATTTTACTGACCTGTGGAAGGATGGAAGGCTGAGTCAACCTTGGAGCCTGGCAGGATTGAACTCACAACCTTGTGGTTGCAGTACTGGCATTTAACCACTGCGCCACCAGGGCTCCATATGAAAGTGCATTATTGGTCTGAGGATCAACAATTCCTCTCTAGAAAAGCTGCTCTGGATATCGAAAGATCTGTCATAGAAGGAAGGGGGAAAGTTTGTTGTCTGCTGTTCAAGAGGGTAGGACCAGGTCTAATGGTTCTTAAGTGACAGTAGCATAGATTTTGCCTGGACATTAGAAGGAAATGTTGATGGTATAGGCTTGCTCTTTGATGCTTCAGAGGACAGAACTACGTCTAATGTTTTTAAGTTATAGGATGATAGATTTTGATGGAATATTAGAAGAAACTTCTTGAAAGTGAGAGCAGTTTAGCAATGGAACCAATTGCCTAGAAAGGTGGTGGGGTCTCCTATTCTGGGTGACTTCAAAAAGAGGCCAGGCAGCTCCCTCCTGGGGATGCTCTGGCTGAAAATGTGCATGGAGCAAGACCTCTTCCATCACTATAGCCCTTTTTGCACTCCATTGTTATAGTGTTATTATTCCACTTTCAACCTCCTATGGAATCCTGGGTTTGGAGTTTAGGCAGTGGCATTTAGAATTCTCAGCCAAAGAACTCTTTGATCTCAATAAATTGCAAACTTTAGAATTCCACAGGATGTTGAAAGTGGAATAATAGTTCTATAATAGTGTAGTACCAAAAGGCCCTATAATTCTGTGAAAAGGGGAAAAGGAAGCTACATCCAAAGTTTGGAACAATTGAAAATGGGGAAAAACAAAAACAAAGCATCTTGTAGTTATTGATGTCCCAGAATATAATTTTTTTCTATAGTGCTATCAGTGCACAAGACACTTTGCAAAGTAAGACAATATCATTCCTGAGCTAAATATTTACAGGCTCCTTTCTTACTTCTTCACAAGGCCTATGCTGCAGCCTTCATAGAAAACAGGCAAAAGATATTTTGATGTGAATGGTTCTATGAAATAAGAATCTGATTTTTCTCAGCCCAGGGCTTATGGTGTCGTCTACATGAAGGACTGAGCCATTCAAGTCCTGCTTACTGCTACACCTGTGGGAAGAGCCAGTGCTTCAAGGAAGCAACGTATCGCAGTAAGTTCCACAGATCCAAAATCAGTGAGTTTGAAGTGGGCTACAACTTCATGTGGGTTCCTTCCAGAGCTTGCAAAAGATATGTTTCTGAACTCACTGTCCGTACTGGCTGGGGTGCATGTGGATTCCGTCATTTGTTGCCTAAAATGTAATTTGTGAAGCTTTGATCACTTCTTCAGTTTCCTTTGCCTGTTTTCTTTGACCCCAATATCCTGCTGTCACTGTTTTTCCCCAAAAGGAATGGGTCTCCTTTTTCACACTCTTCATTTTTCTCACACAGGGAGCCGGTTGTTTATCTGGTCAGCTGGTTGCACCGATCATGCTGACATTGAGTGCAACTCTACAAAATCAAGCAAAACTGGACTTTCTAAAACATATACCTATTGCTGTACCAAAGACAATTGTAATGATGGTGTTCCAAGCCAAATTAGAATGTAGAGTCAGAGCATTTTTCAGAAGAGATGGGGAAATGACAAATACTATCGGTTGTGTTTAATGTTATTCTTCCCTGATTCACTCATACTCCTTTCAGAGAAACATCACTCTGGTGATTAGCCATTCCTAATGTTCCTACACCTGAACCTTTACATTCACTCACGGTCTATCTGGTTTCCGTTTGATTCTCAAGATTTCTTCCTCTCGTAAAGCGGTGACAGAGGAAATGGTAAATATGTCTCTATAAAGACTAAGCAGGTATCATTATATTTGTTCCTTCCATCCTGTCTCCACCACTGGTCAAATTTAGAGTGTGATCTTGGTAAAGGAATTTGCCTTTATTAGGCTTTGCTTACTTTCCTCTGTATTAATATCATGAACCTTCTTGACACTTTTTATTTTGAAAAAACCTATAATTTTAAAAAGAGAGACAGCATGTTTGTCTCTTTCACCCCAGATCCAAGAATATGAAACCTAGGCCCTTTCCGCATGTGGAAGGGGAAATGGGGGAAAAGCGCCAAAATGGAGCTTACTGGCAGCCAGGTAAGTCCATCGCCATGCGGAGCAGTGCAAACTTGCTGCTCCACAGTCCTCCAGTGTCCAAAATGGCGGCTTCCAGCTGGCAGAGGTTCTCCACTAACTGGAAGGCTCGCCAGCCGGAAGCCCGCCCCCGGCAGATCTGCAGGCATGCACTAGTGCGCACTTGGAAACCTGCACCGGAGCCCAGTGACAGAGCTGCAGAGGGCTGCGCACTCCGTGCTTTTTAAAAAGCTCTGAAAAGAGGTTTTAAAAAACACACAGCGCCGCCAGTTCCAGTCACTTCAGAGTGGATTGAGGTGCGGAACTACGAAAAGTAGTCCGCCCCAATCCACTCCACAGTGCAGACGACCTCTGTGGGAGGTCGCTCTGCACCGTTTTAATACCCCAGTGCGGAAAAGGCCCTAAATAACTGAAACTTGCCATGCGTTCTAATAGACTCCTAGTGCTGTCTGCCTTGAGGTTAATTTTTTTTTAAAAAAAATGACCAGAATTAAATTTACATTTACAGATGTGTTATGAGTTATGTATCCATAACTGATCCATATTCATGATCCCTAAATAGTCACAATTGTGGCCCCACTGCTGTGATTCATTTTTTTTAAATAATTTTATTCACATTTCAAGAGATAAAACAAACAATAATTTCTGCAATGTTTAAATGTAATGTTATTCCTTCTTCCTTTCCTTTCTGGATTACAATTATTGATATTCCCTCTATTTATTATACCACGTATCGCAATAAGATGTTAATAATGTAAGATTTATTAGTTCCTGCTATATATCTCTACTTTACTTGTTACATGATATTTCCTTAACTGTTAACTGTATAATAATTGTTATCATGCCACTGCTGTGATTCTAACTTCCCTTCCCAAACCTGCTGGGCTTCAGCCACACCAAAAGAAGGAAGGAAGGAAGGAAGGAAGGAAGGAAGGAAGGAAGGAAGGAAGGAAGGAAGGAGGAGGTCTGTTTTGATGGTGAATGGTGTATGGGTGGGTGACATTTCTACGCCATCCTGACAGCCATTGAGGCTGTGACAATCAGAAACAGGTTTCTGTGTTGCAGCCTCCATTCCTGAAGGAAGAGGGTGGAAATGGCATCTGCCCACACCCAGATAACCAGCAGAATGGGCCTCTTACTCTCATTGAGGCTCATGCTGGTAAAGTAGGTTTGCGGAGGGGTCAGGATAGGAGATATTGTGTAGTTGTTCAAATACAATTTTTCCAAAGTTAACGCAAATATGACAAGTAGCACATGTATACGTGTAAGCCTGAGTAGAGGGAATAGTTCTCTTGTTCTGTTGCTTGTAAAGCACTGTGTAGAATGATGGTGCTCTATATATGAATAGTGATTAGTGAATAGTGTTGTCTTCAGTCATTAGATGAGGGACTCGTCAATTTTTCTGTAATCCCCAGTATCTATTTCAGTTACTAGGTGGGAGATGTTCCTAAGCACCACATCTCTTTAGAGAGGAATAGATGAGCCTGAAAAAAATCATGGCTTTTCTATAGTCAAAAGGAGCCCAAAGGCCTGCCAAAATCAGCAGCCTTTGAAAGAGTCATAGACTCATAAAACTGGAAGAGACAGAAAGGACCATTGAGTTCCACCACTTGCACCATCAAAAGCATTCCCGACAGATGACCATCCAGCCTCTGTTTAAAAACTTCCAAAGAAGGAGATTCCACCCCACTCCAAGGTACTGTATTCCACTGTCAGACTGCTCTTATCATTAAGAAGTTCTTCCTGCAGTTTAGACGGAATCTCTTTTCTTGAAGTTTGAAGCCATTGCTCCATATCCTAGTTTCTGGAGCAGCAGAAAACGGACTTTCTCCATCCTCCATATGACAGGCTAAACATAGCCAGCTCCCTAAGCTGTTCCTCATAAGGAATAGTTTCTAGGCCTCCTACCGTTTCAGTTACCGTCCTCTTGCCTCTCTTGCTAAATGCTTTAGTACTAACACAAACAAACAAGGGGAATGTATTTGCAATTTCATTGCTAAGAAGCTGGTACTGTCTGTCTTTGCCATACCCTGTTTCCCTATACATTATCAATACCTGTCAAGAATGTTTTATAAACTTGTTCCAAGGATTCTGACATGCACAGCTACATTTTCTTTCTCTGAAAATTTTATGAGGAAAAAAAATCCTATTTCAGTTGTTTTGTGAGCTAAAGAGGTGTCTTCCTTTCTCTTGGCCCTCTCACCTGTCAAGTCCTATAGGAGAAGTCTGCAATGGATTTCTAAATAAACTGATTCTTTTTTCTCGGCCTTATTGTTTGACTTCTCTGGGAAGTAGGAGACGAATTTGCAAGTTTCCTCAGGGCCTTTCTGCTTGAGATGCTGAGGGGACACTGACAGTCAGAAGAGACCCATCTTTAAGATATGTAGGACTGGTAATGAGTATCCCAGGCTTGGGGACAGAAGAATAGAAAGTACTAGGAAAAATGGAAAAACTATCTGACCAAATATATGCCAGTCTTTTCCTTTTCGATATAGAAGAAGGGGGAAAAGGTAATCAGATAACATTTATAGAGAGTAGAAACATACACCAGACATTAAAACTCTGGAAAAATAACATCTTGAGTGGTTGCCAGAAGGATATCATTTTATACTTTCAGTGTAGGTACTTATCGAGGAATGTCCAGAATTGAGGTGGCATCCCATAGAAGGCTTTCCCCTGGATACAGTGACTTCATGTCTGAAGATCAGGGAATTTGCAAAATAGTCTCAGTGGAAGATTTTTAACACAGAGACGACATCATGAGGGATCAGGTAGTCATTTAGGCAGCCAGGTCAAAGCACATTTCAGCTTTACAGGTCAAAAGCCAGCACTTCTAGTATTACATCTTTGGTTTGAGATCTTTACCTATCTTGGAATTCATCCATGTTGATCAGAGAAAATGGAAGAAAAGAAACCATATCTCATTTGGGATAGTTCTGGTAGTCCAGCTTGGTGATTCTGAGCATAGACATGGGATCTCTGACTGCAGTGACCTGGAGTGGGTGGAGGGAACAATGTGGGGAGGGTATCTTAGTGTCTCAGGAAAAGGGAAGGGTAAATGGCCACAGAGACTTATTCAGAAGTTCGCCCCCTGACTTGGTGGCAAAAAAGAAGTACAAGCAATTAATCTGAAGAGTTGGAAAGGACAAAGAAGATTGGGAGAAAATCACCCTGAAGCCAAGGAACCGTACGTCTCTCATCTTCCATCCCATCTTCTGTTCTCTATACACATCCAAATAACTGAAGTGTACCAGTGCTGCCTTAATATGACAATGGGTGTCGATATGACTTTCTGTTCTTCTGCCACTTTTTTTTTCTTTACAAGGCAATAGGAAGGGTGAATGTTTGCTTTGTTGGGAGAAAGGGTGATGGGAGCGGGAGCAAGGAAGGAAGGTGCACACATTCCTCAACCACTCACTGAGGCAGGAAAAAGGAAGATATTCATATTTTTTCCTGCTTTCATGAGGGTCCAGAAACCCCTCACAAAAGTGTAGGGTGAACTGTAGAGTATATAGCAGGACCTGGTAGCACAATCATGTATCATCAAAAGAAAGTACAGGAAGATTTAGCCCTCCTGCCATTTTGGGCATGTTTGGATAGAGATTACTTAGCCACAAGTTCATGAATTAATTATTTCAAATTGGACTACTGCAATGTGTCATGCAGCAATCCACTGCTAAAGCACACCTGAGACATGAGCCATTTCCTCACTGCACTGTTATAGTGTTATTATTCCACTTTCAGCATCCTATGGAATCCTGGGGTTTGCACTTTGGGGAGGGGCATTTAGAATTCTCAGTCAGAGAACTCTTTGGCCTCAGTAAACTACAAACCCCAGAATTCCACAGGATACTGAAAGTGGAACAATAGCACTATAACAGTGTAGTGCGGAAATGGCCATGGTCATGTAACCTCCGTTTAAAACATCAACCACTTCCTCACTGAGACTATTCCACTATCAAAACAGCTCACATTGCAGAACATTTTTCCTAATGCTTACCCAGAATCCCATTTCTCATAGTCTGAATTTTGGTGCTATCATTCGGATCAAGAGAAAACAAGCTCACTCCATCTGTGTGACAGCCTTTAAGGTGATTCTCATATCATGGAATCATAGAATAATAGGGTTGGAAGAGACCACAAGGGCCACTGAGTCCAACCCCTGCCATGCAGGAACACACACTCAAAGCACCCTCAGCAAATGGCCATCCAGCCTCTGTTTAAAAAAGAAACTCCATTCCACTCAGAGGCAGCATATACCACTATTGAACGGCTCATACCACCAGGAAGTTCTTCCTGATATTGAAATCGCCTTTCATTTATTTAATCCATTGTTCTGTGTCCTAGTCTCTGGAGCTGAAAAAAACAAGCTTTCTCCATCTTCAACATGATGTCCCTTAAAATATTTAAACAGGGCTATCATGTCACCTCTTAACCTCCTGTTCACCAGGCAAAATATACCTAGCTCCCTAAGTCACTCTTCATCGGGCATGGTTTCCAGACCTTTCACTATTTTGGTCACCATCCTCAGGACACATTCCAGCTTGTCAATATCCTTCTTCAATTGTGGTGAGGTATAACCAAAGCAGAATAGAGTGACATTATTACTTCCCTTGATCTCTACACTATACTCCTATTGATGTAGCCCAGAATCACATTGGAATTTTTTAGCTGCCACATCACAATGCTGACTCATGTAGAGCTTGTAGTCCATTAATACCCCTAAGTTCCTTTCACAAGTACTGCTTTCAAGACGGGCATCATCCATCCTATGACTGTGCATTTCATTCTTTCTTCCTAAGTGTAGTAGCCTATATTTCTCCCTGTTCAAAGTAGTCTTGTTGCTTTAGCCCAGCTCTCTAACTTGTCAAGGTCATTTTGAATTCTGACCCATGTTGACTTTTACTGATCGTGACATTCCTTTCTAAGCTCTTACAGACTGTTTGCTTAACAGTCTGTTCTAGCATCTTTCCTGGTATTAATGTCAGGATGGTAGTTGCTTGGGTCCTCTTTTTCTGTCGTTTTGATGATGGGGACATTTGTCGTCCTCCAGTCTGGTGGGACTTCTCCTGATCTCCAGGAACTCTCAAGGATTATTGCCAGTGGTTCTGAAATTACTTCCACTAGTTCTTTTAATATCCATAGATGTAGTTTATCTGGCCCTGGTGACTTGAATTCATTAAGAGCAGCCAAGTAGTCTTGTACTACCTCTTTACCTATTCTGTGCTGCATTTCCCCTATTACATCATCCATTTTCTCCAGGTTGAACACTGTTTTCTTTTGTTTTGACAAAACCAAGGCAAAAAAGACCTTGAGTAGTTCTGCCTTTTCTCTGTCCTCTTTTACTATTTCTTCATCTTCTCCTCACAGTGGCCCTACCATCTCTTTGTTTTTCCTTTTCTTATTGACATAAACAAAAAAGCTCTTTTTATTGTTTTTAATCCCTTCAGCATGCCTGAGCTCATTCTGTGGTTTAGCTTTTCTGACTTTTTCCCCACACGTGCTAGATGTTTGTCTGAATTCCTCTTCTGTGATTTCCCCTTTTTCCATTTCTTGTACATGGCCACTTTAAATCTTGGTTCAATTGAAAACTCATGTGAAAGTCCTTTAGACACCTCCCATTTTTCCTCCTCAATGGAATCACCCCTTAGTCATTCTCTCCATCAGGCTTAACACTTCCATTGCTCTCAACCATACTTCATAGGGTTTTTCTTTCTTCCAGACCATTCACCATCATGGTTTCCCTCCTCTGGACTTGGTCCAGCATGTCAATATTCTTCTTAAATTTAGATGCCCAGAATTGGACACAACATTCCAGATGAGGCAGAAACAGAGTCAAAAGACCCTATAACTGCCCTGGATCTGAATGCTATTGATTTGTTGATGAAGCCTTGAACTGCCTTGGCTTCTTCTTTTACTGCTGCTTCACTACGTTAATTCCCGTTAAGTTTGTTCTTTATCAAGACCCCTAAATTTGTTTTCTCTGTATTGCTGTCAAGCAAGCTGGCACCCATCTTATATTATATTATAGAATCTGGGAGTTTCCAATGTGTGTAGGAAGAGAAGTGAGGGGTTGCTGTTATTGCAACTGGAGAGTGATGGGGGGGAGGTTAAAACTCAACTGAGTGGTTGCTGTTGTTGAGCTTGGAGAGAGGTGTGAGGAAGACGGAGAAGAGAAGTGGGGGGAGGCACTGGTAAATGGGAAGCTGCTGGTGGTATCTCTAAAAACAGGTGGAGTTTTGATAGTATGAGTATCTAGGAGAGGAGTGGTGATGCCAGCTGAAGAGGAGAGAAGTTCAAACTTGCAAATTTGTGAAGTCAAACTTGCAAAGATGAAGGGCTGACTGTATTGCTTGCTCGTCAGAAAGCCACCAGGATAGATATGCTGACTCTGCCAGCCATGAGAGAATGGGCTGTAGCTTCCTCCCAGGGGACACAACACTTCATGAGACCTCGCATTCATATATGTGGAAGACGCTGTACTATACTCATCTGTAAATGTTTGCACAATTGCTACTTAGTCATGATTGTGGCACTATCAACACAATCATAACTCCCCCTCCCCCCATAAGGAGAAGGAGGTCCATTCTGCCAGCTATTGAATCATGGGTGAATGACGGTTCTATTGGGTTTTGGCTAAGTATTGTTAACCAAGCATAGTTAGCAGGATTATGGCCCTCAATATTAATAACTCTCCTCTTCTAGTGTTCCAGCTTGTGAGTTGGCAGGTTGTTTCATGGACGAAGCTGGAGACATCCACTTGGAGGTGTCAGTGAATACCATGGGAAGGGAATAGTCGAATCAAAATGGGCATGTTATGCTGATTGTTTCTTTTGCAGAAAAGGGCACTGTTGGTCCATCATAATTACTAAGGCCCTTTTTGCATGGCATTTGCCATGCGAAAGGGCCCCTCGAGCATTGCGTGAATGTGAGGAGCGGTCCACATGAAGCACTCACAATCACACAACACTCCAGGGTCTGGCAGGCACCACTCAAGCACTTTTTCATTTTCGGCTTTGAGCCAAAAATGGTGCATGATCACGCATTGCTCCGGGACCTGCACACACTTGCCGTGCATGCAGAGCTCTGGAGTCGAGGCGTTCACGCTTCCTGCCCCCATGCAGCCTGGAAAACTCCCAGGCTGCACTGCGGAAGGAAGAGTCAGGGCTCTCGTGCGAGCAGGCGGCAGCAGCTCCATGAAAAGGTGCATTGCAGAAAGGGCCTAAGCAGAAAGACTACCCTGTATGATTTTTTAAAATAAAGCATTCATTCATGACATTGTAACCCATGACAGGGTGATATGCACAACTCATAGTAATCTTATTTCAGAATATAATAACCTGTAGGCACCAGACAAGTGCCAAGTTCTTCTTGGCTCCTTGAACAACAATAACAACAACAACAACAATAATAATAAATAAAATTTGTTTGTTACTCACATCTCCCCAAGGCTTGAGGTAGGGTACATCATAGATACAACTAAAAACAAATTGTAACTAAAATATATTAAAATACAAAACCATTTAAAATACAATCATCTAATTAAAATATATTATAATTAAAGTACAATTAAACTAACATTATAGTTAAAAGTACAATTAAAAGTATACTTAAAAATAGATTGCATAGGCCTGCCAGAAGAGATAGGTCTGTAGCACTTCTTTGAATTCAGATAGTGTATGTTGCTGTTGAATCTTTCCCAGCAGGTCATTCCTCAGTGGCTGATGAAAATGTCTTCTGGGTGACTGCTGCTAATCTAGTTCTGGTCAGTTTAAGTAGAGGGCCCCCAGAGGACATGGATGGTGGATGATGGGCATTACACAAAAACCTCGGTAGCACCTCCCTCCAGCACTGAGCTCTGGCAAAACAGTTTACCAGAGTCAAGTGTTTGAAAAATCACCATGCAGCAGAGTTTTACTTACACAGCTTAGAAGCGTCCCAGCAGAGTATTAGACATTCGCAGCCAGGAAAAATACTCCCACGCAATGTTATCTTCCAACAGGAGGCTTTTACTTTCCAGTTAAGATACATACATACATATATATATATATATATATATACATACATACATATACATATACATATACATATACATATACATACATACATACATACAGTCCTCCAGTGGAGTATCAGTATTCCACAGCATGCCAAGATATGAATCCAACATAGCCTCCAGCCACTCTTTCAGACATCAAGAGAGAACAGTTGGCTAGAACACATCCCCTTATATACATACATTTCTGATGCAACTTCTAGCCAACCTTGCTAGATCCCATGTATGTTGCAACCTTCTTCCCTGGTTACACACCCCAGTTACTCAAGCAGGTATTACATGGGATCGTATCATCCACTGTCTTCCCAGGTGCAAAACTTTAATATATATCATGTACATTTTATTTGGACTTAGGCTCTGTCCAACCTTTCCTCACACATACGAGGCAGATTGCACTCTTCTCAGCCCAGGACCTTTAGGATCATTTGACAGGGATATGAGAAAATGGTAAAAATTTCTTGCTCTGTTTTTGGAAGCCACCAGTGCTTCAAGATAGCATTTTATTCATGTAAGTTACAAGAACTCCCAAACAATCAATGAGGTTACAGTGGGCTGGAACATCATGCAGGTCAATGGTTTTTATCTTTTTCTAAAAAAAAAAAATGAAGTTCATATAAATCTGAAAATTGTTTAAAATTTTGCAATTGTGTTTGCAATATTCATTTATAAGTGGCCCCTCATAAAAACCCAAGGAAGTAGTGCTGCCACAGAAAATATTTTCCTGATGGATTCTGTCCTAGGTTTAAAAGCAACAGTGGAACAACTCTGGCAGGTCATTGGGAGAGAAATCCAGGCCCTACTCAGCAGAATGAACAAGACGAACACAAAACAGAGCAGGGAAAGCTTCCCTTCTATCAGCACAAATGAAATGATCAACATTAGCATCTTATGAGTGGGGAGCACCATAATACCTCTAGATTCAGAAGCTAAAAATACCTAATTGCAAAACAGAATTAGTGAGTATAGATGATCTGCTTTCCTGAACTGTATGCATTGATTCACAAGACAGAAGTGCAAGGTGCTGCCTGCATCGCCACCAATTGTCTTACCCCATATTATGGATGACTCGGGGGTCCACTCACAATGCCATTATCTCTGTGAAAAGGTAGGGAATTATTAATTCAAAATAGGAGACCTGTGAGAGGAAGGTAACCTAAAGAGATATTTTAAAGTTATGTTTTACTAGTACTTCTGCAGGGAAGAACCAGCCAGCAATCCAAAAGCAAGCTTAATTGTGTTTTATTGGGGGAATTGCAATCACACACACAAGATCCAAGCAGTCATGCAACCACACAAGGCTAACTGAAAGAAAAAGGAGGAAAGTTTTGGACAGTGAGATTTCAGGGTGAAGTGGGTGATATTTACCAATCCAGAAGAGCACCAAAGAAGCAGTGATGTGGCTTAGATGCAAATCTAAGGACAGTGCACAGTTGGAAATCAGTCCAAAAACAGGGGGCTAAAATAGTTCTGCCTAGAGGGCCTAGGTATTAATGGCTCCCCAGCCAAGTAAACAATGTAAACAAGTAAACAAAGTGGACAATGAGGTACAGAATGGGCTAGTGGCCTTAGTTTTAGGTGACAAAGGGCTAGTGGCTGTTCTGATAGCTTGGTACTTGTTCAGACAGCTTTGAGGACAAAGGAGAGGTTTGCTCAGTCAGAGGCAAAAGGAGTTAAGACAATCAGTTGTCTTGTGGTAATCTTTCCAACATTATTAACAACTCAAAGGATGAATTGTTAAGGTGAACCACAAGCCTATTATCTCTGGCATTTCCTGGTGATTTCCTGACTACAGCCTGGCTACACTGGAGGTTTCATCTGACCTAATTCTCAATGCATGTGTTTAGCCAGCCTTTTCCTCTTATCCAGCCTAGCCATATAGCCATAGCAGAATATGTTTTATATAAATGCCAATTAATATATTTTACCAATTAAATTATATTTTACCCTGGGCACCCCAATTCAAGAAGGATATTGACAAGCTGGAGTAAGTCCAGAGGAGGGCGACCAAAATGGTGAGAGGCCTGGAAGCCATGCCCTATGAGGATAGACTTAGAGAGCTGGGTATGTTTAGTCTGCAGAAGAGGAGGTTAAGAGGGGACATGATAGCCATGTTTAAATATTTGAAGGGATGCCACGTAGAGGAAGGAGGGGACTTGTTTTCTGCTGCTCCAGAGACCAGGACAAGGAGCAACGGATTCAAGCTGCAGGAAAGGAGATTCCACCTGAACCTCAGGAAGAACTTCCTGACAGTCAGGGCTGTCCGGCAGTGGAATCTGTTGCCTCGGAGTGTAGTGGAGGCTCCTTCCTTGGTGGTTTTTAAGCAGAGGCTTGATGGCCATCTGTCGGGATTGATTTGAGGGTGTTCCTGCATGGTAGGGGGTTGGACTGGATGGCCTGTGTGGTCTCTTCCAACTCTGAATTTCTATGATTCTATGATATCAAGGTGTCGGTGTTTATGGTCTGGTAACACTACTGTGGCTGTGCTGTTGCTTCTGGAAATCCTTTACTGAGTATGTCTTGTTACCCTAAATGCATGGGATTCCATGAAGTCTTCCATCAGAACCCGTAATTTAGGGTAAAAATGAAGACTTAATTAACTAAAATTAAGAAAGCTGCAAGAAGAGACAGGACTTTTTCACCAATGTTTACAAGGCAACTGCAATAAAATCAGCCAAGACTGATAAATTATTTAGCATGTCCTTTATTGGGGAAAAGTCAAACAAGCACACAAAGATTGACACTCCTGCACACACTCACACAAGGCTAACCGAAAGACAGGGAGGAAAGATGGATAGTGGAGAAAAAGCAATATTTACTGTTCCAGAGAGAGAGAGATGAAGAAAATTAGTGTGGCTCAGGCTTGTGCCCAAGGACAGTACAATATCAGGAATCAGAGTGACAGAGTGGATGCCTGCAATTCATGTACCTCAAGGAGGTACACAAAATTGGTGTCTCTTATACCCAAAAACTTACCCTGAAGGCATTAAGTGTAGGGGACTCTCTGCCTGGGCAAATAATGGAGGTTGCAGAGTGGACAAAAAGTGGCTGGAATGGGCTGATGGCCCTAACATGTGAAGGAAATATGTTGATGATTTTGGCAGTAAGGTAACAAAGACACTGATGGCTTTATGCTGGGTCTGTGTTGAGGACAGGGAAAAGGGGTGATATGGAAGATGCTAGGAAGGAGGACTTGGGAAGGTTTCAATAGGAAATGCACACAACAAGGGCGCTTACTGGCTGTGCATGGGCTTGACTATAGTTCTCATTGAGAGGATTAGCTTACAGTCTTTAAGTCAGGCTTTCCTGGCTAATTCTCAGTGAACATACAACCCAGCAATGCTAAGGTTACCTTTAGCCTGCTTTCCAGCCAGTGTTGCTTCTCCACATGGCCTTTCAGCCATAAGTGTGTATAATTTATATTTTATGCCAATTGTATGTGCTAGTTAATATATTTTGCCAATTAAACCATATCAAATCGGGGGATGTGCACACTGGTTAGCATCTCGTCCAGTGGGGAGCTCCATAAGTACCCCTTTATGGAACCAGGGGAAAACTGCATCCCAATATGACCCAGGAAAGGAGCAGCCAGTGAACTTGAGCCAGAGATTTAAACTCATTGGCTGATGCTAAGGACCTATCCAAGGCTGCACAGGCTGCATGCAGCCTGCCGGGAAGCTGGAATTGTCTTCCCCCAGTGCTCCAGCCATGG
The DNA here is from genome assembly GCA_948474755.1 of Ctenosaura bakeri. Taxonomy (NCBI): domain Eukaryota; kingdom Metazoa; phylum Chordata; class Lepidosauria; order Squamata; family Iguanidae; genus Ctenosaura; species Ctenosaura bakeri. The sequence goes on along the minus strand of CAOLHI010000006.1, from coordinate 1,681,003 downwards.
TGACAACTGCATGTTGCTCCTTCTGCCCCAATCCACAAAATTGCTACCCAGTAAGTTTACACAGCTGCATTTTCCATAGTTTTCCTTGGCAGCATGTGGATTTATCAGCCAGGCAACGTGGAAGCAACAGCCTCCACAGAAAGAGTAAAACCAGCTGTCTTTCATGAGAAAAAAAGACTCTTAAAAGAGAAGGCAGCGGAATTGTCTACACACTAACACCATCTAGTGGTCTCTGGTTTTATAGCATCCCAAGTGTAAATGTTTGATGAACTGAATTTGTATACATTGAAAAGATTGCAACAGAGGGATAAAAGGCTGTGTTAGCTGTAACATAAGGGAACCTGTCCTGAAGGAAGATATTTGATTACAAAAAAAAAAAAATCCAATTCACTATCAAGAGGACTCTGAAGCTTCGTGTAAGCCATGCAAAATGGGACTTTTGGCATCCTTTTCCCTATGGAGGAGAGGGGAGCTACAACAACAGCTTTTTTCTAATATCTCATCACACACAATTTAGCTCATCTTCCAATTCTTTATAATATGCATCTGGGCCTGGTGCTTATCCATATTTGATCTTCTCAATCACTTCAATAAGTTCCATAATTATCACAGGCCCATTCAGGCTTTGCTTTTGTTCCAAGCAGAGGTTGTTCAACTGGGGTTTATCCAAGTAGTCTTTCATTTCTAAAATTTTCTCATCACTCCTTGAATAGAAGTCTCTGTAATATTCTACAAAGGTGTTTTAATATTTTCAAATTGTCCATTACAAACTGATCTCCCTTCCTGAGTTTGGTAACAATTTTCTTATCCTTTCCTATATCAACTTGGAGGAAAGTCACTGTTCAGGTGTATTTCTCAATTCAAAATTATTTTGCTTACGATGTAATAGTTTGGCATTTACTGACTGGACTGTGAACAATGCGAAGTGCTGTTGGAGTAACTTAAATTTCTTGTTGAGTCTCATTATCAAAATTTTCCCTCTGCTTTTCCTTCAAATTCTGTATTTCATCCCTCAACTCCATCTTTTCAGGATCATTTTCTTTCCTCTTCAGTCTAGAACCATATTTGATGGTGTGGCTCTGTAGCATTTCCAGCAATTCACAGAGGGTACAATGGCTCCCCAGGGGACCTTGGATGACTGCATTCTACTGTTGTCCACCCCACTCCATTTTTAACAAGTATTCCCCCCAATACACTCCGGGGTTGTGTGTAGAGGGAATTTGCCCCCCCCCCTCAATGCACCCACCAATATCTTTTTCTCCTTGCAAATAAATCCACAGTTCTGGTCCATTATCCCTTGTAACATTCCTTATGTCTATTTCTGAATATTTATTTGAATGTATATATCCCATCCTCTCTCCAAGACTTTCAGGGCAGCATTAAATAGAACAAGGTCACCAAATTTAAAACAATGTAGATTGGAATCCTGTTGGAATTTGCTTACTTTTTTAAAAATGTTTTTGTTGTGTACCATAATGACAACAATATATAGAATTGTCTCCTTTCAACCTAGAAACCTACCAGAGTTTTGAAATGCTGCTCTCTCTGTTTCTCCCTTCCACCCTCCCAACCACAAGTCTTGAATTAATGAACCTACTCCATGACAATCAGCTTGAGTGGAATTTTTCTTTGTATAATCCTCAGTTTTCACAAATCTTTCCCCCTGCCAAAACAGGGGACAAGTGTCTTCTTCAGTGGGCTTCCATCTGTGGGATTTAGAATTGGGCAGTTCTGCAATGTCTGTACCCAGTAAGGGGCTGCTGTCATGTTACTATGTAGGAGATAAAGCAACATAACTGATGGAGGACAAGGTTCGCCAGCTGGAGGCACGAGTTTCTGATCTCCACCTTATCAGGGAAGGGGAGGAGTTTTTGGATAGGGAAGAGAAGACCTACCGGAACTCCAAATACACGGAGGAGCTGCCAGATCAGGAAGCCAGTACACAGCGCCAGGAAACGGAGGCTTGGGCAAATGTCACACGGAGGAGTAAAAGGACCAAAAAGGTAACAGAGACTCTTAACCTACACAATCGCTTTGATGTACTTGGACTTACAGACAAAGAGGAGCACTACGCAGAGGGAACAGAATGTGAACAAGAAAGAATCCAACATCGGCAACGGGAACTAGATCAACGCTCCCAGCCTCAACAGAATGCTCAGGCAGTCCTGGTAAAACACGCTTATCGAGGAGCCCAGGGGAAGCCTCAGAAGAGGCGAGTTCTGGTTGTTGGGGACTCTTTGCTAAGAGGAACTGAAACAGCAATCTGCAAAATGGACAAGCTCAGTCGAGAGGTCTGTTGTCTTCCTGGGGCCAGGATCAACCACGTAACGGAGAGGCTAACCAGGCTAGTCAAACCCACTGACTATAAGCCCCTCATTTTGGTTCATGTCGGAACCAATGACACTGCGAGGAGCAGCTTAAACCACATTGCAAAGGACTACGAGCGTATGGGGACGAAGCTTAAGGACCTTGGTGCACAGGTGGTCATTTCGTCTCTCCTCCCTGTTCAAGGATACGGCGCACGTAGGGAAAGGGCAATAGTAGAGGTCAACAACTGGCTCCGCACATGGTGCCGCCAACAACGGTTTGGGTTTTTGGAACATGGCCTGAATTTCTATGAACATGGGCTTCTGGCGAGGGATGGGCTGCACCTCACAAAACTTGGCAGGAATGTTTTTGCTAACAGTCTTGCAAGGAAGATTAAGAGGTCTTTAAACTAAGTCCCACTGGGGAGGGAGACAATATTATTCAGGGCAAGGACTCAGAGAACACAGGGGGGAAAGGCCCAAACGATACTGGACAAGTAGTACAAGCGGCCAATGGCGGGAGGAGTAGAATCAATAGTACAGGACTTGCAGGAAGGGCCCAGGGACTTAAGTGTCTCTACACTAATGCAAGGAGTATGGGAAACAAGCAGGATGAGCTTGTACTCCTAGTACAAGAAAATAAATACGATTTGATAGGCATCACTGAGACCTGGTGGGATGAGTCTCATGATTGGAATACAGGAATAGAGGGGTATAGCCTATTTTGTAAAAATAGACCAAACAAGAAAGGAGGAGGAGTAGCCTTGTATGTCAAGGATGTTTTCACCGGTGAAGAGATCTAGGACTTAAACCCAGAAAGCCAGGTAGAGAGCATTTGGGTAAGAATTAAGGCAGCGAGAAACAATAGGGATATTCTGGTGGGGGTTTACTACAGACCTCCAACCCAGGCTGAGGACTTTGATGACGCCTTCCTCAACCAAATGACTGCACATTCAAAGAGGAGAGATACAGTAATAATAGGAGACTTCAATTACCCGGATATATGCAGGCAGTCAAACTCTGCCAAGACAGCAAGGTCCAGCAAGTTTCTTGCTTGTCTTGCAGACAACTTCATGGTCCAGAAGGAGGAAGAGGCCACAAGGGGATCAAATATTCTAGATCTGGTCTTGACCAACAGGGATGACCTTGTGAATGAGGTAGAAGTGGTTGGATCTTTAGGGGGGAGTGACCATGCCCTGTTGGAATTTGGCATTCAGTGGGAAGGAGAAGATAAGGGTAGCCAGACACTCATCTTAGATTTTAAAAAAGCGGACTTCTGTAAACTTAGGGAGCTGCTGGCTGGAATTCCATGGTCAGGAATAGTGAAAGGGAAAGGAGTTCAGGAGGCATGGGAGTTCCTTAAAAAGGAGATACTGAAGGCACAGTCTAAAACAGTGCCATTAAGGAGGAAAAATGGAAGGCATCTGAAGAAACCAGAATGGTTGACTAAAGAACTCTCAGCTGAGCTAAGTGTTAAGAGAAACACGTATAGGAAATGGAAGAAGGGGGAAACCACCAAAGAAGAATTTAAGCAAATAGCTAGGAGATGTAGGGAGGAAGTCAGAAAGGCTAAAGCACAGAACGAACTTAGGCTGGCCAGAGACATTAAAAACAATAAAAAGGGTTTTTTTAAATATGTCCACAGCAAAAGGAAAAAGAAGGAGACAGTAGGGTCGCTATGCAGAGAAGATGGCAAATTACTCACAGGGGGGAGAGAAAAGGCAGAGCTACTTAACACCTTCTTTGCCTCCGTATTTTCCCAGAAGGATACAAGCACTCAACCTGGCGGTTGGGGAGCAGGGGAGGAAGCAGAGGAAATGAGGCACATAATAAGTAGAGAGGTGGTACAGGAATACCTGGCCACATTGGATGAATTCAAGTCTCCAGGGCCAGATGAATTGCATCCTAGGATATTAAAAGAGCTGGCAGAGGTCATTTCGGAACCGCTTGCTATAATTTTTGAGGAATCTTGGAGGACAGGAGAAGTTCCAGCAGATTGGAAGAGAGCAAATGTTATCCCCATCTTCAAGAAGGGAAAAAAAGAGGACCCAAATAATTATCGCCCAGTCAGCCTGACATCAGTACCCGGAAAGATCCTGGAGCAGATCATTAAGCAGTCAGTTTCTAATCATTTAGAAAGCAACACAGTAATCACGAGAAGTCAACATGGATTTCTCAAAAATAAGTCATGCCAGACTAATCTTATCTCTTTTTATGATAGAGTTACTAGCTTGATAGATGAAGGGAATGCTGTGGATGTAGCATATCTCGATTTCAGAAAGGCCTTTGACAAAGTTCCCCATGACATTCTTGCAAAGAAGCTAGTAAAATGTGGGCTGGGCAGGGCTACCGTTAGTTGGATTTGTAATTGGTTGACCGACCGAACCCAAAGGGTGATCACGAATGGCTGCTTTTCATCCTGGAGAGACGTGACTAGCGGGGTGCCACAGGGTTCTGTCCTAGGCCCAGTGCTGTTCAATATTTTTATCAATGACTTGGATGAAGGAATAGAGGGCATGCTCAACAAATTTGCAGATGACACCAAATTGGGAGGGGTTGCTAATACGCCAGAGGACAAGATCAAAATTCAAAATGACCTGGATAGATTGGAGAGCTGGGCCAGGGCGAACAAAATGAAATTCAACAGGGAGAAATGTAAGGTCCTACACTTAGGCAGTAATAATGGAATCCACAAATATAGGATGGGGGACACGTGGCTGGATAGCAGTACGTGTGAAAGGGATCTAGGAGTCTTCATAGACCACAGGCTGAACATGAGTCAGCAGTGTGATGCGGCAGCCAAGAAAGCCAATGCAATTCTCGGCTGCATCAATGGGAGTATGGTGTCTAGATCGAGGGAGGTACTGGTACCACTCTACTCTGCTTTGGTTAGACCCCATCTTGAATACTGTGTCCAGTTCTGGGCACCCCAATTCAAGAAGGATATTGACAAGCTGGAGCAAGTCCAGAGGAGGGCGACCAAAATGGTGAGAGGCCTGGAAGCCATGCCCTATGAGGATAGACTTAGAGAGCTGGGTATGTTTAGTCTGCAGAAGAGGAGGTTAAGAGGGGACATGATAGCCATGTTTAAATATTTGAAGGGATGCCACATAGAGGAAGGATGGGACTTGTTTTCTGCTGCTCCAGAGACCAGGACAAGGAGCAATGGATTCAAGCTGCAGGAAAGGAGATTCCACCTGAACCTCAGGAAGAACTTCCTGACAGTCAGGGCTGTCCGGCAGTGGAATCTGCTGCCTCGGAGTGTAGTGGAGGCTCCTTCCTTGGAGGTTTTTAAGCAGAGGCTTGATGGCCATCTGTCGGGATTGATTTGAGGGTGTTCCTGCATGGCAGGGGGTTGGACTGGATGGCCTGTGTGGTCTCTTCCAACTCTGAATTTCTATGATTCTATGATTCTATGATGCACATAGGGACTGATGCACTCAAATGAACTGCAATGAATTCAAGCCATGTGCGTGGGAGGGTTCCTGTAAAACCAATCAGGCCTTCAGGAACAGTCAAGTTCTCACTAGGCACTTGAATTAGAGCAGTGTTGGCACCATTCAGGTGCTCAATGGGAGGGTGTTCCATAACTGGGGAGCCACAGCAGAGAAGGCCCTTTTCTGCATCTTTGCAGAACATCTTGCCATGGACAATCTTGCCATGGACAATCTTGCCATGGACAATCTGAGGAAAGGACCTCCAGCAGACCATAAATCTTGGGTTCAATGTTCCCAGCCCTTCCAACAACTCACTGGGTACCCAGTTACTGATTTTTCTTCAGGATATTGTCATGCCTTGAGAACTCCTCAAAAACAAAGAGAAAAACTTACCTTGCTGGCATAAAAGAGAAGAAGCACAGCAGACACCCAATTAGACAGTGGAAAGCCAGCTGGCCTCTCTTCTTTTGGGCAAACAGCTGAGTCTAAACACAAAGATAAGCAGCTCTGCAGCCCCCAAAAGAGGCAGAGGCAAAAGCAGCTATCCAAATTCTACCCCCTCCTTTTCTGCTTTGCTCCTTCCCACATTATCCCACCTCCTCTATATTCTGGAAACTTAGATTATGATCTTGATGCAGGGAGCTGCCCTAAAGGATCTTTCAGTTTCACCAAATCCTTGAGACTTCCAGGCTGTATCATGCTCCCTGAAATGAGGGAAGCAAACTAACTGAAAGTGTCCATCAATTTTACTTTGCAGACAAAGGTTGGGAAGAAGCTATTTCAAAAAAGTTTCCATATCACAGGCAGTTCCCATAGATAGATAAATATACTGATAGATTGTTAATTGCCTGCTTTGTTACAGCTCCATTGGCTGTTTCCAAGTGCAATTCAAAGTGCTCGTTATCTACTATATAAAAGTCAAAGTTTGTGAGTGATCTTGTCTGTCTGTCTGCGTCAGGCAGGCGCAGACCTCATATGATTGGCTGTATGAAGCAAGAAGACCTCATATGATTGCCTGGCTGTGAAGATTCTATGGAATCTTGGCATTGGCAGTTCAGGGAACCAGAGAGCTCTGAATTGGCCAGTTGCTATGGAGACGAGGCTTAGCAGCAAGTCCTCTCATGAACCCAACCTCTGTATGTTAACAACTCTGAATACACACTGGATTGAGGAATATTGGCAAAAGTTACCAATAAGAAAATAAAATCCCAGGGAAGGCTGGGTAAATAAACAGAGTGACCTATAAAACCCTATGTAGCCTTGGTCCAGACTATCTAACAGGCTGCATTTCTCCATACGGATCATGAGATCCTCAGGAGAGACCTTTTTCTCAGTCCTATCACCTTCACAGGCATATCTGCTAAGAATGTGAAACAGGGCCCTCTAGAGGGCGGCCCTGAATTTCTGGAACTTCCCTCCTAGGAGGACTAGAATGCCCCTTCTTTGCTACCTTTCATTGGAAAGCAAAGGCTTTTTTGTTATTCCCACGAGCTTTTGAGAATTGATTGTCTTACATGCTTTGAACAGAGTGTGAACTGCTTTTAATTATACTGGCTGGAATTGTTTTGGGGGCTTACTTTTCCCTATGTAGTCTGTTGGAATTATAGTTGGGCAGTTCTGTCCCTTCTGTATCCAATAAGCAACTGCTGTTATGTTACTATGGCCCTTTCCACACCTTACTTTTTTCTGGCACTGGGTGGGGGGATCGCGCAAGCAGCCTCTGACAAGAGGCTCTCCCTTCCATGCTGCTTCAACTCTGCATGAGCTGCCTGCTCGCGTGAGAGCCCTGCCTCTTCCTTCCACAGTGCAGCCTTGGACCTTCCCAGGCTGCACTGGGGCAGGAAGCTCGACGAGCCCAGCTGCACAGGCTCTGCACACCAGGTAAGTGCACGTGGGGCCCGGGAACAATGAGCGATCGCACACCATTTTCGGTGTGCGATTGGCCGCTGCCGGCCCCTGGAGCATCACGTGATTGTGAGTGCGTCATGCAGATCACTCCTCGCAATCGTGCGCTGGTCCAGGCCCTTTCTTGCATGGCAAATGCAGTGCAAAAATGGCATATGTAGAAGAACCAGTGAAGTGACCAAGGAGACGTATGAAGTGTTTGATGCAAATCAAGACTGATGAACCTCAGTCCTGTTGTGCATGGAGACAGCAGCTAGGGAGTGCCAATGGGCAGATATAGAGCCCAATGGGCATCAAAATATTCCTGGTGGTGTCCTGTTACACACTTTCACAATTCACTGAGAAGATGTCTTTGCAACTCTCTTACACAGCTAAGTATAAGTAAAGTTACATAACATATAGCATAACAGAGATTTCTGGCCACTGTTTTTTAAAATGCTTTTTATTATTTGAATGTGATGTTTCAAACAGCTGTTGGTGTTTGTAACAGTTTCTATTTGTAAGAATTTCTATTTTAAGGTTCACCTCTGTATATGTTTAACTATACTATATTAGCTTTACTTGTAAGCCACCTCGATTGTCCCTTTTTCTTGGGGGGGTAGGATAGATTATAATTAAAAATGATCACTGGTATCCTGTTCAATATTTGTGACATCAAACACTGGGCTTACAATCTTGTAATTTTTGGAATTCATGTTTATGGTTGTTAATGACCAATTGTGACCCCCAAAACCTACCTTTTTAAGGCAGGCAGCACCCAAATCAAAGTGCTTCAGATCTGTGCATCAGAGGATGATGACTGTAGCCCTCTCTCAGTAGGGGAGGGTCATTCTGAGAAAATCAACTGTTGAAGGGCCCCAGACGTCTTTCCAGCTGCCTATCTCCATGTACCCATGTTTTGACCAGGAGAGCACTGCAGTCCTCACTCCCCAGTGCTCCAATCTGCCTCAGTGCCTCAGAAACCTGTTTGATGAACCAACCATGAAATAATGAGATCAAAGCCAAATGACTGGGGGAAATCAGGACCACTTTATTTGACCTGACCTATTTAGAATTGTGTCAGTCTGGAGTGGAGCAATAAGAGGGCAGGAACCTGATGTGGTTCCAGCTGAGGCCAGAGGTCATCACGTAACTATCTCTTCAGCTTTCCCTTGGGTGAAACACCCTAGTGACAAAGCCAACCAAAATTGCTTTGGTTGCTCCTCAGTCAGGCATAGCTGGAAGATAAACTGAGGGACTCCCACTCAAGTCACAGGGTCCTACCAGTGAGACTCCTAATCCCAAATGAACCTCAAGGGTAGCCTCTGTCTCAAACCCCCTGTGATGCTCTAAAGAGGGCGTTCCAGAGCCCTATCCTACACCAAAAGGGGTGCTAATGCTACCCTGCCTTCTGGGGGTCCCCTGGAGGACACCTTCATTCACTCCAAAAATGCTAAGACTGGGGAAATTAGTGGAGCACTGGCTATAGCAAAACAAGGGGCAGGGTAGCTGAACAGAATCTTGTATCTAATTTTTATGGGATCAGGCCAAGCAAAAAGCCAGACAATCATACCAATAAATGGATTTTATTAATAAATGTGTTCTCACACACCAACTCACTCACTCAGGCACACAAGGTCTATTGAGAAAGGAAAGAGATGAGAATTGATAGGGGATATAGCGGAGAAGGTGCAGAGGCAGTGATACTGCACCTATCCAGAAGTCTTCAGTCCGGAAAGCAGCGAGAAGAATAGAGCTCAGCAAAGAGAGGTGGCTGAAGGGATCACTCAACTAAACAGAGTGCCTGTCTGCTAGCATGGCGGGAAGTTCTCCGAAGAGACCCTCCAAAACTGGGACTACTTTTTTTTTTTAATTTTTTATTAGTTCATTATATACTTAATACATACATACTTACACATAATACAAACATACACAAAACATACATAACATATAATGACAAAAACCAAACACAACATACTTCTTAAATCTATCTAACTAAAAAGTGGCTGTAAAGACCAATCATCAACATATCTTAATATACTTCATATATTCATTCCATATTTACATAATACAAATAGTATTTCTGTTTACCTGCGAAAATTTTAACTTCATATATTCATATATTCAACATACATGTTCCTCTATATTAACCAGATTCACCACCTTACAGCCACCCCCTCCCACTAAAACCCCCAACCCCGCCGAAACTCAAGGATATATGCTTACTTATCTAGTAAAACCTTTTAATAACTGTAGACCTAACAAAATTTTATATACATAAACAATTATATTTAAATCTTTAAATGTCACAAATTAATACCACTTATTAAGATAACACCGTTACTTAAAATAACAGTATCCTCTTACTAATAATTATTATATTCCACCTTTCTCTCCCTTCATTATCTACTATTTCATCATATTAAGAAATTAACCTAGTAATCTAACACCTTCAAGACACTCCTTATATCTTAAGTGATCAACAATCTATAAAAATTGTAGCACTCTTACCCCAACAAGATTCCCATAAGGGAGATATTAACTTCCAATCTTCAATAGTTTTACTTTTCTCCCTTTCTTCCAACGACTCTATTACCATGTCTGCTTCAACCATATCAAATAATTTCATCAACCAGTCTTCTAATCTTGGTGGGCTTTTTTGCTTCCACTCTTGAGCAAAACATAACCTAGCCGCTGTAATCATATATAGTATTATTTTCTTTTTAGAGTTATTAATAGGTAAACCTTCTATCATATTAAGTAAATAGACCTTCGGCGACAATGCGAATTTTATTTTTAAAACATTTTGAATATTATTATGTATTCCTGTCCAAAAATTCTTTGCTTCTTCACATTGCCACCACATATGATAAAAGGTACCTTTCGATTCACATTTCCAACATGTATCTCTTGCCTTTTTTTGCATCTTAGAAATTTGAACTGGAGTAATGTACCATCTATGGAGCATCTTATAATAATTTTCTCTTAAGCTGGAAGGTTTTAGAAATCTCCAGGTGTTTCTCCAAGAACTCTCCCACTGTTCCATAGTAATAACAGAATTTAAATTTTGAGCCCATTTTACCATAGTTATCTTAACAATTTCATCCTCATTTATTAAAGTTAATAATATACTATATATTTGACCTGTTTTATGTTTTTCTCCTGGTTTTAATATCCGATCAAATTTTTTTTCTCTAATTTCAAAACCTTCCAATTCTTTGTCTTTTTTAAATCTTTCCATTAATTGTACAAATAGCAACCAGTGCGTCGTCCATCCATGTGCTTTTAATTCTTCTCTAGATTTAAAATTTATATTACTTCCTTGAATATTCAGTATGTCCTTGTATGTTAACCATACGTCTGTCTTTGGAATTTCTCTTTTATGAAAAGCCTCATGAGCTGAAACCCATAGTGGAATTTTTAAATATAATTGCCTTTTATATTTTAACCATACATTTAACAACGAATTCCTCAAATAATGATACCCAAACTCCTTCTCTATCACTGATTTGCCATACCAGACGTAGGCATGCCACCCAAAATAAAGATCTTCACCTTCTAAAACTAAAAGTCTAGTATTTCTTAAAGAAATCCATTCACTCATCCATTCTAGACAATTTGCATGATAATATAATCTTAAATTGGGCAACCCCATTCCCCCTCTTTCTCTACTATCTTCTAATATCTTAGATTTAATTCTTGGCCTCCTTCCCTTCCATATAAACTGTCGAAGCTCCCTATTCCAATTTTTAAAGGGTTTTTCATTCCTAATAATTGGGAGGTTCTGGAATAAGAAATTTATTTTTGGGAGTAGGGCCATCTTAACTACAGATATTCTACCCAACAGTGATAAATCCATTTTTTGCCATCTTATAAGTTTTTCCCTCAAATCCGACCAGACCTTTTTATAGTTATTTTCGAAGAGGTCCACATTATTCCTTGTAATACATATTCCAAGATATCTTACCTTTTTAACTGATATAAAGCCTGTTTTGTTCATTAATTCTTGTTCTTCCTTCTCTTGTATATTTTTAATAATCATATTTGTCTTTTGTTTATTTATTTTATAACCAATACGATACCAAATTCCGTTAATCTACTCATTAATGTATCTACACTTATTAAAGGATCTTCCAAGATAACAACCAGATCATCTGCGTACGCACTAATTTTATATTCTTGTTTCTTAATTTTTACCCCTTGAATTTGCTTATCCTGTCTTAACTTAATGTTTAATATTTCTAAAACCAATATAAACAGTAGTGGGGCCAAGGGACATCCTTGTCTTACTCCCCTACTTAACTTTATAGGTTGTGTTACTTCACCGTTTACCACTATCCTAGCCTTTTGATCATTATAAATAGCCCTAATCCACTCCACAAACTGTGATCCCAAATTCATAGTTTTTATTGTATATTCTAGGAAATTCCAATTAACTCTATCAAATGCTTTCTCCGCATCGAGAAAGCATAATGCCATTTTTTTCTCATTGTGTTTATGAAAATACTCCACAATATTCATCACTGTCCGTATATTATTTTTAATCGATCTCCCTGGTAGAAATCCTGTCTGATCTGTATGGATTATTGCCTGCATAATTTTCTTTAGTCTCTCCGTTAGTATTGTGGCGAATATTTTATAATCTATATTCAAAAGCGAAATGGGTCTATAATTACCTAATTGTTTTGGGTCCTTTTCCTCCTTTTGGATCAAAGAGATATTAGCTTCTCCCCATGAAGAAGGTCGTGTATTTTTGGTAAGGCCATTCATTAATTCATGGAGGGGATCTACTAATTGCTCTGCAAAAACTTTATAATAGAGTGCCGTCATACCATCAGGCCCCGGAGCTTTACCTGATTTTTGTTTGTGGATAGCTGCAATTATCTCTTCCTTAGTTATATCCTGATTTAGTTGCTGCCTTTGCTCCTCAGTAATTTTTACAATTCCCCCTCCACTTAAATATTCCTCAATCTTACCCTTTGGCAAGGATATCTCCGTATCTGTATATAAATTCTTATAATACTTTTCAAAAGCTTTCTTTATATCCTCCTGTTTAACCAATACTTTTTCCTTATCTACTATTTGCGATATTACTCGTTTCTCTCTTTCCTTTCGGGTTTTATAGGCTAACCATTTATTAGATTTATTTGCAAAGAAAAATTTTTTGTGTTTAATAAATTTCAGTTTCCTTTCAATTTCATAAGTGTCTTGTATTAATATTTGTTTCTGAAGTACTTTAATTTGATCTAAAATCTTTATATTTCCAGGAGAGTTCTTGGATAGCTTTTCTAATTGCTGTAGTTCTTTTATTAGAGTCTGTTCTTTTTCCTTCTTCTGCCTATTGCGTTTTATTCCCTGGTAAATTAAGAAGCCCCTCATCACAGCCTTTCCGGCATCCCAGACTGTTCCAATAGGTACTCCCTTATTCAGATTTTCTATAAAGTAGCTTTCAATTACTCTTTTACCCTTCTCTATTATGTTCTTATCTTTTAATAGGTTTTCATCTAACCGCCATCTATATTCTAATTTCCTATCTTCCATTGTTAATATCAAGGGGGCATGATCTGATCTTATCCTTGGAAGAATTTCCATTTTACGTATCTGTCTAATAATTGATTTGGTACACCATATCATATCTATTCTGGACCAGGTGTTATATATGTCAGAAAAATAAGTATATTCTCTTTGGTTCCCATATAGACTTCTCCATACATCCTCTAATGTTAGATTTTCAACCAAATCAAAGAAGGCTTTGGGTAATTTTCCAGCATTCTTCTTTTTCCTTTTAGATAATGATCTATCTAATTCTGGATGGATGATACCATTATAATCTCCCATAATTATCACGTTTTGACATTCCACTTCTCCTATTTTCTCTAACAGCGTCTCAAAAAATTCTTTTTTGTTTTCCAATGGTGTGTAAATACCTACTACTAAGACTCTCATGCTTAACATACCAACTTCAACCCCTATGTATCTTCCCGATACATCATTTAAAACCTCCCTCACCTCAAATTTGGGATTCACATATAAAGCTACACCCCTTTTTTCTTATCTATACCTGAGAAAAATACATTACCCAATTTGGGGTTGTTCAAAACATGTTTTGCTTGTCTAATTACATGTGTTTTCTGAAGACAATATATGTCGCTTTTTTGCTTTTCTAAATAATGGAAAATCTTTTTCCTTTTTATTATTGAATTTAGTCCTCTGATGTTCCAGGATAATAATTTAACCCTCATTATGTTTTAAATATTAACCTAATCTATTCTAATACCTCAGACTCAAATGAAATCTCCTCTACTCCTTCTTGTTCGGATTTTCTTGCTCACGTTCCTGCTCTGTTGATACTTGTTCCTCTCCTTGTTCTAATTGAACTCGTTCTTCTTCCTGTATTCGATAATTCTGTTGAGCACATTCTACTGTAAGCCTTTCTTGTCTTACCAAGTTTGTTCTTTGATCTTTCTTTCTTTCATCACCTGATCTCTTCCTTCTTTCCTCTTCTCTCCTCTCATCCAGCTTTTGCTCCTTCCCTTGTCTTTCTCTTTTCTCCTCCTTTAATCTTTTTAAAAACTCTGCTGCTTTGAAAACCGAGTTAATCACATATCTCTTTTGGTTATATGTAAATATTACACCTTCAAATTTACCCCATCTATACGTGATCTCATTCCTTCTTCAATTCTTGTACCAACAAGGTGTAATCTTTTCTTTTCTTCAGGACTTGAGATGGGATATCCTTAAAGATTTTCAATTCAATCCCATCTATCACCAGTTTCTTCGTATAACTCTGTTGTATGATCAATTCCTTAACCCTTTCTCGGACCAAATAGACCACAATGTCTCTAGGTACCTTCCGTTTACGCGCAATTAAAGAATTTATCCTGAAGATCCTGTCAATCTCGGTGTCCATTTGTTCGGTGGTCCAGTCCAGAAAATTAGCCAGTGCAGGGGTGAGTCTATTATACAAATCTTCCTCTGTCACTTCTTCCAGGCCTCTGATCTTCACACATCTTTCTCTATACTTTATTTCACCAAGGGTATTTTGTCTTTCCGACTGTTCAATCCTACCTTCTAATTCTCCTGTTTTTTCTTCCAAAACTTTAGTTTTTTCTTTCAGCTCTTCCACATTTTTATTCATCCCTTTCACATCTTTAGTAACTGAGTCCAATTTATATACCAGATTCTCCATTTCTTTCTTCATATCTCTTACTTCTCTCTTCACTTCCGTTGAAAGTTCTCTCATCTCTGAACACATATCCGACCTTAATTTTTTGATTTCTTCCAATAGTAGTTGATTTGGGTCTAATTCTCCTGAGGCCCTTCTTTGAGATAATGTCTGTATTTGCGTTTGTACAAGTCTCTTCTTCCTGCTGCCATCTTCTATTTGTTCCTTCTTCTTTTCTTCACTCTTTATAATACACTTAATAAAAAACCAACTAGGGGATCAGATTCTCAAGGTGTTGAATATTTACTATTCAATTATAAATTATCTTTCTAGATCAGCAAAGCCTTCTAACCACTTAACCTATTCCAGTCAATATAAATTTGAATGACTTAAATTAATTTATTCTGTCTTTTATTTTATTTTAATTTTAAATTTTTTTTTAATTTTTAATTATTTTATTTTATTTTATTTGTTTTATTTCTAATATAAATAGATCTCCAAGTTAACAATTATATATTAAATCTGATCAAATATTAATTATTATTTTTAATGTGTGTATGTAATATAAATCTAATATATAGGTTAACTAATTATTTAATCTGACCTTCAGTCTAACCTTTAGGACATATGTCCTTCAATCAGATATCTCAAATAACTTTAACTATTTAAACTATATATTATAGTTATTGATGTAAAACTTTTCTTATATTAATTAATTCTCCCTACAGCCTCTATTACTGCTAAATTTGTAACCCTACACCCTTATCCCACAAGGTGGAGCTATAGTTCAATTTATGGGTAAAGCTTCTCTTTATCTGTCGTGGAAGGAGTTAACACAGTATGTTTAATCTACCAGCACAGAAAAAAGAAAAAGAAACAATACAGAAATAACACAGCTGTTTCTAACTACTAACCTTGACAGATACCTCCCACTTATTACAGTACAGCTAGATTGGATTTATGTTTGAAAAAAAGAAGCCCAGAGACAAAGATTTAACAATATTAAACCCCACAATCCATAAAAATTAAACCCCACAATCTACCGTTCAAACAAATAAAACCTCTCAATATATATTTATATGTGAATATATATAGCTTCCGTAAAATAAATTTAATAGTTAAAGAGGCAAGAGAAAATAACACAAGAAAGTAGTATTACATGGACTGGGAAGGGAAGAGAAAATCAAAACAGAACACTAGTGTTATACTTTCTTAACTCTGTTACTATATATCACCTATAAACTGTTCACCCAAAGATTAACTATCTGTCCTCACTCCGATTACTGACACACAGATAGAAAAGAAAAAGCACACTATTTTACAATAGATGTATCCCCCAAATTTCTTCTTTACCAAAACAACTTTCCCCTCAAATTTCACTGTCGCTCACTCCCTGCTCCAGGATCTTCACAAACTTCCAGGTTTTCAAGCTGTCCAAGAGTTTCAGGATTTTCAAGCCGACTCCCAACTCCCAGCTCCGACTCAGACTTCTCCGCATCAGCCTCCGTCTCCTGTCCCCGTCTCCGACTTACTCTTTCCTCCGTCCAACACCTTCTTCCACTGCCTTTCTTCTCACTTTCTATTTCCTTTCTTCCAACTTCTGTCACTAGCTCAAACTTTTCCTCCAGCTATCTCTGTCTCTCCGTCTCCCGCCTTCGCCTCCGTCTCCAGCTCCCAGCTCCGTCTCCAGCTCACAATTTTCCCGATCTGACTCCGTCTACCTCTGCTTTCTTCTCCCTCTTCTTACACCTCCACTTCAAAGGTACTTTCTCTTCTCTTCTCTTATTCTTTCAAATTGTTCTTTTTTAACACTGTTTAACACAGTAGTTCCGATGTCTTCCCAGAAGGAGGGGGGAGAAGGGCTTCCTCCAATTTTTACCAGCACTCAATTTACCCTCCAAAAAAACAAACACTTTTCAGCCCAACAATCCGATTACCACTCTCTCGGACAGTTGATATAAACAGTCTTAATAATGAGAGAGAAAAAAATCAAAAAAATTAAATGTTTAAAGAAGTGTCCAGATTAGATGAAAGTTCCGTTTACATAGAACTGCTTCTTCTAGAGCTTATTAACATTCTTGTAACCAGGTGGTATTAAAGAAAAGGGGATTTCACTAAATCCTTTTGAGTTTCGGCAAAAAAACAAAAAAAAAAACAAAATAGCATTTACTTGTTAGATTCCCTCTATTTGTTATTCAAGTCGTGGTGTAGCCATTACCGCATTCCGGTAGCAGCATGAGATCCGGTAGCTCCTCGACCCATCGGCTGCTTCAAGCCCCGCTTCTCTTCCGAAGTTTTCTAGGAACTGCAAGCCGAATTCCGTCTAATTTGGAGCCCCTCCAAACACCTTCTTCCGAAGGATTAAATTTGCCCGTTTCCTAGACACGAAAACGGGTAACCAACCTCACGCGCCGGCTGCCACCTCGCAACTGTGCGAGCTGACCGCCACTTGCTACGCCATCTTCCCAAAACTGGGACTACTTAAAGGGCAGAACATACTTCGAGGGCAGGCCCTCTCCCAGGAAGAACAATGGGCAAAATAGAAGGGAAAATGCCACACAATAACAACTTGATAGTTGCATGATTAGTTCATGCAAATAGGCCTTGCCCTCATAGGATTTTCCAAAGTCAGAGTTGCTCAACTTAGGGAAAACCTGGTAATCCCTTCAAGTTGGCTATTTGTGCCTGAGGACCCTTTGTTCGTGTGGACGTGTCTAACCTGAGGTCTCCTTGGGAAACATGACTGGGGATTTTCCTGGCCTTGACCTAGGTTCAGTCGTTTGACCTATTTGTCTATGCATCCACCCAGGCAACCTCTCTGGCATGGCGGGCATATTTGATATCAATTTTATATCCCCCTGGGATGGGGTCTACCACTGGGGTAACACCAAGAGTTGAACAACCAAGTCTTATTCTCAAAAAAGAGGGGTGGGGCTCAAAGAGTGCCACCTCAGAAACTGCATATGTCTGGCCAAACTTTACCCAAATCCCTAACCACTTTGGGCAACAGGGGGGCATGGATGTCTCCAGTGTAACCTCACTCCCTAGAGCAATCCCTCAGAACCTCCTGATCCCTGAAATTGGCTGTGGAATGAACTCAAATTTGTAACATAGCAAAGTAAATATTATATAATAAGCATCACTGAAACCTGGTGAGATAAGTCTCATAATTAGAATGTAGCAATAGGGGGGTATAACCCATTTCAGAGAAACAGATCAAACAGGAAAGAAGGAGGAGTACTACTATATATCAGAGGCAATTACACCTGTGAAGAGGTCCATGATTTAAATCCTGGAAGACAAGTTGAGAATCTCCAGCAAGAGTTCATCTGACTAGCCCAGTTGGCCAGGGTAGGTGAGTGTTTTTTTGGAAAGAGAAAGATAGGTCTCTGAAACTGGTGACTGATTTCAGGGGATTGAATGTAGTATATATTTCCAGTCAGTACCCTATCCCTCTTATGAAAGATCTGTTGGTGCAGTTAGCCACAGGAAAGATCTTCACCAAGCTGGATCTAAGAGATGTGTACTTCCGTGTGCACATACAGGAAGGGGAAGAGTGGAAAACTGTATTCAACATCCCATTGGAGGCCTTTGAATACCTTGTAAAGTCCTTTGGTTTAAGCAGGGCTCCTGGGGTTTTTATGAAGCTCATCAATAAGGGGCTGTGTGAACATTTGCACTGGAGCAGGGTGCTTGTTTACTTGGATGATGTCTTGATTTACAGCTGCACACATGAGGAACATGTGACATTGGTCAGACAGGTGTTGAAAAAACTGTTGGCTCATAATCTCTGTGTGAAACTGTCAAAATGTACATTTCACATGGAGAAACTTGATTATTTAGGGTATCTCATTTTTTTACCAGGACATAGAGATGGTTCCAGCTAAAATGCAGAGAGTACTAGGGTGGGAAACTCCTTAAACTCACAGACAGCTGCAGAGCTTCCTAGGCAAACTTCACAAGCAGCACTGCCCTTGACCAATCTGTTTAAAATTAAGAAAAGGGGGCAGTGGAAGAAAGCCAGCCAAAACCAAAACCAAATGATATCATACAAGCTTTTGAGGAGCTATAGAAGCTACTGAGCTCAGAACCAATTCTAAAAAACCCCAACTCCATGTAGGTGTTCACAGTGCATGTGTACACCAGTGGTGCTGCACTGAGAGCAGTTCTTTTGCAATAAGACAAAGGCCCTTTCTGCAGCTTACCTCTTTTCAGCACTGGAGTGCGGGGATCATGCAAGCAGCCTCCAGCAAGAGGCTCTCACGTCCCCACTGCTTCAGCTCCGCACAAGCTGCCTTCTCCCGAGTAGGTAGCATGAGGGCCCCGCCTCTTCCTTCCACAGCACAGTCTGGGAGTTTCCCAGGCTGTGCTTGGACAGAAAGTGCAACCACTGTGGGTCCAGAGGATCTGCACGCACAGCAAGTACACTTGGGGCCCAGGAGCAATGCATGATCACATACCATTTTCAGCTGAAAGCCAAAAATGAAAAAGTGCATGAGTGACACCTGCCCTGCCCTGGAGCATTGCACGATTGTGAGTGCGTCATGCAGATCGCTCTTCACAATTGCATGATGCTCCAGGCACCCTTTTACATGGCAAATGTCATGCCATGCGAAAAGGGCCAAAGAGGGGCAATTAAAATCATGTGCATGTGCATACTTGTCCAAAAGAAAAAAAATCGAGAAATCGGAGCTGAGTTGGCCGGTTTGGGAAAAAGAGGCTGATACTACAAAAAGTGCCATAGAAATGTGGAGGTAATTGCTGGAGAGGGCCAGGTGTCCATTTTAAATATAGGCCAGATCATTGCAACCTAGCGGCCTTACAGACCCCCCACAAGCTAAGCCCAAAACAAGAGCCGTGGGCCAAATTTTTCTATAAATTCAAGTTCACCATTAAATATCTGCCCAGGAAACAGAACCTCCTAGCAGACATGTTGTGACACCTGCCCCAACATGAGTGTCAAAGACCAAAGCAGGTGTCACAATGTTCATCCTCCCCCCTCCCACTAGCTGGGGTTAGCTGTTCCAACCTGCAGCAAAACACAGGGGAAACACAAACCCAAAGGCATCCCTGAAATCTGCTAGACAGTCTGAAAGAGGTCACTGAGCAAGATGAAATGAAACAGGATGCCCCTCCCGAAACTGCAAATCCCAGGATTCCATAGGATGTTGCAAGTGGAATAATAGCGCTATAACAGTCTAGTGTGGAAATGGCCTTAGTCTTACAGGCCAGAATCCTGTTGGTGACACAGGCTTCTGCAACTGACTTAGCTGCTTTGCACAGCATCAAGTGCAGGAAGATGCTATTGTGGCCATGTAGTGTCCAGGTAAGGGCAGGAGGTGTCTGGGCTACACTTTTGTGTCTGGAAGAAGGGAGCTAGTGCCATAGTCCCAAATGTGGTCATGCCATAGGATGTGGACATGAAAGAATCTGAGTACTACATACCCTCCATCATTTCACATTTGAAAACCAGGATACCTGCAGGAAAGCAACACCAGAGTGTGGCCAAGATGGAAAAAGCTATGACCTAGAAAGAAAATACAAGCTAGGAGAGGCTGCAATGGTTTGGTTTTGCCTGGGCCGGCTGAGGACAAGAATCCATCCTCGCCTCACCTCACCTCACCTCTCTTTTCTCCTGAGTTCATTAAGCGCAAACTATATTTGGACTTTAATTCAGTTTGCAACAATTGAATTAAGCTGAAGATAAAGGAAGAAGTGGGAGGAGGAGAGAGAAAACAAGACATTTTAAAAGCAGCTGAAAAAGTGTTATGACAGAGGATTAATCCAGACTGTCTCTGCTAAAAGCACTCCCACTAAACTCCTAGGTTCTGTGAATTGTGGATCAAACATACCTAACATCTTACTAATTTCCCATGAGTGAACCTTACCTACTTCATAAATGGTTATGGCCATACACTTCCCCAACTGGGACTTACACGTATAAGTTCTCCTTCGACAGGTTTCACGATCAATGGATTCACATGCATTACACACAAGACCCTGGGCTGTGGAAGGGGACAGAGAAAAAGTCTGAAAAGGAATATTCGTACTTCCTCAGTCTGTTGTTGTTGTTGTTAAAGAAAAAATCAGATGTCTGCTGCTATAGAAAAAATGACAGTGATGATCATGATGATCATGATCATGATCATGATCATGATGATCATGATGTCCTGTACAGGGCGGTTATAAACACTGCAACAAAATAAATATGGTGAAGTTAACCCTCCACCTCACGGAATCATACCCTTGTCCTCTCTTTACTTGGTTTCCTTAAGTCTTACATGAGAGCGACTGAGTATCAAGACAGCGAATTGGGAAATCTCTTTTAAAACTTTTAAGTTCATTAGTCTCCAAAATGTGATTGGCAAATTTTGATAAATTCTGCAGGAATGAGGGAAATTAAAATTTTACTCATCTGAGTGTAGAATTCAAGAAGTACAACTCCTCCATGTGTGGAGAAGATGGTGCTGTGTCTGCCTGTTGCACATGTTAGAAGTGGGAAGCCTCTCAGAAAACAAGGAGGCTGGTCTAACTTGGCACTAAGATAGCTGAAGACATAGGCATCCAGACTGAGACATTCAAAGGTTAAGCATTCAAAGACTTTGGCCCACATGGATGTAGCTACCATTTCCTGCTTGTCCTACTAACTTTCCCTTTTCTTTTCTTTTTTTGTACTCTCAAATTATTTCTGTTTTCACAAAGAAATGTGTGCATTTTGGACAACTCTTAGTTAAAAAAATTAAAATTCCTCCCCATCTTTTCTTTATGGCAGTGGACTCTGGGAATTGCAGTCCAAAATATGTGGAGAGCCAAAGATTCCCTGTGTTTGATCCTTGAGAGACAGGATTGCGCTACAGGACTCCACGCAGTATTCTGCATTGCCATCTTGCCTCATCACCTGCTTACCTGTAGCAAATAAAAGCCAAAAAAAGAAATCACAGAGAAGAATCTTCTTCATTCTGGATCAGTTTCTGTCACTTCTAGGAGAGTGAAGTGGAAAGTGACAGCAGAAAAGAAGCACCTCCCATTTTTTTTCTTTGACTTTCAGGATCCACCAATGGGAGAAATAGTGATGCATGGAAGAGTGGCGCCGTCATCTTTGGACAAGATAAACAGAATTATGCAAATATATCTTGTGCAATTAGTGTCCTGGGATGTGCTAATCTTCTGAGAATGGAGTGATGGTATTTATCATTGTTTTCTCATAAACAGAAGAAACACTGGGGGAGGGGAGGCCCAACAATGGCCAATAATCCTTCCCAGCCGTACTCAAGACCAGAGGTGGCTACTGTGGAAGACTAGGAGCTGATGTTAGCCGTCCTGGAGACCTTGGAGGCCCACACTCTCACCTGCACCTGCTCTTTTTGTGAGGGCCATAAAAACAGTTCTGAGGTTTTGCATGCATCCTATGGGCCATCCTTTGCCCACTCCTGCTCTAGAGAAATGTGCATCCCCCATTTATTCCCTCTGAGACCTAGGAACAGCCAGTAGAAGTGAAGGGTAAGAGTGTGGCAACATTGGGAAGATACACGGAAGTGTCCAAATGCGTCCACTCTCTTGGCTTAAAGATTTTTTTTTCTTGGTTCCTTGCATTGTTGCTGCTGCTGTTGTGTACCTTCAAGTCATTTCCAAATTTTGGAGACCCTGAGGCAAACCTATCACTCTCAATACAGATTTGGGAAGAAAAAAATTTGAGAAAGCACAGTGGTGTTATTGTACAACATCTTTCCAAAGCAAAGACAGAGACCTTGAGATGTGTGTGTGTGTGTGTGTATCTTCAAGTTGTCTGTTAACTTTGGTGACCCAATGAATTTCATGTCAGAAGTGATTTACCTTCCTCTGAAATATAGCCCACAGCACCTGGAATTCATTGCCAGCCTCTCTTCCAACACTTTTTCCGCATGTTACCTGCTTGTGGAGGTGGGGGGTGCTGTTCACGCAAGCAGCCTCTTGCGCGAGGCACTCGCATCGTTTCTCCATTCTCCTGCAGCTGGCTTCCTGGTCATGTGACCGTTGTGTGAGCACCCCGCCCCTTCCTTCCGCAGTGCAGCCTGGGAGCTGTAGGCTGTGCTGGGGGAGGAAGTGCAACCAGCCCACTCATCCGACACACCGCAGGGCAGGTAAGTGTGCAAGGGCCCCGGGAGCCTTGCACAACCGTGCAGCATTTTCAGCTTGAAGCCGAAAATGAAAAGGTGCGTGCACGATCCGCTTCAGGCTCTTGAGCATCGCGTAAATGGAAGTGTGTCGTATGGACTGCTCCTCCCGTTTACGCGAAGCTCAAGGGGCCCTCTCGCATAAGAAACTGCGTGCGAAAAGACTACAAGTACTAATCAGGGTTGATCCTGCTTCCAAAATCACATCCTGTGGAATTCTGGGGTTTCTAGTTTACTGAGACCAAAGAGGTCTCTGGCTGAGAAAAAGGCCACTCCCTAAACTACAAAGCCCAGACTGCATAGGATATTGAAAGTAGAATAATAGCACTACAACAATCTACTGTGGAAACGGCCTCAGAAGAGTGCAAATTTTACAGGTACCCAGCACAAAACCTCATGAAGCTACCTTTCACACACACACACACACACAGCTGGATTAATCCCTTCTTTTTTCAAGCTGATACATGGGTAAAAAACAAAAAGTTGTAATATTTTCAATTTCCCAATGCAAGTCATTCTGGAAGACCAATGATCCAACTTTTTGAATCTCATTTCAGATTCAGAATCAAGATCACTCTGGACCAAAAGGCAGTGTCTGAATTGCTGAACTAGGCATCTAACTGAATCAGGGGGCTTGTGTACAGCCCTAATTCCTACACTTCAGTGGAAAGAATTCTTTCCTTCTTGTGTGCGTATGTGCCCCCAACTAAGGAAGACCTCATGAAACATGAGAAAAGAGATCCCATCTAAACATTTGGAAGAACTTCCTGACAGTAAGAGCAGTTTGGTAGTAGAATATCCTGCCTTGGATTGTGGTAGAGTCTCATTTGGAGGTTTTTAAAGAGATGCTGGATGGCCTTCTGTCAGGAATGCTTTGATTGTATATTCCTACATGTCAGGAGGATGGACTCAGTGGTCTTTGTGGTCTCTTCCAGCTCTATGATGCTATGATTTATGAATCTCATAGGGTTTTCTTAGACAAGGAATACTGCACTGTGATGTGGTTTTGCCAGTTTCTTTCTCTGAAATATAGCTTACAGCACCTGGTATTCCATCTAAAGTATTAACCAGAGCAGACCCTGCTGAGCTTCCAAGAACAGATGGTATCTGGTGCCTTTGAGCTATTTAGGCCTTCACCTCCTACAAATTGATTATTTGCACTTCTCCACTGTCACCACCGGAGGTCAGATGGGGAACATCTATCTTATGCCATTTCCACCCTACACTGCTATAGTGCTATTATTCTACTTTCAACATCTTGTGGAATCCTGGGGTTTGCAGTTTAGGGAGGAACCTTTAGAATCCCCAGCCAGAGAGCTCTTTGGCCACAGTAAACAACAAACCCTAGAATTCCACAGGATGTTGAAAGTAGTTAATAGCACTATAACAGTGTAGTGCAGAAATGGCCTAAGTGTCTCTGGCCTTCTTCTTCTTTTTAGCAGGGACTGCTAACAGTGTTCTCCAGTTGCTCTCATACTCATACGGTGAGCTCTCAGTATCTGCTAGGATTTAGTTCCAGGACACATATACGTGGATACCAAAATTCATAGATGCTGAAGTCCCATTATTTACATTGACGTAGTAAAATGGTATCCTTTCTATAAAATGGCAGAATCAAAGTTTGCTTCTTAGATTTGTTTTTAATATTTTCAAGCCTTGGGTGGTTGAATCTGTAGATGTAGAATCCATGGTTACAGAGTGCCAGCTGCATATAGCAATAGCATGTGTATTTCTATACCGCTTATCAGCTAAGTGCTCTCTAAGGCCCTTTTCACACACCATTTCTCATGCGAAATGGCCTCCGAAGCATTGCACAATTGCAAGGACCATTTCACATGACATCCTCACAATCACGTGACTCTCCGAAGGCCAGTAGGCAGCAATCGCGCAATATATCATTTTTGGCTTCTTGCTGAAAATGATGCACGATCACACATCACTCCTGGGCCCCACACGTACTTACCTTGCATGCAGAGCCTCCACAGACGTGGCCATCGCACTTCTTCCCCCAGTGCAGCCTGGGAAAGTATCCAGCTGGGCTGCGGAAGGAGGAGGCCGAGCCCTCACGCTTCCTTCCACCCAGTATGGAGCTAGTGTGGAGGAGAAGCAGAGGGGACATGAGTGCCTCTCGCAAGAGGCTTCTCGCATGATCCCCATGTGACCACATCGAGAAAAGGTAAGGTGCGAAAAGGGCTTAAGTGATTTTACAGTGTGTTAGCTAATTGCCCCCAACAAAATGAGTACTCATTTTATTGACCTGCAGAAGGATGGAAGGCTGAGTCAACCTGGAGCCTGGTAAGATCAAACTCACAACCTTGTGGCTGCAGTACCAGCATTTAACCGTCGTGCAACCAGGACTCCTATATCTGGTCTCTTCCCTACAAAACCTACTAATCTTGAACAGAGATCTAGTTTCTGGTAATCAGGCCTGAGTATTGGATATTAGACTTTGTTAAATGTTTTAAATTCCATGCCTGGCACCTCCAGGTAGGTTTGAGACAAAAGGTCCTGCCTAAAATTCTGCCATTTCATTGTGGACCAGAGGTGGACAAAGTACAGTCATTTTAGATATCGTTGGACTACATCAGCGCCAGTCAGGCTGGTAGTTGTAATCCAACCCTATCCAGAGAGCCACACTAGTGGTAGAGACGCTACAGAGGTAGATGAGCCAATGGTTTCACTTGACGTAAGGCTGCTTCTTACATACAATGGACTTGCCATAATTTTGCCATCAGTTTAGCTTGAGACGGGGATTAGATAAACTTTGTGGAAGAGAAGTCTACTTGCACATACTAGCCATAACAGTATGTAACTCAGGAACCCATTGAGAGGCAACCTGCTTCTTCATACTGGTTACTAGGGAACCACAACAGCAGTGGCTGGTGGTCGTCATTTCATTATGGGGGTGAATCTGTCCTGTACTTTTAGTCTGAACTTTAAAGGAGCTATCCAATGTCCAGAGTAAGAGCAGTTCCTTTACAGTTTGGGCCTCAGCCTAGAGCAGACTCACTGTCCCACTGGCATGGGTGCTACTGCTGAGCAGGAGAGAGAGGTACTGCTCTCATATCTTACTTGTTGGCATCTGGCTGCCCATTGTGGGAATCAGGATGCTGGGGCCTAGAGAGACTTTGAGCTTGAACCACCAGGCCTCTTCTCATGATCTGGCTTCACAGCAGAAATGACAAGAGATGCAGCAATGAAGAGAATGCTAGCTCAGCTGTCAGTCTTGCCCTTCCATCTGGTTCAGGCATGCAGTCCATCTGGTTGTATTTGAACAGTGTCACATGCACATGTAATGCGTCTACATCAATTAATTCTTTGAGGGTTTGTTTGTTTTTAAAAGGACACTTTTTAAAAGACATACTTGTTTCAGATGGATGGGAGAGTACATCCTTATGACATCATGGACACTAGACAACCAGTGGTGTGCACAGTTGCCTTCTATATCAATTATAGAACTATGTATTGTTGTGTTATATGAGAGCCAGCATAGTCAAGTGGTCTGAGCATTGGAGTATGATTGTAGTGACCAGGGTCTGAATCCCTGCTGGAATATGAAAACCTACTGGGTGACTTTGGGCAAGTCACACTCAGCCTTAGAGGAAGGCTATGTCAACCCCCCTTTGAACAAATCTTGCCAAGAAACACCTGTAATAGGGTGTCTTAGGATCACCGTAAGTCAGAATCAACTTTAAGGCACATAAAAACAGAAAATATTAATTATGTCTATGTGAACACTCGTGGTTGTGTGCCTTCAATTTGTTTTTGACTTATGGTGACCCTAAGGTGAACCCATCATAGGGGTTTTGGGGGCTGAAAGTGTGTGACATGCCCAAAGTTACCCCGTGGGTTTCCATGGCTGAGCAGAGAACTGAACCCTGATCGCCAATGTTGTTGCCCCACGCTCAAAGCACTACACCACACTGGCTCTGTATTAACACTTAACAGGTCTTTGGTGTTTTGGTGTTTTGGATTTCTCTCTTTTCTTTTTTTTTAGAATGTAACTATATGAAGGTAAAACAAAACAGTCTTGTGGCATTATAAAGATTAACCTATTTATAGCAGAATAAACTATGCAAGTTTATGCCAAAATGAGCAGGTTCATATTTCAGTTGCCACTTGACCCTTCATAGGTTTGGCTGCAACAATAGCTATCACATTTGAAAACCCTTCAAGGCAGGAAATGTACAGATTGAATAAATACCGGTAATATGGCTATTCCAAAAGCTCCACTTTCCTATGTTTTCTCTCCCCAGAATCCTACCTGCTGTTCCTGATTTTGCCCATGGTTCTCTTCTCAAATTGAGTTCCAACCAAGGAGTTCACGTGGTCAATTTTTCCCCTCCTTGTTCAGGGATTAAAGTGTCTTTGTTCCTATGAGGGCTTGTCAGCTGGTGGGAGGGGAAGACCAGTGAGTCATCTTCATTAAGCTGCTGTAAAAACTTCCCATTCTTGACAAAGGGATAGGCAATAACTCCCCAAACGAAAGAACAAAGGACAGGCAGAGGACAAGCATTGCTGTCAGAGGGATGGTCATCCAGTTGCATCAAGTAGAAGCGCTCAGGCTGGGGTTATGTAATGGAGAGCATAAAGCAAGCTGAGATATTGAGATGACAATGAGCTCCAATGCTGTGAGCTGAAACAGGTGGATTCCCCCATGTTTGCAAATCTGAATCTGAAAGGTCATCATGAGTATGCAAAATCAGTTTTCCATCATTATTCTTCAATCTTTCCAAGGAAATGCAATGTTCTCTTTCTGAGTGAAAATTTTCATGCACTGGTTGTCTGAAATGTATCGTTTCAAGAGAACCCCAGTATTGTCTACCATAACCTTCCCCAGTCTGATATTCTCCTGTTGTCTGGTCCAGAATGTCTCAAACAGGGTTCCCTGGAAAGTTTCAGTTCTACAAGAGATTGTTATTTGGGGGGGGGGAATACTTCTTTTTTTTTAAGTTGTAGCAACACTAATTTTTATGCAGGCATTCCCGAGGCCTGATTATTTTTTTAAAAAAGAGTCCCTCCATGGTACAAAGGTTGAGAAAGGCTGCTCTAGGCCAACATGAGACTATGGCCATTTCCACACAAGACTGTTATAGCGCTATGATTCTACTTTCAACATCCTCTGGAATCGTGGGGTTTGCAGTTTCAGGAGGGGCCGCGTGGCCCCTCCCGAAACTACAAACCCCAGGATTCCATAGGATGTTGAAAGTAGAAAGTATGAAATTATACTACATGGCCAATGGGATGACATGGCTGAGAGACTGGGTGACATTAAAAGAAGACAAATTGCTTAATCTTGAGGGAAGTGATCTAAAATTTGGTTGGCATGCTTATTTATGGTACCAAAAATCAAAAGTAGATAAATCATTCATGAACCATTATATTAGAAGATCGTTGTACGAAATTTGGAAATTCTGGAAAAACAAATTGTATACGAAAATACCCTGGTGGGTCTCCCCTCAGGAAGCCTTTCAAGTAAAATGGAAAGATCCAATATCAAAGTGGCTAAAATACAGTGATTTAATCATTAAAGATGACAGTGGACAACGTATTAAAACAAAAGAGGAATTAGAACAAGAAGGTTGGGTATGTCATTGGTTCCCATATAGGCAATTGAAAGAGAGAGCGAAAATCGACTTAAAACTGGAAGGTATAGAAATCACATCACAATTAAATCAATGGGAAAAATTGATGTTTGAACAGAAAGATCACTTAACATCACATTTATACAAATTTATATTGGATCGAGAATTGGAAGGGGAGACAGTGAAAGAATCGATGATTAAATGGGCGCAAAATATAGGCCATCAAATTGAGTTAGAATATTGGGAAAGAAGCTGGAAAATATCAAATAAATTTACACTAGCACAAAATTTAAAAGAAAATTATTTCAAGATGTTGTATAGATGGTACCTGGATCCCATCAAGCTTAGCAAGATGTATTCTTTGAAAGAGAAGGCTTGCTGGAAATGTAAGCAAGTAGATGGATCTTTTTATCACATGTGGTGGCTATGTCCGGAGGCTATAAGATACTGGAAAAGAATTCATGGAGCTATGGAATCCTTATTGCAAATAGAGATCCCACTGACTCCGGAATTATATTTATTGAATATGACACATCAAATTGACAAAGATAAAAGACAATATGAGACTGTAGTATTATATATGATTATGGCAGCTAGAATTCTATGGGCAAAATATTGGAAGAGGACAGAAAGCCCATCTTTGGAAGAATGGATAGATAAAATAAAAGAATATTGCTCAATGGAAGAGTTATCTTACAGAATGAAAAATGAAATGAAAGTAGGAGCAAGAAGGAGAACAATCAATTTGAGAATGTTTAAAGGTAATTTAGAAATAAATTTTCAAAGCTAATTATACCGTAGAAAACAAAAGAGTACATTAAGATAAGAGATAAATTGAACAGTATTCATGTTAGTATGTACAAGTTTAGGTGACCAGTCTACAAACAGATGTTTAAATTTATGAGATCTAAGTGTTGAAATGCTAAAAATTGTAAGATCAAACCAGGGAAGAGGGGAAGTGATATTTGAAATGTTTAAGATGACATGGAAATTTAGCAACGTTTTATATGTAATTATCTGAAACTAATTAAGCTAAGAGAAGAATATTATGTACGTTTGTATTGCTAAGTTTGTTTTAAAAAAATATAGAATAAAAAAAAAAGAAAGTAGAATCATAGCGCTATAACAGTCTCGTGCGGAAATGACCTAGGATATGGACCAATGGCATAAAACTACAGAAAAAAGATTCTGGCTAAACTTAGGAAGAAACTCCTGGTTGTAAGAGCAGATCAACAGTGAAACACACTGCCTCAGATTGTGGTGGTGTCTCCTTCTTCGTAGGTGTTTTGTTTTGTTTGTTTTTGAAACAGAGACTGGATGGCCATCTGTTAGGAGTGCTTTGATTGTGTGCTCCTGCATGGCAGAATGGGGTTGGACTGGATGGCCCCTGGGGTCTCTTCCAACTCTATGACTCTATGATTCTATGACATCTAGAGGACAGCTAGTTGGAGAAGGCCTCTATGTCCTTACAGAACATAGTAGAGTTCCTTCCCAACATCTGCTACCTGGTCCTTTTTTCAAAACTAGAGATGCAAGGATTGAACCTAGGGCCTTGTCCCTGTGTATCATGTGCTCTGCCTCTGAATGTATGTCCCTTTTTCTCTCTGCTAAATAAGATTGACTGAAAATTTGAATGCAGGACCGCTCATGCCACTAGTTTAAATCAAGCTTTTTGAGAACTGCTTTCCCCCATACATAATCTGCTGAGGACCACAGGAGGGTGCTGCAACCACTAGTAGAAGGATAAAGAGGATAAAGAGCTATCACATTGCTATAACTGTGTACTATAGATACAGACCAGGGAGATCTGTAGCTGCCTACTGTTCTGCTAGATTTGGGAATATAAGTGTACAAAACAGATCTCCACATTATGATGGGTGTGCCTTACCAGGAAGCATCCTCAGGTGAAGAAGACTATCACCAAGATGACACTGGTTACAGATGATGCTGGCTGCCCTGTTGTGACAGAAGCGGAGCCCGTCCACCCCAGCAGACCTTATAGATCAGAAGGAGGAAACAAAAGCTCTGCACCCTTTTGTGCCTCAGCAGTTCAAAACAAAGGGAACAGAAATGCCAGAGATGCTGTTCTCCTTAAATAAATTATGCCAAGTTAATGAGGTCAGCTGGGCTAATTTATTGCCAGCTATGAATTAGCTCAGCCAAGGCCATTCCAGTGCTACCAACAACAGATCCCAACACTTCCTAGTAACCTTGTGTGATACCCTCGGCTTCATGTATTTCTGACCTTTGGCTTGAATCTGGACTGATCTCTTTGCTGGCTGCTCTCCCAGTTTCGGGCTCATCTCAGGATTGTTTGCTTTGTTTGACTTCGGACTGCCTGGATTATGCTTCTGCTTTTACTGACACTGTTATCATCTTGGGACTGATATGAGTTTTCCCTGATCAGCTTCTGCAGACTAGAAGTGTACCACCTGGATACTTGCCTGCTTTAAAACAGGAAAATGATCAAATAAACTCATTCTTCATAGCTTCAGAGCAGTGATATAGACTCAAATCGATTGACGCAGACTCAAGGTGGACTCAGGTTTAAAACAAACAGCCAAATTCACAGTTTAATTTGCAATTACAATTGGCAAAATATGTGTTCTAAAAAAGAGCAGAAAAAACTAAAACTAGAATACAACACTAACACACTAAACTAAAACATTCAACATGAACTAACTGAATAGCCCGGTGCTAATTCAACATCTTTATCAATGATGTGGATGAAGGAATAGAGGACACGCTAATCAAATATGCAGATGACACCAAATTGAGAAGAGTGAGTAATACTCCTGAAGACAGAATCAAAATTCAAAATGACTTTGACAGATTGGAGAGCTGGGCCAAAGCTAACAACATGAATTTTAACAGAGAGGAATATACGGTCCTACACCTAGGCAGAAAAAATGAAATGCACAAATGTAGGATGGGAGATACCTGGCTGGACAACAGTACACATCTAGGAATCTTAGTAGACCACAAACTGAACATGAGTCAGCAGTGTGATGAAGCAACCAAGAAAGCCAACATAATTCTTGGTTGCATCAATAAGAGTATGGTGTCCAGATAGAGGAAAATAATAGTACCACTCTATTCTGCTTTGGTCAGACCTCATCTGAAATACTGTGTCCAGTCCTGGGCACCTCATTTCAAGAAGGATATTGACAAGGTGAAACATACCCAGAGGAAGGTCACCAAAACGGTGAAGGGTCTGGAAGCCATGCCCTCTGAGGAATGTCTTAGGGAGCTAGGTATGTTTGGTTTGCAGAAGAAAAGGTTGAGAAGGGGACATGATAGCCATTTTTAAACATTTGAAGAGGGAACGGGCTTGTTTTCCACTGCTCCAGAGAGTAGGACAAGGAGCAATGGATTCAAGCTACAGGAAAGGAGATTCCACCTGAACCTCAGGAAGAACTTCCTGACAGTCAGGGCTGTCCGGCAGTGGAATCTGCTGCCTCGGAGTGTAGTGGAGTCTCCTTCCTTGGAGGTTTTTAAGCAGAGGCTTGATGGCCATCTGTCGGGAGTGCTTTGAGGGTGTTCCTGCATGGCAGGGGGTTGGACTGGATGGCCCCTGTGGTCTCTTCCAACTCTACATTTCTATGATTCTATTCTATAAGCTGCAGGAAAGGAGATTCCACCCGAACCTCAGGAAGAACTTCCTGATGGTCAGAGCTGTCTGGCAGTGGAATATGCTGCCTCAGAGTGTGGTGGAGTCTCCTTCTTTGGAGGTTTTTAAATAGAGGCTGAATGGCCATCTGTTGGGAGTGCTTTGATGTGCGTTCCTGTATGGCAGGGGGTTTGACTGGATGGCCTCTGTGGTCTTTTACAACTCTATTAGTCTATGAGTCTAAAACAGTAAGCATTAACCTACTAAAACACAAAAAAGGTTCTGATACCCCTCAAGCCAAACTGTAAGGAAAGAATAAGTAAAGAAAAATATATTATCTACCATTTCAGACCCAACTACGGCCATTTCTGCACGAGGCTGGTATAGCGCTATGATTCCACTTTCAACATCCTATGGAATCCTGGGGTTTGCAGTTTCAGGAGGGGAAACTGCAAACCCCAGGATTCCATAGGATGTTGAAAGTGGAATCATAGCACTGTAATAGTCTAGTGCAGAAATGGCCTACTAAATCATACTCCTACTAAACCTACTTGTGTCTGTTGTTGTTGCTCTGTGCTATCAAGTCACTTCCAGCCTATGACAACCCTAAGGCGAACCTATCACAAGGTTTTCTAAGGCTGTGTGTGTGAGATACACCCAAGGTCACCCAGTTGATTTCCACGGCTAAGTGAAATTATACCCTGGACTCCAGGATCATAGTCCTACTCTCAAACTACTATACACTGGCTCTGTACTCGTGCCCATAGCCACAATTATTGCATCATTTGATTTATTATTGCTCAAAAACCATAAACAATTTCCAAACTTTCAAAAACAACTTCAAATTGACTTATTAGTTTGGCAATTTGGGTTAAATTGGAAACCTTAGTGTGACAGGCCCTTAGTTTTCCTAGATTGATGTGGCAGTTCCCAATCTAAAAAGGCACCCTGTCTTTGGCCCTTTTCGTGCAGCATTTTCCATGCAAAAGAGGGCCTGGAGCGTTGCGCAATTGCGAGGAGCAATCTGCACAATGCACTCACAATCACGCGATGCTCCAGGGGACGGCAGGCGCCGATCGCACACCTTTTCATTTTTGGTTAGAAGCCAAAAATGGTGCGTGATCCCACATTGCTCCCAGGCCCTGCACGCACTTACCTGGTGTGCAGAGCCTCCGGAGCTGCATCGGTCACGCTTCCTGCCCCAGCACACCCTGTGAAACTCCCAGGCTGCACTACGGAAAGAACGGGGGGGGCTCTCGCGTGAGCAAGCAGCTCGTGCAGAGCCAAAGGACCCCGGACATGAGAGCCTCTCGCCGGAGGCTGCTCGCGCGATCCCCACACCCCAGCGCCAGAAGGTAAGGTGCAGAAAGGGCCTTTATCACACGACATTTCCTGTCTCCTTATAACATCACCTTTGCTTAAAAGGGTGAAGGTTTTCAGTGTTTATTTAGAACCATCCCATAATTTTACAGTAGCATGTTTTCTGTGCTGCCTTATATACTGTATACAACTCAAGCCAAGGCAGTGTTTACAAAAATAAATTGTAACATTTATCAAGATTACAAACAGAATACAGTAGTGTGTTAGACTTCAAATGCAGGTCAAGGCAGATACATTTCCTTGGTGCACCTTTTAGACAATATAACTCAGCTGTTCAGAAACTGCACAGAAACAGCTCGATTATACCTTCAGCCTTTCAGAAAAGGCACAAGTATCATATAGCAGCCCTTTAGCTAAACTCTCACAAAAGGCTTAACCTCCAATCCAGGTCACACTCTCTGACAAGATCCTGCTAGGGTTTAATTACTCTTCTGCCTCTTACTAGGCTTCCACTGAGAATTAAACCTCCCCAAAAAGTCACTCTTTCTCTGACTGACTTAGGAGCTCTGCTCCCTAGCAATTTGCTAGGCTCTCACTGAGGGGATCCCAATACCCACAGGTATTTGGCTTTATATAACATTTTCTCTCAACCACAAGCCCCTGCCACACACTACTGGCCTGGGGTTTTCTCCTGAGGCGCTATTCTGGTTACCTAGCAAGCTGCATCTTGGCTGCACTGACACTTCAGTGCACTGGCCACACCCCCAGAACTTCATTACACTCGGAAATCCATTCTTCCTGCTGTTATCCTATTGTGAAGAACTAATCCATATTTACTGTCCAAATCTTTATCCATTTCACCCAACAGAACCATGTCTGGTGATATTACAAAATCTGCCTGAAAAATGCTTTGAATTAGTATGTAAATCTTAAACTAATAACTTTTCACCTTCTTAGAGGTCTACCACATATTAAAAAAAAAAGGAGTTGTCTTTATCTCTCAGAGTTTTTGTATATAAAACATACAGTAGTTATTGAAGACTGCTCACTATAGACTGTCTGTTACAAGACCTTGGCTTTAAATGAAGAAGATATCGTTAAGTCTTGTAATCACCATTCCACATTTTCAATAAAATGTTAGAGAAGACTTAAGTGGATTCATAACTGGCTGATGTACAGAATCCAATGGTTCTTTGTCATTCTACAGAGATATAAGAAGTGGGGTGCCCCAGGGTTTCATTCTGGGCTGTGCTTTGTTCAACATCTTTGTAAATAAGTTGGATGACAGAATAGAGAGTATACTCATCAAATTGGCAGGTGACACCAAACTGGGAAGTGTACTTTGTGCCTTGGAAGAAAGAATATTTATGATGACCTTAGCAGATTGGAAAGGAGGGCCAAAACTAACAAAATGACTTTCAAGACAGATAAATGTAAGGTACTATAATGACTTTCAACGGGGATAAAAGTAAGGTACTACGTTCGGGCAGGAAAAAATCAAGTACAGGATATTGTTTAAATCAAAGCTTGCTGCTGCTGTTGAGAAAGTGCATCTTAGAACAAGTAAAAACACGCAGACAATGAAGAGATCAAGTCACAAAAGACAATGAAAACAGGCCCCTGTTTAGAAGAGGATAGGGAGGGAGCTGTTTGCTCTTGGTCAAGGTGGGAAAATCCATACTACAGAGATCTCTCTAGATGAGATGTGTGCTTTAGCATTTTAAAGGGAGGAATGGCTGTTCTTTTCTTTCTTTGTGTTCTTTTGTTTCTTTGAAACTATAGCCCTGTACCTTACAAAACCTGGTGTTTCAGCTAGGAAAAAGGCACTGCTTAAATTATTCAGTTTCTCTCCTGCCTTGACAGAAACTAATTGTAACAGGGTAGCAGGGACATGAAGACAGGGATGCCAGCTAAATCTACTGGTATCAGATTTTCTCTGCTCTAAAAGGGAGATGGTTAGAATCTGAGGTCATTTTCGCCCTACACTGTTCTAGTGCTATTATTCCACTTTCAACTTCCTATGGAATTTCAGGGTTTGCAGTTTAGGGAAGGGCATTTGTAATTCTCAGCCAGAGAGTTCTTTGGCCTCAGTAAACTACAAACCCCAGAATTCCACAGGATGCTAAAAGTGGAATAATAGCACCATAACAGTGTAGGGTTGAAACGGCCATAGACTCTTAGGTCCTTTCCGCACCTTACCTTCTTCCAGCGCTGGGGTGCGGGGTCGTGCGAGCAGCCTCCAGCGAGAGACTCTCATGTCTGGGGTCCTTCAGCTCTGCACAAGCTGCCTGTTTGTGCGAGACTCCCGCCTCTTCCTTCCACAGTGCAGTCTGGGACTTTCCCAGGCTGCACTGGAGCAGGAAGCGTGACCAGCACGGTTCTGGAGGCTCTGCGTGCCAGGTAAGTGCACGTGGAGCCCAGAAGCAATGCGTGATTGCACACCATTTTCAGCTTCTAGCCAAAAATGAAAAGGTGAGCGATCAGCACCTGCTGTCCCCTGGAGCATTGTGCAATTGTGAGTGCGTTGTGCAGATCACTTCTCACAATTGCGTGACGCTCCAGGTCCTCTTTTGCATGGAAAATGCCATGTGAAAAGGGCCTTAGAGTTGGAAGAGGCTGTAAATGCCATCTAGTCCAATCTCCTGGAACAGACAGCAGGAATAGACAGCTAAAGCAGTCCTTAAAGATATCCTGTTTAAAGGCTCCTGTTCCACTATCAGAAACCCCATACAATAAAAACATTCTTCCAAATGGTTAGGTAGAACCTCCTTTCTGTAATTGGTGTCCATTGGTATATGTTCTAGTCTCTGGGGCAGCACTGTTACGTGCCTTTAAGTAGACTCCAACCTATGGAAACCCTATCATAGGGTTTTCTTTACAAGATTTATTCTGAGGAGATTTCCCCCAGCCTTCCTCTGAGGCTGACAGTGTGTGAGTTGCCCAAGGTTCCCTCCCAGTGGGCTTCCTTGGCCGCACAGGGATTTGAATCCTCATCTTCCAGAGTCCTTGTCCAATAATCAAAGCACTGCACTGCCCTATATTTCTCTAAATGGGTGGCATCTATGGAATTCAAGACTGCCTTGTCCCGACAAAATCTATGACCAGGTAGGAAGCATCCCCTGCCCCCAAAATCTGTGGAGATTTTCACCTATGTGCCTTTCCACTCTACGTTACTATAGTGTTATTATTCCACTTTCAAGATCCTGTGGAATCCTGGGGTTTGTAGTTTCCTGAGGCCCAAGAGCTCTCTGGCTGAGAATTCTAAAGGCCCCTCCCTAAACTGCAAACCCCAGGATTCCATAGGATGTTGGAAGTGGAATAATAGCACTGTAACAGTGTAAGGCCCTAAGCCTATGGAAATATAACATTACTTATAAAACATTTGAGAGGTGATGATGAAAGAGATTGCAAAGGAAAAAAAGAAGGGAGGAATTGCATATTTTTGTGCCTACAAATGCATATAACTGCTTATTAGAGGCCCTTATAGAAAAATGTGTATCATTTTATGTATTATTTTAATAGTTTTTTTTACACACCAGTTATATATAGTTTTAACTATATATTTTTTTTATCTTTTAAAATTTCGCTTTATCCTTTTATGTTTAAAATTGTATTGATCTTTTAAACTGTGAGCTGCTTTGAGTCCCAGTTTTGGGGAGGAAAGTTGGATATAACAACAACTGTATGTTGCTGTCTGAAATCTGCTATCATGAAAAAAAACTGGAAAGTTTGCTCTGAGGATGATAGAACGGATGAGAGCACTGATTTGGTAAATCAGGTGTTACCCTGTTTACTGGAGGTCCCGGGAGGGACACCTAAATAACCAAACAACAACACACTTTGGGGAAAATTAGCTTAGAGCACTGCTGGCAAAATGAGAGGCAGGGTAATGCAGCAGAATCTTGTAACCCAATGTTTACGGGGTCAGGCCAAGTCAAGAAGCAAACCGTGCTGAAAATAATGGATGATCTTTATTAAATACAGACGCACAATGTAAGCAACACACACACACAGATAACTAAGGAAAATAAAGGTCTGTGTTGGATAGCGGGATTTTTGAGAGGGATAGCTGATTCGGGTGATACGGAACCTGTTCCTGGAGTTTGGAAAGAAGATAGAGAGCGATGCTGGGGTGCGATGTAGCTCAGCACGTGGGGCTGAGGGGAAGCTTGCCAGGCAAAGTGGCGGCAAGATGGTCTGGAACTCAGGAGCGATCTGAGGACGGTCTTGGAATCAGGGGTTTTTATAGAGGGAGATGTGACTGCAGGGTATGCCATACGTGGGGAAAACAATGCATTTTAGGAGCCAGACAAAGCTTTGGAAAGGTCAACGTTTAACATGATTAAGTCCAAATTGACAAAGAGTTAGCCAGTATGCAAATGCAGAGTGCTTGGCAGTTGAGTATTCAGCTTGCCAGGTTGCCTGCTCGGGGCACGGAGTCCTTTGTAAACAGAGTGCATACATAATGAAGGTGTTTGCGGAGAGGTCTCGTAAAGCAAGGATCTGTCTATTTCTGGCCTGCCTGGGTGGAGAATGGAATGTCCAGCAATTAGTGGCTGTGCCTAGTCTGTGCTTGTTCGGGAGCCTCACAAACACGTGGAGAGGGGTGGTAGAAGAGAGCCAAATTGTTGATATCAAAATGATATCTGGGGGTATCTCCAAGGAGGTCTAACCTGCAGTAACACAGGAGCAGGGCCTATTATGATTTATTCCTGGCCTCATGGTTAGATGGCAATCATCTCCCCCTGCAATCTGGTCAACAGCAGAAAGCTGCCACCCCGCCACGGTAGAAGAGGAGAAAAGCCGCAGGAGAGAGAAGCAGATGTTCTCCAGACAGTTTACCCCCCATCCCCAAATCAAATGCTGTACCTGGTGGGAGTAGGAAAGAAGCAGTGGCAAAAGTACTGGCAGCAAGAAAACAACCCATTGGGTGAGACAGAAACAGGTGTGAACAGCAAAGATGCTCCTGTCAGCAGTCTATGTTTGCTCACATTTAAAGTAGCAAAGGCAGCCAGTCAGAAGAGAAGCACAACAGGTGAGGTGAGGTGCTGGGTTCATATCTTCAGTTCTTTCTACTCTTCCGCTGCCTGAGGCACAGACCCTAGGTTAGACAGGGCAGAGGGAGGATGAATCCCACTCCAAAATGATCAAATAAGGCTTCTGTGTCACTGAGCTTTCTCAGGAATAATCTATCAAAAGTGTTACAGAATGATTTGCCACTAAGAAGTAGAAAGACAGTTATTACCATTGAGCCCTCCCAAAAATTATAAAGGCAACCCACTATTTGTTCTAGACATGCATACTTGTGGAGAACTGCTGGAAAATTCTGGCAGTCTCTTCCCCTGCCCTTGTTCTAGGACAAATGGGGGCTTAACTAGGATAGGGTCAATTTTCCTTTGCATGTAAAAGCCGTTCTAGTCTCAACTGTTGCTCTGTGTTATTTTAAAATGATTGGCCATGGTATCCAGACCATGTGATCCAGGATACACCCTGGAGTCAGTAATTGGCCTTGCATAGAATACCACGCCTCTCTGTTTCAGACTCTCCCTTTGCAATCTTGCTTCTAGCACCTTCTCTCTGCTGTGCTAGCTCTCTCCAACAAGAAGTTGGTCAGTTAAGAATGAAGCTACAAACTTCCCTAATCCTTTTGTTAGTTAGTTAGGATCTAGTTTCTCTAATGCATATGTAATTGTAAAGTTAATTAATAAATCTTTTACATTTGGAACCTGAAACTGCCTGCCTTGTTTTGCTCTCAAGTCAGCCTCCAGTTCAAGGAAGCAACACAGAGATTGGGACATGCTTTTTCTTCAACTCTGCTAAAAAGAAGGCTAATTTCTCACACTGATCCCCAGAAAACCCCATGATAGGTTCACCTTAGGGTCACCATAAGTCAGAAATGACTTGAACACACACACACAAAACAACAACAACAACAACAACAACACATACCTGAGAATAAGCTATTCTATGGAGGGCAATTCTGCGTACACAACATGCCTTTAAGAGCTTTCGTATAGAAATATGCTTCAGTGATAAGAGAGGGGGGAATTAATTTGACATCCCCCAGCCAATACTTGCAAGAAGACAAATTAATAACAGCCTGCTTGCCAATGTCATTACCCCTTTCTCTGGGGAAGGGAAGGGAGAGGGGTGTAAAACTTAGGTTGTTCCTTTCAGTGAGGGAGAAATATTATAGGGGGAGGGAACAGTGTGACTCCAGAAATATTTTCAGTGTGGAGAACAGCACTTCATGTTTGTCAAGCACTTCTCCATGCTGAAGCCACAAAGAAGTCTATGCCATTTAAGTATGGGTGTAAAAATTCACTAAAACCAGCCCTTTATAACAAAATCCTCTATGTGGAGAGATCAAAAAACTTCCCCCTTGAAGAGCAAAACTGAGAAATTGGATGGGGATAGGGGAAGTGTGATAATGGGGCTTCCCATTATCTAGACTTGGCTGAAGGGGGATACTTCCCTCTTCAGGTAAACCAGTGGTTCTCAACCTTCCTAATGCCGTGACCTTTTAATACCATTTCTCATGTTGTGGTGACCCCCAACCATTATCATAGTGTCAGAAGCTCAACCTGAGAAGGGCTTGAAGCAAAGTCTTAGGCGACCCCTGTGAAAGGGTCGTGTGACCCCCAAAGGGGTCCCGACCCCCAGGTTGAGAAACACTGAGGTAAACCAAGGGTTAATGAGATCTTGCGATTAGGTTACATTTTTACTGTGGGTCAGCCTCACAGGTCACAGGGGTGGGGGGAGAATTGCCCAATCAAGGGAAAAGAGATGAGCATCTTTGAGATGCTTCGAAATGCTTTGAAGGAGAAGTTATAAAAATCCTCGAGAGGCCATGTGGCAGACAGACAACAAAGGAACCTCCTGGCCTCACTCTTCTCTTAGACCATCTAAGCCTGTGAACCCAAATGTGAGTAGCTAGAATAAGGTAGTTAGACGCGTTTGGGCTCTTATTATTTTGGAGGTTGGCTGATCTTAAAGAATGTATCTGTTTTTATAACTACTTGTAACTTAAGCGTATCTGGGAGGGGGGAGCCTTTCATGTGTAGTATTATCTGGTTTATTTGCATGCCTTGAAATAAATGCTTTTCTGTAAAACCTCTGTTTCCTCTCCATTCCCACGCCATTCTTCGGCACATGCTAGATAGAACTTCTCTCACTCAGAAGGAGAGGGAAGGGAAAGGTCCTTAAGCCTAGAGATTGTCAATCCATTGAGCAGAGTACCACTGTACTGCTCAGATATTCAGAATTCAGTGGGTGGTGGCAGCAAGAGAGAATTAGTGAATGCTGGGGAATTTCCTGCTCCTTTTCAAGGGTAGAAGTCAGGCTTGGGGGGGGGGTTGGAAGTAAACTCAGTATGACAGGAAGGGAAAAATGGTCTGATTTATAATAGACTTTGGCAGCTCTGCTAGCATCTGTTTTGAAAATATGCGCAGACTGTCTCTGGAAACAGATAGAGCGAGCCTATTTTCTGCTGCTCCAGAAACTAGGACACAGAGCAATATCTTCAAACTTCAGGAAAAGAGATTTCACCTAAACATTAGGAAGAACTTTCCAATGGGAAAAGCAGTTTGATAGTGGCATACGCTGCCTGGGAGTGTGGTGGAGTCTCTCTCTTTGGAGGTTTTTAAACACAGGCTGGATGGGAATGGTTTGATTGTGTATTCTTGCATGGCAGGGGGTTTAAATCAATGGCTCTTGTGGTCGCACCCAGCTCTATAATTCTAAGTCTATATAATCATGCACCATCATCCCCAGAGGCATATTTTGGACATATTTTTGAAGTGGTTGAGAGCAAAACTGCATAGCTCTACATCTTTGATTTTACCTTCTAAAGGCAGATATGCATAATCTGTAGACAGAGCTTTGAAATAAAAAAAAAGTTAAAATAACAAGTTACTTGTAATTAGTTCATTTCATTAATAATTCATTAAAAATAACAAATAACTTGTAATGTATTTGTTTCTTTCATAAATATGTTGCATTCCAATGAAAGAGAATCTCGTTCCTTTTCAAGTGTAGATTCTTAAAGTTAGGATTATAGTTTGTTGGGCTCTGGCCTCACTAAACAGTGGAGAAGGAATTTCACATAGTTCAAGTGCTGATTCATGCTATGCCTTCTGCTGTTGCACTCAGATTTTTATGTAACTAAAAAGTAACTATTTAATTATGGCTATTTCCTCAGCTTACCGGTTCCCACTGATGTCCCGTCGTGGTTCTGGTAGTGCCTCTGCCAGGATAGGAGCATGTACCCAGCACTCCTCTCCACACGTGAGGGGCTCCCTGTAGAAGGGAGCACAAGGGACATGCTCCTTCCTTCAGCACTGCAGCTGGCCTTCTTTCTATGCTGCAGTGGCGGAGGAAGCATGTAGATTATGCTTCTGGCCCTTCTGCATGGCCGGCTGCAATGGAAGGCTTGCCCAATCGGGAGCCATTGACAGACTTTTCCTGTCAATGACAAACCCCACGATCATACTGGCTGGTGACACAAGAAGGGCAGGACCACAATGACATCATGTAGATGCGTCATCGTCATCCTGCTCCTCTCGCATCCCCGTGCTGGGATGCTACCATCATGTGGAAATGGCCTATTTTTGAGAAACGTGAAAATAGGGATCCTTTTTTTTTTTTAATCAAACTGTAATGGTAGCCGATTATTCCTGGGGCAGTGGAATTAGATCTGCAATTAATTCCTTTTTAAAAATACAGCTGCAAGCTTTGCCTGTAGCTGTTAGCTGCTTCTTGTGCCTCCACCAAAGTTGGTGAGACCCACATATATCCCCACACATGCACACACCCCACACATTTTTTCAAACTAATTAGTCAAAGAGGAAGGATTTTTCTGCAAGACAAGCATTTTGCTCCACAAATGGGAATACTGTAACTAGGTGTTTGTTTGTTTGTTTGTTTTAAGTTTGTACTCATGCTTTTTATGAATTTGAAACTGTGAAGAAAAATGAAGAAGACCAGCAATGATGACTAAAGTCAGACCATCCTTGGTGCAGGCCTCACCAAGCATTAATGTGTGAAGTCACACCTTTCATGAAGAGGAGTCTTTGTGTCTCAGGTGGATTACAAGAATGGTAGAAATAATGGCAGACGTTATCCTTCCACATTGCTGAATAGTTGTTTCAGTAGAGGGAGAGGCAGGTAGAAACTCACCAGAATAGAACAAAAGTATGTTTTTCTTTCTCTGTGCTTGTCACCGAGAAGATTAAATTATAGTAAACATATTTAGCAATTACCTTTTTTAATTATATCCCATCAGCTTTGTTTCAAAACCAGGGAGGGACAATATTATATTGCACCAACCCTATTCCAAGAATGCTATTGCAATATTTACAGCCCACAGGAATGTGACATCTCCATGGGGTCTCTCAGAGACTCCATGGCTGTTGTTATGGGCCTTCAAGTCAATTGACTTATGGTGACCCTATTATACCATTTTCTTGGCAAGACTTGTAGGAGGGGTTCCCATTGCCCTCCTCTACGGCTGAAAGAGTGGAACAAGGTAACCCAGTGGGTTTCTATGCGTGAATGGGGATTCAAACCTGCTCTCCCGACATTCAAACTAGGCCAACACTCAAACTACTATGCCGTGCTGTCTCCAGACCAAAAGTGACCCTACTGAGGGTTTTCGTGGCAAGATTTATTCACAGCAAGTCCACCACTGCCTTCCCCTTGCAATAAGAGTTGTGACTTGCCTTAAGTGCTTTCTAGGGCTGAGTGGACATTTGAACTCCAGTCTCCTGGAGCCCTGGCCCAATACTCAAACCACTACACAACACGGGTTCTTGACTTAATGGTCATTCTATCCTAGGGTTTTCTTGGCAAGATTTATTCATAAAGAGTGTTGCATTGCCTTCCTCTTAGGATGAGAAACTATTACGTGCCCGAGGGGGCTTCAAGGCTGAGAGAAGATTTGAAATTTCAGTCTTCTGGAGTCCTAGTCCAGCACTCAAACCACTACACTATTCTGGCTCATTGTAGACTATTTGTCATAATTATTGTGTGTCTTCAAGTCATTTCTGACTTATGGCAACCTAAAAGTGAGACTATCACAGGGTTTTCTGGGGTTCAGAATGTAGGATACTCCCAGGATCACCCAATGGGTTCCCATAGCTGAGTGGGGAATCACACCCTGCTCTCCAGGGTTGTAGTCCAATGCTCGAACCACTACACCATCCTGGCTACTCTAAAGCTACTTATATTTAAAATTCTAGTAAGTACTCTAAAGGCAGTAGATCCCATCTGATCTTGGAAGCTAAGCAGAGTCAGATCTCGTTAGTACTTGGAGACTATACCATGCTGTCTACTTACTTCTTATTACATCCCCTACACAGCCTGGAGTCAAGGGGCAAATCAGTATTAACCAGTTACCTTAACCTCCAGGTTTCGGCTCACATCATCCCTGCCCACCATTCCCAGTGCCAAGGGATTCAGAGAGTAGCCATCCATCAACATGTTGAGGACCATAACATGCTCAAGCCAACAGACCTGGCAGTGTCATCATAGGCATAGTTATTCAGAAGTAGCGTTTTATTGTATTTATTGGAACTTACTCCTAGATGGTCTACAGATAACAGTAGTTTAAATTGTTGCAAGCAAGT
The DNA here is from genome assembly GCA_948474755.1 of Ctenosaura bakeri. Taxonomy (NCBI): domain Eukaryota; kingdom Metazoa; phylum Chordata; class Lepidosauria; order Squamata; family Iguanidae; genus Ctenosaura; species Ctenosaura bakeri. The sequence continues at coordinate 1,636,918 of CAOLHI010000006.1, read as the reverse complement.
TGTAGCCAAGGGGCCACATGTAGCCCCACAAGGATGTTTTTGTGGTGCTTGGTCCCTCCAGCCTCCTTAAACTTCCCTGTGGTGAACTGAATCTCCTGGAAGCCTCTAAGAGAAACAATTAACCTTCTAAAGAAATTGCAGCTTTCCCTTGCATCCTTAAACATAACAAATTCCATTTAAGGCGGGGGGAGTAGACTTCCAGGCATTGCTAAATTTTTGGTTTTGCTTAGGCAGTTTTTGCAATCTGTTCACCTCAAGCTGAATCCCAGGACAGAAAATTGGCTTCCACACCTGACAGTGGTAGTCAACCTTTGCATCTTCAGATATAGTTAGACTATTGCTCTCAGAATTCCTCATCAGTGGCCATACTGGTAGAAGCATCTAGGATGTGGAACTCCAGGCTTTGGAACCTCTGATCTAGACCCACTTTAACTATCTGGCTTCTGATTGTTCTTGTGGATGACCTTCAGCAGCAGCAGAAATCCAGGACAAGCACAGTCTTCTAGGTCTTTCTTGACCTATCAACAGCCCTCAATACCATCAGCCATGCGTTCTAGGACAGGAGTGGAGAACCCTTCATTGTAGTTGTCTCATTCATATCTGATCTGTTGATTCCCAAAAATCATGCCAGATGATTTCCATTTACCCTCCAGCATTTATGACATGGATAGTGAAAGTTCCATCTTGTGTGTTTGTCTATGTGCCTTCAAGTCACCTGTCAACTTATGGTGATCACATGATTTCACCGGGTTTCCTTAGGCAAGGAACATTGAGAAGTGATTTTTGTCAGTTCCTTCCACTGAAATACAGCCCAGAGCATCTGGTATTCACAGGCAGTCTCCCATCCAAATCCTAACAAGGGTGACCCTGCTTAGCTTCAATGATCAGACAAAATGTGATGCCTTTAGGGTACTTATGCCCAGTTCCATCTTATTGTTGTTGTTGTGTGTCTTCAAATTATTTCTGACGTAAGGCAACCCTAAGATAATGCTATCATGGGGCTTCCTGGGGCTGCAAGTGTGTCATGTGCCCAAGGTCATCCAATGGGTTTCTATGACTAAGCAAAGAAATGGAGCCTAGTGAGACTCCTAAAAGTCTAAATGGACTGAAATGAAGTCTGAAATTTGATATCAACTGAGAAAATGGGAAGTAGAAGGCTCAGGCAGAGTGAGGATGACCTTATACTGAGCTATGTACTAAGTTGGCTGTCAGGAAATTCCCCAGGGGGGAATGAAAATTGCCAGTATTAAGCAAAAAAATAAGTTATAGTTTATAGCTAAATAAGGATTGTGCTGACCGTACTGATTGTGCTGAGCAAGCTGATTAAGCACTGAACTCCCGGATGTCATGTCTCTGTCTTTGATTAAAATAGTATTTTTTAATTTGATTAAAATAGTATATAAATAGTTCTGGATTTTTTTGTTCTGAGCTCTGGATTTGCTTTTGAGCACAGAGCCTTTGCTGCACAGCAAATTAATAGAAGCCTTTTTTGGAGAACACTCACTGGTGGTCTGTCTGTTAAAGTGCATCAGGCAGAAGCCTAGAAGGACCTTCTTCCAGCTTCCTGTGACAACTTTTCTGGTGAACCAGAAAGGAGATCAGGATTCGGTTGCTATAACACCCTTGCCTGATGTTTGGGGATGCCACCTCTGATTTCCAGGATAGCCACATCTTGATGCACATTCACACTTTCTTTTTGTTCGGCAGACTTTTGGAACTCCAAGGAGCCAAGGGATCACGAGCCAATGCATAGCACAACAGTCAAGCATCCCAACAGATGCCACCAAGGGGGGGATTGTGGACAGGATACTGGCAAACTGGTGAATATAAGGAAAAAAATAGGTCAGGAGGCGTAGACCTCTGGGGCAGGGAATTCCCCTTAAATGACTAAAAGGTTTGGCTAAAAGAACAAGCATCTGGTTTCTAGTTAAAAACTGATAGGACAGAGACTGTGTTCAAACTGAATGAAAGCTGGATGACAGGCGGTACAAAAGGGAGAAAGCCAAATTATAGAACTGGTGGGAGTGATAGGACTAGTAGGGTTGACATGATAAGTCAGCAGCAAAGGCTCCAACCTAAGGAAGGGGGAGGCATAAAAATGGGATCCTCACAGTCCAAAGGAAGTCCCCAAAACAGCCCCCTTAGATGTATATGGGCCAATTGGGGAAAGTTTAGTCAAGAGTTAAACAGGGAAAAACTGACAAAGGAATGTAACTTTGAATGGCAATGTAAAATCCCAGGATACCACTAGCCAACCAATGGGTCCAGAGATACAGGTTTGATAATAAGATAGAGAGACTTCTTTAGAGAGAGAAGCAGTTGGGATGAATTTGAGTACATGGGCGTTTTTTTGATGTTGAGCTGAGATTCAGCAACTATGAACAAATATGGGATATAGGCTCCCTTAGTTGCCACCAGAATAGAGGTAGAGGATATTCAGCTTCTGCGTCCTCCAGCAGCCTGTGACACCAGTCTCCAGGGTTGTAGATCAGTAATCAAGTCACTACACCACACTGGCTCTGAATTCCATCTTACGCTCCCCCTAAATATTTAATATCTACATCAAGGATAGCTGGCAACTTACAGGCCTTCAGACTTCAGCTCCTGCCATCACTACCCTGTATTGCCAATCAAGAGAAATTCTGAGAGGTACCATGCAGTAACTTCTGGAAGTACAGTCATCTCTCCACATTCACTAGGCTTAGGGGCACAGGACCCCCATGAAAGTGGAAAAAATGTGAATAACTCTGGCCTCTCCCAAACCATATTTAACAACAACAACAAAAGTATGATCACCATATTCAACCCACTGTGGATTCCTTTGAGGCATCAGGGTTCCTTCACAAGGCAGAAGTGGGTGGCTGGTGGGGCCTACTGCCACCTTCACTGGTGCCCCACACCATTTTTAATTGGAACTTACAAACCTCATTCACAGTTTCTCAGTCTCAGGAGGCTCTATTAAAAATGGCATAGGGAGGCAGCCAAGGTGACAGCAAATAATCCGTGAATAAACAAATCCACAAAAGTGAAACCCGCAAATGTGGAGTGCTGACTCTAATTATGATCATAAAAAGAGCAAGAACAGTAATGATGATGATGATGATGATGATGATGATGATGATGATGATGATGATGTTATTTGTTATCCACATCTCACCAAGGCTCTTACACGAAAATCTAAACCATTTAAAATACAAATATACCATAATTAAAAAATATCATAATTAAAAGTAGAAGTACAATTCAAAGTATAATTAAAAAAACACTACCAGAAGAGATAGGTCTTTAGTACTTTTTTTAAATTCAGACAGCATATTTTGCTGTCAAATCTCTTCCAACAGGTCATTCCACAGTCTAGGGGCAGCAGATAAGAAAGTCTTCTGGGTAACCATTGCCAGTCTAGCCCTGGCCAGTTTAAGTAAGTGGCCCACAGAGGACCTGAGTATTCAGATTGTATGGGAGGAGGTGATCCTGCAGGTAACTTGGACCCAAATCATAATGCCTTCTCCTTGCTGTACCTGTAACCATTCTGGCTGCCATATTTTGGACCAGTTGGAGTTTCTGAACTTGGTACAAAGGTAGCCCAATGTACAGTGCATTGCAGAAGTCCAACCTTGAGGTTAGCAGCACATGCACTACCATCGTTAGGTTGTCCAGTTCTAGGAAGAGGACCAGCTGGTGTATCAGCCGAAGTTGATAATAAGCACTCCTGACTATCACATCTATCTAAGTTAACATTTGGAGGGACGGATTCAGAAGCACTTCCAAGCTGCAAAAACAGTCTTTCAGGAGGAGTGTGACCCCATCCAGGACTGGTTGACACACCTCCAACCCCAGATTAGGACCCTTAATAGTAAGCACCTCTATGTTGTCCGGATTCAGTTTCAATGTGTTTTTCTTTATCCAGCCCATTACCTCATTCAAGTATTCATTCAGAGGAGACACACTGTCCTTAGCAGAAGATGTTTTTTTGAAGGCATGGGGAAATATATTTGAGTGTCATCAGCGTACTGATAGTACCCTATACTGTGCCTCCAAATGATCTCTCCCAATGGTTTCATGTAGCTGTTAAAAAGCATTGGGGATAGAATGGCACCTTGTGGTATGCCATATAACAGCTCCTTTCTTGAGGAACATAACATGCCCACTCTGTTCTACATGTAGCTATTTCAGCATACCCCACCAAGGTGTTCTCCCATTTTAAGTAACCATCCAGACCTTGGGTTGAAGGTCTCTGCTAGCGGTAACTGACAATGACTTCATTAGATGTGGTCGGAACCACCCAATCACTTCAGGGACAATTGATTTCCACATGTGACCTGGGAGGCAACTCCTATACCAATTGAAGTCACTTTACTGATGCAATAAGGTATGTGGGCAATGGCCAACTAGCCCTGCCCAGAAACGCAAACTGAGGGATTCACTGGCTCAGCAAATAATTATTTTTCTCTCAGTCTTCATCTTCAGTTTTCTTTTCCCTTCCCCTTCACCTGCCCCACAGTTTCCCAAAACTAGACCTCCCCCAGGATCAGTGGGTGGCTCTGATGCCAAGGGAGAAAGGCTACTGCCAGGTTTTATTCTGAATTTTAAAGTAACTATCCAAGATGCTGAAGTTATCTGTGGGAAAGTGATTGTTCAGCTTTGACTCCATCAGAGTCACTGAGTTGCCACTAACTTTCCCCAAACCTTATTGAATCCACTGGACCCAAGTTGGAAAGACTCCCCAGGCATCTTCTCACATTTTTGGCACTCCCCGTCTGCACTTCCCAAATTCAGGTTAAAATGGGTGTGCTTGAAACAACAACCTACCTCCACCCATTGTCAGCTTGATGACACTGGGTTCTGATACATGCCTGCTGAGTCAAGCAGCAATATATAGACCTGGCAAAATTAATCTCTGGTTAATCTCTGGTTGCTGTTCCAACAGATCTGCCGCTGCTGTTTCTCCTAGTTTCTTTGAAGGCATCATTTTTCAGTTATTTTAATTCCTGCTGCCTGTGGTCCTGATATTTCAGAACTCAAGATATGGGCAAAAGAGCAGTTGCCACCCTGTTCTTCACGGTGTCTTTCTTTCACATGGGTAAGGATTGATTTGGGAGAGGGTGTGTGTTTGGATCTGACTTGCAGAAGCCACTGTAGCTCTGAATCTTCTGCTACTTGTATTTGTGAACAGCAAGCTCCAGCATTGCATTTCTGTGCACTGAAATCCTATACACCAGGGGGGGAAATTGGTGCAGACCTCCCAGATATTGCTGAACTACAGCTCCCAGCATTTCTCACCATTGGCTATGCTGGCTGACAATGCTGGGACATACAGTATGATATTTGGTGGGCTGTACGATTCTCAGTATTGCTGTTCGTACTCACCTATGTGAGTAAGCCCCGTGTAAGTCATTGGGGCTTACATATGAATAGTCATATATAAGATTGTAATATTAATCGATGTGTATGTGTACAGACAGAGAGGAAGATGGGGGAGGGAGGGGGAGGGGAGGCAGGAAAGAGAGAGAGAGAGAAATTGCACAGGATTATCACTGCAAAGGTAGCATTCTATTAGTGGCATTGCAAGTATAGGCTAACCTTATAACTGCATTTATCCAAATTTGATTGTTGAGGAGTTGGCCTTCCTCCCTTTACACCAACCAAAGCCCGTCTGCCCTTGGACCTACTGTAGAGCCACTGAAGCTTCCTTCCATAGCCATTCTGTGACTGGCAGAGACCAGGAGAAGTATCTGGCTATTCTGGCATCAGCGGCTGAGACTTTCAGCAGATTTCAGTGGATGATGCAATTGGTTTCCTTCTGGCTACAGGGACATAGTCAGACACTGCTGTGATCCACCCATGGAGTGGGGGCTTCAGCAGCTGTAAGGTAGGTCCAAGGTGATAAATGGCTCAGTGTAGTGGTTGTTCCACATGCTAAACTACTACACTATGCTGTACCGTGCAGGGACTGCAACCCAAGGACCAATTTTGGTCACAGTTGACAGACTAGAATTTCCCACTGATGGTGGTGAGGTTCATTCCTTTTCTCTTATCTTTTTGCAAATGCTGTTATTCAGTCAGGTGTTCAGCATGTTAGCTAGCCTGTGGTTGTGTGCTTACTATGTGCTTTATTGTTTTGCTTTTCCATGCTTTGCTTTCTTTATGGTATTTTTCATCAAACATCTGTTTTTAATGTATGTTCTTTAAAAATTAAGCTGCCTTGTGTGCCAATGGAGATGGAAATTGTTATTGCCTTTGTTTTACAGCCTTTGTTCCCAGCATTTCATGGAGGGACAGAGCAGCAGCTCAACCTTCCTACTTATGTTAAGCACAACCTGACACAACACTGCAAACAAGACGCAGAGTTGTGACCAGGGATGTAGCCTCTTGTTCCTTTTGTTCTTGAAGGGAGTAATGAGTAACGTTAGCGATTTTCTCAGTGTGTGAGAAAGTCTTTGAAAGCTGCTCTGATTTTGAACACTATTTGCAGTTCAGGACTTATTCTGTACAAAATTATAAGTCTTTTGTTTTGGGTTTTGCACAGAAGCCAGCACTTTTTGTGTGAAGGAAACAGCAGGTTTTGCACTGAAAATAATGGTGCTTTCTGCAAGGAAAATCCTGCTTTCTACACACACAAAAAAGTGTGTGAATGTTGCACAAAATATATCCAAAACTGCAAAGATTCTCATCAATCCAGGATTCTCTATGTCAAGGTTTCCCAATACTTAAGAAACATTGTCTTCCATTTTACAAACATTTTCAAATACTCTTTCCATCCCTATTCAAACACCATCACTTTACCTCTCCTGTATAATTTTTTTTAATCATCTTTGCCTGATGGAGAAACCTATGAGCTTAGGATATCAGGTTAGGATGTCAGATTCTCTTGTTCCTGATTATACCTGTGTTTGCACATCAATTAACTGTTGCTAACTGATTTACTGTAAATACAGTCAGCCCTCCACATTTGCAGGTTTGAGTTTCATGGATTTTATAATTTGCCAGTTTTTCCAACTTCTGCCCCCCCCCACCTCAAGCGCTTCTTTTCTAGGGAAACCTTCCCTCTCAGCTCAGGCTGTGCAATCTTTTAAAAACCTACCTCTGGTCCTCCTTCTCCTCCTCTTGCACCAGCTGCTGCCTTGACAGCTAAAGACAGATCACAACCCAGTTTCTCAACAACACAAACACCCTCCCCATGCCCCTTGGATCCCTCACACAGGCTTGCTCTATCCTCCAAATATTTGAAGGGATGTCATATGAAGGATGGAGCAAGCATGTTTGCTGCTGCTCCAGACACTAGGACACAGAGCAATGGCTTCAAACTTCAGAAAAAGAGATTCCATCTAAACATTAGAAAGAACTTTCTGATGGTAAGAGCAGTTTGACAGTACAATGTGCTGCCTCAGAGTGTGGTGGAGTCTCCTTCTTTGGAGGTTTTTAAACAGAGGCTGGATGGCCATTTGTTGGGAGTGCTTTGATGGTGTATTCCTGCATGGCAGAGGTTGGACTCAGTGGCCCTTGTGCTGTCTTCCATCTCTATGATTCTATGACCCAAGAAAGGAGATACATGAGAGAGGAAGTATAGATCCACCATGCCAACCCACTCCTTTTCCTTCTCCTTTGTCTGACCTGGTTTGGACCCTGGATACTTATTCTCCCCACCATGCCTTGGCCTCCTTCCCACAAACAAACACATGTTTTGATATTAGCAATTTTTCCACTTTTGAAAGGGTCCTCTAGCCCTAGCAAGTTTGAATTTGAAAAGAGCTATCCAAGGTGCTGAAACCTATCTGCAAAGTGCTTGAGCCCCTTGAATAATTATTTTGGAGGTCAGACTAAACCCAGCCCCCTGACATTTCCATTATACCTGCTATTGCCATTATACCTGATCCCCATCCTGTTTGTGCAACTATTTTCTTCTGCTTTTACGTCCCCTCCACCTGCAAGATATCCACATATGATTTCCATGGGCTCATCATACGGCTTTTTCTCTTTGCACCCCTTAGCTTCATGCCTCCGATGTTACAGCTGCAGCTTTGAGCAGCAGTGCTTGGAGCCATCCTCCGTGGAGACCTGCAAAGAAGGAGAACAGTGCGGCTTCATAAAGGGGCACTCAGGTTTGTTCCCACTGGTCCTGGACCAACACATCCCTCCCCTTGATATTTTAGGGCCTTCTTTTAAGGCTGCTTACCTTTCTTTTACCAGGAAAATGTCTCTAGCCCTTTCAATTATTAGATAAACCCAGAGCTGGGAAAGAACTGACAAAATATACTTATCTGATGATTAGCAATTCCTTCACTTAAAAAGGCTAAGCAAGTTGAAGTTTTTAGTACAAGTTGAGTATCCCTTATCCCGAAAGCCAATATCTGAAAACCTCCAAAAACCTAAACTTTTTGCTGCTAGCAGCCCACTTTTGCCTTCAAGGCAACAACTGCAGGACTCCTGCTCATTTATTTCTCAGATCCTCAGTCACTCTCATGTCTCATACAAAACACAAGAGCAAAGGAACAAGCTCAAGGCTGAAGAGAGATATGAGGATCTGTGAAATGACAGGAATACAAGCATACTGCGCATTGCAAATCCTCGCCTCCTGATATTTCACAGATCTTCATGTCTCTCTCCAGCCTCGCATCTTGTTTGTTCACTATTTGTGTTGTATATGAGCTCAGTTGAGTAGGGACGGGTTGTTGCAGGCACACAAAGATAAGGAGACCAGAGAGTTGGAAAAAGAGTAAATTTATTACATGCGGGCTATTGGCGGGATCTCTCCCAAAACAGCCAAAAAGCCCCATTTGATGGTTACACAGATTCTTATAGATTCGGTTCGCAAAATCCACTTCCTCTGACACTCTGACACAACCCCCTCCAAACTTGCAATTCAGCACAATCCCAGTTCCCCTTGTCAAGGCTCCTGTTGACATTCCAAGACATAGCATTCTGTACATCGTGACCCTACTGATAGCTAACAGGAACTCTCCCCATCTGAAGTAGCCTTGACAAGTTCAGCGATCTGCCGGGTTGACATCTCATGACATTTCACATATATCCATTCCTTTTACAGTACATTCCTACTTATTTAACTATTTGTGATGCATAGCTGCTTCAGGGTGGGTAAGGGGGGCAGGGCGCCCTGGGCAGCATTTTTGGGGGCACTGCCACTCCTTGGGCATACACCATAACCACACTCCCATGCCCTGTAGCTCCTGCCCTGTAGCCCTGCCCACGTGCACTGTAGCCTTGCCCCCACACCTCCTCCCCCCACTCCTACACCACTCGTGCCAAGCTGTGCCACTAAAAAAAATCCAAACTATGAAATACTTCTGGTCCCAAGCATTTCAGATAAAGGATATTCAACCTGTAAACCTAACAGTACTCACTATCAGAGCGTAGGGATAACTAGTGAGATTTAACTAATTATGGGCTAATTATTTATCTTCTTTTTTTAACAAAAGCCTTTAAAAAATTAACTATGTTAAACTATGGCCCTTTCCGCACAAGGCAAGGGAATCGCTGCATGCCGTTACTTACTGCTTCTTCTGGCGTCCGAAGCAACGCGGACTGTCCCTGAAGCCCTTCTGCAGGGCTCCTCCTTGGTCCAGAGTGAATCGGAGCAGTGCGAGATCTGTAGATCCGCAGTGCTCCGGCTTCCAAAATGGCAGCTTCCAGCTTCCAAAATGGCAGCTTCCGGCTTCCAAAATGGCGGCCTCCAGTTGATCCTGGGTCCCGACCAACTGCTGAAGCTTGCCACGCCTAAAGCCCACCCTCAGCAGATCGCAGGCTCACATTGGTGCAAGCCTGCGAATCTGCACAAGGGAGCAGGAATGCAATGGCGCGTTCCAGGAAAATAAAGACCTGCTTTTTGTGGTCTTTAGAAAACACGCTGGATGACCACTTGGGGTTGTTTTGGAGCGGACTGAGGTGCAGATCTCCAGTAAGTAGTCCACTCCTAGTCTGCTCCAAGGTGCAGACGACCTCCGTGAGAGGACGCACTGCCCCATTCTAATTGCCTGGTGCAGAAAGGACCTCTCTTTAACTATGTTAACTATGTTAACTAACTATGTTAACTAACTCCCTAAACTGCAAACCCCAAGATTCCAGAGGATGTTGAAAGTAGAATAATAGTACCATAACATTGTAGTGCAGAAATGCTTTAGGACAGTCATCCCCAACCTGGTAGTTTCCAGCTGCATTACACTAAGACCCCCACTATCCCAAGCTGTCAATGAGATTGTTATATTTTTTAAGCTAAAGTGAAAAATACTGTAAGGGCACATTAAGAAGCAAAGTAAAACTACCAAAATTAGCCACTAGAGGACAACAGTGGCAACCAAATATGCTATTCTCTCTAAATCCTGCGCATTAACAGATTCATTAAAGGAAACACAACAAATTAACATTAACAAAAGCAAATTAATTTCACCATTATCTATCATTATTAATGAATTAACATTTAACATTCCAAGCTATGGGGAAAACACAGATGACTTATTCTACCCAGCTGTTTACCAAGACATTACACAATTATACAACTCAGTAAGGACATTATACAATTCAGTAAGGAATCTAGTCAAGGCATGGTTAGCAAAGGTATCTGCAATTGCAAGCACTTGGGTCTCTCTTTCTGTGTGAGCCAAGAAGAGGCCAAGAATACAGAGCCATTTGCTTTATAGGAAAATTTCCTTCTTCTCTAATGGATATTTCCTTCCCTCCCCCACCCCCAATATAAAAGCTATGGGGAGGAGCTGGACACAGATGAGAAACATAGCAGCCAATGAGTCAAAGCCATTCTAGACCACCCCACCCTGTGTTTTGGCCCCAGTACAGATGGGCTTCCCAAGTCTGCACCTGATTTTTTAAGAAGCCATTTCTGCCATTAGTCCTTTCAGTGCCAATGGTGTCACATCTAGTTCAATTCCCTGAAGTGTATTGTTGTTGCTGTTGTGTGCCTTCAAGTCATTTCCAACTTATGACAACCCTAAGGTGAACCTATCACAGCACTTTCTGGGGCTGAGAGTGTGTGATGCACCCAAGGTTGCCCAATGGGTTTCCATGGCCAAATGGTCATTGTCCAACACTCTAACCACTGTACCATGCTGGCTACTTATCTCTTATTATACCCCAGCACAGCCTGGAGTCACAAGGCAAATCACTATTAACCAGCTACCTTAACCCCCAGGGTTCAGCTCTCAACATCCCTGCCCACCATTGCCAATGCTGAGAGATTCAGAGAAAAGCTACCCATCAACATCTGGTGGGCCATAGCACGCCCAGCCCAACAGCTATCTATGCTGATGTCCCCACTTAAGCCCCTAGCAGTGCTGTCATAGGCATGCTTATTCAGAAGTAAGCTTCACTGTATTTATTGGAGCTTACTCCTAGATGGTACACACATAACAGCAATTTAAATTGTGGCGAGCAAGATGTGGCCAAAAGGCCACATGTGCCCCCACCAGGCTGTTTTTGTGGGAATCAAATCAAAGAAGGAATTGAACCCTGGTCTCCAGAATCATAGACTAATGTTCAAACCACAATATCACAATGACTTCCCTATATTTAAGTTCTAATAAGTAACCTGAAGGCACTAGATCCTACCTGATCTTGGAAGTTAAGCAGGGTCAGACCTAAAAAAACTTACTCAAACTACTACAAAAATGTAACAGTTTGATACATCCTTCTCCCATTACTCCAACCAATAGCCCCCTCCCCTCCCCAAAAAAAACCATCCACAGCAATCAGCCATATTTAAGCCAGTCTGTGGAACCAGGGGTGATGCTGCCTTACTTCTGGTCACACTGGGAAAGGGGACATTTAGGAATGGCCCCACTCCCTCCAAAGTTGCCCAAGCCTGTTTGGGCCCTTCTGCAGTGATGTTCTGGCCCCTTTATCCCCTTCCCTATGCCAGCCAAAAGTTCTGGCTGTGGACCTGCATTGTTCCCTTATGTGCACATCTCCATTGTGTATGGCTATTTCCACCCTATACTGTTACAGAGTTGTGATTCCACTTTCAACATCCTATGGAATTCTGGGATTGGAAGTTCAGGGAGAGGCATTTAGAATTCTCAGCCAGAAGCTCTTTTGCCTCAAGAAATTATAGTCCCTAGAATTCCACAGGAGGTTGAAAGTGGAATAATAGCACTACAACAGTGTAGTGCAGAAATGGCCTGAGTCTTGGATCCTGTGCTAGGAGAACAGTGGGAAATAGATACAGATACAGATAGATAGATGGATAGATAGATAGATAGATAGATAGATAGATAGATAGATAGATAGATAGATAGATAGATTACTCATCTGCACGCCTGCACAGCTCAGTGTTAACTCTATCCTAACTCCCTGTGCTCTTTTGTTTTTCAGATTATAAAGTTCACGAGTCCATCTTCAAAGTGGGCTGCATCCCAGCCACGAAATGCAGCAGTGATGACAACATCAATCATTCCAACAACCCGTTTCGGGTCACCTATTCCTGCTGCAGTACCAGTTACTGCAACAGTGGTATCTCTGTGATCTCCCATGCCTCCCCTGCTCATCTCTTCTTGCTCTTTGTGGCCACTGTCTCAGCCGTCCTCATCACTTTCCTCTCCTGAGCCCCCAAATCCTCCTGTTGTGTGGGAAATACACTCCCCACCTTTATAACAATGACTGAATCCTGAAATGCATATATACATGCATACACCTTTGGGCTAAAACTGAGCAGAGATGGAAGCTCTTTTGCCATCCTGCAGGAATGGGTAGAAAATAGATGTGGGCATCTTTGGAGCAGGAATTGGGAGTACCATTGCCCTCATACCCTCTTTGGGAACTTCCCCATCAAAACATCAGGTTGGCCACTGTATGACACAGAAAAATAGACCACCAGTTAGGCCTTCACTCTGACACAGCATGGCACTTCTTACAAACTACTCTTCTCATCACCTTTTACAACACTGGGTATACACAACTTGATATAACTGCACTACTCCCCAGGCAGTGGGACCAAGGGTTAGGGATGATAGGAGTTGTGATCTAACAACATCTGGTGTCCCTAGTTGGTCAAGATTGCCAGCTTCCTTTCTCCAACATAAAACTATTAATGATACACTGGTGTTGCAAGGATCAATCAAATAAAATACACCAGGGATCAGAACATACAGCTGTTGAGGTGTCAGAAGAATACAACTCCCATGAAGTCTAACTGTTTGCTACAGCTAGGACCAATGAAGCTGGAAGTGATCATCACCTCAAAGGCACCAAGGTCCACACCCCTGGTGTGAGCCAAGGATTCTTTAGATTTTGTGCTTTAGCCATGTGAAGTATTGTTATTGCTGTTGGGTACACACCTTGATATCCCTTGTAAGAACTTGCTGAGGTTAAGCTTTAGCTGATAATTCAGGTTGTTCAATGCATGAACCTTTTCCTGTGGGTGATGTCTACACACGCCATCTGTTTCCTCAGGTGAAGGGTGACTCTGTACAATTGTTCCAGCACAGCTTTGCCTGTATGGTTTGGAAAGCCCATGTGGTGTAGTGGTTAGAACATGGGCTGGGATTTTGGGAAATCCAATTTCAGCTTTCCATTGAGCCATGAAACTCCCTAGGTGATCTTGAGCCTGTCACCTTGCCTCTTAACTTGGCATACCTCCCAAGGTTTTACAAGGATTAAGCACAGGATAGGAAGCTATGTATGCTATCTTGGAGGAAAGCCAGGATCTTAATGTATAATAAATGAATAATACACTAATAAATATGAATCATAGAATCATAGAGTTGGAAGAGACCACAAGAGCCATCTAGTCCAACTCCCTGTCATGCAGGAATACACAATCAAAGCACTCTTGTAGAATCACGGTGTGATTATTCCACTTTCAACATCCTGTGGAATCCTGGGGTTTGCAGTTGAGGGAGGGGCCTTTAAAATTCTCAGCCAGAGAGCTCTTGGGCCTCAGGAAACTACAAACCCCAGAATTCCACAGGATGTTGAAAGTGGAATAATAGCACTATAACAGTGTAGTGCGGAAATGGTTTACAAGGGCCATCCAGTCCCACCCCAATTTGTTCATCTCGTTAGACACTAATAGACCTTTTCTTCACACCACAAGTGGGAATTATGCGGTCCTCCAGATCTGGGCTAGCACCCTGTTCAGTATTAATGAGATTGTAAGCCCAATTTACAATCTGGTAACTTTGGGGGTTCATGTTTATGGATGTTAATGGCCAAATGTGAACCCCTTTCCCCCAAAAAACCTACCTCTTAATACAGGCAGTGTCCTAAACAAAGGGTTTCTGAGGGGCTGCAGATTCAGGTGGTGGGGAAAGATGACTGCAAGGCTCTCCTGGTTGTGATGCACATCAAGAGAAGCAGTTGCAGCAGATTTATGACTGTGGCTCCTTTACGGTCTAAGTTGGGCCATTTTCAGCTATTAACAATGTGTTCTCTTTTTGCCTACCCACGTTTCCTGGACATCCAGTAGAAATTCTGGATGCCACTGACGTACAGCAGAAGTAAGAACTACCCTCCTTAAGATGGACTCTCAATATTTTTCTTTGTAAAGAGGCCTTTTCAACCCCTCTCTATGTTCTGGCAGACATGTTTGTCTATGGCAATTAAAAACAATAAAGGGTTCGGGGTCATCCAAAAAGGAACAGATTTATTACATCTTGAGTTTTTAACAGACTAGATTAGTCCACCCTCAGATATAGGAAATGTTATCCTCAGATGTATAAAGATGTCTGTCTTTACTGGCAACAGTGTAATCTTCCATGCCTCCGACAACGGGGCCTGGAGCCTGTATAGGTTTATACCATAATGCTTAAGGTTCAGGAAAACTGTTGAAATATGATGGTGGAGGGTTTGGGGTGATATTCCCATCCGCTGAAAGAATACTGCTGACTTAATTTGTCTCTTGACATAGATGTTCCTCACACTTTCTTCCTTTTTTTTTTTTTTTTTGTGCTCCAATTTTTTTGGAAAACTCATCTTAGCTGGAAAGTGGATTATAGAAATCTTCAAATGAATGTATACATAAACATTAGAACCAGTTTGTGCTGCATGAGCTCAAGGCATCATCTATTCCCTTAAGGTTTTTTGTGCCTTTATCCACACTCAGATTAGTTCGTTAATACTCTTGCTGTTCTATTCATACATAGGGATGCATTGTGTGCTTAGGGACATACCTAGATTTTCTGTCGCCATCCGGTTTCATCAGAGAATTGTTTCTTACAACGCTCGTGGTGATGTTTTGGGTTTTTTCCCCTATTCCAGCTATCAGTCATACCTTAAGAACTTAGTGCAAAGTATAGGACTCCAGATGTTGATGTACTGCATCTCCTGTCAGTCCTAGCCAGCACTGCCTATGATAAAGGATGATGGGACCTGTAGTCTAACAATATCTGTAGGGCCACAGTTGCCATACCCTGATTTGGATTGAAGATCCTATGGCCAGTCTGATGGATTCTGGGAGTTGTAGTTCCAGAAAGGAACTATTCCATGCTCTAGCTCAAGAAAAGATATCCAGACCACAAAAGGAAAAAGGTGTTGTTGATGCTTCTGTTGCATGCCTTCAAGTTGTTTCCAACTTATAGTGACTCTAAGGTGACTCTATCATGGGGTTTTCTGGGGTTGAGAGCATGTGACATGCCCAAGGTCATCCAATGGGTTTCCCCTGGTCTCCAGGGTGGTAGTCCAATGCTCAAATGACTACACCATGCTGGGTCTCTGAAAGGGGTGCTACTCGGTTTTACTGCTTACATGTATAATAGACTGACTTCCATCCCCCACCCCCAAGGCTATACTGCAATGTATTTGCCCTCAGGTTTGACAAACAATAGTACTGAATTGGACATGTACTGTAACAATGATAGAGTATACAAAAATAATTACACCCCCCCAAAAAAGGATGTTTCAGTGCACCTTCATGTGGTACTGTCACAAGGGATAGATTCATTGCCCAGCAGAGAATCCAAATTAGCAAAGCACCATGAGCAAGGGGTTAAGAAAAGGCAAGGTTTATTTCTGCAGCAAAAATAGGTCACCTTGTGGAGGTCCAAAGTGAGATAAAAACACATTTTCCTGGGCCTGTTACAGCCCTGCACACCCCCCAGGTTTGGTATGGATTAATTGGCAAAATATTATTCAATTGGCAACCACATTAATTGGCATTGATTTAAAATGGAACCTCAGGTGACTGGAAGGTCAAGCTGGGCAGAGCAAAATTATTGACTGAACACATTTGATTGCAAGGCAGGTCAGCCAACATCCCCTTTAGGTGTAGCCAGTCATTGTCAGTCAGATTACAAAGCAAATCCAGAGATAATAGGCTTAAACTGAAGCTGAAACATCTCTGAGCATACAATGGTCAAAAGGAAAGTCCCATCAAAAATTGTTTCAATCCTGTTTCCTCACACCTGGATGTGTCCTTGCACTCTACCCCAAAATACAGAGCTAGTACAATAGTCATTACCTCTTTGTCACCTAAACATTAAGAACATCAACTCCATTTGGACACCATTGTCCATGTTACAGCTCCCATAGTCCACTCAGCTGGGAGAGCCATTCACACCCATACCTGCAGGATTGATTTTGGTTATCTAAGCCCTCCATTTTTCCAGTCAGATGCTGTACTTTGCTGGTCACCACACTGATTTCCAAACAAGTTCTGTCCTTTGGTGTTTGTCTAAGCCACATTGCTGCTTTCTTCACTGCTCCCTGGATTGGGAATTATTACCCGAACCTTAAAACTCCTCTATCCACAAGTTTCCTCCCTTATCCTTTAGCTAATCTTGTGTGAGTGTTTGAGTGCTTCGACCTTTTGCATGTGTGAGTGAATTTTCATTAAAAACATTTTAGCTTATTTTGGAATCTCTGGCTGATTCTTTCCTATGAGGACCCCATAAACACTGTTAGAAAGATCTCATTAGGTCATGCCCCTCTCACAGGTCTCCTAATTTGAGCTAATTATTTCCCCACAGTCATGTGGAGGTACTGCCATTGCTGGTGGACCCCTGAATCACCCATGTTTTTGGGGAACAGGCCCACCTTATATACAATAAATGGGTAGCTTTCCTCATATAAACTTCCAGAAAACAATTAACACTTAGTTCAAAGCACATACTCTCTGTCCAGCATCTATCAACATTACACTGTCCAAATCTGCTTATCATTTTCAGGTAGCATGTGATAATTTAGCAGGAATTCAGGTGTCTGATTTCTTCAGAGAGTCTGTTACCCTAATCCAACCTACTCCTGGTAGCCAAGACAAAGGATCAAAATCTTTGAATATACTGTCTGAGATGGTGAGCAGCATTCCCCTGGGCATATATTGCTAATATGCTTTTATTGATCATTTTATTCTGATCAAGACCATAGACACAACACCCTTCTTTCATGAGAGTGCATGTCTCACCCTGTCCTGGTCTAAAGCTATTCGATGTTGGAGAACCACCTTTCTCATGGATGACACTTCCAGATTCAAAGCTCCCATGGCCAATGTTGTGTCATTTATTTTGACTTCCATTACATAATCCAAATGATTTATTCATTGCATTATGATGGGAATCCCCCCACAGGCAAGAGTTTCTACACCATCTCAACCCTTGAAAAAACTACTCATTTCAGTCTCCATCAACTGGCCCATTCCCAGTAGTCCAAAATCTGGGAACTATTCAAGCATTTTGTATCTGACTCCTGGGAACTCCTGAGTTAGGTAGCACATCCCAACCCACCCTGGGGTTGGGGAGACACAAGAAGCTGTGCTCACCACATGCCCATACAGTCCCAATTGGAACTGCCCAATAGATTCTGAGATGAGTTTCCCAATTGGTACAGATCCAAGGATTTGAAGAGCAGATATAGGTTATTTTACAGTTGTGTAAAAGGCCCACAAGTCATCTGAATGGGTTAAGATGACTCTTATCATGTGAAATTTGATTCCCAACAAATGCCATGTCCAATGGTTATACATCCGCTAAGATGTGAGCCAGATCATTCCTTCAAACATTTGTTCAATGTTTGCCTGAAACTAAATAGTCTGCTTAGTCCAGTATATCATTTCAACCTTTGTTAATTCTAAAGTTTTGGTATAAGGAAAAGAGAAGATAGCATTTTCATTTTTTAACAGGGAGTAAGTACTTCTAGATTGGCTAAAACATCTTGCTGACTAACTCTAACTTGTAGTAGTTGTAATTTTATTGTATATAGCCAATGGCCTTTACAATGTTTAGAATAAAATGTGAACAAAGTTGAATTTAAAATAGATCAATACAATTAAAAATGGATCATTATAAGTTACATTAACTTTAAAACTATTTTATCCATTTAAAACCATTTTAACAACTGCTGTGATCCAACTAAAAATAAAATTATTAAAATTTATGCATAAGTATAATCAATTTGACAGCCCCTATAAGCTGACTAAAAGTATCAATTAGAGTATAGTACGTTACAAGATGTTTGTTACTGTAGTTTCTAGTCTGGGCCTGTGGTATATTAGATATTGTTTGATATCAAGAAATTGGCCATCACAAACAGTTCCTCCCCACGTGCTTGCGAGGCCCCCGGACAAGCACGCACACGGGCACGGCCGAAAATAGCTGAACAAGACAAAATCCATCCAGGCAGGCCAGTAATTGCCGGACTGTAGCTTAAGGAGACCTCCAGGAAAGTACACTTTAAGATCACATTATGTATGCACGCAGCTCACAAAAGATCCCCTGCCCCAAGCAGGCAGCTTGACGAGCCAAATATCCAACTGTCAAGCACTCCTCATTTGCATACTGTCTGTGCTATTGACAACTCTGTCATAATTCAATCATGCTAAATACTGACATGTCGGAGGCTTTGTCTCCAGCCCAAAACCCATTGTTCTCTCCGGGAACAGACTAGCCTACAGGCACATTTTCCCCTATAAGACCCCCTGATTTTGAGCGTTTCTTCACATCGCTCCTGGCTTCCATCCCGCTTTGCTGCCGCTCCATTTGCCAAGCCTTCCCCTCAGCCTCCACGTGCTGAGAATCTCTGCCCCAACTGACTTTTCTTCTAACTATCTGGGCTACAGGATCAGGTGTAGTATTTCCCCTGAAAAATCCCTCTTAAAATCCTCTATCAAACTCCTACCTTTCTTTCATTAGGTCTGTGTGAGTGATTGCATACATACGTTTTGACTGTATTTCAAAATAAAGAAAACAATTATTATTTACTTCTGCTTGATTATTGACTCGGCCTGACCCTACAGACATTGGGTTCAAGATCTTGCTAGGTTGCCCTGCCTCTTGCATTGCTTAGCTTGTGCTCTTGATAATTCCCATTCCCCATCATTTGGAACACATTGAGGTGTCCCTCATGGGACCCCAGAAATCAGGGTAACATGTTCCTTAATGAAATAAGCACATAATTTCCTGGATGCCAATGCAAACTGAACTACTGAGTATGTGACAGATAACAATGTTATCAGACAACAATGCTATTACTATTTTCTGATGTGTGTAGTCTGTAAAAGATTGAATAATGGCAGACAGGAATCTTGTCTAGGGGCAGAGTAAAGGGGGTAGAAGAGCAAGTTATGAATTATGTCCTCAATCTGGTTACAGCCAAATACACATTTTCTATCTATAACTGGAGTACCTTGAAATCTCCCCTCAAGATATGCAGAAGGCATCTGCTGAAATCTAAGTTCTGTAAAAGCTCTTCAGAGCTGAGAAAAGGTCAAAATCTCAAGCTACTGAGGCTTTGCATGATTAATCTGAATCTATAGGTACCTCTCAAGGATGGCAGTGTATTCAAACTCTAACTTGTAAATACTCTTATTATGCACGTAGTTAGTTTTCATTTAACAGTAAGAAGTATACAGTAAAGCCCTGCTCATGATCTCTTGGCATTGAGGCACAGATCCAACAGTCAACGTTCTGGTCCCTTATACCCATCTGGTGGCTAAACTTACGGTACAAAGTTGCAGGAAAGAGATACACAGAAGACAATAAGTAAGAGGTTGCATGAAAAGAGCAACCATGCAAGACAGGTTATTTAAAAAAGAAAAAAAAAGACAGGTTTAATTTCAGTTCAGACAAGGTAGATGATTTCCATTCCATGACTTGTTTCTCAGGTCCAGAATAATCTTCTGGAGGGACAATGTCAGCTTTTTCTGGAAAGCCTGGATCTGTGGCAGGACTTCCTGTGCTGCTCCCTCAGGGGAGTTCCAGTAGTGGGAAACTCCTTTTTCCCCCTCAGTGTAACGGATCCATGCACAATAAACGGGCAGAAAAAAAGAAAAATGCTCTTCCTTAGCAATGACACACTATCCAAAGGAACTTGATTGTTATTTTAGGGGGAGGGGATAGAATCATAGAATCATAGAGTTGGAAGAAACCACAGGGGCTATGCAGTCCAACTCCCAGCTATGCAGGAATACCCATCAAAGTACTCCCAACAGATGGCCATCCAGCCTCTGCTTAAAAATCTCCAAAGGAAGAGATTCCACCATACTCCAGTAAGGCAGCATCTTCCACTGCTGGATACCTCTGACCGTAAGGAAGTTCTTCTTAATGTTTAAATGGAATCTCTTTTCCTGTGGTTTGAATCCATTGCTCCTTGTCCTAGTTTCTGGAGCAGTGGAAAACCAGCCTGTTCAGCTTGTGGTCTACTAAGATTCCTAGATCCCTTTCATACATACTGTTGCCCAGTTAAGTGTCCTCCATCCTATATTTGTGCATTTCCCTTTTTCTGTGTAGGTATAGGACCTTACATTTCTCTCTGTTGAAATTCATTTTGTTAACTTTGGCCCAGCTCTCCAATCTGTCAAGGTCATTTTGTACTAGCAACCCCTCCCAATTTGGTATCCTCTGCAAATTTGATCAGCATGCCCTCTATTCTTTCATCCAAGTCATTGATAAAGATGTTGAATAGCACTGGGCTCAGGACAGAATCCTGTGGCATCCCACTAGTCACTTCTCTCCAGGATGAAAAGCAGCCATTGCTGAGCACACTTTGGGTTTAGTCGGTCAACCAATTACAAATCCACCTGACAGTAGTCCTGTCTAGCCCACATTTTACTAATTTCTTTGCAAGAATATCATGGGGAACTTTGTCAAAGGCCTTACTGAAGTCCAGAAATGCTACATCCACAGCATTCTCTTCATCTATCAAGCTTGTAACTCAGCCATAGAAAGAGATAAGATTAGATGTTCCTTTTTGCTTAGAGGCTGTCGATACTGGAAAGCAGCACCTAAAATCATGATTTGTTGAGAGTCTTCTCTCTCTTTTTCTT
The DNA here is from genome assembly GCA_948474755.1 of Ctenosaura bakeri. Classification (NCBI taxonomy): domain Eukaryota; kingdom Metazoa; phylum Chordata; class Lepidosauria; order Squamata; family Iguanidae; genus Ctenosaura; species Ctenosaura bakeri. The sequence continues at coordinate 1,615,704 of CAOLHI010000006.1, read as the reverse complement.
TCTTTCCTAATCTTCCTTTCCATTTACTACATAAGTGGCTAGGCTCAGGATTTCACTTAGTGATTTTCCTGGCCACCCAGGGGCACACTTGTAAAAATACTCCCTTTACATCCTTAACTGATCTACTTATAGGAAGACTATATTGACTGATTATTAGCAGCTTCTGGATCTATGCCCCCATTTTGACCGAGTGCTTTTCTTAGCCAGGCATCATAGTCACTGGGATGTTCTTTTGGGACCCTGATGGACCCTGGTATTCCAGCAATGTCAATCAACCTGGATAGTAACCCACTCAAGTCTTATACCACCTGCACCCTCAAATATGTTTGACTACCACTTAACTCAGACACTGTCAGCATGATCATTGAGTAGGGTTAAGGTATGTAAGGAGAGCTTAAATACCAGATCCTATATAATCTTGGAAGCTAAGCAGGGTCAGTCCCAATTAGTATTTGGATGGGAGACCACAAATAAACGCTAGATGCTGTAGGATGGATTTCAGAGGGAGAAACAGTCAAAAGCACCTCTGAATATTCCTTGCCTAAGAAAACCCTAGGAAACCCTGTTGGGGTCACCACAAGTCAACAGACAATTTGAAAGGGCATATATATATAGAGAGAGTTTGTAGTCACTGTAACAGAGTTGTTCTCAACCTGGGGTCTGGGGACCACTGGCGGTCCACAGAGTTCTCACAGGAGGTCTGTGAAGCCCTGATGCTGGACACCAATAGCAGTGGCAACAACAGGGATGCAAGCAGCAGGTGGTGTCTGGGAGCCAAAACTGCTCCTTTGTTTGCGAACAAGGGAGCAGTTTGGGCACTCACATATGCCCACTACTGTGTTTCTTTCATCAGGCACACAGCAGTAGGGGGGCATAGGTGCCGAGGGACATGGACACAGGGATGTGTGCATGTTTCTGCACTTGCACATACACCGCACGCTGCCACATCCCTGACAAAAGGGACACAGCAGCAGGTGTGCGTATGTGCCCAAACTATGACTCTGGAAACCAGGGTTTGAATCTCCACTCATCCATGGAAACCCATAGAGTGACCACAGGAATGCCACATTCTCTCAGCCTCACAGAATAACAAAGGCAACATATCTCACCAAGAAAACTCTCCATGATAAATTCGCCTTAGGGTTGCCATAAGCCAGTTTTCAAAGAGGAGAGACATGATGGCTAGAAAGAACCTCCCCCTATCGACAGCACTTTGTTGTTGTGTGCCTTAAAGTCACTTCACATTTATGGCAATCCTAAGGTGAACCTATCACAGGGTTTTTTTGGCAAAATTTGCTCAGAGGGGTTTTGCTTGTGCCTACTTCTGAATGTAACCCCACCAGAAAACCCTGTCCCGGGGTCTACAATTTTGATATTAAAATATGATTCAATGTGCCTGAGAGGTCACCCGGAGGAGCACGTAGGCAGCAATGGTCAAAGATTGAAAACCAGGTCAGGCCAGTAAAATCCTCAGTCACGTAGCCCCAAGAGACCTCAAGGTGTGTAAACTCACAGTAAACAAAGGGTCCTCAGCCCCTGAGAAGCTGACTTGAGGGGATTAGCGTGTTTGTCCCAAGTTGAGCAAATATCCTATCAGGCAAGGACCATTTACATGAAGTCACACCACAACCAAATGCAGTTGAAGATCCTGAGACTTTGGCAACACCTTGTAATCTCATCACGCAAAGGAAGTTACCATTGTGGAGCTTCTCTCTGATTGCAATACCCATTGTTCTCCCCAGGAAAGGATTAGCCCTCCAGGTACTTTTTCCCCTACAAATAGTTGCAGTTTTTGAGCGGTTCTTTGGATCACTCCCAGTCATCCCAGCAGACCATTTCTCTGTCCGTTGAATAATCCCTTGAACCCCCTCCATGCTGAGTTCCACTTCTCCGCTGTTTTTCCCAGACCGAGGACTTCAGGTAAATGTGCAGTATTACCCGAGCTACAACCCCTTCAATATTCCCTCTATCCAGTTTCCTCTCTTTTGCTTCTTAATAGATCTTGAGTGAGTGTGTGAGTGATTGCGTTGGTGCGTGAGACTTTCATTCAATAAAATCATTTATTGGACATTTTTGTTTGGTTTTTGGCTTGGCCTGGCCCTGTAAAAACTGGGGGAAAAGACCCTGCTAGGTTACCCTGCCTCTCACATTGCTATTGCTCGTACTCTTGCTAGTTTCCATTCCCCATCACGTGGAGCACATTGAAGTGTCCCCCCAAGGGATCCCAGAAATCAGGGTAACATGAAGCTGAGAGAATGTGACTTGCCCAAGGTCACCCATTATCTGGGAATTTGAATCTTATTCTCCAGAAACCTTTAATAAATGAAAAGATAGGTATTTGAATACTGAAATAAATATTTGAATATTTCAATCTAAAGTTAAGTTCAGTTAAGTCTTGGAGGGTCCCTGGCAACCGATTGTATTTATAGGGGGTCCCTGGTAAAGAAAAGGTTCAGAAGCACAGCTCTAAAACATTTGTAAGGCAGTCAGATGCTGATGTAGCAAATTCCGAACCCTCATGAATGGATTATAAAGTTCAACAACCTATTCTCCTGTGATTACAAGGATATTTTGTTCTCAATGCCTTAAGTCAGTCTTCCTTCCTTAATGACACTTTTTTCCCTCGTGGTCTATGTTTTTCGGACTTTCTTTGTACATTCCTGTTCAGGCTCCTGCTAATAGGTCATCAGATATGTAGACATGTGTAAAAACAGACACACGGTTGATCACTTCACTATTATACACAGGGCTCCACATGCAGTGGGAAGATGGAGGAGATCCACAGAAGCCCAAAAAAGTCCAGCAGTGCCTGGTTCAAGCTACACTTTTCATTATTATGCAGGAAATAATTGGGGATCAACCATCAATTATGCTTGAGGATATTTACAGAAACTTATTTCCTTGCATCTGTGTTATTTCTCACCCTGGACCGAAGAGATTTGCCAAAGCCAAAGAAGCAGAAGTTCGGGCAATTTCAAGCAACACTATAAAATGCTGGGCTCCTGGCTCAGCCCCAGCCTAAGGCCCTTCTCTAAAGGAGGAAGAATGTGTTTCCAGGCAGTTGTCTGGTAGCTTCCCACTCCTTTACACAGTTTCTTGAACAATGAGCCAAGGTCCGGGACATCCTCTGACCTTGCCTTCAGTCATTGGCCCAGAAGCTGTGTACAGAAATCATAATCATGTTCAAACTGAACTCAGTTGCAGAGCTCCTGTAATTCGGAGCCCGCATAAGGTAAGATTCCTGATCAATGGAAACTACAGTGACATCATACCAAACATGATCACAGAGCCCTGCCCTGGCCTTCATACTCAGCACACAAGGGTCTCGGACACCATAATTTCAAATGTCCTGCGCCATTTCCGCATTACACTGTTACAGCACGATTATTCCACTTTCAACATCCAGCTGGCCCGAAACTGCAAGCCCCAGGATTCCATAGGAAGTTGAAAGTGGAATAATCGCGCTATAACAGTGTAGTGCGGAAATTTGGCTGCTTTGGCAGGCACGGTCCTGATTAATCCACTTTTCCCCTCACTTCTTCAGCTGCTTTAAAAACATCCCAGTTGCTCTCTCCTTCTCTTACTTTACCCCTTTCTCCTCAGCTTATGCTAGTTGCTACAAACTGAAGTAGTTTGCACTCCACAAGTTAAGCAACAGGGGAATAGAGGAGGCTCAGGGAAAAGCAAACTGCCAACAGCTCTCCTAGCTCATGTGTTCTTCTTGCTTAATAACATTTGCCACCCTGACCACACCTTGAAATGTTGGAGCTTACGCTACAGCAACAAATTCAGTAACCTGACACATTTTCCTTGTCCCTGATTGTATATGCCATTGTTCCGCCCTTTGGTGTAAAGGGAGTTATAAATAAACATCATCAGCATCAGCATCAGCATCATTCCTTGTCTGGAGGAGTCCTACCTATGTTGGCTTTTTTAAAAAACTATTCTCTCTCCAAGCATGTCTGCTTCCTTGGTTCTCTCCTTAATCTGGCTTCAGTCCAGGCAAGTTGTTATAGGCAGAATAGCAGCACATAGGCCATTTCTGCCGTACACTGTTACAGTGCTATTACTCCACTTTCAACCTCCTATGGAATCCTGGGGTTTGCAGTTTAGGGAGGGCCATTTAGAATTCTCAGCCAGAGAGCTCTTGGGCCTCAGGAAACTACAAAGCCCAGCAGTCCACAGGACGTTGAAAATGGAATAGCAGCACTGTAGTGCAATGTAGTGCAACCAACACCAATAGCAATGTAGTACAGAAATGGCCATAGTCTAATATACAGCCCTCCCTCCACATTTGCAGGTTTGTGAATTTCATTATTCATGAGCCGCACACATGTCTTTCCCTCCCTTCATTCTTCTCCTCCCATTCCCTTGTATTTTGTCTGGCACAGAGAAGGAAGGCAATAGTGCCAAGTCAAACAGCAGGGGAATGGGGGAAAGGTTTGCACACACCTTCCTTTTCTCCTTTGGACCTCCGCCTCCCTTTCCCTTGCCTTTTGCTCCAGCACTGAGAACTTGTGCCAAGACAAAAGGCAAGGGAATGTTAGGGAAGGTGCGCACACACCTTTCTTCTCGCCTCTGGAGCTCCCCCTCCCATTCCATTGCATTTTGCCTTAGTGAAGAGAAGGAAGGCTTCCTCACCAGTGCAAAAGGCAATGGAATGGGAAGGGAGAGCTCCAGAAGGGAATGAGAGGAGGAACCTGAGGGGAAGTTATTCACAGTTTTTCCACTTTCACAAGGGTTCTGCATCCCAAACCCTTGCAAAAGTGGAAAGGTCAGTGTATAAAAGGTCCATTCCAGTTTCCCATCTCAATAATTTTCATACCAGTGACTTGAGCAAAGCCTCTGAGCACTTCTAGCCATCCCGGTTACTTCAGACATGACCCTCTGAAGATGTTTCTGCATTCTGCCTTTTTTTCCCCCTAATCAAGCAAACTCATTTAGCTGTGGTCCTCAGGTTTCACAGGGACTTGCTGCAACCACTAGGTTTTGAGATTCCTCCATTGTTGCAAAAATAAATCATAGGACAAAGCTATTTATTTTTGTTGATGTATTTTTTTGTTTTTGTTTTCAGACTCTCTAACAACCAGAGTGCTCTGGGCAGCACACAACATATTGGAAAGAAAAAGATGTATAAAATGCAAACACTGAAACAATGGCTTGAGGAATCACGTAACAAAACCAAAAATACAACCAACACCAAAAGAGTAGAAAAACACTGCAGCATATGAAACCTTAGTAAAGGGTTCAGCAAAATGGAAAGGCACAAAAATGTATACTTAAAAAAAAATTAAAAACACCTTTTGAAATGTTTGCATATCAAGCCCGCAACAGCAAGGGCTCGGAGAAGCAAAACAGGAATTTTGCACTGTCAGTAAGAAAAGAGAAGTTGCTGAAAGACTGTTGGGAAAAAGGGGAAAGAGATAGCTGTGAAAGCCATAAAAATAGAAAAAATGTCTGTGTCTGTGATGCTTCTCTGGCTGCTGTGTTGCCTGTCAATAAATAGAGAAGATGAGGTCAGAGACTTGGCGTGTTTGCCAGCATGTGGTGGCAGGGGGAATGAAGAATTTGGCATCAAAGGTTTATAAAAGGAATGTGTGTGCATGTGTGTGTGTGTGTGTGCACAGGCCTTCCAGTCACCTGTTGAATTTTTCATAGGGTTTTCTTAGGCAAAGAATAATCAGAGATGGTTGTGCCCATTCCTCCCTTAAAAATATTTTTTAATTGTATTGAATATATATAAAAATGACAAGAACAGAATGTAACATATAAGAAAACAAACAATAGAGAAACAATGCACATTAAAAAAATATTCTAAATTAAACTATCTAACTTACACTATGTAAACAATAACTACCAAACCCATCTAATCTAAATAAACAATTAACTCAAAATATAAACAATAACACACAGTTAAAAAGTGGTTTCTACCCCAATCATCAATTGTAAATTGTAGCATAATAAAGTTAATGTTAATGAAATTGACATTTACTGATTAATCTTATTTTTATAGTAAAAATGATTTAATTAATAAGTAATAATTATATATATATATTATATATATACATCTGAAATATATACTTTATAATTATTAAGTGTAAACTAATTATAATGCATCCACAAAGAAAAAAGAACATTTTTTAAATTTTCTTTAACTCCTTTGCATGACATAAAACTTAAACATATTCTATTCATAACAAAGCAAAATAACAATAGCAAATTCAGAGCCCCAAAATCATGATTTCACCCTCATTTTCTCTCAAATATCCTTCCTCAAAAACAAAGGCCCTTTCTGCAGGATGTTGCTGTCCCGCAACAGGGACAGGAGAAGGATGAGACCGCGATGATAGTTACACATGACATTGTTGCAGTTGTGTCCTTCTCCCATCCCTAGGTGGTGCATGGAATAAATCATTGATGGGTTTTCCCAATCAACGACCCATGATTGTGCCACCATATTGTGCAAACTTACCTGTGCTGCAGAGGGACTGGAAGTACAATGGCTGCGCTTCCTGCCCCAGAGCAACCTTGGAAAGTACCCAGCTGCACTGTGGAAGGAAGAGGCAGGGCCATTGTGCTTCCTTCAATCACAGAGGCAGCCAGTGCAGAGGGGGCACTCCTGTCACACTCCCCTCCCGGCAGAGCTGCTCCTGGGATCCCCATGGGAGGAAGTCAGAATTGGGTAGGGTGCAGAAAGGGCCATATCCTACAGCACCTGGTATTCTTTGGTGATCTCCCATCCAAGTACTAATCCTATTTAGCATCCAAGATCATATGGGATCTGTGCTTTTAGGGTATTTATGCCCCACTTATAAAAGGAATACAGTACAGAGGGGGAAAAAGAAACTGGACGTAGAAAAACTGTAACACAAGCTGTAACACAAGCTTTGGGATGGCAGGCCCTTTTATGACTAAGGTAGTTTAAGTGAGGCATAAAAGATGGTATCCTTTGAATGAAAGGGGCAACCTTGTCCAATCCTGTTGTGGGTACAGCTATGATTAGATCCCATAACACTGTAGAGCCAGTATGGTGTAGTGATTTAAGCACTGGACTACGCCTCTTGAGATCAGGGTTCAGTTCCCTGCTTGGCCCTGGAAACCCATTGGTTGACCTTGGGCATCTCACATACTCTCAGCCCCAGAAACCCCCATGGTAGTTTCACCTTAGGGTCACCATAAATTGCAAATGACTTGAAAGCATACAACAACAAATAACATTGTTGACAGAGTAGATATGGTGACAGAGTCAGTTTGATCCTTGTGTTTGTGTGTCTTGAGTATCTTGTTTACAGTTTTGGAGATTGTCTGTAAAGAAGTATAGGCCTATCATCCAACAGCTGAGAAAGGGAGCCTCGTTGTCCAAAACGGCCTATATTCTTGGGGTTTTTTGTACAATTTCTATCTCACCTTGCTCCTAGCGGAGGACATGAAGTGGCTTACAACAAATGAAAAGAAAGTAGGACTAGAAAATCATTAGTACAAGATTAAAAAAAAAAGAAACAAACAATGCTTTTATTTTTTTAAAAATGTTAGAATATTTCAAAGCATATTTAAAACACACCAGCAAAGATAAAAGAACAGCACATGCCACTAAAAAGTCCACCTGCCACTGCCAGTTAACATCTAAAGGTCTGCCTAGGGCCATTTCCGCACCACACTGTTATAGTGCTATTATTCCACTTTCAACATCCTATGGAATCCTGGGATTTGCGGTTTAGGGAGGAGGATTTAGAATTCTTAGCCAGAGGGCTCTTTGGCCTCTGGAAACTACAAACCCCAGAATTCCACAGGATATTGGAAGTAAAATAATAGCACTATAACACTGTAGTGTGGAAATGGCCCAAGAAAAATGCTTTGGCCTCCTGATAGAAGAAAAACAGAGAAAGAGCCGAATATTGCAATCAACGATAAATTAACATGTAGAATTAGATTTATGAAAGGTTTAGTAAAAGGGAATGATTTTGAAGAAATTTGGAAAATATTTTTGGAAAAAGCTTTGATAAGAGATGGTAAAGCTACCCTTTCACAAGAAGAAGGGCAATTTTGGAAAATGGATTAAATAAAAAGTTGTCTCAGGGGTGGGTTTATTCACCTTTTTTTGTGACAATAATGTGGTGTTTTGTTTAAATTGGAGTTGAGCTGTTTAATTTTGTAAAACAAAACAAAAAAAACAAAAAACAAAAAAATAAAAATAAAAAACAAAACAAAAAGTAAGTTAAAATATAATCGGCTTTGGGCAGTGGGTTTACCTTTAGAGATAGCTTAATATGTTAAGTAATAAGATTATATTTAGTAATAGCATTAGATTAAATTTAAGGGAAAAATATAGAATTAAGAATGATATTACTATAATAATAATGAGTATAATGAGAATAAGAATTAGAGATAGGTAATAAAGATATATAGGTACTCTGATATAGAATAAGCTGAATAAGTTTTTGATTGTAATTATATAAGAGAGAAGTAATAATGTAAGTTCGCTTTTGGTTGAAATCTTTTTGTTTTACTATTAGATGTATCACATGGTGTTTTATTTTTGTGTTTGTGTTTTGTTTTTTTCTTTCTGTATAATCAATAAAATAAAAAATTAAATTAAAAAAAAAAACAGAGAAAGAGCCAACAAACCAGTTGTGGAAATTGACATCCACAACCTGGGAGTAGCCACCAAGAAGCCTCTATCCTTTGTCCTCAGCAAATGTTCCTGTAGCTCACATGAAGGTACATCTTAGTTGTTTCAGCAGAAGTGGTGGCGACAAGTGATGTTCTATTATTTTCCCTTTTAGGCCGCCCTGTAAACTATACCTAAGTATCAGTCCAGCTTTGTCAATTTTCAGTTTCTTGGGTGGGTTTTGTAGTCTGAGAAATACCTGGTGCAAATCCTTGTTGTCTCTGTCCAATAAGTCCAAACAGGTGAGGTTGTATCATAGGGCTTGGCTCTTGAACTACCTGTTTTTCTGCCACCTGTCCTTTCTCAATCTTCACTGTTGGCTTATCCACTGAGTTCAGCAGCATGACCTTTCTACCAAATGTGGACAGTTCCTCTCCACCTTTCTTTACCTGACTAATCCTCAAAAGGGAGAAGAGGATACTGTTGATGTAGGCAGTTTTGGTTTAATACAGTAGCATCTTTAAGAATCTTGATTTTTTTTAAAAAAAAATCCCCTGCCTCTTGAGTCCTGGCTGAGTTGAGACTGAGTTCACACTGTAAAATTATAACACTTTGATACAGCAATGGAATCCCAGTCTCTGCAGTTCAAAGAAGAATGTTAAAAATTCCCAGCCGTAGAGTTCTAGTGTCTCATGGTTCTCTCCAAGGTCCTTATCTGAAGGGTCTTTGATGGTGGTGAGACTGAAGTAAAGCCTTCCCTCGAATACCTTAGGACTCTGGCAGGATCATAAAGGGAGATTAGTCTTTCAGATAGTCTGGACTAAAGCTGTATAAGGCTCAATAGTTCATAAACAGAACTTTGAATTGTTCCCAGAAACAAACCAGTAGCCAATAAAGCTGTTTCAAGAAAGGACTAATGTGTTTTCTGTAACTGGTCCCAGTCAGCATTCTGGCTGCAGAACTTTGGACCAGTGAAGTTTCAGCACAGTTTCCAAAGCAAGTCTCACATACAGTCTGTTGTGTATGTACATGCCTTCAGGTCTCCTGTTGACTTATAGCAACTCCATGAATTTCATAGGGCTTTCTTAGGCAAGGAATACTCAGAGGTGGTTTATGACAGCTCCTTCCTCTGAAACATAGCCTACAGCACCTGGAATAGTAATGCAAATAGGATGAAATCAAGGAATGTGTCACTGTAAGAAATACCTTAAACTTATATCTGTGACTGCAGGAGCTTTTAGATTTGTTTTCCAAGCAGATTTTTCAACTGCAAAAATGCTTTGTCAGATACCGCAAACTTAAAAAAAAAAGCCACAATAAAGTGTGATTTGCTTCTTCTTTACACCCTGTATTACTGGTGGTTTCTCCAAAGGAAACAGTGGATCTCATCTAATACAGAGCAATTCCTCATTAAATACAGAATCAAAGTCATCTGTCTATGCCCCCCAGCTTGTCAAACATGTGCTGACAAAACTACTGTCTCTTAAACACCGGGAGGGGGGGTCTCCTAGGTTTCCAATAATCCGCACATTCTTTTAAATCATGTACAAGGATTGTCTGCTTGTTCAATACTGTCTTAAAAGTCATTTCTACTCCCAATGCAAAAAACAGCTCTGTAGTAAAAAACATTTGATAGCCAAGATGTACAAGACATGGTTAAAATTTGAAATGTAGGGGGAACAAGTGAAAGAATGTATGGTTGAATGGGCTCCAAATATGGGTCATCCTTTACAAATGGAACAATAGGAAAAGATGTACTATATTTGCCAGGGTATAAGACACATCCGTGTGTAAGACGGATCTCATTTATACACCAGCAAACATGTAAGACACACCTCATTTTCAAACAGTATTTTTCAGGAAAAAAAGTGAGTCTTATATTCCAGCAAATACAGTAGTTGAAGGATTTAAAATTTACACTGAGTTACAATTTGAGAGAAATTTTCTACATGATAATGTATATAGATGTTATCTTACTCCTGATAAAATTTTTAAAATGTATGTGGGTTCTCTCAAGTACTGTGTTTCAGCAATCAATTTGCAAGCAGGGAGGGGGACAAATCGTTTTAAATGCTGCTATTATTTGTTTGCTTACTTATTTCGTTTGTTTCTCCCAATAATGGGGCTCAGGGTGGCTAATTTTTTTAAAACAGTACAAATGTTACCCTGTATGTTGGGGGTCCCGGGAGGGGTGCCCAAATAACCAAACAACAACACAAGATGGGGAAATTAAGCTCGAGCACTCTCTTAAGCTAACAAGAGGCAGGGTAACTCTAGCTAGGATCTTGTACCCTATGTCTATGGCTTCAGGTCAGAGAGTGTAGTCAGACAAGGTTTTAAAATAGCAAAAATAACATTTATTGAGGACAAACAATATAAAAGACACCACATGCACACAGCTAACTAGAAATAGAAATGGAGAGCTTTTGGGGAATGGGTAATACAACACCTGGACTCGTAGTCCTGGAGAAAATATGAGGTTGCAGGGATGGAAGCTCAGTGCGGTTCGCTGAGGGGAGTTCACTGGACAAGGCGGGATGGTAGTCCAAGGTAGTCTGAGGAAGTCCTGAAAATGGGGACCTTTTATAGGATGGATTTTACCTACAGGCTATGCCATGCTCGGTGAGAACAAAGCAAATTTGAAGCTGGACAAAGGAGTTGGAAAAGGTCAGGTTTTACATGATGGGCTTAGCGCTCGATGACAATAGTATGGCCAGTACGTAAATGGCTCAGTATAATGGAATGGCTCAGCTCGTGGCCATGCGTCTTTGTAAAGATTCGCGCTGAGCAAAGCCGGTTTGCAAGAAGGTTTGTCCCTAAAGCATCAGAGAGGCTTAAGTTGCCTGCCTGAATGGAGTTTTGGAATATACAACCATTAACGGCCACACCCAATATGTGCTTGTCCGGTGGACCTCTGCAAACACGTGGAGTAGGGTGGCAGAGAAAGGCCAAGCAAAGGCCAAATTATTTGATATCAAAAGGATATCTAGTAGGATGTCAAGAAATTGGTACATATATGCATATGTGGTGGAATTGCAATAAGATAATGGAGTTTTGGCAAAAGGTTTTTAAAGAGATAAAAGAGATTATAGGAGCAGATATACCAGTATGTCCAAATATTGCATTGTTATCTATATATGATAAGGTTGAGTGTACTCAAGTAAAGAAAGAATTAATAACAAATTTGTTAACTGCAGCGAGATTAATAATAGCAAAAAAATGGAAAGCAAATGAAAAATTTCAAATAGAGGAATGGTATAACGAAGTCTGGAAAATCGCAATTAATGATAAACTAACATGTAGAATTAGGTTTATGAAAGGTTTGGTTAAAGGGAATGATTTTGAAGAAATTTGGAAAATATTTTTGGATAAAGTTCTGAAAAGAGATAGTAATACTACCCTGTCAAAAGAAGAATGGCAATTTTGGAAAGTGGATTAAATAAAAAGTTGGCTCTGGGGGGTGGGCATTTTTTAGTTTTAGTTTTGTTTTTTTTTTATGTTGTATATTTTGTAATTCTTAGTAGGTGTGTGTGTTAAACTTGTGATTTATAGATTTAAAAGGATAAGTGATGTCAATGTTTTTTTAAAAAAAAAGTTAAAAGAATTAACAATAGAAATAGATTAAAGGGGATGTGAAAAATATTGAATTAAATGTGAAATTATAATAGTTGAACAGATTTATAAATTTAAGGGTAAAGGTGCAAAATAACAATGAAAGTTAGTATTGCTTAAGAGAAGAGAAAAAAAGAAAAAGAAAAAAAATTATTATTTTTTTTTCTAATTCACTATTATGTATATCACATGGTGTTTAATTTTTTTTTCTTGTTTTGTATTTGTGATTTAGTTATATAATTAATAAAAATTTTAAAAATTTAAAAAAAAAAAAAAGGATATCTAGTGCTCTCACCAGACATATCATAACCGTGATAACACAGATACAAACTATAAAAGGTCATTAATAAAAGTATAAACATGAGATCTAGTTAAAAAGTACTTAAATAACTTGTGAAGTTAAAAGATTAAAATTCATTAGAAGGCCATATTGTTGTTGTTATGTGTCTTCAAGTTGTTTCCGAATTATGGCAAACCTATCACAGGGTTTTCTGGACCTGGGAGTATGTGAGGTTTTCATGGCTGAGTGGGAAATTAAACCCCGGTCTCCTGGCTCATAGTCTAATGCCACTTCCGCACTAGCCTGTTATAGCGCTATGATTCCACTTGCAACATCCTATGGAATCCTGGGGTTTGCAGTTTTGGGAGGGGCCACTCGGACCCTCCCAAAACTGCAAACACCAGGATTCCATAGGATGTTGCAAGTGGAATCATAGCACTATAATAGGCTAGTGTGGAAGTGGCCTAACACTCAAACCACTATACTATGCTGACTCTCATATACAGACACAAACCTTAAAAACAGACCTACTGCACATCGTCCAAGATCTACAAGCAGATCCTTGTTTAGCTTCTATCTTCTCATGCTTTCAGTCTTCAGGTTTATCTGAGAGCAACTTTAAAAGCCAAGTTCATGCCTTTTGTTGGCTGCTTGAGAAGAAATTTCCTCCTTCAGCTTCTGAAAAACTTAGATTTCTCCTGATACAGACATTTGAAGACAACCACTGAGCCAAGCATATGCTGCTCAGAGACAGTATTGTTTCAGTTATGGGTTTCTTGGCTGGAATCCCCCTAGCAGCTGGGCTTTCCCCAAGGTCACACTGCAGTGACAAGTCAAAGCAAGAACTACTGGTTTTAAGAAACAAATTTCTCCAATGCCCAACTTCCTTTGGTAACTGTGAATTTTTTCCACCTGCCACCACCAAATTCACTGATGTAATCGTAGTACATCAACAGGACTCTAGCCACAGAATTCAATTGCAGTCCTTCCTTCCTCTCTCTTGCTGTGAAATAAAATTGTGCAATCCTAGGGGCCCTTTCAGACTACAGAATTGTAGCACTGTGATTTCAATTTAACCACCATGGTTCCATCCTGTGGAATCCTGGGATTTGGAGTTTAGGGAGGAGACTGCTCTTGCAAAGAGCTCTAATGGCTCCCCAAACTACAAGTCTCAAGATTCCATAGGATGGAACTATGGTAGTTGAAGAAGAATAATTGTGCTATAATTCAGTAGTGTGAATGGGCCCCAATCCAGAATAGGACTGTCAGACACAGATAGGGAAGGTTTAGCATGTTCTTCCCACCACCCCAAGATCTGAAGGTCAACAAAGTTGGTTCTCCCCATGCCAAGCACTGAAAAATACAGCAACGACAAAGGAAATAGTCCAACATTTGCTGAACTTTAATTACACTTGGAATCTGTTGCCTCAGGTGTCTTCCTTGTATTAATAAAAGGAGCAGTCCTGGGAAAAGTTCAGCCCATTACCTACGATCCAACAGTCTTTGGAAATTGTGAGATCAATAAATTGCATCAGAAAAGGCTTAAGTTGTTCTTCAGGTGTTGCTGGGAGTGGTTGGTCCATGTGCCAGCAGGGGTCAACCAGAGTACAGCCCTGACTAACAGCCCTGGGTGCAAATAGCCGTGACAAAGAAGAATTGTTCCTTAACAACTAGGTGGAACCTAGGCCTTTCTCTCTAACTTGAGCCTCCTGTATTTTCTGTGTGTGTCTGTGTGGCTGTGTATTTTCAAATGTTCGATTCTTTCCGTCTTTGTTTCTCACAGTGTATTTTGAAAAAGAGTACAGTTGGCCTATTACCCTGATTTCTGGGGTCCCCTGAGGGACACCATGATTCGCTCCAAAAATGCAAAGACTGGGGGAATTAGTAGAGCACTGGCCTTGGCAGAATGAAGTGCAGGGTAACCCAGCAGGATCTTCTACCCAATTTTTACAGGGTCAGACCAAGTGAAAAGCCAGACAATCTTACTAATAAATATATTTTATTAACAAATATGTTCTCACGCACCAACGCAGTCACTCACTCACTCACACAAGGCCTACTGAGAAGGGGAAAAGGTGAAAAATCATAGGGGATATAGCAGAGAGGGTGTAAAGGCAACGATACTGTACCTGTCCAGAAGTCTTCAGTCCGGGAAGCAGTGAGAAGGACGGAGCTCAGCTAAGAGAGGCAGCTGAGGGGAGCACTCAATTAACAGAGTGCCAGTCTGCTAGCATGGCAGGGAGTTCTCCGAAGAGACTCTCGAAAAACAGGGACTACCTATAGGGAAGAATGTACCTCAAGGGCAGGCCCTCTCCCAGGAAGAACAATGGCCACAATAGAAGGAAAAATGCCGCACAAAAGCAACTTGATAGTTTGCATGATTGGATCATGTAAATGGACCTCGCCCTGGTAAGATCTGCTGAAGTCGGAGTTGCTCAACCTGGAGAAAACCCAGTAATCCCCTCAAGTTGGCCATTTGTGGCTGAGGACCCTTTGTTCATGCGGACGTGACTAGCCTGAGGTCTCCTGGGGAAACGTGACTGGGGATTTTCCTGGCCTTGACCTATGTCTAGTCGTTTGACCTATTTGTCTACCCCCCCCCCCGGACAATCTCTCTGGCCTAGAAAATATAGTTTTGATATCAATTTTACATGCCCTTGGGACGGGGTCTGCCAGTGGGGTAACAGGCCCTCCGCATTTGCAGATTTCACTTTCATAGATATAATTATTTGTGAGTTTCTCCAAGCCTTGCCCCTCATCCCAAGTGTTTCTTTTCCAGGGAAATCTTCCCTCCATGGCTTCGACCAGTCCACGCGACCTTTTAAAAACCCACCTCTGATCCTCCTCCTCCTCCACTGGCTACTGGCTGACCAGCTAAGGATGGGTCACAGCCCATTTTATCAGCATCACAAACCCGCGCACATGCACACACACGGACGTGGATGAGAGAGAGGAAATATTGGGCCACCATGTCAACCTACCCCCTTTCCCTCTCTTTCCCTGACCCCGTTTGGATCCTAGGTGTCCACACCATGCCTCACCCCACTTCCCACAGACACATTTTGATATTTGCAGTTTTTCCACTTTTGCGAGAGTCCTGTGCCCCTAACTCTAGCAAATGTGGAGGGCTAACTGTACTTGTCATACCCATGTGAATTTAATTTTGTTAAACCTTCAACTTTGCATTCAGTCATCCCACTGCTCTTCCTGAGACAATCCACTGTCCTGCTTTCCTTGTAACTTGATAACAAAGTTTCGTTCAGGAGGGATGAGATAAGAAATAATGTAGATGAAAAGAGTGTGAAGGGAAAAGAGAGAGAGGAGTCCAAGTTATGAAAAGCCTTAGCCCTAAGCAATGATTGTCTAGAACTATTCTGGAACTACAACTATATCCTGTAATATTCATGAACTGTCTCTTTTCAGTAGAACAGGAAACCCACATGGGCCGAACTTTAATCTAACTAGGAACTGCCTCGAGAAATCTCAGTGTCAATTGATGGTTCTCATGCCAACGGGCACTGCATCTGCCCTGGGTATTGAGTCCAAATTTAAAATGGGTTATCCAGGTTGCTAAATCTATTCTGTGATATAAGAGTCAGAATTCTATAACTCTTTTTCCATCATCATCTCACTAACAAGGAAATTAGATTTACCATCTCACTGAGAGCTTAAATACTTTTTTTAATTTTATTTTTTATTATAAATTTTATTAAACATAACAAATAACAATACACATACATTACACAGACTCATCTTGAAACACCGTAACACACAATACACAAATAATAGTACACCAAAAAAAATAGAGTGGTAACATCCCAGAAAAAACTAAGAGATTACCCCTATATACACAGAACGTATAACACAAATTAATTACTTCACATTTGTCTTCTGAGTTGGAAGGATTGGCATAATACATAATTTACATGAATTCTTATATTTCTTTGTCGTTCTCATATTTC
The DNA here is from genome assembly GCA_948474755.1 of Ctenosaura bakeri. Taxonomy (NCBI): domain Eukaryota; kingdom Metazoa; phylum Chordata; class Lepidosauria; order Squamata; family Iguanidae; genus Ctenosaura; species Ctenosaura bakeri. Next base: position 1,599,242 of record CAOLHI010000006.1, on the reverse strand, counting down.
TGTATCTTTCGCTTATGTGTTAGTCTTAATGCTTAAAAATTCACTCTGATTTAACTATCTATATAAATATATAAATTATTTGTCTTTTAGTCAGTCTTTTTAAGCCAACATCCATTTATCTCTTCATTAGCTTACTATTACTTGTTTCAGAGAGCTTAAATACTTTAAAGGCACCAGGATCTGGAAGCTAAGCAGAGTCAGTCATGGTTAGGACTTTAATGGGAGGCCACCAACAAATACCAGGTCATATAGGCTATATTTCAGAGGAAGGAACTGGCAAAACCACCTCTGGATATGCCTTGTCTAAGAAAATCCTATGAAAGTCTCAGGGTTGCCATAAGTCAATTGCTCACACACATACCTCCTTCGCCATCTCTGAGATTCACTATCTTTTTGACACAGATGACTCCAGCTGCCACTGAACTGCTCACCATCACTTCCTCTCCTTAACTCAGTTTCTGGGATCCTTTTTGTTGCAGAGTAAGTGAATACATCTTACAGTGTACAGAACAGAATTTTCCACAATGCATTATAAGGAAGAAGGGAGGAATGGTGATTCATACATGAGAATAGCACTGTCCGTATTTTCAACTGTGAAGGTTGAGTTTGTGTTGGCTGGTTTAACTACACGAGCAGAGATGGCAGCAGTGACATACTGAGGATGGCAGTGACAGAAGCAAAATGGATGCAGGTGTGGCATAGTCGCTCCCATGACAGTGGGGCAATGACTCCATTTCAGACATTAGCTAGCTTTAAAGGATCTCTCCAAGGTGCTGTCCCCATTTAGCAATAGTGGTTTGTACTTTGGAGAGCTCCTTTAAAGCTAGGATTAATATGTGGAGTGTGACTCAGCCTCCTTAGAGGTACAGCAGCAATAAGAGTAGGTGGCAGAGAAAGCCACCACTATCAGGAAAGAAAGCTGGCTGACCAGTCAATGGCAACTAGCCTTACTCCTGCCACCCCTGTGCACCCCTGCAACATGTGGATGAAGTAAAACACCAGCAGGATTCCAGCTAAAACACTGGAGACTTATGATTTGGATTGAAAATTTGCTTCCCTTTAGTGAAAGGGCTCTGTTCACTAGAAGTCCTTCTGCCTGATTTGAAGGGAAGCTGCCTCACCCCTGCAACAGAAGTCATCTCACTCATAATTTACAGGTGGTTAGAGTCACTCCCGCAGGGGATGAGACAGAGTGATCTGCTTCCACAAATACAATTGCATGTTTAAAAATATGGTTCCAAATCTATATTCTCTGTGGCTTAAAACTGGAGACATGGTTCAGAGCAGAGCTTTTAGACCACAACACCCCAAATGCACAACCAGTAAGGCTTCTGCTTAGACTGTGTGAAGCAGCAGTTCTTAAAATGAGGTAGCAAAAAATGTACTCAGCACTTGCTCCTTCCACACACAGTGAGAACATGCAAGTGAATGAGGCTGACTGACTGAGAGACAGCGTGTGACATTTCATGCTACCTCACATACAGTCAGAAGCCTCATTGAGTTAAGTCTTACTGGTCTGCTGCAACAAAAGATATCTAAAGGAGGTCAGCAGTAAAGAAAAGGTTAAGAACCACTGGTGTAGAGGAGTCCAAGCGTGTTAGTCCTCAAAAAGAAATTTTGTCAGGCTCTGGTTCAGAGTATAACAAGGTGAAACTATGGAAACCTGATCAAAGAGTCTCCTGTCTCAGGAGAACAGCCATGAGGGAGTTGGGTAAATGCCATGTCAGTAAACAAGTAGGATTAACAAAATTTCCCTTTATTGCCTTCCCCAAAGAAAATTTCATTTCCAGTTTTGGTATTTATCTCATCAGAGAAGTTTTTAAGGCTATGGCACTCCCTTGCAAGACGGACTACACCACTTCCCTCCACATACACACCAACCAGCAGGCCAAAGCCTTTATATTCAGGTGAGCCTTTGGCACCTGAGTTGAGCCATTGCTATTGAGAAAGGTTTTGACCGATCAGATGCTGTTGTCCTTTTACTAGGTACGGGACGAATCCAGAATTTTCTGAATCCAGATCTGAATCCCTGGAAGGTTCTGGGAATCCACAAATCTCGAATCTTTTGAATCATTTTTTTAAAAAGGGTTTAAAAAGCTATCGTCCACTCTGCACATCCCTGCAGAAAACCTCCAAAGCACCCGCACTGGTGGCAGCGCTGAGGGGGGTGCAGAGAAGGGGCAATGGCCCTCTTTTCACACTTCTGCAGAAGCGAGCTCAGGATCTGGGGCGTGCAGGAACCTACTCGCCCCTGCAGACCCGATCCTGGGTGCCCGCACAAACGCAGGGCCCAGGGCTTGCAGGAGCACAGCCATGGCCGGCCCTACTCACCCTGCAGTCCCAATTCTGGGCGCTCGCACGAGTGCAGGCTCTGGTATGTCCTGCACACTGCTCCTGCATGGAGGGCTGGAATGTGAGGGGAGAAAGGGGGGCATCAGGCACTTCCAGATTTGAAAGATTCCATTTGCCTATTTTGCCTTGGGGATTTGGACCTGCAAATCTCGAATCCTTGCCAAGGATTCAGTTGGCCCATCCCTACTTTTTACTGAAGCAGTTTTAAGGGTGTTTCTAACCTGTCTTCAAAGCTGTGAATGTAGGCTGGAATCCTCTTAGTGATTAACACGTGCATAAGGGAACTTACACATGAGGTTGTATTATTTATTTATTTATTTATTTATTTTGGCTACAGTGAAAGAGCAAAGAGATAGAGAGAGAGGACAGCCAGATGAGACAACCAAACTTTCCTTGCATAACTCCTTAGACACTCTCAGAACTTTTGACCACTGCCACCAAAGGGGGGGGCAGTCTCTTACTCGATGCTGTCTCCTGCCCTCAAGTAGGATATGGAAACCCCCCTTTGCCCTTGGAAACCTTCTAGCTGCCACCACCTACTGATTTTAACTCCCCTTTCTGTAATGGCTCAGTAGAAAGTCACTGGGGAAAGACTCTCTGAACTTAGAAGCTGAATTCTGTCTGCAAGCCCAACCAACAGGCACGTGGAGAGAAAGACAGTGTGTGGACAAGGATATCTTTTAAGGAAACCTGTTTATTCTAAGCAGGCAAACACAATAACACAAAATAGCCCCATTCATGAGGCTCCTTCCTTCAGGAGTTACTTAGCAGTTACAAAGTTACAGATAAGCCTAGATCATTTCAGCCGTAAAAGCACAAAATCTCTAACATGACTAGCTAAAAACATTCCTAATCTACTTACATTGTTATCCAGATGCTGCGATAGTGTGTGGGGAGGAAGCTGGGAGTTTGGGCCCATTTGGCCCAACCTGAAATCAGTCTTCTGTCTCTGGTTGATGTTCATTTGTTTCTTTCTCTCTGTCTCACAGTTTCTAAGGTTTTAAAACTTCGTGACTGAAGCATCTGGAAGCTTCTCACCTTTTCTTCCATCTGGCCTTGCTGACTGGGTCACTGAATCTCATGATCTCTGATGTCTTCTGTGATGCTGACCACCACCTCCCATAAACCCAACACCTCATTAACCTCTTCTTTACCTGGAGAGAGAACTATCTCCTTTCAGCTACGTTGCCTAGATAAGGGGAAGAGCCCATTATCACACATTCATATTCAGCTAAAGTCTGCAGAAACAGAGTTGAAGATATGGTAACAGTGGATAAGGGGTGCCATTGGGAACTGCATTCATTGCAAAGTGCAGTTCTGCATTTCACATTTGCTTGCACATTCTGTGGCACAGTATTGCCATTTGGTAATGTACAATTGTTGTCAAGGTCAGAGACCTGGGCAGCAACCCAGCCCAGAGAAGAGAGTGGGAGAGCCAGCAAAGTCCAGCCAGGAGGAGACAAGCAAACACTTACTCAAGGAAGTTCATTTACCAGAGCACCAAGCAAAGCCATAGTCAGAGTTCCAAAGTCAAGAGTCCAGAGATCAATTCAAGGGATCAGGAAACAGTTGCTGGGAGCAAGGTACAGGCAAGAGGAGCGCTTGTCACAAGCAAAGGGAAGCTTTCAGGCAGGCAGTTATATAGCCCCAGGCACAGGTGTGTCCAGTCACCGCTTCTTAAACTTAGCCAACGAAGCCTCCCTTTGCACAGCCCTCTTGAGTCTCCACCTTGATTGGGGGCTTATTGAACCAGGCTCCAAAGCCTCTTCAGAATCAGATCCCTGTTGCTCCAAAGGAGCAGGCACAGAATCGGATCCCTGTTGCTCTAAAGGAGCAGGCAGAGGGATATCCGCGCCTGCTTGGTACATGGCAGCAGAGGGAGCTCTTGAGCTGCAGGACTCATCTCCAGCCAGAGCCACAGGGACCAACAGCTGCTCCTCATCATCTCCACCCTGAGCAACAGGGACCAACAGCTGCTGCTCGTCATCAGCAGCTCTGACAGGGGCTTCAGTTATCACACTTGTCACCTAACTCTGTGTGTATGAAGTTACACTCTGTTTCTTTGATGTAGCAATTCAGCCTTAATCTCAGTTTGAGTTTAGCACAATTAGATACCTCAAGTGTTGGTAGAAAAAGCTGGGGATTACCCACATACAGATGGTGCAGCTCACCTGGGTGGTAGTAGTGGGCTGCTAAGTGTAGTTCTGTATCTGTCCTATCTCAGTCCTGGCACAGCTGATAAATCAAACAAAACAAACTGGATATCTCCCAGCTTGTTACTTACTTCCAGACAGTAAACAATAAAGTCCAACATAAACAAAGTCCAGCAGAGTTTCACAGCAAGGGAGTGTCCAAAGTCAATCTGAGCATTTGTCAAGGCATCCAGCAAGGTAGCAGGTCAGATAAGCTCTGACAACTCTTGGAGAGGAAGGACACCAGCTAAATAGACCCAAAGCCTAGTGCAACTGGGACTTGATTATTGTTGCCAGTTATAAATCCTAAGAGAGTGATGCTGGCTCTCTCTTTGCTCCCTGTGTACTGCGAAGCTGCGGCAAGGTAAGTGTTCTTCTATATCTGAAGAGGCACGACTCTCTGTTGGAGCTGGCACCGTCCCCTGTTCTGTCCCCAGCACTGTAACCTCTCTCTGTAAAGCAGGCCCTGGCATGCCTTCTGTTTTAGCCTCTGGCATGCCCTCTGTTTCAGACTCTGAGTCAGAGTCCATGCTCTGAAAGCATAGCATGACACCATCCTGGATAGTGTCATTCACTTATAGGCTTCCCCACTTATCTGACAGTTTAGGGACCAGAACACTGTCAGAAAACAGAATTGGTTGAAAAGCAGAACCCATGTACTGTACTTTAAGAAGCATGAAGGACCTAACAGAGGTTCACTTAGGACCAATTGCATGTACACTGCTTGCAAAGTCTCTTAACCATCTTAGCACTCTTCCCTCCCCTTCCCCTGCTTGCTTTGCAAGCAGTGTGTGTGTACAAGTGGCCTCAAGTGAGCCTCCGTAGGCAAGAAGATCTTATGAAAGAGCAGAACCCCTGTCAAATGAATGGAACTTGTCCTTAATTTGGAAGTATCAAAAGAGTGAGTCATCAAATAATGGGGCATCAAAAGGTGGGGGCTTTCTGTAGTGGCAGTAATGACCCTAGTGCACAACTTGGATGTAAACAGTGGCATAGAGATGGGGGGCAAGGGATGCACTGCGCCCTGGGTGGCACTTGTTTGGGGGTGCCACCACTCCTTGCCTTCATCCCCACACCATCACCCCTCCCATGCATGCCATTGCCCCACTCATGCACAGCGTTGCCCCACCCATGTGCTTCTCCTCTGCTCCTATCCTGCTCACGCCAAGCTACACTACAGGAAGTAAAGCAGTGGTTCTCAAACTTTGGTCCCTTGGATGTTTTGGATCATTGTCCAAGCTGTCTAAAGCTTCTGGAAATCCAAAACACCTGCAAGAACAATAAATGTCCTCCTGGTATAAGTCACAACTTTTGTCATCCTGAACAGGAAAAGCTATCATGACATGTTGACATCGTGGTTGATGTTGTAGTAGTTTGAGTGCTGGACTCTGTCTCTGGAAGAACAGGGTTCAAATCCCAACTCGGCTATGGAAACCCACTGGGTGACCTTGGGCAAGTCATATTCTCTCAGCCTCAGAGAAAGGCAAAGACTCTCTGAGTAAATCTTGCCAAGAAAACCCCATGATAGGTTCATCTTGGGATTGCTATAAGTTGGAAATGACTTGAAGGCACGCAGCAACAACATCATCAGTCTTTACTAGGCCAACCAAGAGATAGAAATTACATTAAGCTCCCTTTCAAAACTCATCACCTGGTTGGAAAACCATCGAGGCAACTCATCAAAAGATTTGTCCCTCCTTTTTTTTTTGTCCTTGCTTAAAAGCAAAAAGGATAGTTGTTTCCTTTTTATCATCATCATCAGATGTGTGTGTGTATATGTGTGCGTCTTTGGGGAGGGGTTTTTTGCATCAAAAAGTCATTCTGAGAAAGCATCATTGTACAGTAAATGTGCATCTGTGCAAAAAAGAAACCTTCAAAAAAATGATAACAAAGGCCTGTAATGTGAAAAATGCACACCCAAAAGCATAAAAAATTGCAATCTCATCCAATGGGGAGAAAACTGTAGAAATTTTGTTCTTACATTCAAAAATGAAATAAGTGAAATTTTTTAGCCCTGGTAAACAAACAAGAGTGTTTTGCTCATCATCTAGTAATGGTAGAAGTTGAGTACTCATGGCCATGGTCCCACAAGAGAGGGGTGCACTTGGGGAAATGAGTTTATCTCTACCGCACAAACCTTTTGAAAGCCTCCCAGGCTGTACACATAACAGCATGGCCAGGCCAAGATATTTTGCTGCCTGATGCAGAAGAAAAAATGGCACTTCTCACAAGCCCTCCAACATTTCACAGCTAACAACCGGGACATATGGGGCCACGCAACATCCCAGTGCGGTCAAAATAGAAAAACAAATGATAATGAGAAAGAACACACCAGAAGCTAGGAGAGGCTGCAGCAGTTTGCTTCCCTACTGAGAAGGGCAAGATTCAACTCCCTCTTCTCTTCTTTTCAAACTGAGACATTTTAAAAGCAGCTGAAAAAGTGGCATGACAGGAATCAACTGGACTGTCTGTGTCAATTCAGGACTTTTGGTTATTGTTGAGTCATTTGACAAAACTATAGTCCCAAGGTCCAAAACATTTAGTAATGTTGTCAGGTTAGTTACCATTATAGTTGCTATTTTTAAAGTACAGTCCTTCCGCAACATTTGTTGATTTGACTTTCACTACTTCAATTATTTGCAAGATGTCTGCTCGCCCCCCCCCGCCCCATTCTCTGCCCAGGTGCAGGGAGAGAAAGATCTTCACTCCCCTGCACTCTCCCATCCACCAACCATGCAAGCATGGTGGCAATGGAGGGCAGAAGAGTGCAAGGGGAAAGATCTTCACTCCCCTGCACTCCCTTGCTTGTTGCCCATGCAAGAGTCCAAAGAAAAAGGAAAGGCACCTAAGCAGCAGTCAGAAGAAATCAGGGGGAAAGGCCTTCCTTCTCCTTCACTCCTGCTTGTTGCCCTCGCAGGAACACAAAAACAGGGCAGGGCAGAGGGGCAACAGGCAGGAAACTAGAGTGGGGAAGGTTTTTCCCCCTGCACCCTTCTGCCTTTCCCCCAGGCTCGCAGCAGCAGAAAGAATGAGGGAGGGGGAAGTGCTCAATGGGTTTGTGTGGAATTATTCACAATTTTTTGACGTCCACGAGGGTTCTGTGCCCCAAACCCTTGCAAATGTGGAGGGCCTACTGTAATGTTAAAAAAGTAAAAAAAAAAAAAATCACAACAAAATGGGTAACTTAGCCATTTTCAAAAGTAACTGAAAGAGTTTTTCAGTTGCTTTTTCAACAATCAGAATGCTACAAGGCACTGCTCTGTGGTACAAATGCACCTAAGTACCATATTGAGACTATCCATACCTCATAACCATAAAGGTAACTTCTAAAAACACACTGCTACACTGCAAACAAAGTGACATTGTTGTGACATCGTTCCATTACTGCAAAAAAAAAAAAAATCTTTACAAGTACAGTCAACTCTCCACATTTGCTAGAGTTACAGGAACAGCACCCCATCAAAGGGAAAAAACCGTGAATAACTCTATGCCCTCCCAAACCATATTTAACACATAAACAGTATGATGACCATATTCAACCCACCGTGGATTCCTTTGAGGTATCAGGGTTCCTTCACAAGGAAGAAGTGGGTGACTGTGGGTCTTACTGCCACCCTCACTGCTGCCCCACACCATTTGTAAGAGGGACTTAGAAGCCTTGTTTGCAGTCGCTATTAAAAATGGCATAGAGAGGCAGCAGAGGTGACAGCAAATAATCCATGAAAAATCAAATGCGCAAAAGGGAAACCTGCAAATGTGGAGGGCTGACTGTAATTCATTACCTACATCTTGTTAAATCCAAGCTCAGGTCCTTACTCTCAAAACTGAAAACATACTTACTTTCAGAGGATACATGAACTCTCCTTAGAGAAACTTCACCATCCTCTCAGTTTATTCCTGAGTCACACTGAATGAGTGGTCCTGTGTCTGCACCAGAAAGTCAGATGCTGCCATATAATGAGTCAGACATGTAGTCTGTTTACCTAATATGGGCAGTAGTTACTGGCAGCATCCCTCCAGGATCTCAAGCAGGGGTCTCTCCCAGGCCAGCCCCACCTGAAGATACCAAGGACTGAACTGGTGACTTTTGGCATGAAAAGCCCAAGCTCTACCATTGAGCTATTGCAGCCGCCTTCCCAACTGTGGGAGCATCAACATCAGGTGCAGAGATGGGCCAGATGATTACCTGCTCTGCTGCAAACAAGTGGGAAGCGGGAGCAGTGAATCATACAGAGACTCAACAAGCACCCTCCTCTTCCAGTGGATCCTTCAGAGCTCACACAGAAGCCTGAAAGGTTGTTCCGCTTCTCAACAGCGGACAGTTGAGGAATGCCTGCCCATAGTAAGATTGGTACTACCTCCTCCTGTGTGCTCCTGTTTCTTTCCTTCCCTCTGGTCTCTTGCCCTCCGTTTCTCTTTGCCTCTTCTCCCTCCCCTATCTTTCTCTCTCTCTCTCTCTGACTCACTCAGTCCATCTATTTTTTGCCTCTGGAGATCATATGCCCTCAAAGGCTGGCTGTTTACTCCAGTGAGACCCTCCCATCCCAGCCAGAAAGAGGTGGAGCACAGGTATATATATAGAACAGAAGGAATAAATCCCCTTTCACTGCCTGATAACCTTTGGGATTGCTCCTCTTGGAATAATACAGTTCCCTTCTCACTCTCTCAACAGAACTTCATTATGGGCAAGCTTCTAGTCCTCTGTGCAGTTATTCTGGCTTGTATCGGTGTAGGTAAGGCATATAATTCAGTTGCTATGTTTTTCTTCTCTTTTCTTGCATTTTTATTTTTATCAGTTTTCTTCTTGTTCTTTTCCACCTGGTTGGAAAACCATTGCTTCACTTTGTAGGAACTGTTGCTTCACTTTGTGTCTCCTTGCCTCAAACAGCTTTGACTTGGAATATATGCTTTTAACCCAATGAATTGTGCTGATTTATTTTTTTAGACTTTTTAAATATATGTATATATGTGTGTGTATATATATTTATATATATATTTGTAATGACTAGTGGGGGAGGGTAGTTACAACTCCAAAAATAAAATGCACCTAGAAAATCACCAATGTTAGAACAAAAAACAAGTGAGGCAGCCCAGAAAATGTCAAAATGCCAGAAGGTTAAAATTTTAGGAATAGGTCATAATTATTTTTAAAAAAAGTTAAGGAAAACATTTTTCATAAAGGATGCAAAAATGTCTCTCTATTCCCTTTGAAATAGTAAAGAGAGAGATGTTTTTGTCCCCAAAATTAAACTCTCCCTAGTTACGTAACAGAGAGTTCTTAACATTCTGTGCTGCCAACTTAACACTGACTCAGTGCCATGCCTTACTCCCTAATTCCAACCTTCTGGGCTTTCACCATTAAACTATACGGTGCTCTTTTTCTTTTTGTCCTAATGAACCTTTGAAAACCTGGGTGGTCTTAACTCATCCTTGATCCTATGAAGTAGGACCACTTTACCTTAAGCTTTCCTCTCAGGGAAAATCTGGGAGAATCACTTTCCAAAATTTTGTAGAACTTCAGCTGCCTAAGTGCACACAAAATGTCTTGTTGCAGCACCTTCCTAAAGATTTATAGGTTTATCATGGTTGTGAGTCAATCCTGTTGCTCATGAATCAAACCCAGGCATACAATCATTGAACGGATGATGTCAGAAGACTTTAGTATGATTTTTAGCTATCTGCAGACCCCTGGTCAGGAGTGAAGGTTGAGGGAAAACTGTTTTAATTAATAGATACATCGATTTCTTTCCAAAGTCTTTTGGCTTTGGTCTTGGGATGGGAGTAAAGCAAAACTTTCAAGTGAATTGTCTTGACTTCTCTAAACTATTGATCTGAATATTGCCCAAAATGTATATTATATCCTCCAACGGTCCCAGTTTGGCAAGGCAGTCCCATTTAACCCTCTGCTATCTCACTTTTAAGCTGCTTTCAAAATGTCCTAGTTTCTCTCTCCTCCTCTCAATTTCCCCCTTTGTCCTCAGCTTACTTCAATTGCTGCAAACTGAGTGCAAAGTGTAAAAGAACTTGGCACTCAATTAATTCAGTAGCAAAAGAGGAGGAAGGGATGGAATCTTGCCCTTTCCAGCAGCTTCTCCTAACTGGTGTGTTCTTCCTCGTGAATAACTTTGGTCAACTTGACCACACATGTCCTGTTTTTGATCTGTGAAATACTTGGAGGGTATAGGATGAATTAATACAGATCAGAGTTTTGTATGTGCTTTTCCATCAAGATATTTCAGTGCACTTCAGTGGCCACTTGGAAGTGCAAATAATTTATCTCTGTTCCCCAACACCCACTGGGTCAGCATCTAATGTAACCTTCTATTAAACATTTCTATGTCAATTCAGAAGGAATTAATGTATTCCAAAGGCCATCCAGATTTGTAGAAACTCCTGGGTATTCTTTTTTCCCCTTAAATTCACCTCCCATTGGGAACACCTTCCTCCTATACCAATTTCTGCCGCTGCAAAGTAATTTCTCCTGCCGTTCTCTCCTGATGCCGCCTTGCCCCACCCCAAGGCTTGGAAGATTCTCAAATTGCTCAAGAGAAAGAGTCACAAGAATGTTGCAGAGCTCAGGCAGAAGAGCAAAATGAGGAATGTGTGAAGTCTCCAGAATATGTTAAGACTTAGGAGAAAGCGGAAGCCATGCCAAGAACAGTTAAGATGTTGTTATACTTAAAAAAAAAAAAAACTCGCTATAAATGATTGACAAGCCTAATGGCGTTTTGTGCAGACTCCAGAAAGGGAGAATCTTTCTGAGACAGAGAAGGTAAACATGACTGAGGGCTAGGCTAAGATCGCTAGCCTTAGTAGAGCAAATAAGTAAGAGGATGTCTAGCCAAACACACTGGAGAACTTTCTATCTGCCTTAAGATGCCCACTTTCCCTGCTCTCGCTATCTCTTGCACACATTCTTATTATGTTTAGCCTGGAGCAGAAGAGATTAAGGGCACACTAGATGACACTCTTCAGATATCTGAAAGACTGCCTGCCCTGCAGAAGAGGGAACGGACTCATTTGCTATCCCAGAGGACTAGAACCAATAGGTGAAAAAGGACAGGGCGACAGATGTAGCTAAACGATAGGAGCAACTACCAAATTCAGCAGCAGAGCATCTCAGGAAACAGTAGGCTCCTTGTCACTGAGAGTATGTGAGAAGAGATTGAACAGCCATCTGTCAGGAGTTCAGCCTGGAACTATTTGGCATTGCAGAATCTGTTTGGAGAAATGGGGTTAGACTAGTTGATCTTGCAGATCCCTTCCTACCCTGGCCATTTCTGCACCTTACTGGATCCCATGATCATCCCTGTCACAATCCCAGCAGCGCCTTTGCCAGAATGGGGCACGACAGGAATGCTCCCCTCCACGCCCGGCCAGCTCCCTGCAGAAGGGAGTGCAAGCGACATGCACCTTCTTTCAGCAGCATAGCTGGCCTCTTTCCCATGCTGTGCTGGCAAAGAAAGTGCCTCCATCATGCTTCCATCTGCTCTGCAGGGCCTGTGGCAATGGAAGCATTGTGCAGTTGTGGACACTTAACAGATTTATTCCGTTAATGGGTTGTCAGCGGGACTATGATGACATCATCTGAAAGCACAATTTGAGGACCACTGCCATCCCATCCCCATCGCAGGACAGTGATTCCATGCAGAAATGGCCTCTGTGATTTATGTGATGACTCTTTGAGCTGCCTTAAAAGTATGAGCTCCCTTGGAGCTAAAGCATCTCTATTCCTTTTTCCAATTAATCATGTTCAGAACTTAATTTTGTGACACAATGTCACATCATCACACTGAAGATTACCAGATTTACTGTGCCATGAGTTGTTAGGGTTGTGGGTATTGTTGTTGTTGCTGTTGTTTAAACAAGATCTTCTGCCCAATAGATGTTGTAGTGCTTTCCCATGAAGGCTCACAGCATGGGACAGTGCAACTGGCAGATTTTATGGCACCACAGAGTTCATAGCTTCAAAAAATCTCACAGGCACCTCTGAGTATTTAAGGGCTGTCATAGAAATGATGATGGGACTTTGTTTCTTAGTGCACCAAACAGGCTTTCTAATGATAGTGTCCCTCCAAAAAGATTTAGACTACAGTTCTCAGCATCCCCAACTACTGGATGTGCAGGCTGGGGCGAATGTGTATCAGGAGGGTACCAAGTTGGGGACATTTCTAGAAGAAGTCTGCCAATGAACTTCAGGAAAACAATCAAGGAAGAAAAGGTGATATATTTCAGAAAATATGCATGCAATCTAGCAAACATAAATGTAGTCTCATTTTCTATCCTTGGCAGTAAACATTTATATTTGCCTTGGCTCTCTGAAATACAGCTATCTGGATTTCTCCTTTAGCCAGTTTCTCCACTGCAAAATGCCCACTGAATGTTTATGTAAAAAAAATGTTTGCTTTGTCATTTCAGCAGTATTTTTCACCATTTTTTAAGATTTGCACATGCTTTTCCATGATGGTTTTTTCAGCTGTTCTCACTGCTGGATCACCATCACACTTTGCAATTGGCAAGATGAGCAGACTGTTTACATTTCAAGAAACCACCAGCAAAAGGATTCTTCTTCATGCCTTCACTTCTCCATTAGACTTCTGCCTGTGTTTAGCTCTCCATTTCTTGGTGGTGTGGAACTCTCCCCACTTCTCTCTTCCCTCTCCATTCCACAAACAACACTGGATAAGAGACTGAGGTGTTCCTTTCAAAAAGCCAGGCATCAGCAACTGTGGAAGGCTAGGGACTGTATTAACCCCCACCCTAGGAGACCTTGGTGGGTTACATCTGCTTCTCTACTAAAAAAATAAAGCCCTCAAATGCCTGTAGGGAGCATGGGGGCATTTTCACCAGATTTGGGGTTTCAAAAAAGGCTTCCCCTGGGCTTAAATTAGCCAAGAAAAATGTAGTGGAAATACACCCCCACAGCCCCTAATGGACATTTTAGAGCACTGAGGGGAGGCAATTTTAAAAAAAAAATGAAAACATTGGTTTTGACCCCTGGGAAGACACAGAGAGCATTGTGGAAATGCCCCCCACATCCGTTAGAGTGCATGCGGGGGGCATTCTGGAGGGGAAAAAAGTATTTTTGACCCCTTGGGGCCACAAATGACTTGTGGGCTGCACTTTCCCCACTCCTAGAATAAGGCAGTGTGGTATAGTGGTTTGATCATTGGACTACAACCCTGGAACCAAGGTTCAACTCCTTGCTTGACCGTTGAAAACCTACCAAGTGACCTTGTATGTGTCACACACTCTCAGCCCCCAGAAAACCCTATGATAGAGTAGCCTTAGGGTCATCATAAGTCAGAAATGACTTGAAAACAAACAACAACAACGGAATAAGCCAAGCAGTAAACAGTGCCAGCCCAAGATGTTTTGCTTTGTGAGGAAGAGCGACAAACACCTCTACTACTTCCTCAAGTCAAGATGTGTAGTGTCCAAAGCCAAATGAGTTGTTTTGACATATGAGGCAGAAAAAAGCGCAAACATCTTCATCTATCTATTATAGAAGCATTCACACTGCACAATTATAGCAACTTGATACCACTTTAGCATTCATGGTAACTTCCTAGGAAATGTTGGGATGTGTAGTTTGGCTGAGAGATTGCTGGAGAGGTCCAGTGCTATTGTTCAGTGGGTGGAGCTAGAGGTATTTCACAGTCTGACAAATATCAAATCCCAAGATTTTGTGGGATGGGAGCCATGGCAGTTAAAGTGGGATGAAAGTGCTATAATTGTACAGTAGGGCTACACCCTGCCTTTTCCCCAAAGCTGGACTCAAGGTGCCTCTTCTCTCTCTGAAAGTGAGTAACAAGTAAATAATTAACAACTGCTGCCACTCAAACCCTGCAGCTTGAGGCAACCTAATGACAACACCAGCCCTGGGGATAAGAGAATTGATTCTCATCTCTCAAAATGTGTTTGTTCCATTCTTATTAAGACATTTGCTTGTCAGTTTGAAGTATGGAAAAAATGAGTACAAGAACTAACATGTGCTGTAGAAAGAGGCCATCTTGTGACTTTGGGTGCTTCCAAATTTTTTATTGTTGTGACTCATTCAGGAAATTTACAGGAATTCCAGATGACTATGTGTAGTCCTCCTGTTTTCCTTCCACTTCTTCCAACTTTTTTCTCCCCACCCAAAAACTGTTAAGAAAGAAACACAGAAGTAATCCTGCAATGTCTTTTTATTATTAATACTAGGAGCCCGCTGTTTGTACACATTCATAATTTAATGCATATAGCATAATGGACTGGTGAGATCCTGAGTAGACTCTACTATTTCTGCTGTGGGTGGGTCATCCGATTTTTGAATACTCTCCACAAGTAAATAAACAAGCAAAACACACACATTCATACACACAAGCCAAGCGTTTTATTGAGAAAAGGCGTAGTCCTGCTTGCTCCCTGCTGCCTTCACATTTGGAAATGGAACCACCACCACCCTGTTTATAATGAAATGATACAGTCTCTCCCACCACCACACAATTTTCCATAATCTCATTCTGTTTTGTTTGGTTGTGTGCATTGCCTAGAGTTTGATGTAGCATTCAGAGCTTGAAGAGTTCTTTAGTATTCAGTGATTTATTTTGACACTTCAGGATCTTGTCTATTTCCTTCACAGCTACCTTTTCAAATTCTATACCATTTCTGCACTAGATGGTTATAGCACTATTATTCCACTTTCAACATCCTATGGAATCCTGGGGTTTGCAGTTTCGGGAGAGGCCCTAGTCTTCTTCTGATTTCTTGACTGTAGTCGCCTAATATTGCCACACCTACTTATTACTACATTAAGAATTTTCTTCATTTGTTTGTTTAAGCACCCTGGCTTTTTACATTTCCAGTTTTAGATTTGTGGTTTTAATCTGTCACAAGTTACTACTTCTTCTGTTGTTCTGTTGTATTTGGTGTGGTGTTTTATTGCCATCTTAGAGTTCTAACTGTTGCCAGTGACCTTGGGGCCTAAGATCCAGATGTGCAGTTTCATTTTTTAAAAAAGTAAATAAATTGATCCAGTTGTTTATGTTAGGGATGGATAAGGACTTTATTCAGTCTAGACTAAGGATAGAGTACCTATGGGCCTTCAGATGTTGCTGGGCTCCAGTTCTGATTAGCCATAGCCACGGTGGCTATGAGTCAGGGACAATAGGGGTTATAGTTGACAATAGGGGTTATAGTTAAACAACGTCTGGAAGGCCACACTTTCCCCCTTTCTTGATCTAGATTAACAAATCTCAAGGAACCCAAGCGTTTCAGTGCTTCTGCTGAAAGCTTGTCAAATGTTCCTCCACGAGAAGATCACTAGTGCCAGATAGGTTGCTTACCAAGACCAAACATTATTTGTAGAATATGGTCATTAAAAGGATATCTGTGAGGATGGGAGCTAGGCCAAACAATCCTGACCAGGAACTGTCCACACTGACAAAACCTGGCACCGGGGAACGTCCCATGGTGATTTCATTAAGCAAGTGCATTACGTAAGTACCAGTCACTGTTCCTTGTTTAAACAGGAAGAGAGAGAAAGGGAGAAAACACATTTTCCTGTTTGGAAATTAAAATAGAAATCTTAGGCCAATGGAGGGCCCCTCCTTAAACTGCAAACCCCAGGATTCCACACGATGTTGAAAGTGGAATAGCACTATAAAAGTCTAGTGCAGAAATGGCCTTTGTTTTTTTTTGTTTTTTTTTAATTTATTTATTTAATCACTTATCTATTACAAGAGCAAAATGAATAAGTTACAATGATCAAAAAATAAATGAACTTACATATAACATAAAGAGAGGAGAAAAAAAGCAACCAACTAATGTATCCTCTTATCTTCTAAAACATATAAAACCAATCTCATCCTATATAAATCCCTTCCCATTGTTCAATCCACATTTGAGTCACCCTAACCCATTCTTTTTCTACTTTATCTTTATCGATCCTTATATCAACCAAAGCTGTTAATACATCCATCTGGTACATCTCATACAATTTCAATATCCATTGATCTAAGGTCGGTATTTCACTCCTCTTCCAGTGTTGAGCGTATACCAGTCTGGCTGCCGTCACCATGTATAGCAAGATTCTATTGTGATATTTCTGATTATGACCTTCATCTAACATATTCAGAAGATATAATTTTGGACTAAATTCAAAATCAACCTGTAATACTTTCTTAATTGCATCATGTATTTGATTCCAATACTCCTTTGCTGACCGGCATTGCCACCACATATGAAATAATGTTCCTAATTCTTTCCTACATTTCCAACATCTATTAGAACAATTATTGTATATCTTAGCAATTTTTTGCGGGGTAAAATACCAACGATATAGCATTTTATAAAAAATTTCCCTCAAATTAACACTTCTAGTAAATTTTATATTAATATTCCAGGCCTTCCTCCATTCTTCCAAATCAATAGAATACCCAAAATCATTTGCCCATTTAATCATATGGTCCTTAATTATTACCCTTTCAGTTTCGAATTTTAACAATATTTGATAAATTTTGCTCAAAATATGACCTTGACCAATTAAATGACCTATATCTAATTCCTTATCAGCCATATTTTCCTCCTGTATTCCCTCTCCATCCCGATCTTTTTTAAATAATTCAAAAATAATTCTGTGATGAAACCAATTACCATCAAAGCCTAAGTCCCTCAGCTCATCCAATGACTTCAATTCCTCTCTACCTCTACTCCTATATAATATATTCTCATATACAAACAACCACCATTACTAACAAGAGAATCCTTGAAGATAGCCTCCTGCACAGAAACCCACCTTGGCTTTTTTAAATAAAATGTTTTCTTATATATATTCCAAACCCTCAATAAACTCCACCTAATTATATGCTTAGAAAACTCCTTGTCTTCCGAAGTTTTCTGATACCAAAGATATCCGTGCCATCCGAATTTATTAAAGGCACCTTCCAATGTTGATAATCTACTATTTTCCACACTAATCCAATCTGTAACCCATTTCAGAACACATGATCTATAATAAAGTTTAAAACTAGGTAGACCTAAACCTCCTCTGTCTTTACTATCAATCAAAACCAATTCTTTAATTCTGGGCTTCTTCCCTTGCCATAAAAAATTTATGATTTTCTTACGCCAATCATCAAGTATTTTTTCATCTTTTAATATCGGTAGGTTCTGAAATATAAACAGGATTTTTGGGAGAACACTGATTTTAATCGCGGCTATCCGCCCCAGTAATGACAGTTTTAGTTTAACCCATGTATTTAATTTCTTTTCAATATGTTTCCAAACTGGTATAAAATTATTATTTACCAAATCTGCATTTTTATTTGTAAAATTAATACCCAAATACTTAACAGTCTGGCCTATTTTAATATTTGAAATTAATTGCAATTCTCTTTGTGCCTTCTTCTCCATATTCTTAGTTAACATCACGGACTTTTCCTTATTCACCTTAAATCCCGATAATTCACCAAATTCCCCCAAAAGTTGAAACAATTTAGCAATACTTTTAATTGGTTCATGTAAAATAATAAGTAAATCATCAGCGTAAGCTCTAACCTTGAAAACCTCTGCTCGAATTTGACATCCTTTTATCTCCAAATTATCTCAAATCTTTCTAATTAAAATTTCCAATGTTAGAATAAATAAAAGTGGGGACAAAGGGCAACCCTGCCTAACCCCCTTTTCTACTACGATTTTATCCGATTTTACCCCATTAATTATAATAAAGGCATTTTGCGAAGTGTATATAGAATTTATCCAATTATTAAATTTATCGCCCATATTTAAAGTTTTTAAAACTTCCTTCATAAAGTTCCAATTAAGATTGTCGAAGGCTTTTTCAGCATCTATAAAAAGAAGTGCCAGTTCAGATGGAACATAATCATGATACTCAATCACATTCATCAAAATCCTTATATTATCATTCAGCTGTCTTTTAGGTAAAAAACCAGATTGATCGCAATGTATCCAATCGCATAATATTTTTTTCAATCTATTTGCTAAAATCATGGTAAAAATCTTATAATCTGAATTTAATAAGGAAATAGGTCTATAATTATTCATATCCAATTTGTCCTTTCCTTCTTTCGAGATCAAAACTATATTTGCATCCTTCCATGACGGGGGTATATCCATATTTTCATCCTGATTGACTAATTCTAGAAAGGGTTCAACTAATTCTTCAGCAAAAGTCTTATAAAATATTGCCGTATAACCATCTGTCCCAGGGGCTTTCCCTAATTTTAAATTTCTAATTGCCATATTTATCTCTTGTAAAGATATTTTCTCATTTAACGCATTCCTCATTTCCTCCGAAATTCGAGGTATTTTTTCCTTATCTAGATAAAGCTTTATATGTTCCACTTCGTTAGAGTCAAGTCTGCCCTTAGAATATAATTTCTCAAAAAAGTTTTGAAAGGACAAAATTATTTGTCCTTGCTCCAAAATCAACCTATTTTCCTTTCTAATCTGAATTATGTAATTATTTTCTTTTCTCTTACGTAATTTATAAGCCAACCATTTTGAAGCTTTATTCCCAAACTCAAATTCCTTTTGTTTAATATATTTAGATTTTAGTTCTATCTCTTGTAAATTTAACGTTGTTATTTGAGCTCTAATTATTTGAATTTCCTTTTGAACTTTTTTGTTATCTGGATTTACCTTCAAATCCTCCTCTTTTTCTTTCAAAAGTTTCTAAAGTACATCCTCTTTAGCCCTCTTTTGTTTTCGCAATGTATATTCCTTTTTCATCAAAATTCCTCTAATATAAGCTTTCATGGCATCCCAAACTATGGTTATTTTAGTTCCTTTATTTAAGTTATCCTTAAAAAAGTTTCTAATTTCTAGCTTGAGCTCTTCTATAAACTTAAGATCCTTTAACAAAGCTTCATTAAATCTCCAATTATACCTTCTCGGAGTACGATTTGAATTTCATCAATACTGGCGAATGATCAGAAATTACTCTGGGTAAAATCTGAATATCCTCAACCGTAGTAGCTAAACTTTTAGATGCCCAAATCATATCAATCCGAGACCAACTTTGGTGATACGCCGAATAAAATGTATAATCTTGCTGAAGTCCATGTTTTACCCTCCATACATCTACTAAATTTAACAACCTAAGTCCTTCTTTAACATCTTTAGGTAAATTTCCATGTTTGATACTTTTTTGAACAGTTTGCTTTCTATCTAATTTAGCGTCTACGACCCCATTCCAATCTCCCATGCAAATTATTTTTTGATAATCCGATTGTGCCATAAAATTTAAAACCTTCTCATAAAACTTCTGTTTTTTTCCGAAGGGGCATATATACCAATAAGCAATATTTTATCATTTTCCAATTTATTTCAACTGCAATAAATTGGCCTTTATTATCCTTATAAATTAATTTTGATTGAACCTTAGGTTTAACGAATATTACTATTCCATTCTTCTTCTGATTTGGATCACAGGTTGCATAGCACGTTCCTAGTTTATTATTCTGAAGATATTTCACTTTCTCTTCCAATATATGGGTTTCTTGCAAGCAGGCTATCTCCACATTTAACTTCCCCAAATAATTAAAGACTCTTTTCCTCTTAACTGGACCGTTAGACCGTTAACATTCCAAGAGCATATAGACAGATCCTTCATAATATATCGTTCATAATATATTCTATTATATTATACATTAACTTCAAACATATAAAACATAACCGACAAGAGAACAAAAAGAAAAAGTAAAAGAAAAGAAAAAAAGAAAGAAGAGAAGAAAAAGAAAGAAAGAAAGAAAAGAAAAAAAAGAATAAAAAAGAAAAAATGAGAGAGAGAGAAAAAAAGAAAAAAAATCTCAATAAATACTTGTATTCAGTTCAATGTTGTCACGATCTGTTGAAGAGCTTTCAACCCGCGTTCCGCTTCACCATGAAGAAGTGCAATTTCTTTCGAAGGGGCCAAACTTGGTTCTTCCACTATATTCAACAAATCTGTTTCATCCTCTTCAATTTGAGAACTCAATTGAAGTTGATTTCTAGTTTTCCTGTGAGAGTCCGATGTTTCTTTAGAGTATCTCCTCTCATAAGATGTATCTAGCTCATCCTCCTGTAGCAATTTCCTCAAGAATTCTTCAGCTTTTCCGGAGTGTCTATAATGTGTCTTCTGAATTTATAGGTAAAAATTATTCCTTCCTCTCTCGCCCATTTGTATCTGATTTGTCTCTCTCGGAGAACTTTTGTCAAATCCTTATAAGTCCTTCTTTTACGCAACACCTCATACGGAAAATCTTTTAATATGAATATTTCTGAGCCTTCAACTGAGATCCGATTTTTATAACTCTGTTGAATTATTAAGTCTCTGACCCTCTCCCTGACAAAATGTACAGCGATATCTCGTGGTAAATGTTGCCTTGTTGCCACCGCCGAATTTACCCGGCAAATTTTATCGACTTCAAGATCCAGTTGAGCCACCTCCCAACCTATAAAGTCTGCCAAAATCGGGACTACCGTTTCTGCTAAGTTCTCCCGAGGCCGCTCCTTAATACCACGTATCTTCAGACACTTAGAGCGTGCACGTACATCTATGTCCACTTTCAACTTGGATATCTCTTCATCGACCCTCTCTTCCGTTGCCTCCAAATGCTGCTCCACCAGATTGACCTTAGATTGAAGTGCCTTCGTATTATTGCCTATTTGAGTAATTTCTTTTGTAATATCCAAAATCTTATCTTTCAATTCTTTCATTTCTTCTGTAACTTTTGACTTCAGTTCTCCAAGCTCTTTTCGGATATCTTGATTTATTTCCTCTTTCAACTCTCTCATGTAAGTCTTCATCTCCGATCTAAACTCACTTCCAAATTTCCGGAATTCTTCTAACACTTCCTTATTTGTACTGGGATTTTCTTGAATGTCTTCCAATGAAGTACTTCTTTGTCTAGTTGATCTTTTTATTTTGTGACCATTATTCTCATCAAATATCTATCTTAAAAAAACCTACCAAATAATCTATTATATATAATTAATAAAAAATTAGTTAATTAGTTAATTAATTAATTAATAAAGAAAACAATTAAAAAAAGAAGAAGAAAAAAGAAAGGTGAGAGAAAAAAGAAAAAAGGGGAAAAAAGAGAGAGAGAAAATATAACAATATAACCACTTACTTAACTATCACCCTTTTTGCCTCTAATCAGTTGTTTCTCTTTCCACTATTTATATATCAAAATCCTGAAGAATCTATATCTAAAGACAAAGAAAGAATTTTAGAAAGAATCTAAAGACAAAATATATGTATCACCCCTTCAATCAAAATATATCAGTGCAAAATTAAATATGAATGTTCAAACTATGTTTTAACTAAATATTATATATATTCCTTACCCTTGACCTTAACAAATCAATCCACCAAGCAACATAAATTCGATATCCGTTCCAATCAGTTGTGAAGTTCTTAATACAATTTCTATTAAATTTACAATTAAATCTTAAATCACTAATATGGTATTATAATGCCCCTCACCTCTTATAACCTCAGTCTATTTATCTATGTATCTATTTATTATAGATACTTTCCCCTCTTCTCTTATATTATGTCCAAATATATTATATCTAATTATATCAAATTATATCTAATTATATCAAAATATACCCTAATATAACCAAGGTTTAATCAGAGCAACCTAACTATTATACAACAATTTTATGAATACTTTCCCCCCAACCAAAGAAAGAATCAGGCAATTTCTAGAGTCCTAATTCAGTTCTCATCCGCTAGAGGGAGGGATGAAGCACAGTTCTGTTGAAGCTGAATCCCCAATTCCGTCTCTATCTTTGTACTTGAATTCCGGCAAACACACACCTGAAGAAACAAGCGCCTGGAAAGATATATGCCTGAAGAGACTGTCTGGTCAGTATTCAACTCTTCCGTCAAGCAGACCAGAGGAAAAACTAATACCTCCAAGAAAAGCTTCCATAAAATTGTCAAAATAAATCCTCCTCTTGAACCAAAGACCAAATTTCGTCCTTTTTCCTTCTTCTCTCTCGCCTTCCTTCTCGCTTCCTCTCTCCACCTCTCTCTTCTCACTCTCTCCCCCTCCTCCTCCTCCTGCTTGTTCGGATCACAGTAAAAAAGTTATCTCAAACTTCAAACAGCAATCTCCGCCATGTCACTTTACATGCGTCCAGCAGCCATATCTTCAGTATTATTCAGTCCAAATTCATGACTCAAAAGAAAAAAAAAGAACTCGTATAGCACAAATAGTCCAGAAAAAGGAAAAACTAAATCCTCCAAATTGTCCAAAAACAATGATCTGTGTCCAATCAAATACAATCTCTTACCCACATTTAATCGTATGTTAAGTCTTCCTCCAAAATGTCCTATACAAAATATTAAACTCACTAAATTATAGTCCTTCTTCCAAAATTCAATATAGTCTATAAAGCTTCTGTTGTTTAAATCCACATCCAGAAACCCCAAAAAGGGTGCAAAAAAGAAACAAAAATAAAAATAAAAAAACAAAAAACAAATGAACAGACAAACAAGTAGGTAAAACAAACAGGGAGCAAAATATTCTTAAAGATAGATCTGCGACACTCAAGCCTCTTGGCACCACGGCGGGGTTTGGTTCTTCGCGAGGTGTGTTCTCCCTCGGAGCCTAACAAAAAAAACTTCGCTGGATCGTCCTCTCTCCTCCCTGGTTTCCCCGTGCCGGCTTCCCTCACCTTCTCTCAGACCAATCCAATCTTCATTCAGATCTTTCAGAATCTGTCCAGATCCTTCGGCTCCGCAACCCTAGAAATCGCGACCCTCTCGTTCATCCCTCTTCAGATGAGCTCAGGCAGGTAACTTTTTTCCGCCATTTACTCCCGCCGGGTTGATCGCTCCCACAGAGATTCTCACGGAGCGACCAGACGCGTCGCCATCTTCTTTCCCCCCAGAAATGGCCTTTGTTAAGGGGGCTATTCCTTGATCAAGGTGAAATGAGGATATTATTCCTTCTCACCCATCTAGGGGGATGGGATAAGGAATATTTAATCTAGCCACTTGTTTCTAGCAAGAGGGTAGAAGGGAGGTGAGCCCTAATGCCACAATGACTTAGGAGGGAAAGAAGAGGCTAAGTTGATACATAGACCCTCTGGAGAGGCTTTGCATGTTGCAGCCACAAATTATGAAGGCTCACTCACAAATTGTAGTAAGCTATTGTTCTCCTAGCTGAGCTGGAGATTGGTGCACAGCTCTTTCTTTTTGTCTAGACCAGAGCCCAGCCCCCAAACTGGAGAATTTGCACCCTTGTGCCCTTGCTGGAGATGATCCACAAAAACTGGAGAATAAAACCCAGGCCTTGAGGCTTGACCGTATGCCTGATAATGCAACCCTTTGCAGGACCAGAGGACTGTGTGGTCAAGGCACAGCAGTGACTTAGCAGACAAATCAGATGCAGAAGCGTTCTTTAACAGTGACAGATTTGCAACTCTACTGGTCCAGAAGTTAAAAAAACAAATCCCCTTTCTTCAACCAAGCCCTGACTTCAAAATGCTTCAAAATGTCTCCGCCTTGTCTTTGTGTGGCCAGACTCCCTCTGAGTCACCATCCATCTCCTCGCTTTGGGCAAGAATTCCAACAACAATTTTGTAAATAGGAGGAACCAAGTGCCTTCCAGGGAGATATATTTCTCCCCAAAAGATACTCCACTCCTTTCTTGTTTTGCTTTACAATCCCATCCCAAACGTGTTTCGACCAGCCTTCCTTTAATGGACCTCGACAGATTCGACCCAGAATTGGTTATTGATCAGGTGATGTTGATGGCAGAGAAAGCTGGAAATTTCCCCCTCCAGCTAGTTTGACTGTTCCAGTTATATTCCCTTCCCAAAACCCAGTAGGGCAGTGCCTTCAAGCTCTGATGACTCAGACACATGCAACCCTCCCAACCTTCCTCTCTTAGTATCCCTGAGTGGAATTCTTTTACTCTAACTTAAATTCCATTGCTAAAATCTTCCCTTTTCTATCCTGCCACACCTTACTACCCAGTGTGTAATCTTCTGAAAATCATTCCTCCAGTGAAAGAAAAGTTGAAAAAGAGACCATCCTCACCTTGCTCAGAATGACCTCTTTTTAGCTTTTCTTTATGATTCTTAATATGAACCATGAACTCAGTACAGACAGTGTTGTATAGTGGTTAGAGTGCTCATCTCGGATTTAGGGTCCTTTCACACTACTCAGTTATAGCACTCTGAGTCCAGCTTAACTGCCATAATAACATCCCGTAAAACTCTGGAGTCTGTTGCTTGGTGAGGCACTAGAGCTCTCTAGTTGAGAATTTTAACATTTTGATGTCATATGCCTTCCAGCTGTTTCCAACTTATGGTAACCAAGGGGAACCCAACACAGTTTTTCTGTAGCAAGATTTGTTCAGAGGGGGGCTTTTCCATTGTCTTCCTCTGAGGCTGAGAGAGCATGAATCACCCAAAGTTGCCCAATGGGTTTCCATGGCTGAATGGGGATTCAGACTCTGGTGTCCTGCAGTTTTAGTCCAAAGCTCAAACCACTGCAACACACTGGCTCTTGAGAATTGTTGTTGTTTGTTGTTTTGTTGTTGTGTGCCTTCAAGTCATTTCCAATGTGTGGCAACCATAAGGCAAACCTATCACAGTATTTTTTTGGAGCTGAGAATGTGTGACATGCCCATGATCACCTAGTGGGTTTCCACGGCCAAGCATGGAATCGAATCCTGGTCTCTAAGGTCATAATCCAATGCTCAAACCACTACACTACACTGGCTCTCCATAAGAATTTAGAAAATTCTAAATACCCCTCCGTAAACTGCAAATCCAAGGATTCCAGAGGATGCAGCCCATAGAGTTAAACGGGTATCAAAGTGTGATGTGAAAGACATGTAAGGCTGCCAAGAGTCTGGAAATGTTACTTTTGGATTAGAGTTCCCTATGTCTTCCTGCCATCATTGGCTGAGGACATGCAGTGTGGGCAAATGTAGTCCAAAAATATTTTTGTTTGTTTGTTTTGTTTTGTTCTGTGCTCTGGTGCTGCCCCATTCCTTCCCCTTTCCCCACACATTCAGTTTGGCTGCTTCCCTGAGCAATTAATATTTCAGTTACAACTGCAGCAGGAAATTGTACTTACCCCTACTGGAACAAACCAAGATCTAAAATCAGCTTTGGCCATATTCAGTAGAGACACAGAGGTGTCATTGTGCCACAGCTGAGCCACTAAGGTGTTGCAGAGGGACCTGGGGTGATAATTGTGCACAGGTCTTCTTTTCATCACTGCCAGCAGAACAAGAAAAGAGGTTTTTCTGTGCATAGCTCACTGTCATTCCCATCATCCCCAGCCAGTTTGAGCAACAGTCTAATATGGTTTAGATTTAAGGTTTACAAAGAAACAGCATGATGGCACCAGGCCAGGGGAGGGAGACTGATTCTTTCTACAATAGATTTGAGCTGCTCAAAGGAACAATAGAAACGGGAAGGATACTTTTCAAAACAGGAACATGCAACTGTGGGCTTTCCACACTACATTGTTACAGTGCTATTATTAAACTTTCAACATCTTATGAAATCCTGGGATTTGCAGTTTAGGGAGGGGCCTTTAGAATTCTCAGCCAGAGAGCTCTTTGGCCTCAGGAAACTACAAACCCCAGAATTCCACAGGAAGCTGGAATAATAGCACTATTACAATGTAGGGCGGAAAGGCTCTCTATACTGAAGGTAGTTTGCGTCAGTGTCTCTCTGCATAACATTGACTTTAGGCTTACTCTCTGGCCATTTTCAGGTTGCTGATTTTGCCTGCTGCACCAAGTATCCTTTCAGGGTACACAATTATTACTCTGCTTCAATTGTCATGGCGACCTCCTGCAGAAATCTGGGATTTACAATTTGCGAATAGGTAATTAGAATGTTCAAGGGGCCTAAATACCCTAAAGGCACCTGATCCCATCTCATCTTGCAAGCCAAACAGGCTCAACCCTGGTTAATACTTGGGTGGGAAACCCACAATGAATACCAGGTGCTGTAGGTTATATTTCAGAGGAAGGAGCTGGCAAAACCGCCTCTTGGATATTCCTTGTCTAAGAAAAACCTATGAAAGTCACAAGATTGCCATAAGTCAACAGATGATTCGAAGGCATGTACACACACATTTAAAATTCTCAGCCAGAGTGCTCTAGTACCTCGCCAGACTATGGACACCAGGATCCCCTAGGATGTAGCCACGGCAGCTAAACTGGAATCATAGTGCTATAACTGTGTGCTGTGAAAGGGCCCTAAGCAAACAAGGGACCGTGAGCAGAAAAAAAGAACCATCCACCCCTACTTCTTTCACTACCTCTCTTCCCCCTCCCATACCCACAGTCATAATTATTGGTACTCGGATTCCTTTCACCCACTCACTTAAAAGTGGGAACAAGGTTCCCTGAGAGCCAGTAAGATGTATTGGTTTGAGCGTTGGACTATGACCCTGGAGATGAGGGTTTGATTCCCTGCTTGGCCACAGAAACCTGCTGGGTGACACTGAGCATGTCACACACTCTCAGCCCCAGAAAACCCCATGATAGAGTCACCTTAGTTGGAAATGACTTGAAGGCACACAACAACAACAATAGCCTTTCCAGATTGAAAACTGAAAGGACTGTTGTACCTTTGATAGTTGCGTAGAAGATGGAATTTTAGTGGGTGTTGCTTGTCATGCAACCAAGGAACACCTGCTGAAACTCCCTTTTCTGCACAACCATTACAGGTACAAAAGCCCTCTCTGGTTTTCATTGTGGCAACCATAAGTGGGACTCATACAGCCTGCCAGATGTCACTGCACTGCAAATGCCAACATTTCTCCTTAATGCTTATGCAAGCTAGAGCTGATGGGAGTGGCAATACCCATTGTAAGGTCATTTCTGCACTAGACTGTTATAGTGCTATATTTCCATTTTCAACATCCTGTGGAATCCTGGGGTTTGCAGTTTAGAGAGGTGCCTTTGAGGCCTCTCCCTAAACTGCAAACCCCAGGATTCGATAGGATATTGAAAGGGGAAAAATAGCACTATAACGGTCTAGTGCAGAAATGGCCTAACTCTCAATTTGGGAGCAGGGAGGAGAGAGATGGAACATAAATGAAGTTCATTGTCATAATCATTCAACATCTCAAAGGCTACACTGTTCCTTAAACTGGAGAATGACCATTCAGACTATGATTTTAGGGCTATTCTTCAGGAAGCGACACAGACACATAACAGGTTAATGGCTTTACAGAATCCTTTTGCCCAATGAGGATGCACTGCCCTCTCTTACAAGGTCAGCCCAGGGCAGTTTGCAGTCTTGAAGAAAGGGTGAAGAGGGCACCCCGTCTCACCTAAAGAACCCACCTGGACTTCCAGTTGAATCTTCTTCCCGAACTAGCAAGGGCACTCTGTACTCCTGCATATCCAAAGCAATTGGCACGGTTACTTTTCTGGACTACCTAAAACCTAACTTCACCCGGCTCAGATTTATGCAGGCACCAAAGAGCTTAAGGGGTACAGAACAAGCTGAATGGAGCACACACCTCAGTCTCCCAGCTGGCAATCACAGAGCTAGGGGGCTGCCTTTCTTGCCTGTTCCGCATTGCCCAGCAACCACTGCCTGAGGCAATTGCCTCATTTTCCCTAATAATAAAGCCAACCCTGTTTGCATGAGACTTTTGCTATCTGTTGTATGTACGTTGTTACTTGTTGCAGCAAGACTGTAAACAGTCTTAATGTTGTTCTCATTATCGTTGCTGCTGTTGCTGTCAACAAGCAGTGTTGTTGGTGTTGCTGTTGCTGGCAGCAGTAGCTGCTATTTTCTTGTGGAGAAATTAAGGTGGTTCGACAGAGAGACCGCTGCTCATGACTGTATGCCTAACTTTTGGACTCTGGTAATTAGGGTGGGGTGGGGTTGGGTTGGGTTGGGTTTGGTTTTGAGTAACAGTATGATGTAGCTGCTTGAATGTTGAACTAGTAGCCTTATTACACTACTCTGCTTGTACTGCTTTTTCCACTTTAACTGCTGTGGCAACATCCTATGGAATCCTGGGATTTGCAGTTTAGGGAGGGGCATTTAGAATTCTCAGCCAGAGAGCTCTTGGACCTCACTAAACTGCAAACCCCAGAATTCCACAGGATGTTGCCGTGACAAGTTAAAGGGGAACATAGTGCTATAACAGGGTGTGGTGTGATAAGGATTTGGGACTGAAGAGACCAGAGTTCAAATCCCCACGGGGACATGGGAACCCACTGGCTGACTTTGGGTAAGTCATACTCCTTCAGAGGAAGGCAAAGGCAAGCTTGTTCAGTCTTGCCAAGAAAACCCCCGTGATAAGACCGCCTTAGGGCTAGATAAGTCAGAAATTACTTGAAGTCACATCATCACCACAATAAACGGGTTTGTCAGGTTTGGAAACTGTCTCAAAAAACTTGCAGAAGAGGCAACAGTGGAACAAAAGCTCTGTGTCTGCATGTGTGGTGGCAGCAGCGGCTGGTGTCTTCCATATCAATGAAGTGGGGAATCTGCTCCAGGTTTTCGTCTGAACTTCAAAGGACCAAATTTCAGGATAAAGTTCAGCTACTTTACATTGGCAAAGATAGGCTACAAATACTGTAATGCTTTAGAAATTAACATTTTTAAATGGCTAAATAGTTTGTGCACTTTGCTTAGGAGTAGCATCTTGTATTAATGCTAATGATGACATGGGAGTTTGTGTAATAGCTGACAAGGGGTTTAACAAGTTTATAATCTTGTATGATTATATGTATTTGTCAGTTTGTTTTACATTGCATTGCATTGGTATCGTGTATTTCTATCTGGATAATCTGTTTTACAGTTCCATTGCATTACTTTGATAATTATTCCTTCCTTCTTCCCTGTGTGTGTGTTTATTGTATCCCTTTGGCAAGACTAGTTTTGTTTTGTTTTAAACTTGGAAAGCACTGATGGTGCTATAAAAATAAATCATGATGATGGTTTCCTGTTTCAGCCATTTCCAAGCTATGCTAAGATCCACTTCTAATTAAATACTTCATACATTAAAACAAAGAGCAGGATAAAAAAACATCATTAGGGAGACAGACAGAATTTTGTCCCACTCTAAAAGCTAGTTGAACTAAGAAGGTCATAGAAGTTCTCCTGAAACTTGAATGAGAGAGGGCCAAGCAAACGTGGGTTCCATAACCTGCATACTACAATAGAAAAAGATTATGACAGTCATCTTAGTACCACTTCCTCCTTGTGTGTCCTATAACTTTGTGACTGTACGATCGAAAGAGGATTCATGTGGAGAAATGGTCTCAGAGACTGAGCATCTTCTTATCTTGGGCCATTCCCCAAAATCTATTCACCACATCCCTGTCTGCACCACATACATAGAACTGGATGCCTCTCACACTACATACTGTATTTGCCAGCATATAAGACACACTACCGTATAAGATGCACCCCATTTTCAAAGGTTATTTTTTGGAGAAGAATATATGACAGCAAATACGGTAATTATAGAGCTATGATTCCTCTTTAACTGCCACAGCTCCTTTCTATGGAATTCGGGGGCTTGTGGTCTGATGCAGTACTAAAGCATTCTGGTTGAGAATTCTAAATGTCTCTCCCTAAACTACAAATCCCAGAATTCCATAGGACTGAACTGTGGCAGTTAAAGTAGAATCCCACGACCATAACTGTGTAGTCTGAAGGGGCTTCTGCACAGCTGTAGGGATCCCAAAGTTTATCGGGTCCAGCCCTGCAGGAAATACACAGGTAAAGTCATCCCTGATAGATGGATGACCAACCTCTATTTACAAGGTAAAAAACCTCCAGTGACAGAGAGTCCAGCATCCTCTGTCCTACCATCATATAGTTGTTTAACCTCAGAAAGTTTTTCACAATGGCCCTTTCCACACGGGGGTAATAAAACGGTATAGCGCGACCTCTGACAGAGGTTGTCTACACAATAAAGTGGATTGGGGTGGACTACTTTAGCGTAGTTCCACACCCCAATCCGCACAGGAGCAACTGGGAGTGGTGGCGCCGCATGCTTTTTAAAAACCACTTTTGAGGAGGTTTTTAAAAAGCATGCGGTGTGCAGCTGCGTGCAGCCCAATCGCAGCGCCCGGTGTAGATTTGCAGGCGCGCGCAAGTGCATGCCTGCAGATCTGCCAGGGGCGGGCTTTCCGGCTGGCGAGCTTCTCCGGTTGGTGGAGAGCCTCCGCCAGCCGTAAGCCACCATTTTGGACGCCGCAGGACACCGAGGAGTGTGGAGCAGCGAACTCGTGCTGCTCCATGTGGTGACGGACTTACCCGATTTCAGGTAAGCTCCGTTTCAGGATGTTTTACCCCGTTTCTTCCTCTACGTGTGGAAAGGGCCAATGTTTACTCAGAATCTACTGTATTGCAGTTTGAATTCATTTGTTTGGTCCGTGTATACTGCAACAGTGGAAAACAAATTTGTTCCATCTTCTACATAACAGAAATTCAAATATCTAAAGATGACATATGTGGCATGTGTATGTTTGCAGGTAGGGAATAGTGCTATTTTATTCTATTGCTCTTCAGTTAACTGTGGTGGAATTGTGGGTCCAGCCCTACTATTAGGCAGAGTGAGACAAGAACCTTAGGCAACAGATACCAAGAGCGGCAACAGCAGTCCCATGGCTCTTCCTTCTCAGCTCCCCTATCCGATACTCCTCTTTCAGAGGACAGAAAGCACTATATGGCTTATTATAGTCCCCTAACCTGGCCTCTTGCCCACAGGTATGATGTGGGGCAGTATTTCATTGACTGAACTGAGGTGTGACTGGCAGTACACTCTCTTTTTGCACGGGGTGTTATTATTTTGTTCTGTGCCTCGGGCAGCAAAATGCTTTGGCAGAGTCTTGGCTCTCTTATGACAGCATTTGCCAAAAGAGAAAGAGTGAAAAGTCTTTGTCAACAGAGGAATCTGCCCTAATGCTGGCATAATGGAGGGTTACATTGACAGAGGTAACTACATTTCTCTACGGACATCTTACTATTGCTGCTGTGCCACTGCCTACCCCCCTGCTTCCACCCACATTGGTGTGGCCAACGTCAGAATTTATACTTATTTCCTGTTTTTATCGTTGCCCCTCCTGAATCTTCCCAACTGGATAAGCTGTAAATTGTGATGAAATGGGCAGCACAATCTTACACACATTTACCTGGGAGTAAGTCCTACTGAGTTCTAGTGGCTTCTTCTCTTTTAAGACTGTTTAAGGTTTTGACCTATGCAATTTATTTAATAAGAACAGTGACAGCTTACAAGAATAATAAAGAGCAATTTAAGAGATACAGTACTTGTCCTTAGGCTAAGACTCAAAGAATACTGACGTGAAGGAAGTTTAGAGCAAACTGATTCATAGCTGCCGCAACCACAGATTTATATTTCTCACATGAAACTGAAGGAATCTCTTTCATTCATTTTAATAAAACCTGCCCAACTTTGGTGCCCTCCAGACATGCTGGATGAGAGCTTCCGCTATCCTTTCGTTGTCATCTGACACAATTGTGATGGAAAGTGTCTGGAGCCCTCCATGATGGGGCAGTAGCATTATTTATGCTCCACTTTTCTTTTACCACGGGACTCAAGGCAGCGTAAAGATGAGGTTCCAAGATAGTTTCCCATTCAGTTATAGACCAGACCGATGCCTATTTACCTTCATCAAGGTGGCTGCATCACGTTTCCCAGACCATTCTATAAGGACTTTTTTAGGGGGAGAGGGCAAGGTTATTTCTACAAAATTATGTAAAAAGACAAGTGTAGAATGACAGAAATCTCCTCTGATTTTATTTAAACATATACAGTTAGTCCCCTGCCCCAATCCATGGGGGATATATTCCAAGACCACCCCCAATGGATGCTTAAAACTTTGAATGGGACCAAACCCTATATATTACCGCTACAACTACTACTACTACTACTATCATAAATTTTATTTATTAACTGCTTCTCCCCCAGGCTCAAGGTG
Source organism: Ctenosaura bakeri (assembly GCA_948474755.1). Taxonomy (NCBI): domain Eukaryota; kingdom Metazoa; phylum Chordata; class Lepidosauria; order Squamata; family Iguanidae; genus Ctenosaura; species Ctenosaura bakeri. The sequence goes on along the minus strand of CAOLHI010000006.1, from coordinate 1,566,748 downwards.
GGGTATAGCATAGATAGAACTAAAAATCATCATTAAAATACACTAAAACATTTTATATATACACACACACAATGTGACAAGGTGGGGCACATGAGGAAAGGCATGCAATTTAAAACATACACATTGTTTATTTCTGGAATTTCCCATTTAATGGGTAACTGAAACCACAGAAAGCGAAATGGTGGATAAGAGGGAACAACTATAAATACCAGCTGCATGTGGTTGTCATGTTAGTGCAATTCCAGCCCCTGACACTTCAGGACCCAAACCGGAAACCAAAGGATCTCCCTTCCTAATGTCATGGAAGACAGGCCCTTGTGATGTCATTACTCATGATCCATTAGTCATCAACCACAATTGCTCAGAGTGTGGCACCCAAATTAAAAGAAAAACAAGTCTACCAAAGGAAAATATACACACACAGAAACACACACTTCTCAAGGCAGTGTTTTCACCTTGAGATTTCTCCTTCTTGCCTTTAGCTAGGCCCTAAGATCTAGGATCAAAGCCCACAACAGGAAGAGAAAGAGAGTTAAGTCTTCCCTTTTATGTCACTGCTTCAGTCTGAATAACTCAAGGTGGCATTTGCTGCAGAATGGCAACAATAAGACTTAGTTGCGGTGTGGACATAAAAACTGTCTTTCAGCTTCTTAAACTCTTTGTGCTATGCATAAGTAGTATCCCTACACATTACAATGCCAGCTTTGTATTCCAATTATAAGCCAATTCAAGGCTAATTTAAAAGAACCTTGAACTACATTGGCCATGATACAAGGAAAACTAGACGGCGCTGCTATAGTTGTTAAATTAAGGGATGGCACAGTTTTAAACATAGCTTAAGGCCTCTATTCAAGGTCACACTGCTAGCCAATTGCCATCATATTGGGACATGGTTGTGTCCTCCTCCACTCTGTTTTCCTCTGTTGTTGTTGTTGTTGTTGTGTACCTTCAAGTTGTTTTCAGACTTATAGCAACCCTAAGACAAAGCTGTTGTGGAGTTTTCTGTGGCTGAGGGTGTGTGTGACAAATCCAAGGTCACACAGTGGGTTTCCATGGCTATACCACCAAATATCCAACTCCATAAAATTTCCCATTGTTCCAGAGTAGAGTTTGGAGGTGTGCTGGGGTGGGGTTGCAGTGAGAAAGGAAGATTGCCCCTTCCAGATTTAGCTGGCTGAAACAGTTCTGGATATTGCTGTGTAGCTTAAATACACAGATGTATTTTAATCTAAAAGCAATTCTGTGAGGCAGGTTAGGCTGAGACCAAGGTTGCCAAACCTCACAAACTGGCCCTGAGTCTTCAGTTTTCATGGGTTATCTATGATCGGCAGAGGAGGGTACAAAATTTTTCAGTTTTGGTGGGCGAAAAGGACTGTGTGAAACTCTTCAGCTCCACTAGGAAAGCAGCAGCTTGCTCCAGTTCTCAAGACTCACATGATTTGTTGCTGGAACTTGCAAATATTCTCAAGGGGTGTAAGTATTTACTTAATTAGCTTGCTCCCTCCCTCCTAGTTGCTGGGGATGGATAACCAGGGGAAGAGAAGGTTAAGAGGTGACATAATAGCTATGTTTAAATATTTGAAGGGATGCCATGTGGAGAATGGAGCAAGCTTGTTTTCTGCTGCTCCAGAGACTAGGGCCCTTTTCGCATGGCATCTGCCATGCGAAAGAGGGCCTGGAGCCTCGCGCGATTGTGAAGAGCGATCTGCATGATGCCCTTGCAATCGTGCAAGGCTCCAGGGGCCGGCAGGCAACGATTGCACACCTTTGCATTTTTGGCTTTAAGCTGAAAATGCTGTGCGATCGCACATTGCTCCTGGGCTCCGCGCGCACTTACTTGGCGTGCAGAGCCTCAGGAGCCAGGCTGGTCATGCTTCCCATCTCAATGCAGCCTGGGAAGGGCTTGCGAAAGAAAAAGGTGGGGCTCTCGTGTGAGCAGGAAGCTCGTGCGGAGCTAAAGAAACCTAGACGCGAGGGCCTCTCACAAGAGGCTGCTCGCGCGAGCTCTGCACCCCAGCGCCAAGAAGAGGTAGGATGCAGAAAGGGCCCAGGACACAGAGCAGTGGCTTCCAACTACAGGAAAAGAGATTCTACCTAAACATTAGGAAGAATTTCCTGATGGTAAGAGGTATTTGACGCTGCCTTGGAGTGTGGCAGAGGTTGGACAGCCATCTGTTGGGGACGCTTTGATGGTGGATTCCTGCTTGGCAGGAGGTTGGACTTGATGGCACTTGTGGTCTCTTCCAACTCTATGATTCTAAGAGTCTTTCTGAGTACACTGTTATAGTGCTATTTTTCCAGTTTCAACACTCTGTGGAATTCTGGGGTTTGTAGTTTAATGAGGTCCAAGAGCTCTATGACTGAGAAGTCTAAATGCCCCTCTCTAAACTGCAAATTCTAGGTATTCCATAGGATGTTGCAAGTGGAATAATAGCACTATAACAGTATAGTCCAGAAAGGCCTTATGGTTCTACAACAGCTCAACCCTTTATTAAAGGGAAAGGGGCAAGACTGAGCAAGTGCATGGGTCTCTTCACCCCACTCCCACCTCCATCATCCCTTTGGACAGCTGTCAATTGTAAATCCATAGTATGTGCTTACAGGATGATACTGTCAACTTTTCAAGCAGAAGTGCTTGTGACACCATCTTAGTGTGAAAGTGTTCACAAAAAGAGCACAGTGGCAAATATTGCCACCTGTTACATGTCTAGACATCATTAAGAACAAAAGAGGAGGCAGAGCTGGCACTGCCCTGAAAAGAGAGGGAGTGTGTATGTGTGTTTGTGCTCAGTTGTTAGACTTGGTAGTTTTTTCCCCCATCTGAATAGCACACTCTTTGCAGCTGTGTTTGGTACCTAACATATCATGTTTCAATCATGTAAGGATGAGGGAGTGGGGAGGCGGTTTACCCCGGGAGGCAATGTTTTTGGTGTCTCCCGACCCGTAGCCACGCCCCATGCCCTGGCCATGCCCCTACACACAGTGGCCCCACCTCTCATGCTGTAGCCCCACCTGTCCTATCTCAGTCCTGCACAGCTGATAAATCAACAAACAAACTGAATATCCCCCAGCTTGTTACTTACTTCCAGGCAGTAAGCAAAGAGTCATAAATAAAGTGCAACATAAACAATGTCCAGCAGGGGTTCACAGCAAGGGAGTGTCCAAAGTCAATCTGAGCACTTGTCATGGCATCCAGCAAGGTAGCAGATAAGATGAGCTCTGACAACTCCTGGAGGGGAAGGACGCCAGCTAAATAGACCCAAAGCCTAGCGCAACTGTGCCTTGATTGATTGTTGCTGGTTCTAAATTCTGAGAGAGTGATGCTGAGTCTCTCTTTGCTACCTTGTATGTGAAGCTGGGTCTAGGTAAGTGTTCCTCTATACCTGAAGAGGCAGGGCTCTCTGTTGGAGTTGGCACCATCCCCTGTTCTGTTTCCAGCACTGTAACCTCTCTCTGTACAGCAGGCCCTGGCATGCCACTTGTCTCAGCCTCTGGCGTGCCCTCTGCTTCAGACTCTGAGTCAGAGTCCATGCTCTGGAAGCAGAGCATGACGCCACCGCCCTCCAAACACTCCAAGCTCCACCACTGTCATGCTGAGTAATATCGCCAGGGGTTGTGTACATGACATCACAAGGGCTTGTAGGTTTTGGCTCAAAGATCTGAAGGCCGGGGTTGGTCCTGATCTGGCAACCTTAACCAAGCCTGCCTTCCTATCAAATGAAGGATTACCCTGTTGTTGTTACATGGCACTATACAAATAAAAGAACAACAAAAGAGCTCCCTGCCCATAGGTTTATCTAATAAAGACATGACACAAAAGGAAAAAGGGATAGCAGTGTGGGAAGGGATTAAGTCCAGCAGAAAACTGCCTCTTCTCTTTCTCTGAGGCTCAGGCAGTGGCAGCTGGGATGGAGGGAGGGTCGTTCAGCTGCTTCTGGGCTTAAGCACGATAGATCTGTGCCTATTTATTCTCTCCTTCTGTTATTTTAATCTCTATTCCTATTATAACTTGATGTTGTTGTTATTGTTATGTGCCTTCAAGTCATTTCTGACATATGGCAACTCTCAAACAAACCTATCTTGGGTTTTCTTGGCAAGATTTGTTTGGGAGGGGGTTGCCTTTGCATTCCTCTGAGGTTGAGAGCATGTAACTTGCCCAAAATCACCCAGTGGGTTTCCATGACCTAGTGGGGATTTGAACCCTGGTCTCCAGTTTCATAGTCCAATGCTCAAAGCACTACACTGTGCTGGCTCCTGTTACCAGTGGATAGCCCACATAAATCTAGTAAATAAAGTTTTCCCCACTGTGGCAATGGATTGATGGGAGAGTTTCACCACTTGAATGGATGGCCATCACATCACTGTTTAAGACACATAAGGAAAACCAAGCAGCAATGGGGCCACCCTAATCAAGGGGATTATAGACAGGGTGGAGGGGAAATAAAATTTTAAATAGCATGGATATTTAATGACACGTTTTCGTAATTTTTTTTTTTTTTGGTGTCTCGTGGTTTAGAAACCTCCTCAAATACTGTTATTATTTGTGGGTTTAATCTAGCACCAGGCCACACAGAAGAACTTGGGGGGCAGAAGAGTAAATACACCCACCAGCTTAACAAATGATCTTTTGTGTGCTATATGTGCTGCAGAAGGAAAACAAAATCTCTATCACGGATCTGTTTTTAATTTGCTTGAGTATCTGCTTCATAGTATTCAATAGGATTTAAATAGTATATTCATCATGTGTTTTAAATAAGATTTTAGGTGTTTTTTTTTCTGGCAGAACTTATGGGGGAGGGAACCCTTTGTGGGGGGAATTACAATTCCTAAAACCCTTCAGCTGGACTTGACAGTTTTCTGAGTCAATGACCATGCTAGCTGGGGGATTGTGGAAGCTGTGGTGCAAAAAGGTACTTTTTCTGAACTCTAGTCACTGGTAGTCTGAATAAATTGGGATGCTAGAGAAGGCAAAGCATAAGTCTGTAACAGTGAAGTGGGTGCTATCAGATGGAATGCTGATGAAGGTAGTGATTATGAACATTTCCACATGACACTCTTATAGTGCGATGATTCCACTTTCAACCTCCTATGGAATCCTGGGGTTTGCAGTTCCGGGAGGGGCCAGCTGGAAACTGCAAACCCCAGGATTCCATAGGAGGTTGAAAGTGGAATCATCGCACTATAAGAGTGTCGTGCGGAAATGGCCTGGGTTGAGCACTACAGGTTGTCAGGGCATTATGTATTTGTTGGTATCTCTTAAATCTTGAATGAAACAGTATAAAGGGTGGGTCTGGATATCTACTTTGCTTTCTGTATTGCCAGAATTGGGCTACAGCATGAAGAACGGCAATATTCCAAAAATCCCTTGGGCTAAATAACCCAAAGGCTGTAGCCCAGAAATGGCCTCTTTGCTGAGGGGGCATCGAGCTACTTGTAGGGGGAGCTATGTGGGGCTTTACTTGGATGGTTATTGGCTTTGCCAATAATACTGGCCTAACCAATAAGACAAGTTTGGACAAGTAGGTTTACAGATTTAAAATACAAATATTTGGGAAGTAATCCTATTAACTCCTGGGGAGGAAATTTGTGGGTAAGGATGGAATGAAGACTTGTACAGTTTCTTGTCTTTAAAGAGAAAAAGTGTTTTGACATGTCAAGAATGTCAGGGCCCCCAGAAAAGGAGAAAAAACACAAATATCAAAATGTGTGCATATGTCTGTGGGAAGGGGGCTGAAGCTTGGTGAGGGGAATGGGCACGTAGGGTCCAAGCCAGGTGAGGGAAAGGAGAGGGAAGGGGGTGGGTTAGCATGGTAGCCCTATACCCACTCTCTCATGCCCATCTCCTTCCTTGGTGTGCTTGCTTGCTTGCTTTTTTTCTTTCTTTCATTCTTCAAGAGGCAGGTTTTTAAAGTGCAGCACAGCCTGATCGGACCTGTTGAGAGCAAAAGTTTCCCTTAGAAAAAAAGCACTTGAGGAGAAGGCAGCAGCAGTTGGACAAACTCCCAAATAATCAAATCAAATCCATGAAAGTTAAACCTGCAAATGTGTGTGTTGGGGGCGGGGGGGAGATGGCTGTATCTTCAAAACAAACTGGACTAGACGAGCCCTTCTTATAGCGGACAACAGATTAATTAGAGAACAGTGCTCTGTAGATTAAGACACCTGGCTGCCCCACCTATATTTCTCTTACAGTCTAAATCAGCAAGAGTTAGTCTCCTCCCTAACTGTACCATCGCCATCACCCACTTCAAGGGCGCACAGAAATAGGAGGACAAACTGTACTAGCAAACAGGAAAACACCCATTTTCAGAGGCCTTAGGAAAAATCCTGCTTTTCATGAAGAGCTGTGGTTTTGGAGAGGAGGTATTTTTTCCAGGCTGGGCATCCGTTTCATTCCTCTTTTCCAGAATTTTTTTTTCTTTCTTTGCAAACCTCTGGCTACTTTCTCTCTTGGCTCCAGAGGAAGCCTGTGTCTTGTTTTGTTCCTGGGAGCAGAAACTTAAAATATTTGTTTCTTGCCACAAACATGCCTCAGGTGTTTGCTTTTCCTCCTGTGACACTGAAGCAGGCGTGTTTAGGATTACAGTGGTCTTCATTTGCTGATCCCTCTTTGTTCACACCCTATGGGGAGAACTGTTTGCTCATTCCTAATCAAAGCCTGTTTAGTTGTGAAGAAATGGAAGGTCAGAGTAGATTTGACTCTGCAGCGCTTCAGGGGAAAGGATAGGTTAGTGGAGAGGACAACAAGCAGGGCTGAGTCAACTTTCTTTTTTTTTTCTTCCAGGGAAACTCAAAAGAGAATCATAAAGAGAATTGTTCTTCTTTCTGATCTAGTCTAGTTTCTGTATTCGTGTGTACTAAAGAGCATCTGAGAAAGCAGAAAAGTAAAATAAACAAATAAGCAATCACAGCAGCACACTTTTCCAACTCAGGAGTGCCCTCCAGCTGTGTTGGATGAGGATTCCCATCATCCTGAAGCTGCTTTGGCAACACTTCATCTGGAAGGCACATCTGGAGTGCATCAGATCGGAGAATTTTTCAGTAAAACACAGGGAAAAACACCATAATAAATCAGAACATCACCACATGATAGTCAGTCATTGGAAAAAAATGCTTTTTGAATATGTTACTTTTTTGGATTCTGAGACTCATCATCCAAAAATATTTTTTTAAAAACTTCTGAGCTCTGCTAATAAGCATTACAATTAGAATCAGGGGGAGGGGGAATATCAAGCTGTAATAAAACATGCAATGTAATTCGAATTAACTTATATTACAACCTCAAGCAATGGTATGAAATTAAAATAAAGTAACCCAAATCATAGAGCATTACAAGCCTGTTTAAACATGTGAATTTTCAAGGTTGTTTCTAATGCTCTATGAGGATTCTTTATATTCCTAAAAGCCATACAATTGGCAGGATGTGGAGGTAGCTGCCACTGGTTAGATGCCTTTAAAGAGTGGAGGGGGATTGGCATCTGTATGGCATTTGTCCATAATGGCTGTGTGCAAAACTGCATTTTTAAAAGCAATTGCATATCAGTCTGAGTTCCTGGAAAGCAAAGGCAGGAGAGAGCTATTGCTTCATCCTCTTTTTACAGAGGGTTGTTTACCTGTCACTATAACAAGAAAGCACAGAGGAAGACTCAGTTCTTCATAAAATTTATGTATCCTAATACAGAGCTTCAGACACAAATTTGAAAATAATTGTTACAGTACAAGTAGTAATGCAATAGTAACTCTGACCAGCTAGCCAAAGTGTACCCTGCCTCACAGTGTGAAATTCAGGCACCACTAATTGCTCCTCTTCCTCCTTCTTACTGTTCTTTGTCTTTAAACTGGATGAGAACTGGGCAGCCCTTCCAAGAGAGGTCTCTCTTGTGCAAAATAGGACTTCTGCCCCCCCCCCAAAATTTCTGTGGGCTCCTTGGAGTCCTTTCCCATTATACAGTTATAGATGGAATTAAGAACCTTGGCACAGCTCTGAGAGCCAGTGTGGTGTAGTGGTTTGAGCACTGAACTACAACCCTGGAGACCAGAGTTCAATTCCCTGCTCAGCCATGAAAACCCACTGGGTGACCTTGGATGCATCACATCATCTCAGCTTCAGAGAATTCCTTGATAGGTTTGCCTTAAGGTCAGTGTAAGTTGGAAACAACTTCAAGTGCAGCTCTACAGGCATCACACACTTAGAGCCCTGGTGGCGGAGTGGTTAAATGCCAGTACTGCACCCACAACATTGTGAGTTCGATCCTGCAGGGCTCCAGGTTGACTCAGCCTTCCATCCTTCCATAGGTCGGTAAAATGAGTACCCAGCTTGTTGGGGACAATTAGCTTACACGTTGTAAACTGCTTAGGGAGTGCTTGACACTGGTAAGAAGTATAGAAATGCAACTGCTATTGCTGTTGCTTTTCAACAGATTAGGGACCAAAGGACTGTCAAAGAGCAAAAATTGTTGCAATGCAGAATCCTTACCTTTAAATACACAAAAATACAAATACATAAAAATATACAAATATGAAGCTTACCTTTAAATATACAAAAGTACTGTACAGTAAAATGAACAAAAGTGGACAATGCAGTCAACAATGCAGTGCATACAGTTTCTAAGAGATGCACCCGAAATTGACTCAGCGCCATTTTTCTTGTTCAGTCTGTGTACATACCAAACAAAAAGATGGTGCCAAGTTGATTAAGAGAAAAAACAGCACTTGATCACTTTTTGATGATCCACTTTTTCAACCCTTTTCACTTAGAACCCAAACCCATATATTTGACAAATGGTTGAAAGAGTGGACCATACATCAAATATATGAGTTCTGGTTGTAACTGAAAAGGATTGAAAGCGCTGTTCATCAAAAAGTGGACTGTTGAAAAGCAGGGGACGCCTGTAGTCTGGTTCAGGTAATGCCTACTTGGTGGCCCTGGTCTTCCACAGACTCAGCACTGTTTTCCCATCCTGTTTTCCGACCCATCCCCTCAACCTCTCTTTCTTAAACCAACAAAGAAAATAAACATCCCTTACAGGCAAACAGCTGTTGTAAAAACAGTGTGTCTGGAAACAACACTTTTCATGACTTGCAATTAAACCAAAAGCAGACAAGCCCAGACAGCTGAAACAATTATGTTTAAAAGATCATTACATCTCCCTGCCTCCTGCTACATCACCTTCTAAGCCCACTGGCAGCCACAATGAGATTTAAGTGATATACTTTTCAACCACACGTGTCTACTTTTTACTGAGTTTTCAGATGCTACCATGAAACATAGATGACAACATTCTAAAGCTGAACTTAGCACAGACTTGAAAATGGGTGTAATATTCAACCATTTCCCCAGGATTTTTTTTAAAGGGAGGGGAGATTTTAAGAATTTTTGAAAATTCTTAGTAACTTAACCTTAGTTTGTCTATACACAGTACAATTTATCCTCCACATTCTCTAGGGTTAGGGGTGCAGGACCCCTGAAAAGTGGAAAAATCAGAAATATCAATGTGTGGGAAGGAGGAGTAAGGCATGGTGGAGAGAATGCACACGCAAGATCCAAACCAGGGCCATTTCCGCACTACACTGTTATAGTGCTATTATTTCACTTTCAACATCCTGTGGAATCCTGGAGTTTGCAGTTGAGGGAGGGGCCTTTAGAAGTCTCAGCCAGAGAGCGCCTTGGCCTCAGTAAACTACAAACCCCAGAATTCCACAGGATGTTGAAAGTGGAATAATAGCACTGTAACAGTGTAGTGTGGAAATGGCCCAGGTCTTGGAAAGAAAAGGGAAAGGGTGGGTTGGCATGATGGCCCTTTACTTTCTCTCTCTTGTCCATCTCCTTTCTTTGGTATGGGGGTGGGGCATCAGGAATGAGTTTGTGGTGCTGAGAAACTGGGCACTCAGCTGTCATTAGCTGGTCAGGCAGCAACTGGTGGACAAGGAGGAAGACCAGAGGTGGGTTTTTAAAGGGCTGTGCAGCCTGATCAGAGCCCCAAGAAGGAAGGTTCCCTCAGAAAAAAAAAAGGCCCTGAGATGCGGGGTGCAGGGGTTGGAGAAATTTACGAATAATCAAATCAATGAAGGTTAAACCTGCAGGTGTGGAGGGCTGACTGTAATTGTTAGTGTTCATGTTTCTCTAAGCAGTTATGCATAACATTTATTCATGTCATTTCTCTTATGTTGGTCTTAGCCACACTCTTTGGCCGTTTCCGCACAGGGTTTTTAAAACGGTGCAGTCCATCCTCCAAGGAGGAAGTCTACACCTGGGAGCAGACTGGGTCAGACCTACTTAACGTAGATCCGCACCTCAGCCCACTCCAGAACAACCTCAAGTGGTCGTCCCAGCATGCTTTTGAAAAACCGCTAAAAACAGGTCTTTCAAAAGCACAGAGTGCACCACTGCGAGCCTGCTCCCTTATGCAGATTTTCAGGCTCACCCCAATGTGAGCCTGCAATCTGCCGGTGGCAGGCTTTAGGCTGGCGATCTTCAGCGGTTGGTCGAGACCCTCGACCAACTGGAAGCCGCCATTTGGGACGCCGGAGCAGTGTGTATCGACGAGCACACACTGCTCCAGAGCAGCGTGGACTGGACTGGGGAGCCAAAAAGTCCAGTAAGTAGCGGCACGGGGCAATTGTCTTGCCCTGTGCGGAAATGGCCTTTGTCTTCTTGCATCAGGTACTCTTGCAGTCTTACCTGGAGATCTTTCCTGCTACATAATTATAGCACTCTGATTCCACTGTAATGACCATGGCTGCATTATATGGAATCCTGAGGTTTGTAGCTCAGTGACGCATTAGAGCTCTCTGGCTGAGAATGTGAAATACCCTTCCCTGAATGCAAATCCCAGGATTCCATAGGATGTCCCCATGACAATTAAATTGGAATCACAGCACTATAACCATGTGGGGTGAATGGATCCCAGATGTTTCTGTGAAACCCACATGCTAGACATGAATTTAACTGCACCCTTCCACTCATGTTCCCCCACTACGTTCATAGAGATGTCCTTCTGCTGTGGCCCTTTCACAGTATGCAATTATAGCACAAATTATTCCACTGTATCTGTTATGGTTCCATCCTATGGAATTCGGGGATCTGTAGTTTCATGAGGTGTTTTGAATTCTCTGTCAGAGGTCCTAGGGCCATCCCAAAGTTCAGATCTCAGGATTTCACAGGATGTAAATATGGCATTTAAAGTGGAGTCATAGTACTAAAATTGTGTAGGCATGGAAGGGCCCTCTGATACCAAAGGCAGTGAATAAGCATGGTGATAGCTAACCATTGAAAGAAGCAGTAGAAATGTCGAGGAAATTGATAAGGGTCTGAGCCAGATTATTGGAAATTTCAGGGCACAACAAAGCTATTTCTTCTGGTTAGCAAGGAAGCATATTTACTAGGACTGTCACGGATACTCTCAAATTTTCTTACACTTAACAAAAAAAGAATGTCTCAATATGTCAAGACATCCTTTTGGGGGAAAAATTGATCAATGATTGTGAAAATCTAAATGTTTAGGAATTTATTTGTGAAAAAACATTTTTATACAAATGAATTTTTTTGCAAATCACAAAATATGAAAAACCATCAGAAAAGGTGCAAAATTCCTTCTAATTTCTAGAACACTGGCAAATGTCTGCAACCCTCATATTCATTGAATCCCTGTTCTCGACCAGTAACTTGGAAAAGTTACTTTTAGGATAATAATTTTCCCATTTCCCCATGGAGTAGCCATGTTGGCTGTAGGGTTCTGAGAGTTGTAGTCCAATAACAGCAGTAGCAACTTCTCCAAGTTCTGATCTAAACACAACCTTACATAACAGTAACAAGGCAAAGGACTGTTAGGGACTTAACAACTAGTCCTTTTACCTAGAAAAGTAGGAAGTGCCTGGAGCACAGAAACACAAAAGGAATAATTTAATGGTTTTCTTTGGTAAATTACCCAAGCTGAGGTAGTATATCAGAAGTTGCAGCTCTAGCAGACTGCAGCATGAGATTAGCTTATTTCCAAGGACTGTCAGGATTCTGGATAAGCTGTGTCTTCAGCCAATCCAAATATCCTGATGGCCCAGAACAGTTGTTTATTGGGCCCAGGCAATGCCAAGTTTAGCAAGGCCCTTGGTGCTGCACCCAGATGTTCCTCCCCACTTTGTCATCGTTGCTTTATCTGGGAGTTTTGGTGGCTATTGACTTCTAGATTTGGGCCATTGAGAGGACCATGACTAATCCTCAGCGAACTTATGATCTGGCCATGCCTTGTAGTCTCTTCTGATCTACTTTTGCATGTGTTCACCAGTCCTATTTGCCATCATACCTATTCAGCCATAACAGTGTATGATTTACGTTTTATGCCAATTAAATAATGTCCATTGGCAATCATATCATGGAATGGGGGTGTATGACATGGTAACAACATAGTCTTCCTCTTCACAGTAGACTCAGGCAAAATCAAACTGCTTGCACCCTCTCCTAGCTTATGTGTTCTTCCTCATTAATAACTTGTCATCTTCACCACACTCTGATGTTGCCCAGCTATGTGTGTCCCTGTTTTCATCTGTGAAATGTTGGAGGTATGTTATATGCATGCCAAATACATCTGTTAAAATGCCACAAGATTCTTTGTTGTTACAAGTTGTTTGCTCGTATGGAGAAATGGAGATCCCTGAGTGTTCTGAAGGAAATTTCCATGAGGACTTGAAAAAGCTGGAAGAGACTTCTCTCTGTATGTGCATGTGCACCAATGTGCTGGAGAGAGAGAGAGAGATGCATAATACTAGGGGTGCTGTCTTGGAAGGGTGCCCAAATTGATCTCACGAGCATTAGCTTCCTTGCATGTATGCCAGCTATTTGGCTCTGCTGCAGCTGCTCTTGGGAAATATTACAAAGAACCGTTAATCTCTATTGCTGACATCTTATACAAAGGAAATCAAACACAAGCTGAGTTTCCCCTGGTGATACTTGTCACCATTTGGGTGGTACAGTGCAGGGAGTGTCCAACAGTGATTCACTGTAGCATGTGCCAAAATATGCTTCCCTATTGTAACTGCATGAGTGTTTTGGACCTGATTCTTGTGCAGTCAAAAGCAAAACAGATGTGCCTTGGGGAGGTCAAAGTATACAGTAGCAAGAACAGGTCTCTTAGCAGGCAAAAATAAAAGTAAGCCTTACCTTAGAGAGGGGCAAAGCATAGCCCTTGGGAGGCACCTAACCTCCAAGCGCTACCAGCAGTGGGATCAGATTTTTGAAAAAGTAACTTCTTTTTTTTAAGCATGAAGTAAACAAGAGATGATTTCTGGTCACTTCCTATTGTTTAATAAAGACCTCTTCTGGACCTAAAATGGCACAGTAGGGCCTGAAAGCAGGACAAAAGTTCTCCCCAGTATGCCTATAGGGCGTTTAGGGGCTAATTTGTAATTCTTTTTCTTGGAGAGTGCAGCCAGGGGGGCTGCAGCCCTACATGGTCTCCTGGGGGGTTAATTTGGCCCTGTAGCCCCCCAAACTGCCCACCCCTGTCCTCCCTGGACACTTCTGATAGGAACCAGGCATCATCTTCTGCAGTGTTACATGGAACTGAGCTCTGGTTTGCTGGGGGATTCTGGAAATTATAGTACCCCCCCCCCCGAAAAAGAACTTTTTCTGAGTTAAAACCCTCTTTCAAGGAAGGTTCTGCAGAGACCAAATGCTAAGAACAAAATTACGCTCTACCTACCCCTTAAAGCTGTTGCCTACCATCTTACTGAGACTACTTCTCTATTGTCTGCTTGATCAACAGAAATCACATTTCATTGTATCTCTCACTTTTAAAAAACTTTTCTCTTTGCCTCAGGAGCTGCTGTGCAGTGCTTGAAGTGCTCGTTCACTGTTTTTGAGCTCTCATGCCACACCACAACTGTTACCTGTGAAGCTGGGCAGGTCTGCGCTACCATCCGAGGAACGGCAGGTGAGTTGCCCTCTTGGGCCATTTCTGCACTACACTGTTAGAGTGCTATTATTCCTCTTTCAACCTCCTGTGGAATCCTGGGGTTTGTAGTTTACCGAGTCCCAAGAGCTCTCTGGCTGAGAATTCCAAATGCCCCTCCTTAAACTGCAAACCCCAGGATTCCATAGGAGGTTGAAAGTGGAATAGCAGCACTATCACAGTGTGGTAAAGAAAAGATGGCCTTCATTTGCACAGTTCATTTCCTACTTGCCTTCATTAAAAAGAACATTCTCCCTGCCTTTATTCCCTGTCCTGCAGTTTTTCTTGTGGGCCTCTCTCTGCTTAAACCTTTTGGGCATGTGGGATGATTCCTGTGGAGTCTTACATGTGGAAAAAATTATGTAGGCATGTAAAATCCACATAAGTCTGACAAAACTCCACCATTTTGTTGAACTATTCAGCCATTTTGTATCTGGCTGCTAAAAAGCAGTTAAACATGACAGGCTTTGCGGGAAAGATCTCACCACAGCAGCCAACTAGATTTTAGTAGTAATTTGGATGAAATGTGGCAAAAATGGTTCATAGAAAACTAGCATTTGGTGAAGCAGGACTTAGTTCAGTTATTTTTGGACTCTGTTAAAGACTTAACTCGTTTCAGTTTTGCACTATGACAGTGGTCTTGCTGGTTTTATTCTTTGCTTTCTTGCTAACAGCATTACAATAGCTTACAATAAACCTAACAGCAGTGCAATTAAAAAAAAATCAACATTACCAAAGTTATTTAAAGCAGCAACTTGCCCTAAAAATAGTTCATTTTTCATGTTCCTTACTTTCACAACCATGAGCAATTCCAGGAACTTCAAATCATGAGAAGCATGTTACGTCATGAAAGGCTAGAGATAGGAAAGTTAGTAGAAAAGGATTAATGTGTTAAGAATAAGGCATTAATTAATTAATAATTACATAAATAATAATAATATTACTCAGCTTCAAAATTCATTCAATTGCACTTAGGCCATTTCCGCCCTATACTGTTCTAGTGTTGTTATTCCACTTTCTGCATCCTATGGAATCCATTTTGTAGCTTAAGGCAAGCACCAGCTTCTAACTGTCCTGATTTGCTGGGGACAGTTCCAGTTAGTCCTCTGTTGTTGTACTTTTTCAGCTTTTTTAAAATACCCCAGGCCATTTCTGCACTACACTGTTATAGTGCTATGACTCCACTTCCAACCTCCTGTGGAATCCTTGGGTTTGCAGTTTAGGGAGGGGCCTTTAGAATTCTCAGCCAGAGAGCAATTTGGCTTCAGTCAACTACAAAGCCCAGAATTCCACAGGATGTTGAAAGTGGAATAATAGCACTATAACAGTATAGAGCAGAAAGGGCTGCAGTTTCTTTCCGGTCTTCTTACTTTCCCCCTTTGGCCTCAGCTTACTCCACTTGCTGCAAACTGAGTTCAAAAGGCTCAGTTTGCCCTCAGTTGACTTAGCAGTGGGGAAAGCAGAGAAGGGGCAAAACTGATTCTCCCCAGTAGGCTCAGGCAAAAGCAAACTGCTGCAGCCTCTCCTAACCTTCTGTTCTTCCACATTAGTAATTCTTTCCATGATGACCACACGTTGATGTTGCCTAGCCACGTGTCCTAGTTTTCATCTGTGAAATGGTCTTTCCACAGTATACTGTTATAGTGCTACTATTCCACTTTCAACATCCAGTGGAATTCTGGGCTTTGTAGTTTATTGAGGTCAAAGAGCTCTCTGGTGGAGAGTTCTAAAGACTCCTCTCTAAGCTGCAAACCCCAGGATTCCATAGGAGGTTGAAAGTGGAATAACAGCACTAAAACAGCGTAGGGCAGAAAGGCCCAGAGTGTGCACACAATATAGCATTTAATAGCATTTATTTCTATACCGCTTATCAACTGAGTGTTATCTAAGCGGTTTACAATGTATTTTAGCTAATTGCCCCCAACAAGCTGGGTACTCATTTTACCGACCTGCGGAAGGATGGAAGACTGAGTCAACCTTGGAGCCAGGCAGGATCGAACTCACAACCTTGTGGTTGCAATACTTTAACCACTGCGCCACCAGGGCTCCTTCAGTGTAAACACCAAGCAAAACCGCTTCCTGGAGCAATGACCTCACTGTGCCTAATGGTTATCTTCTCCCCTATAGCTGGACACAAGTTGATCAAGAAGAAAAACTGTGTCGATTTGAACAAATGCAATAAGAACGACACCGCCTCCTTTGCTGGAATCAGCTATGTCACCACCTATGACTGCTGCGACGGCGACTTCTGCAACTCAGCTGCCACCCTGCCCTCTGCCCACCTCTCCCTGCCCATGGCCCTGGCTATGCTGGGCACCTGGCTTGTTCGCCTCCTCTAATCCCCTTCCTCAGAAAGCAATTTCAGTAGAATGCCAAAAAGAAAAAGAAAAAAAGTCTAGCAAGTACTATCTCAAATATGTTTCCATCTTCTGTATTTTTTTTAACTTAAAGGGCCCCTTGTTAACAAATGATAGCTTGTATTTCTTGCTAAATGTCTGCAGTCTTAAATCAAATGAACCAGTGATGGGTAGCAAATGTTACTTTGGAGGGAGGAGTTAGAAATGTGCTTGGAGAAAAAAGAAAATCCCCCCTTTTGAACTCTTATCTTTTGATTTTATCTTTCTCTTTTGGGAGGGATACACAGACAAGCATTCTACTGTAAATTTCACACTGCCTTTCTACCTGATATATAGTATATTCTTCCGGAGGTGACCAGACTACCTCCGGATGAGAGAGTTCACTCCACATTACACTTATTAGTTTTGGCTGTTTAGATAGACTCAACCAGCCAGTATCCACCTTCTGGCCAATTTCAGATGGAACTGATGCAAGCAGCCAGCAAGACTGAAGGACATAACTTTCTTGGGAGCCTGGTGAGTGGGAAAATGCTCCAGAGTTCCTTATACATTTGCATGGGATCTGGAGAATCTTCTCTCACTTCACATAAGGCTTAGCTAGCTCACTATGTGCACAGATGATATTCTGTGTGAATGCCATAAAAATCAGAAGTTGAACTTGGATTCGTGTTTCTTTTTCGTCTCCTTTGCTTTATTTTTTTCCTTTTATTCTCTCCAGACATACATACTTTTCCAAATGTGTTCATTCCTTGCCAGTCTCTATTTAGTTTAGGATTGCCAGGTTCAGTAAAGAACAGGGCTCCAATCCCTTTCATGGTTGTGTAGAAGAGGATATTTGTTGTGTGTCAAGCAACACCTGCTTGAAGAGCAACACATGCCGAAATTCTATCTTCTACACGATCATGAAAGTTACAGGAACCCTGTGCCTTATTTCCTCTGGCAACCTTACTTTCGTCCAAGGGTGGGAAAACCTTTGGGAAATCCTCCAGAGGCTTTGACCTACAACTCCCATTAGCCTCAAATGCCATGGCCAATGTTAAGAGGTTAAAGGGAGACGTAGGCCAAAACATCTGGAAGGTCAAATGTCCCCCAGTTTACTTAGCATTTGCATCCACTTTGGCTTCTTTTTTCCACTCCTCATCTTGTTCTCCATTTTTCTTGTTCGTAGACTCTTTCCAGGCTCCTTCACAGCAAAAGAGCATTGCACTCCCTTCCCAGTTATCTGCCATATGACTTACTCAAAATATGGTGACTGCTTCTTTCCTTTCTACATAGTTTTGGACTTTGTCATGTTTTGATTGCCCTCCACTCCACCTCCTCCTGATGATACTGACAGCAACTTGTCAATGAGGGAGGCAGGCCAAACATTGGAGGATTCCATAAAGTGCACTTTCTTAGCACTGGAGGCATGCCAGTGTCCATATATAGAAAATCAGGCATAGCAGCTGAATAGAGAACTGTAAACAGCTTTTTTTTTCCTGCAAGTTTTTCATGCTAAGGGGATATTAATGAAAATCTGCCAGCAGCTCCACATTTCATCTGAAGACAAATTCCTTGAGCCATATATGTATTTTTAAACCAGGTAGGGAAATATTTTGTTCTCCAGATGTTTAGGACCATCTCTCACAAGATCTGGCCAGTCATTGCAGCCTATCCCAAGGACTGTGAGAGTCGTTGTCCAAAACAATGGGAGGCCAGAGATTCTTCACTCCTGTTTTAAACAGTGGATATGTATGTAGCTACTCTGCACACATGTAGCTGCACACATTTCCAGCCATCTGCAGTGCACATGCCAGGAAGGAAATTGGGTGAAATTCCAAATATACAAACACATCTACGTCCAGCCTATCTTTGTTTTAAGTACCTGCTGGCAGGACAGTCTGTAGCTTCATCCTTGACAGTCTGGGGAGCCACACTCTGTGACTAATGTTCATCCTCAGAATTTGGCATTGTCAAGCATTGTCTTACCTAGTACCTTCATACCATGTGTATGAGCTTCTCAAACCAAAAACAGGATGGTAGATTAGATGAACTCTTGATTTTTTTTTCAATAGTTGTTTTTACTCACCTTTTGCATGTCAAAATGGCTGTTCCGTCAACAAGACAATAGGTTTCAAGCTAATCTGAGAACCAAAAACTTGGGAAGAGACACTCCCAAAATACAGCTGGACACTAAGAGACAGCCTGTTGGGCTCTGATGTAGTCCACTACATCTGAACAATACCAAGTTGAAGAAGCCTGGGGAAGAAAATAAGCTTTGTATCTTTTCTCACGTGTGCACACAAAACACCTACTTTTTAATTATTCCAGATTTAGATCCTAAAATGTCATTTATTTTTTAACCTTCAGAGGTGTAACTAGTTGTTATTAAAACATTTTACAATGTATCTTGCTTTCTTTTCCCCCAGCAAGAAGACCACAAACTATTATCCAGACAATATTTCTGTAGGGTTCTTTTTTAAAGATAAGGTGCTTTAATACTAGAATTTCAATTTTAGTTTGGAGCAGGAAGAAGAGATTGAATCTCAAAGGCACATGCATCCTTGTGACTCAGTTATCAAAGTTTGAAAACTCCCTTTTTGGATTGCAATTTCAAACATGAGAGTCAGTGCCGGGTGGGGAATAGTGGAGTTTAAACTCCAAAAACATGACTTCTTAAAATCCAAAACCTGGAAATAAAAAACATGGAGACTCAAGGGTCCTACACCTAAGAAGAAATATATAGAATTGTAATATTCTTAAATAAAATTCAATATGATTCACCTGTATAGCTGAGTCTCATAGTGCCCTTTTTCATTCCAACATTGTGGTATTTTGCAACCCACTTCCAAGATGCCCATTCCTTCTCAATGGTCAAAGTCTCCAATTTCTGTTTCTGCTCCTGCACATTTTAAGTTACTGCTTGCATACCAAACATCTGGAGGGAACACTTTAAAAAAAACCTGCTTTAAGTTTACCAAATTACTGTGTCCAGTTCCACTCAGGCAGACACAAAATGGCTTCGCAGCATACAGTGTTTCCCTCTGCTGGCATCTCTGAGATTGGCAGGCTGCATCTGTTGGCATGCCTCTTCCAGTTGCCTGTTCTGTTATTTCGGAACTGAGTCCAAAAAGGTTGCTGTGCCAAATAAAGTTTGACTTGATACAAACTCTGTTGCCTGGACGACTCATGTTATTCTCATGTTAACCCATCTCAACCTGCAGCTTCACTTCAAAACACCTCCTGCAACATCAGCTCTTTGTTCTGATCAGGGCTGTCTTGAACAAATAACCATACTCTGGAATGAGTGGAAGGAGCGAAAGGATTGTAAGGAGAGTGCAAAGTCTCCACAGTATGCTCTGACTATTCTTCCCTTTATAAATGAGAAGAAAATAGACCCTCCATACACATCAAGCTCTATAGGAGCATCAGTATCCCAGGTGGTATGCCATATCTTATCAAATCAGAGAAGAGCTTAAAAAGTTACTTTTTACACTGCAACTGCCAGAATTTCCAGCCAATACTGCCAACGTCAATACTGTCTAGAGAATTCTGGAAAAAGTAATTTTCTCAAGCTCTCAACCAAGATGTATATATGTAACTGTGGCAAACTAAAGGATGGATGGTCAACTTCCTCAGCTAAATTCCACCTATACCCAAAGTGTCTCCTACCCATTCCCCATACATGTTAATTAAGAAGGTCTAGTTCCATCCCTGTTGTAGTGGATCCAGGGCTCACAGCAACAGAATTCTGAGACTCCAATTACCAGGGATAAGGACATCATCTGCCACCCCTTTTTGGTTTTCCTATTTTATCCATACTTATCTACAGTTATTACACTAGGTGCAGATGAAACAGGATGGATTTTCCTAGCAGTGATGCAAGCTATCACCCTTTTAAAGTAGGGCGTTTTAGGATGAACAATCAGGACCCTCTAGCTTTACAAAAGACTTGCTCCTTCTGGAGACAGAGACTGAGAGGCACAGCTCTGTGTGCAACTGCCACATGTCTATCCAAAGAGAGACAAGGAGCTATCCTCTAGTCCAGGAGTGGCCAACTTTGGAAGACAAAGGGGTCACATTAACCCTCTGAAGGAGACCTTGGAGGTCTGCATCTACCCTGCACCTGCTCCTGCCAACAAAAGAAAGGAAAAGTGTCCTCAAATTTCCCAAAATGCTGTCTAGGAGACACAGGGGCATATTTTGAGTCTTCCTTGGCCCCTAAGGAGCATTTTAGGTCAGCTGGGAGCATTTTAAGGCAAAAAATTTGAATTTTTTTGCAAAATTTCATTTTGATCCTAGAAAGACCAGGAGGCCTCCAGATATGGCGGAAGTGCCCTCCACACTCCTCTGGAGGTCATTTTTGGACTATCAACTTTAGAAGCGATTTGAAACACTTTTATAAGGCAGCAACAATCCTGATTAAAGAGAATTGGTGTGGTGTACTGGTTTGAGTATTGCACTAGGGCCCTTTCCACACCTTACCTTTCTCCAGCGCTGGGGTGTGGGGATCACGTGAGCAGCCTCCGGTGAGAGACTCTCGCGTCTGGGGTCCTTTGGCTCTGCACGAGCTGCCTGCTTGTGCAAGAGCCATATCTCTTCCTTCCACAGTGCAGCCTGGGACTTTCCCAGGCTGTGCTGGGGCAGGAAGCACAACCAGCACGGCTCCAGAGGCTCTACACACTAGGTAAGTGTGCACGGGGTCCAGGAGCAATGCACAATTCTAGCTGAAAATGAAAAGATGTGCAATGGGTGCCTGCCAGCCCCTGGAGCATCACACGATTGTGAGTGCACTGTGTAGATCACTCCTCACAATTGCGCGACACTCCAGGCCCTCTTTAGCATCGAAAATACCATGTGAAAAGGGCCTAGGATTCCAGGAGACCAGGGTTTGAAGACTCATTCAGCCATGGAAACCCAGTGGGTGACCTTGGGCAAGTCACACTCTCTCAGCTTCAGAGGAAAGCAAAGGCTTACCCCGTCTGTACAAATTTTGATAGGAAAACCCTAGGACAAGGTTACTGCAATTTGGAATCTACTTCAAGGTTAAAAGCGCAACAACGCCTAGCACTGAAGAGTCAAGAATGCCTCAGAGCAGGCAGTAGTAGTAGGGTTAGATAGTTTGAGGGACCCAAAATGTCCTCCCTTATTGTCTACTGACCCTGGCCCTTCTGTGATATACAGTTGGCCCTCCCCATTCACAAGGATTAGGGTCACAGGAAAAGTAGAAAAACCACAAATATCAAAATGTGTGAGTCTCTGTGGTATGGGGGCTGAAACATGGGCGGGGGAATAGGCACCCAGGGTCCAAACCAGTTCAGGTAAAGGAGAAGGAAGGGGGTGGGTCAGCATGGACCTAACTTACTCTCTCTCCACCATCTTCTTTTTTGTGCAGTCAGGACATTGGGAGAGGTTTGTGCTGCTGAGAAATTGGACTGTGAGGCATTTTTAGCTGGCTAGGCACTGGCTGGTGGAAGAGGAAGAGGGCCAGAGGCAGGTTTTTAAAAGGCTGAGCAAGCTGATCAGATCCACCAAGAGGGAAGGTTCCCCTAGAAAAGAAGCAACTGAGGTGGGGGGGGCAGGCATTGGAGAAACTTGCAAATAATGAAATCCATGAAAGTAACACTTGCAAATGTGAAGCGTCGACTGTAAACTGATTCTCTTAGGGATGTTTTTTAAACCTCTTTCCTTTAGTCTTCTCTCAGATCTTCCCTAGAATGAAGGTAGATTGGATCAACACCCTGAGTAACTTCCTATCTTAAAATGTAGTTCCCATAATAAAGCCTATAGTTTATTCATCCAAACCACTGGTGTCTTTGCTCCTTACTCAGGATCTCTAAATGTACACACTATCAATAACAACAACTATCCAGATTTCACAGCAACCCACCTTAACATCAAATGGCCAGCCTGAATAAAAAGATCTTTGCCTGATAACGGGATCACAGGGGACAGTGGGATAGCACATGAACTTACCCTGTTCACATTCTTGAATTAATCAATGAGTCAGAGCACAGTTATACAAAAATATTTGCACTTTTCTGAATTCTGCAGTGCAGTTTATAAATTCAAAAAGTGTGTATGTTAGGAAACTTACATGCAAAATGTATATATCACAGAAAAATGTGTCTCAACATTTTATCTTATGGTGATGTTCATCTGGAAAACATACACATATTTGGAGAAGTGTCTAAAAACACATACATTTCCAGTAGTGTACAAAAGGATGCACACATTTTCATTCATATTTATTTTAAAAAAAAATTCTGAAGCTGGGGCAGAAATGGGGCAGAACGCTTGTAAAGGAGACACACAGCAAAACTGAAGTTAAAAAGTTAACCTTCTCAGTCAGAACCAGTTCCCAGGCTATATTTATTTATTTATACTTTATTTCTTGAAGGTATGCTCCTCCTTTCTTCCAAGATGGGATCCAAGACAGTGGCTTCATGTGGTATGAGGTACTGCTTCCAATTCAGCAGGCATCCATTGGAAAATGAGAGAGTGGAGGTAGTTGTTCTTTAGTTCTGTGTGTGACTGAATCCTGGGTTGTGGCTTGGCCATTTGGCAGGAAGCACCCAAGAGGGAAAAGGGGCTCCTCATTGAACACTGGGCACCATAGGAGGTGCTGGTGCCCACTTGGCAGCCAGTGACTGCACTTCAGGGATGGGGAACCTCCAGCTTCAGGGCCACATCTAACTCTCAGCTTAATCTCACGCTGTCCTCGACCCAATTCTAGATGCCTTCTCCAATTCAATCCTGTTCAGCGAACCATCCCCTCATTACTATTCTCCCTCAAGAGTAAAACACAGTAGTTACCAAAGTCATACATCTTCCCACTTAAGAGAAATAGTTTCAGGGAGGAGCTGGGGTGATTTTCACTGATGCCAACAAGGCTAAGGGAGAGAGATTTTTAAAAACAAAATTCCCACAGCACTATGATTCACTTTCTCCATTTGGCAGTCTCTATTAAAACCATACTTAAAAAAAAATTAAAGACACAATTATATATATCTAAAACTACATATAAGGATAATAATGAGGACTCATTTGTGAAAAGAACACAACAAACACATTTATACACCACTTAACGAACAAAACTGCTGCTAATCTAAACTAATTTAAACAGACACACACAACTAGACTAAAGACACTAAGGGGATATACTACTAGTTGACCTCCAACTCTACTATGGATGGATATAGTTTAATTTAACTAAGTATATATAAGTATATATGAATATATATGAAAGTGTGATAAACGAAAACTTGATTTTTAAAAGCAATAATAAATCTGTCCATATACCAGATGTACCATATCACACTTGTAACAAGATATAGGATGGGCAACTGTGCTCTTCCAGAATTTTTTTTTGACTGCAGCTCCCATAATCCCCCAGCGTTGATTATGCTGGCCAGGGCTGGAGGGAAACTGTAAGTCACAAAAGCATCTGGATGACCACAGCAGTACAGGACATACACACCCCTCAAACAAGGCAATATGTTCAAAATAAACATGGTAGCATTTGCAAAATCTGCAAAAACATCTACCGTGCATGTGTGTGTGTGTGTGTGTGTGTGTGTGTGTGTGAGGCTGTATTTGTATCAGAACTACAGCATGGAGCAGGAGACACTTATAAAGATCAACATGACAAATTATGCTCTATTTAATTAAACAAATGACAGGTAGGTTCTTGGAATGACAGAAGCATAAGAGATCCAGTCCAAGGGTGGCCAACATTTCAGTACTAGGTTCATTTATACAACAAATTTACAGAGCCATCCCAAGACATTGGGACAAACCTGAGTCAAAGGTTACAGTTCTTCCCATTCCATTGGACATACTGAAGACAACAAGAGGGAATGGGGGCACCTTTCAGTAACAGTGGCAGTGGAACAGCCTCTTCCATATTTGAAAACAGCACACATCCTGTCCTCCAACATAGCACGCAGGTTGCATAGCACACATCCTGTCCTCCAACACCTCAGTCCTGCCCTCCAGTATCTGCTACCTGAGGCAGCTGCTTCACTGTTCCCAATGAGACATCCAAACCTACAGAATTATATTTGTTCTGTATCAATTTAACTAACACTGCTTCCTCCAAAGCAAGGGTCAATCTGTGTGGTCCTGGGCCCTTTTTGAGCTTTCCCAACCACCTCCAAAAATTAGCAGAAGAAAGAATGCAACACTCTTTTGAAAGATTCAAACTTTCGCCTCCTTCCCAAATTAACTTTTTAGTGGCATTTTTCTCTCAGGGCCTTTCCACCCTACACTGTTTTAGTGCTATCATTCCACTTTCAACATCCTCTGGAATCCTGGGGTTTGTAGTTTACTGAGGCTCAAGAACTCCCTGGCTGAGAATTCTAAGGCCCCTCCCTAAACTGCAAACTTCAGGATTCCATAAGATGTTGAAAGTGGAATAGTAGGACTGTAACAGTGTAGTGCGGAAAGACCCCCAAAACCAAAAGTGGATTCCAGAGGTGGATTGATTCCATTTTTGGAGTTTGATAATTGTGTCTATGTGTGTTTTCTCTGTTTTGTGGGTTGCTCCCTGGGGCAGTAGGTCCAACACATTCAGAAAGAGCAGCAGTATGTGGAAGGCTGGCCTAGAAGGTTAGGCAAGGTGAAGCAGGGTGGGAACCCCTCACTGAATAATTCCCAAAACAAAAGATCTGGGAAACAGTTTGAAATAAGGAGAAAGAAAAACATAACCGTGTTTTCAAAGCTGCTGGGTGCGGTCCAGGATTGACTGACTCAGCCAGAAGCCGAGTATTTCCCTTGTCACAGCATTTCTCTTCTGTTCTTGACATTCTCATACACTTGCGGTTTGTATTCTGACTTAGAAACATCTGTAACAGGCAGATAGAACAGTATGAGTAAGTCTGTTATCCACTTGTAAACAATTTAAGTTATAGAATCTTTTTTTTTTCTTCATCCAGCTAACACAAACTCTCCATCAGAATAACAGAGATTTTATACCTTCCAAGATTTTACAGATGAAAATTAGGACCTGTGTGGCCAAGCAACATCAGAGTGTGGTCAAGACAGCAGAAGTTATTGCTGAGGAAGAACACACAACCTAGGAAAGGCTGTAGCACTTTGCTTTTGCCTGAATTTGATGGGACAGGCAAAATTTTGCCCCCACCTCTTCTCTCCCTCTTGCTCGATTAATTGAATGCAGACTACTTTATCACTTTGATCTCAGTTTTTGCAGTAATTGAATTAAGCAGAAGACAAAGGGGGAAAGTGGAAGGAAGAGAGAGAGAAAAGGGACACTTTAAAAGCCGCTGAAGCAGTTTATTCTTCTCTTCCTTCTCCCCTTCCATAATGAAAATATACATATTCAGGAGTCTTAGATGCTGCCCATCCTAGCTGAAGAGTCATTTCCTGCCCTCCATGGGGGGCCACAACAAAACAGCAATGGGGGGCTTGCAGACTCTGGCCCTTTCCGCACTGAGGCTTCTAGCGCAAGCGGGGGAGACCGGCAAGCGCAAAAAGGCTCGTCCGGGAGGCTGCCGCTTCCCCCTCCTTCCTTCCACAGGCGAAGGAACCAGCGGGGAAGCAGCACCGAAGGAGGCTTGTCGTGCAAGCCGCCCTCCCCCCGTGCGAAGCGGGAGACCTCGCGCCGGATTCCCACCCCGCGCGCGCGCTGGATTCCTCCCCCCGCACGCGCCGGATTCCTCCCCCCGCGCGTGCCAGATTCCTCCCCCCGCGCACGCAAAGTGGGCGGCGTCGCGTCCCCCCGCGCACGCGCACGAAGCGGGCGGCGTCGTGTCCCCCGCGCGCGCGCGCGAAGCGGGCGGCACATCCGTCGCGCTACCTCCCCACCCCGCTCCTTCCTTCCGCAGGGGCGGAGGGAAGGAAGCGCGACCCGGCCGGCTCCTGGAGGCTCCGCACGAAAGGTAAGTGCGGGTGGGCTCCGGGAGCGTTGCGCGAGCGCGGGGTGATTTTCGCTTGTACGCGAAAATCAAAAAACCCGTGCTCGCGCCGCTTCAGCCCCGTGAGCCGGGCAGAAGTGGGAGTGCGTCGTGCGGAGCGACGCTCCCACTCCCGCGAGGCTCACGGGGCTATCGCGCGCGCAAAGGCCCGTGCGAAAAGGGCCTCTGAGTCTGAGGACCCTTGCTCAGCTTTCCTCTTCTAAGGCAGGAGCTCTGAATCACCTCCATCAACCTCTGATAATAGGGGTTCTCATTATCCAGGTAACAGACCTGAAGGGAGATAGTTTTCCCTCCAGGCAACCAAAGGATTAATGAACTGCTAGGGTTAGGTTACATTTTATTGGGGGTCCACATCACAGGTCACAAGAAATAGTTGCCCAATCAGGGGAAGAAAGGTGAGAATCTTTGTGATGCTTCAGTGAAGAAGTTTTATAAACCCTCAAGAGACCACAAGGCTGGGAGAATAAAGGAGAAGAACAAAGACACCAATGCTGGTTGCAGGTAGGGCCAACTTAGGCCTCGCCTCCTGGCTCTGCCTCGGCACACCATCTCAGAAACTGACCAACGATGTGAGTAGTGTAGGATGTTTCTTAGTTAGCTGCATTAGGATTTCTGTTCTTTTGGAAGCTCTGGCTGATATGAGATACTATATGTAACTCATAACAACCAAGCAAGACCTGGGGGAAGGAGGTCCCATGTATGGTGATATCTTCTGTTACCTACATTGACTGTTCTTAGAATAAATGTTTTCCTGTAAAGAACTCCCTGCTTTCTCTGCATTCTCGCGTATTTGTTGGTGACGCACATAGGCCCTTTCCGGACGAAGCGAGGGAATTGCTCCGTGCCGTTACCTATCACTTCTTCTGGGGTCCGAAGCAACAGACTGTCCTTGAAGCCCTTCCACAGGGCTCCACCTTGGTCCAGGGCAAATCAGAGCAGTGCGAGATCTGTAGATCCACACTGCTCCTGCTTCCAAAATGGCGGCTTCTGTGGGCCCTGACCAACCGCTGAAGCTCCCCACACCTAAAGCCTGCCCTCCGCAGATTGCAGTCTCGCATTGGTGCAAGCCTGCGAATCTGCACAAGGGAGCAGGAATGCAATGGTGCGTTCCAGGAAAATAAAAACCTGTTTTTTGCAGTCTTTAGAAAACACGCTGGAGGACCACTTGGGGTCGTTTTGGAGCGGACTGAGGCCCTTTTCGCACTTTGCTTTCTTGCGCGAGGGGGGAGGGCGTCTCGCGCGAGAAGGCTCCTCCGGGAGGCTGCCGCTTCCCCCTTGTTCCTTCCGCAGGCGCTTCCTGCTGGCGCGTCCGTTGCACTAGCGCCCCGCCCCTTCCTTCCGCAGGGGCCTGTGGGAGCTGTAGGCCCCACGGAGGGAAGGAAGCACAACCCGGCCGCCTCCCCGACGTTCCGCACAGCAGGTAAGTGTGCGTGGGTGCCGGGAGCGTTGCGCGAGCGCTGGTGATTTTCGCTTCAAGGCGAAAATAAAAAAATCCATGCTCGCGCCACTTCAGCCCCGTGAGCGCCGCGGAAGTGGGAGTGCGTCGTGCAGAGCGATGCTCCCACTCCCACAAGGCTCACAGGGCTCTCGCGCGAGAGAAAGCCCGTGCGAAAAGGGCCTGAGGTACGGATCTCCAGTAAGTAGTCCGCTCCTAGTCCGCTCCAAGGTGCAGATGACCTCCGTGAGAGGATGCACTGCCCCCGTTCTAATTGCCTGGTGCGGAAAGGGCCATAGATAGGATTCCAGAGGGAGTGGGGGCAAGAAAGGGATCTCTAAGCTTAGAGATTAATGGCTCCCTTGTGGCCTGCCACCGGGCTACTAAGACAGAGATTTAATTCAGTGGGTGGTGAAAGCGTTTAATTAATAGAACCTGGGAGTTTCTATCTCCTATCAAGGGCAAAAGTCAACACTGAGTGGGAGAAGGGCCCTGGGTTTCATGATACAACCCACCGTCCCCAGACCGAGAGCAGCACCGAGTGGCACATTTAGCCTATTTGAGAGACAATGCACCCTTTTACTGCATTTGTTCAAGGTGGACTGATCCCACGGCCCCACCCTGTGTTACTGCAGTCTAGGCCTACACGGAGATAGCACTCGATATCACTTTGATATCAAACTATTCGGCTTTCCTCTACCACCCCGCTCCACGTGTTTGTGAGGCGTCCGGACAAGCACGTAAACAGGCACGGCTGATAATTGCTGGACATTCTATCCTCCACCCAGACAGGCCAGATACAGCCGGTTCGTCGCTTCAGGGACCTCTCCGTCAAACACCTCATTGCATATGTGCGATACTAACAAAGGCTCTCTACCCCGAGCAGGCAACCTAACAAAGCTGTACTAAGCGCTCCACGTTTGCATACTGGCTACACTATTGTTAATTCGGCTCTGATTCAATCATGCTAAATTCTGACCTTTCCAAAGCTTTGTCCCGTGCCTAAAACTCATTGTTCTCACCAAGTAAGGTATGGCCTGCAGTCACAATTCACCCTATAAAAACCCCTGATTCCGAGACCATCCTTGGATCGCTCCCGAGTTCCATCCAGCCTTGCCACCGCTCTGCTTGGTGAACTCCCCTCAGCCAATCATGCTGAGTTTCTTCATCACACTCCCAACTTCGTTCTCAGGGTCCAGGACTATGAGACAGGTGTCGTATCACCCATTTCCCTCTGAAAATCCCTATTCCTAAGTCAATCTCTGATTCCATAGTTATCTGTGTGACTGTGGTGTCTTTAATATCTGTCTGTACTTAATAAACATCATTTTTATTATTTTAGCCCATCTGGCTGCTTGACTGACCTGACCCCGTACACACTGGGTTGCAAGATCCTGCTAAGTTACCCTGCCTCTCGTTAGTTTTAGTGAGTGCTCCAGCTAATTTTCCCCAATGTGTGTTGTTGTTTGGTTATTTAGGTGTCCCTCCCGGGACCCCCAGAAATCAGGGTAACACCTGGGTCTGTCACTGATGTCAAATGCCTAGTTGTTGTATGCCTTCAAGCTGTTTCTGACGGCTACCCTAAGGCAAACCTATCATGGATTTTTTTAGGGCTGAGAGTGTGTGAGGCACCCAAAGTCATCCAATGGGTTTCCATGGCTGAGCAGGGAATCAAACCCTTGTGTCCAGGACCGTTGTCCAATGCTCAAACCACTACACCACACTGGCTCTCATCACATTGGACTCTGGCCCAAATGCTAGCATTTTAGAGGGGGAGACCAAGAGGAGGTCAATAGATGCAGGAAAAGGCAGACAAAAAGCAGAAGAGTGGTAGAAAATGGTGCCACTTAAGGCAGCGAGGAACAGTGTAGGACTGAGGAAAAAAGGCAGGAGAATAGCAGCATAATCCACAAAGTGGAGTCAGCATAGAAAGAGCATGAGGGACATATGAGGCCTGTGGGCCACAGGTTGGTGACCCACAGCACTAGAGGATTTGGGCTCAGTTCTCCACACTGGGACCACATTAAGGATTTTGTAGTCCCTAGGCATTCTGATATTCAACTCCCCATCTCCTCTCAATGTATCACTAGGGAAGTATTTGTAGGTCCTAAAATTTTTGTAGGCCGCAGGTACTGTGCCTAAAGTATCTAATCCAGTGGTTCTTAACCAGGGGCCCTGCGGAGTCCTCACAGGGGGTCCGTGAAGCCCTGCTGCTGGACATCACCAACAGCAGCAGCAACAGGGAAATTGCAGTGGTGGGGGGTTTGCAGGTGCTGAAATTGCTCCCTCATTTGCAAACACATAAACCCCTGCTGCCACATCCCTAACAGAAGAGACATGATGGCAGGGGTGTGCACACTCTCAAACTATGACCATTTCCGCACAACTCTCTTATAGTGCTATTATTCCACTTTCAACATCCTGTGGAATTCTGGGGTGTGTAGTTTACTGAGGCCAAACAGCTCTCTTGTTGAGAATTCTAAATGCCTCTCCCTAAATTGCAAATCCCAGGGTTCCGTAGGATGTTGAAAGTGGAATAACAGCACTGTAAGAGAGTTGTGCGGAAATGGTCTATGACTCTGGAGACCAGGGTTGAATCCCCACTTGGCCAAGGAAACACACTGGGTAATCTCAAGCAAGTCACATTCTCTCAGTCTCAGAAAAAGGCAAAGGCAACAAATCTTGCCAGGAAAACTCAAATGATAGGTTTGCCTTAGGGTCACCGTAAGTCAGTTTTCAAAGGAAAGAAATATGATGGCTAGAAAGAACCTCCCCCTGTCAGTGACACTTTGTTCTTGTGTGCCTTCAAGTCATTCAGCATTATAGCCCTGAAGTAAACCAAGCACAGGATTTTTTTGGCAAGATTCAATTCTACAAATATCTGTCTCTTGCTTTCTCTCCCTGTTTAATTCTCGATGTCTAAACAGAAACATAGAAATATTGACTAAGCATTTGTTGACAGGCATAAAAGCTATATAGCTGCCTCTGTTCAAAATGAGAAAACTGAGGCATTCTTTAGGATACTGAATTCCTCATCAGATAAAAACACGTCCTTTGCAGTGGAATTGCAAAACTGGCAACAAGGACATGAGAATTAAAATCACTTAGGTGTCTCTGTTGATGAACAGACACTAAAAATCATTTTTGCAATTTTTGCAATCTAATATGCTGCTGTGCCCACTACCTCCTAGTCTGCTCTTGGGGCTTAGTTCATAGTGGTGTGGTGCCAGAAACTTAGTGGTTAAATTATCTTTAAAAAAATTAATATAGAAGAAGTAGCTTATCAGGGAGGAAAACTCCCACCCAGCCCACTCACTAATGCAGGGGTGTGAATCATGCAGTCCTCCAGATGTTACTGGATAGCAACTCCCAGAATCCCCCATAGTTATGGTGACTGTGACTAATAGGAATTGCAATCCAAAAACATCCAAAGGGCCACATTATTCACACTCTTGTAGGGATAATTTCATATGTGCTCTAAGGTCCTTCTCCTGCACCATTCAAAGAGAAACTTGGAGAAGCAATCCTGTGAGCTTCCACTTGAAGTCTGAAGTGGTACACCGGAAAGTCTTCCCTGCTCAACAGGTTTTTGGCATATGGCAGGTCCCATCCATCAAAACCTCCATCAAAACAACCTAGAAACTTTGGCATACTACATTCCCCCTGTTGAATTCTTAACTCTTTCTCTCCCATTCTCCTGCTTCATAGTATAGGCAGGGGCAGGGAGAAATTCCAAAAAAGGTTCTCTTAATCTCTTCCAACCTGCTACACATCTTTCCTAGAGAATCAAGACTTCCTTGTTTCTAAGTTTCAAGTCCATCTGTTATTATCATCCAAATTCAGATTTTAGAGTCTGTCTCTGAGTCTCCAGTTTTCACAAGTCATCTCCAGATTAGAGACGAGGGTCCAAATTCTCCAGTTGTTTCAAGCTCAGCTCTAGCCAAGGGGAAAGGGCTGTGTGCAAATCACCAGTGCATCTAGTACGGCATCAACTTGCTACCATTTGCAAGGCTTAATTCATTTGTTCTGTAATTTGCCAAGGCTCTCCAGGCGAGATCTGTGGGAGATCTGCGTGTTTACTTAGGCCCTTTCCACCCTACACTGCTATAGTGCTAATATCCCACTTTCAACATCCTATGGAATCCTGGAGTGTGCAGTTTAGGGAAGGGCATTCAGAATTCTCAGCCTGAGAGCTCTTGGGCCTCAGCAAACTACAAACCCCAGAATTCCACAGGATGTTGAAAGTGGAATAGTAGCGCTATAAGAGTTTCTCCTTGGGCGTCTTTGGGGGAGCAATGGAGGTCTTCAGGAGCCACAAAATGGGTACCCAGGAGGCTCAAGTGGCCCAGAGGCTGCACTTTATCCATCCATACCTCTTTCACAGACCAGCCAGGTCCTGTTGTATCTGTCTACTTACCTTTCCCTTTAAGCCCTTTAAGATGCTCTTCATGCTTCTTCCTACAAGGAAAGATAGTAAAGACTCATGCAAAGCACAACAAAAATGCAGATGTTGTGTATGGTGCCCTCCACTGGGCAGTGAGGCAATATGCACATGCTGTTCCAGGTTCCTCACAATATTGAGAAGATGGGATGGATATACAGAAATGTAATAAATCACAACCAGCCCTACCATTAGGCAAGATAAGGCAACTGCCTAGGACAGCAGGATTTTGAGCATCATGAAGGACAGCAATTTGTCTGCTTTTTAGTTTCTTGCCATTGTAGCTTTAGTGGAAGAGATGGGGAAAGGTGTTTTGGAATCCTCTGCCTCCCCCAAAAAACTTGGCTGGCTTTGACTATTATGCACATGAACAGGGGAATAGACAGGGGGTGTTTTGGCACATCACCTCAGACTACAAAAAAATCTTGAGCCATCTCTGCAATAAATACATGCAATACATCTGTGGCCCTTTTCGCATGCAACTTCAAACATAAAATGGCCACAGGAGCGATGCGGAATCACGAGGACGGTTCGGCATGACATCCTTACAATTGTGTGGCACTCCCATAGTGATCCCATGGCAATTGCGCATTATATCATTTTTGGGTTCTTCCCAAAAATGATGAGCGATTGCACATTCCTCTCGTGTCCTTCCTGTACTTACCTGATGTGTGGAATCTCAGGAAGTGTGACGGCCATGCTTCCTCCCCCAGCACAGCCTGGGAAAATACCTGGCTGCGCTGTGGAAGGAAGGGGTGGAGCTATTGCGCTTCCTTCCATCCAGCATGGAGCTGGTGCAGAAGGAAGTGCAGGGAATGCGATTCCTTCTCACAAGAGGCTTTTCGCACAATGGCACTGTGGACAAGGAAAGGTGCGAAAAGTACCTGTTTCTATGCATAAAGAGAAAGAGGAGGAGAGATTCACCATCTAGCCTAACCAAAGGAAGAAGGGGAGTGCTGTACCTCTACTCCTTCCTTCTTTTTATGCTGTGTATGGAGGGTAACTTTCTAGAAAAGGGAGCCTTGTTTCCCTATGGAGTCTTTCCAAGCATATCCACACTGCACAATTATAACAGCTTAATACCAAGTTAACTGCCATGAGTGGTTCTACCCCATGGAATCCTGGAACTGAGAATTTGGTGAAGTCCTTTAAGCTCTCTAGAACAGAATTCTAGTCTTATTCCACTGCCGCACAGCTCTGATGATCACAAAGTTCTTCCTGAGATTCTGGTGGAATCTCATTTCCTGCAGTTTGAATCCATTGCTCCTTGTCCTAATCTCTGGAGCAGCAGAAAACAAGCCCACTCCCTCCTAGACTACAGTTCCAGAATCTCTGTCAGAGAATTTTAAGTCTCTCACCAAATTACTAATCCCACCATTCCATACAATGGAGCCATGACATTTAATATAGTATCAGACTGCAATAGCTCTGTAATATAGATACACTCATAGTGTTGGAAAGAGCCAAAAGACTATCCACTCTCAATGCTACTCTATTATAGCAGTTTAATGCCATTTCATGGCTTCCTCTTAATGAATTCTGGGATCTATTGATTTTGGGAGGGAATCTTCCATTTACAGTGTGCTCCCTTCTGGCATAACCTCTACATGTTTGAATGCAAAGTTAGATGAAGTTTTGCATCCCATTATGTTTTGCATCCCATTGCATCCCATTTACACCGCTGCAGGTGTACTCAATATTGTGTCCACTGACTAAAATGGAACATGACACTCACATTTTTGTCCCTTTTATGCAGGGATTCCTGAAACAGAACCTCTGCATATAGGGTGGGCACACTGTACAGAGCTCTGATTGTTTCCTCTGAATTACAGCAACAGAGCTCCCAAGCAGTACTCATAAAACTATAAACTTGTAAATTTTCTTGTTATTGGATGCAAGAGTGAAACAAGTGGAGATGTATGTCTCTGTTCACTGCAAACAGTAGGAACACCACTTACCTACAGGTCCTTCTCCACAGTGTCACCACCAGAGCAAAGATGATTAGAAACTGCAGTACAACACAAACAGCCAATGGGATCCAGGGCCTTTCATTTCCTCTGCTTTCTGGACACTGTGGTGACAAGTAGTCTTTTGCTGATGTCATATTTGAAGAGAAAGTCATAAAGAGAGAGAAGGAAAACCCGTGAACTTCTGGGTTCTGGCTTCTGCCCAATACAATAGAGTACATGGGTCCCATCTTTTGAATTTCCAGTATCCTGGACAAAAGCTGGGGCATGTCAGGGTGGAAAACTAACAGCAAATGTGCTGTATGAACTCATCGAATCATAGAGTCATAGAGTTGGAAGAGACCACAGGGGCCATCCAGTCCAACCCCCTACTATGCAGGAATGGACACTAAAGCACATCCAACAGATGGCCATCCAGCCTCTGCTTAAAAACATCCAAAGAAGGAGATTCTATCGCACTCCAAGGCAGCACATTCCACTGCCAGGCAGCCCTGACTGTCAGGAAGTTCTTCCTGAGGTTCTGGTGGAATCTCATTTCCTGTAGCTTGAATGCATTGCTCCTTGTCCTAATCTCTGGAGCAGCAGAAAACAAGCCCACTCCCTCCTCAACATGACATCCCTTCAAATCTTTAAACATGGTAATCATGTCCCCTTTTAACCTTCTCTTCTGCAGACTAAACATACTCAGCTCCCTAAGCCGCTCCTCATAGAGCATGGCTTCCAGATCGTTTACCATTTTGGTCACCCTCCTTTGGACATGCTCCAGCTTGCCAATATCCTTCTTAAATTGAGGTGACCAGAACTGGACACAGTATTCCAAACAAGGTCTAACCAATGCAGAATAGAGTGGTACCATTACCTCCCTTGATCTAGACACCATACTCCTATTGATGCAACCAAGAATTGAGTTGGCTTTCTTGGATGCCGCATCACATTGCTGACTCATGTTCAGCTTGTGATCTACCAAGACTCCTAGATCCCTTTCACATGTACTGCTATCCAGCCACGTGTCCCCCATCCTATATTTGTGCATTCCATTTTTTCTGTGTAATTGCAGGACCTTACATTTCTCTCTGTTGAAATTCATTTTGTTAGCTTTGGCCCAGCTCTCCAATCTGTCAAGGTCATTTTGAAATTTGATCCT
This sequence comes from Ctenosaura bakeri, assembly GCA_948474755.1. Classification (NCBI taxonomy): domain Eukaryota; kingdom Metazoa; phylum Chordata; class Lepidosauria; order Squamata; family Iguanidae; genus Ctenosaura; species Ctenosaura bakeri. The sequence continues at coordinate 1,531,547 of CAOLHI010000006.1, read as the reverse complement.
GTCCTCTCCGGTATTAGCAACCTCTCCCAATTTGGTATCATCTGCAAATTTGATCAGCATGCCCTCTATTCCTTCATTCAAGTCAATGATGAAGTTGTTGAATAGCACTGGGCCCAGGATAGAACCCTGTGGCACCCCACTAGTCACTTCTCTCCAGGATGAAATGGAGCCATTGGTGAGCATCCTTTCGGTTTGGTTGATCAACCAATTACCAATCCACCTAGCAGTAGCCCTGTCCAGCCCACATTTTACTAGCTTCTTTGCAGGAATTTCATGGGGAACTTTGTCAAAGGCCTTACTGAAATCAAGATCTGCTACATCTATATCATTCCCTTCATCTATCAAGCTCCTGCAACAATTGATACTTTGGCAGACATGGCAAGCTGTGCCCTTCTTACTCAATAGCAGTTTCAGGTAGAGGAGCCATGAAAGTCAAGTGGGTGGGTGCGTAGAGAGCAGTTCCTAAACAGGGCATGCTCAAGACAGTTTGGTGCCTGCATTACCCTAAGAGGTGGGGGACATTGGGGGCCAGCCACAATGCCAGAGTCTTCTTAGAATGTAGCGGAATTATAGCTCAAAGAAGGCATGAGAGAGGAGGGTAATGACAGGATCTTTTCACCTACGTATACGATTACTAACTATAGAGAGGACTTCAGTTTAAAGTTAAACAAAGTATTTTATTTGAATTGACAAACTTATGAGAACTCAGACACTTTTAAGTACCATACAAGGCTACTGGAAAGCGAGGTGAGAAAGGTTGGATAGAGAGAGATTAGGAGTGGAAAGGATGATAGTTACCAGTCTTGAAGAAGGAGGTTGCAGTGGAGGGGCTTAGATAGCATCTGAGAGTAGCATGGACAAATGACAGTCTGAGGTACTATGTAGGTTCTACTTACTAGAATTGACTGGGGTCAAAGCTAGGGTTTTTATACTCCATTTCACACCCTGAAGGGGTATGTTGACAGAGCCATAATGCCTTTCACATAGGACTGACAAAGGGATCTGGAATGGGCTGATTGCTTTAACTCTGGAGTGACAAAACATTGATGGTCAGTCAGGTAGGGTGTATAGGGAAGATCTCTGTAGGGTAAGATTGAGGGGTGGTCTCCATTGCTCACCAATCTGGGCAGTTCATCTTTCATTCTGTTCAAAAATGCCAAGAGCTTGAAGTGATGAAGAGATTAGCAGAAACTCATCAGCACTGGGTTTCTCCACATAATACTATCTGAACTTTCATGACCCTGAACACATCTCTGGTCAGCGTGATCCCAATCATGTTCTCCAGTTATTAATAAGTCCAATTTACGAAAATCACATACAGTAGAGTCCCGTTTATCCGATGCTCGGTTATCCGACCATCCGGATTAACTAACATCGCGACGGCCTGGGGGAGTGGCTGTGGGCATTTCTGCGCCCCCAGACATGCCCCGACACGCCCCCGACACGCCCCCAAAATGGCGGCCACCACGGGCGTCTGGGTAATCCAACCCTTTCGGTTATCCGACGCTGTGGCCGCCCGTTTGGGTCGGATAACCAGGACTCTACTGTATTTCGTAGGAGGGGCGGTAGGGTATGGTAATAGCTGAAGCAGAGCAACAGTGGTGTCCCACCTGTCTTCCCTAACTCAAGGTATATACTACCTAAAGCAAGCTGGTTATGTTGGCACATGAAGCCAAAATAATAACAATATGAAAAAATCCCACAAGCACCTGTCCCTTTACCTGGGATTTAAAATAAATTAAGTTTAAAAAGCTAACAATTTGCCATCTGTTAAACAGGAATGCAAGCAGCTGTCTTACCCAACTTTAGCCATCAAGTCCAACATTGTCCATTCTGGTGGGAGGAAGTAGCTCTCCAGAGCCCACAGGAAAGGTTTGTTTTCTAGCCCTAGTGTTCCCTGCTCATCTATCATCCAATTACAAGTCAAGTTTGACCCAACTTAGTCAAATCAGATGATATTGGGTGCATTCAAGGTAGTAGGGTGGCCCTCCATGATGCCCCAAATATCCTACTTGATGCAGCCCTCACTTTGGCCAAGACTGATGGAGTGAGGAGTTTCTACAAATCTGAAGAGCCAAGAAGTCCAGCTGAGGACCCAGAGCTCAATTATGCAGCATATATTTTTGTCTCTCTTGGTAGTAATACTATTTGTTTATTGTTTTTGACATCCATTGTAAAATTAGTATTTTTGAAAGAACTAATAGTATACAACATTTGTACAACAAAGGGAGAAAGTAAGAGGACCAGGGAGAAACTGGGACATTTTAAACGCATCTGAAAAAAATGGATGACAGAAGATTAATCAGTTGGGAGGGTAAGCCTATTAAGAGAATAGCTGGGAGACTCTGCATGTTAGAGATACTAAAACGAGTGATCTGTTGAGAAGGGGTAAGAACATGGAATCTTAGACGTGACTAGTAATTGGCTGGAAGTTTGAGAGTGGATTTGAAAATGTGAGTGGGTTGATCAGCTGGATAGTCAAGTTAGAGATGAGCAGGATGAATTTTTAATTTAGACAGTGAGGAATAGCAGAGAGCGGGATTGGCAGTCCAATTTCAATCAGGTTTTTAATCAGTTTAATTCTAATTAGAAAAGAGAGTGGTGTGATGTGTGGTTGATAAAGATTAATAGTTAAATAAGTAGCACTAACAACTAAGCCACTGGACCTTGTAACCACATATTTTAGCCCACTGAGTAATCTTGATTTGCCTTTTTATTTTTTCTTCGGTAAATACTTTGTTATACACACACACACACACACACACAGTCTGTGGAATGACCTGTCAGAAGAGATTCAACAGCTAAACATGCTGTCTGAATTTTAAAAAGTATTAAAGACCTATCTCTTTCAGCAGGCCTACCCAGCCAATTTTTAACTATGAATTTTAATTGGTGCATTTTAATGTGTTTTATGTGTTTTTACTTGCATTTTAATCTAGGGCCCATTTTCACACCTGACCGGTTCCTGCTGACATCCCATCACGATCTCGGCAGTTCCTTTACCAGGACGGGAGCATGACAGAGACGCTCCCTTCCACACCTGGCCAGCATCCTGTGGAAGGGAACGCAAGCGACACACACCCGCCTTCCACAGCACACTCAGCCCTTTTCTGTGCTGCACTGGGGAAGAAAGCACCTATATCACACTTCCTCCCATTCCACATGACCAGTGGTGACGGAGTGTCAAGCGATCATGGTCATTAATGGATTTTTTCCATTAATGGAATGCATCATGCCCTGCTTTCAGAGAATGGACTCTGACTCAGAGTCGAAGCAGAGGGCATGCCAGAAACTGAGACAGGAGGCATGCCAGGACCTGCTGTACAGAGAGAGGTTACAGTGTCAGAAACAGAACAGGGGGTGGTGCAAGCTCCAACAAAGTGTCCTGCCTCTTCAGATATAGAAGAACACTTACCTAGACTCAGTTTTGCAGAGCGCAGGTAGCAAAGAGAGTGGCCAGTCACTGTCTCAAAATTTATAACCGTCAACAATAAATCAAATCACAGCTGTGCTAGGCTCCTGACCTATTTAGCTGGCATCCTTCCCCACCAGGAGTTCTTAGAGCGTATCTGACCTGCTACCTTGCTGGATGTCTTGATGAATGCTTGGATTGACCTTGGACACTCCTTTGCTGTGGAACCCTGTTGGACTTTGTTTATGTTGATGAGCTTGTACTTACTGCCTTGAAGTAAATAATGAGCTGGAAGCTATTTAGTTTGTTTTGTTTGTTTTATCAGCTGTGATAACAGGACTGAGATAGGACAGAATATCCTGCAATAGTGTCAGGTGGGGACAGGTTGGCTGTGAGACCACGCCAATGTTGTGTGAAAGCGCAACTTGCAGGCCGCTGCCAACGTCCCCGTCACAGCATGGTGACACCATGCAGAAATGGCCATAGTTAAATAAGTAACACTAACAACTAAGCCATTGGATTTTGTAACCATATATTTCAGCCCACTAAGTAATCTTGATTTGTCTTTTTATTATTTCTTCAGTAAATATTTTGTTATATATACATACACACTCTTATAGTAGTATCACTACAATGGTCTTATATTGGAGTGGTGACAAGGGGTGTCTGTGGTGGCAGTGAATGTTTACTTGTGGTTGGTATCCTTGCAGACTGGTAGTTGGATGGAATAAAGGAATCCATACAGAAAGAGTCACAAAGCTATAGTTTACAGTGTATGGCAGCAGCCTGATAAATAGACAGTGTGCCTCATAGGTGGTATCCATTGGGATTAAAGGGATAGAGTCTCTCACATAGGGACCATAAGGTCATTCAGAAAAGCCTTACTTTGGTAGTAGTCAATGACACCAAGCAAAGGGCCTCCACAAGATCTGTTGGTAGCAATGGGACAATCATGTTGTCCACTCCAAGCATCTTCTTTTCAGATTCGAACACTAGTGTTCAGATGGGGGGGGGTGATGTGTGTGATGTGCCCTGGGCAGCAATTTGGGGGGGCACCCCATGCAAGATGGCCACGCCCCTGTGCAGAGTGGCCACACACCCACGTTATGTGGCCACACCCCTGCCCCTTCGCTTGCCGCCCCCCCAGCCCCTGCACTCAAAGCTACTTGGATGGGTTTGAAGAAGCCAGGCCTGCGATATTGGCAGAGGAGATCTTGCTAGGCTGAAGCAGTAGGAAAAAGAAGTGGTTACTTTACTAGTTATTAATAACCATTGGATCTACAACAAAATGCTGCAGCATGGAGAGAAAGTTCCTTGTGCAGTTAGCAGTCCTATTGACTGGAGGATTCTAAGAGTTGTAGTCCAAGCCTGGAATCCCATTGGGAGCTGGTAGACTATAAAGTTCCGCTACTATACTTACATGAAGATCCCATGGAGGTACAAGACAGTAAATATAGCCACCTGGGTTGCAGCATGGCGGAGCTTTCCCAATATGTGCCTATGATCAATTAATGGCCAAGAGCATTCTTGCTCAAAAAAGTAACTTTTCCAAGCTCTGCTCAAAACACACACAGCCCGATAAAACAGCCCAGATGTCTGGAAGATACCTTACCCTGTGGAATAGGCTGCAAATGGCCAGCAGGACAGAAATCCTGTTCATTCACAGTCAGAGTGAAGGTGATCTCTGTTTTCTGAGCAAACTGGCATTTCACTCGCCTTTCTTTGGTCTTTTTCCCCGAGGTCTCCTTTTTCAAGCAAATGTGAAGCTGTGTTGCTCTTTGCCCGCTGAAGATGCTGTATTCTCTCTCTTTGTTTTCCTTCAGGAGCTGTTGCCCACCTTCCCACCAGCTGGCCACATCCCTAAGCATCTTGTCTGGGACGGAGCAGCTCAAGACGTAGCATGTAGTATTGGCCTCACTGCTCTCCAAAATCAGCTTTCTGCCTGAAAAGAGAAAGAGAGGAAGAGAATAATCTCTGAGGATCAACCATGCTTGGGCACACAGGAGATGGAGCAATCTGGCCCAGATGCAGGAAGGTGCATTAGGATGGAATCACATGTGGCAGGAGGCATCCATGTTGGTGGTGCCACTGGTGCAATTCAGATGGAACATGCCTTCCAGTTTGGGAGAGAGACAGGAGAAAGCTCTTTTCCACATGCCCAGCATGCAAGCTTAATCTGTAGGCAGGTAGTAAGAGGACCTCTTCAGCTGTTCTTACTAAATGGAGAGAGTTCATAGTGAGACAGATCTCCCTTTAATCCAGCACACTGTCTATGCGTTCTGTTTCTTGAGATTTCAGCAGCTATGCTACATTCTCAGTGTTGGAAAGTAAAGCACCAACTTGGGCCATTTCTGCCCTACACTGTTATAGTCCTACTATCCCACTTTCAACATCCTATGGAATCATGGAGTTTGCAGTTTAGGGAGGGGCCCTTAGACTTTTCAGCCAGAGAGCTCTTTGGTCTCAGTGAACTACAAACCCCAGAATTCCACAGGATATTGAAAGGGAAGTAATAGTGCTATAACAGTGCAGGGCAGAAATGGCTTTAGACCAAGTAACCTGAATGTGCTAGATAATTTGTCAGGTGGGCTTAGGGCATCTTGTCCTCTCTTAGTTTTTCTAAATAAACCCTTCTTTGAGATATTGATTACTACTCTTGCCCGTATTTGCTCCTCCATCTGAAAAGACAGGAAGGTTTTTCTACCTTTGTTAGAGAAGGGTGGTCGTACATGGGTTCTCCACAATGCCAATCAGCACATCTATATGTGAAAGCCAGATTTAGGGGCTTCCGTCACCAAGCTAAGGGCTTTTCCTTTTCCTATAGTATCTGTTAATGGGTTTCCTGAAACAATAAACATGATCCCCCCTTCCCTGCTTTCTGCCATCTTAAAGGCATCAAGAATAGCTACTTTTCTTTTATAGCCTTCAGCTCACAGCCCTAGCCTAGGGCAGTCTGCCAGGATGAATTCTAAATATTGATGCACTCAGACTCTCAGAATGTGGCTTCTGGCAATTCCTGAATTTTAACTGCTCTCAGGCACTTTAGCAGAAAGTGACACAAAAATATTACAGTTCTCTTTTTGAAGGGCTATCAAAGGACAGTGCTCTCTTGGAAGGCATCCTTTGTCTGAAAGACTGTTAAGTTTAAGCCTGTTTTAAAGATAAAGAACCGCAAGGAGGGAAGTTAGGAGCAAGTGCCTTGAAGTTGCTAGTTAGCCCTTGGCTAGCAGGCTCTCTTGTGGCCTGGCCACCGTGACCTGGCCACCATTTCCCACATCACAGCAAATGGTACTGTATTCCTATTTTGGTTCTAGAAATCATTTAAATATATGCCTCTCTATATCCTATCATTCTTAATATATCAGAACTCATTTAGTTTTGGAAGCCAGGTGGGGTATGTCTTGGTTAGCACTTGAATGAAATATACCAGGGATCTCCAATTTGAACTAGGTAAAAGAATCCAGAAAGCCGGGTTAGTAGAGTGGTTTGAGTGTTGGACTACAACACTCAACATGATAGCCATGTTTAAATATTTGAAGGGATGCCACGTAGAGGAGGGAGAGGGCTTGTTTTCTGCTGCTCCAGAGACCAGGACAAGGAGCAATGGATTCAAGCTGCAGGAAAGGAGATTCCACCTGAACCTCAGGAAGAACTTCCTGACAGTCAGGGCTGTCCGGCAGTGGAATCTGCTGCCTCGGAGTGTAGTGGAGTCTCCTTCCTTGGAGGTTTTTAAGCAGAGGCTGGATGGCCATCTGTCGGGAGTCCTTTGAGGGTGTTCCTGCATGGCAGGGGGTTGGACTGGATGGCCCCTGGGGTCTCTTCCAACTCTACATTTCTATGATTCTATGATTCTAGAAACCAGGGTTCATTCCCCATTTGGCCATGAATTCCTCCTGGGTGACCTTGCACATGTCACACACTCTCAGCCCCAGAAAACCTCATGAGAGAATTGCCATAAGTCAGGAACAACTTGAAGGCACACAACATAACAAAAGAATCCCGCTGAAACCCAAGAAAGATGCTCCCAGTCAGAACTGGCAATTCTGGTCTGTATGATCCAACTCCACATAAAGCAGCTTCCTATCTGCCCAAGCTCTTAAATCAGCATATACAAATTGTATGCAGATCATGAGGGAGAATAAATCCAACAATCTGCAAGTAGATTTCCACTGACACAGTGGGGCTTTCCCTGATTGATTGATTGAATTTATATCTCAGCCTTCTCCCAAGATGGGATTCAAGCTGGCTTACAATAAGGTCATTTCCACATGGCATTACTGTCCCACAATGGGGATGCATTGGCAGCAATCTGTGAGTCCTGCTTTTTCATGACATTGTCATGGTTCCACTGCCAACACATCCCCACCCATCATGATCATGAGATATTCCATTAATGGAAAAAATCTGTTAATGGCTCATGATTGCACAACACTCCCATCACTGGCAGCTGTGCAAAACAGGTGGAAGTGCAATCTAGGTGCTTCCTTCCCCAGAGCAGCATGGGAAAGAGGTTGGCTGCACTATGGAAGGCAGGTGTGTGTTGCTAGTGCTCCCTTCCTCAACTAGCCAGCCAGGTGCGGAGACGAGCATTCACATTGTGCCCCCATCCCAGCAAAGGCACTGCCTGGATTGCGACAGAATGTTGCTGGAAGGACATAAGGTACAGAAATGGCCTAAGCTAAAACATTAGTTTACAAAAGTTTTTAAAGAGTTAAATCTAATTAAATCTAAAAAAATAAATCTAAAATAAATTATCTCAGATTTAAATAATAACATTATTTTTAAAAACATGATTTATAAACAGTTAAAACATTTAAGCATATTTAAAACAGAATGTCCAGTAAACGATGTGTGAAGCACACCACTTCACACACCCACTATATGATGTTGTGCGCCTTCAAGTCATTTCTGACTTATGGCAACTTGCTCCATAATTAAAATTCAAAGGCCTGACTGCATAAAAATGATTTGCCCTGCCAGTGGAAAAAGAGGAGTATCCCCTGGGGAGGATGAGGGGAAGAAGGGGGGAAATTCTTTCTGCCCAACCAATATGATTGGTTACAAAGCTGATTCCTCTTTAGAAGGAGGTAAGTTTTTCCTCCTTTTTGACATGCCCAGTATAAAATACAGTATGTTTACCTGAAAGGATGAAATCTTGCATATAAGACAGATAGATCAACGGATAAGAAAAGAGAATAACTGGGACTTAAAACATAAAAATGTGCAATAGGAATACTTTCCAAAAGGATTCAGCCTTGCAGCTCATAGGCACTACGTATGGAAATTAATAAGAGAGCAAGGCTGTTGATTGCAAAAATCCCCTGGCATTTGGGAAAGTATTGGCAGCTCAGGGTTTTCTTCTTCCTTTCTAGTGTTAGTCCTACATTTGGTTTGGTTTAACTCTGAAAGTATTTCTCAAGTCCCAGCTTTGCCTGAAAACAAAGCATGTGGTGAAAACAAACAGAAGCTTAGGAAATGTGAGGGTTTTTTTTGGGGGGGGGGGAATCCAGCTCCAGCTCCCAGAATCTCTTGGCCAACATTGTCCTGATCAAAAAAGTAATGTTTACAAGCTCTATTTTTGAAGCCTACAGTCTACTTAGCCTATGGATTTTCTGAGAGTTTTTTTAGACCTCTTCATGCAAACTGGACTGGTCTCTTAGTTGCAAACAATTTTTCAGTATTCATAAAAGGCTATTTCACTTACCACTGACAACCACAAGGTCATAGTAATTGCCCAGTTCACACCAGTATCGTCCAGTATCATTGTTCGTTAGGTTACGAAAGCGAAGGGCGTAATTCTGAAGCACTTCGAGGCGATCCCAGGAGGCTGGGAGACGCTCTATCACATGGCTGTTCTTCAGTTTGCGGAAGAGAGGTATTGTACTGCCTTGATGGTCGAAGTACCAGGAGACTTCTCTGGGGTGACCTCCAGAGCAGGATGGACATGGACATGGCAACTCCGGTGATGAGCCTTTCTTTGCATAGATGGCTTTGCAGGAGAAAAGACTGAATTAGGTCCTCAGAGGTTAGAAGGCAGGGAATTATGTGGCCCTGTACTGTAACTCCCAGCATTCCTCATCATGCTGGTTGGGGCTACTGGGAACTGCAGCCTAACAACAGCTGGAGAGCCCCAGGATTCCCATCTCTGTTATGAAAATATGAGATGAAAGGCTGGAGCAATTCCTCTTTTGTACCCTTGTTGTATGCCTTCAAGTTGTTTGTGACTTATGGAGACCCTAAGGCAAACTTATCACTGAGTTTTCTAGTTGAGAGTATGTGATGCACCCAAGATCACCCAGTGGGTTTCCATGACTGAGCAGGAATTGAACCCTGGTCTCCAAGGTCATAGTCCAATGCTCAAACCACTACACCACTTTGGTTCTCACTGCAACTTCCTAAAATATCTCCACTGGCTATACTGACTGAAAGATCCTAAGAGTTGTTATCCACTCTCTGTGTGAAATATAACAACTAATATGCTGAAGCAGATGAAGAAGTGCCCAGTGGAAGAGTCACAACTAACAGAAGAACACACCTTTCCACCAATTGAAGTAATTTAAGCTCAGTACTGATCACACACCAACTTTCTCCCTGTAACCTGGTACTCTTCATCTCTATTTGACTACTAAAACCTTCATCTTCCTTGTCACCATGGCCAAAGATTAGAGTCAATGGGATTTGTAACCAAAACATCTCTTGGGCATCCAATTGCCTATCTCTTGTCTACACTGACTGGCAGTGACTCTTCAGTTTATCAGACAAGATACTTTTCCAGTGATGGTGGGGGCTGAACTTAGGAATCTCCATATGCAATGCTGTCCACAAGTAACGCCCCCATGAAACGGCCCTTTGCTGTAGCATCTAACCCAATTTTCATCAAACTACTCTCCTCTAGATGAGTTGGTGGTCTGCAGCTCCCATCACTTTTCACACCTAATCGTGGGGCTCAATTAAAGGAAGCTGAAGTCCAATACATCTAGTGAGCACTGTCGGATCCTGATGTGGCAAGAACTGTAACTAATGTGGACGAGAAAGACCAGCATCACTTATCCAAGTGAAATGTCCTTCTTCCAAGCATGCTTCTTCAGCAGCATAATGTCTAACCTGAACAAATCCTCAATGGACGGAACTTTAAAAGCAAAGAAAAACATGAGCAAATGCCCACCATTCTGTATGCATCTATATGCATATATGGTTCTCATCAACACCTTTGTCAAATATTGAGACAAACAAAATCCAAAAGAGAATAGAGAAGCTCTTACTTTCTCCATTACAGACTCCCCAAGAGAAGAAGATGGCAGCCAGAATTACAACAGCAGCCACCAGGAAGTTTTGAGGAACACCTTCACCCATCTTTAGAGGAGATTCCCCTGGCTGCTCATAAGTGGAAACAGGATTCCAGTTTGGATAGCTCTGTGCTGTGATCAAACCAGGTTCTTCTTCTGTCTTCCTACAACTGTGTTCCATCTGCTAGGTCATATTTGCTTTGTCTTTCAAGTACAGCACTGATGCATCAAAGGAAGGCCAAGAATAGTGTCCTCAAGCCCTATCACTATCACACACTTCCTGAGCAGCTTAGTTTGAGTGGCTTATCAAAAGGAACGTGGATTGATATAATGAGGGGAAAGGGAAGAAAAATGTTTTATATATAGGCCAGAGTCCTTCCATATGAGTTGATATTCAGCTTTGTAATGGTGTTTTGGGCATTTTTCAGCTTCCTCTTGTAGGAGCATCCTATGAGAAATTGCACTTGTGGAAAGTCTAATTCCATTGTTACCATACCCTACCAACCCTCCTAGAAGACATGCAATTTTCATAAATTGGACTTATTAATGACCAGAGAACATGATCAAAGTTGCGCTGACCAGAGAACACATTTCAAAGTCAAGCTGACCTGAATCACTTTGTAGTCATAAGTCCAGAGATTATTAGGCAGAAAAAGCCAACACTAATCAATGTGCTAATCATTTTACCACTTCAGGCTCTTGGCATTTTTTAATACAATGAAAGACAAACTTCTCAGATTGGTGAGCAAATCAGATCCCTTGATCTTACTCTATGGACATCTTCCCTATACATTCTACTTGAGCAAACATTAAGATATTGTCATGAGTCCCATCAATGTTTTGTCACTACAGAGTTAAGCAATCAACCCATTCTGGACCCCTTTGTCAATCCTGTGGGAAAGCCATTACAGTTTTGTCAACTCAATATTACTCCACTGGAAAAACCCTATCCTGGGGTCTACAATTTTGATATTAAAATATCACTCAATGTGCCTGAGAGGTCACCCGGATGGGCAAGTAGGCAGCAACGGTCAAATGATCGAAAACCAGGTCAGGCCAGTAAAATCCCCAGTCACATAGCCCCCAGAGACCTCAAGATGTGTAAACCCACAGTAGACAAAGGGTCCTCAGCCCCTGAGAAGCCGACTTGAGGGGATTAGTGTGTTTGCCCCAAGTTGAGCAAATATCCCATCAGGTGAGGACCATTTCCATGAAGTCACACCACAACCAAATGCAGCCGAAGATTCTGAGACCTTGGCAACACCTTGTAATCTCATCACGCAAAGGAAGTTACCATTATGGAGCTTCTTTCTCTTTGCAACACCCATTGTTCTCCCTGGGAAAGGATTCGCCCTCCAGTTACTTTTCCCCCTACAAATAGTCCCAGTTCCATTCCATTCCATTTAATTATATAATGCTTTAGCCATAGGCCATTTGCATACATGTCACCAGAATCAATAAAATAATAAAAGTACAAATACAAATACAAATAAAATTCGAATAGAGCATTAAAATATTACAGCAGATCATATGTTAAAAACATATAAAATACAGGTACTTTTCCCCCTACAAATAGTCCCAGTTTTTGAGTGGTTCTTTGGAACTCTCCTGGTCATCCCAGCAGACCGCTTTTCTGTCTGTTGAGTAATTCCCTCAGCTCTCTCCATGCTGAGCACCACTTCACCACTGTTGTTCCCGGACCAAGGACTTCAGGAAAAGGTGCAGTATTACCCCAGCTACAACCCCTTCAATATTGTCCTATCCAGTTTCCTCTCTCTTGCTTCTTAATAGGTCCTGAGTGAGTGTGTGAGTGATTGTGTTGGTGCATGAGACTTTCATTCAATAAAATCATTTATTGGACATTTTTGTTTGGTTTTTGGCTTGGCCTGACCCCATAAAAACTGGGTAAAAGACCCCGCTAGGTTACCCTACCTCTCACATTGCTATTGCTTGTGCTCTGGCTAGTTTCCATTCCCCATCACATGGAGCACATTGAGTTGTCCCGCAAGGGACCCCAGAAATCAGGTAACAACAACGTCTTTGGGTGTGAGATTTGGTATAAGAACCCCAGCTTCAACCCCAGCCATTTGTTGGATGCAATACGTTGTGTGTGTTGACCCAGACTGCTGCTCCTCTGTGCTACCCTCTGCTACTGTCTGAGTCCCTCTGCTGTGACTTCTTCTTCAGGACTGGTAACTACCACTCTTTCCTCCCAATCTCTCTCTACCCAGCCTTTCACACCTCACTTTCTGACAGCCTTGTATGGTTCTTGAGAGTGTTTGATTTCTTGTGTGTTTGTCAATCCGAATAAAATACTTTGGTAATTTTAAACTGGAGTCCTCTCTACACTTAGTACTGGCATACATAGGTGAAAAGATCCTGTTGTTACTTTCCTCTCACAGACCTCCTTTGAGCCATAATTTACCCAAATTCTAAGGAGATGCTAGCATTGTGGGTGGATCCCAAGATCCTCCACCTCTTAGGGTAATACCATCCCACATTATATTATTGCATCCTGACTCAGCTAGAGGCATTAGTTGGGGGAAAAACATTTCTGTTTCTGTATCTCTAGCTGGATAGACACCTTCTCCAATCTAATGACCTCCAAATGTGTTTGACTCCCATTTCCATCATCCCCAACCAGGAGACCAGCACAGCTGGAGGATGCCAGCTTGGAAAAGAAGCTTTTCTAGATTTTGAGTATGGGATTTCTTCTTCCATGGACCAGCAGGTGGCAGTGGGCCAAGACTTTTTTTTTTTTAATAGTATTAAAAATAAATTTTATTAAACATACAATTTGTCCAAAACACAATCAACAACATATACATAAAAATACAAAATCAAATACATACACATATGCATCTATCACACTTTTATGTATCCTATCTACAACCATATCTACCTTACATACATCACCATACACAACACAACATAATAACAATACATATACATACTCATTCCTTACTTCTTTTCTTAAATAATCTAAATGGAGATACAATTTCATTTTTCTGCATCTCCTTTACTAACTAACAATACTTCCAGTCATTATCTTCCATACAAACCCATTCTTCTTCCACCATACAATCCCGAACTTCTTTTTTCTATACCATTGAGTGCAACTTTTCTCTTCTTGTTCTCCTGCTCATTTTATTCTTATTTTTACAGTTACTGACTTATCTATGTTCTACTCTGCTTATACTCTTAACTATTATTCTTATCCTATTACCTACTTATTCTAATTCCTAATCAGTCCTATTACACTATTCCCTTTATTACGTCAAATTCATATCTTTTCATTAAATCACTTTAATCATACATACCTATTAATGCACTTTTACCCCACCTCTCTTCCCAAACTTCTCTTAATATTTCCCATTCTCGATTGAATGTTTCTCTCGATTTATCCTTTAAATACAGTGTTAGCTTATCCATCTCCGCCAAGTCGTATACTTTCTGAAGCCATTCTTCTACCTGGGGTATATTTTCCATCTTCCAATATTTTGCAAATACGATCCTTGCGGCATATATCATGTAGCAAATAGTTCTTGAATATTTTCCTCTAATATTTTTATTTAACCCATCTAAAATATTAAGAAGGTATAATTCTGGGGAAAATTCAAATTTGGTTTTAAATATTTTCTCTATATGTTTGTGTATCTGTAACCAAAAGGTTTTAGCTTTTTTACATTTCCACCACATATGGAAAAAGGTTCCTGTTTCTTGACATTTCCAACATTTAACTATTTTCTTATTTTTATTCATTTTAGAAATTCTAGCTGGGGTTAAGTACCATCTATAATAAATTTTGTAAAAATTTTCCTTTATGTCATAACAACTAGTGAATTCCTGATTTATCTTCCAAGCATTCTGCCACTGCTTCAAAGTTATTGTATGACCTATATCTTGGGCCCATTTTATCATATTTGTTTTGATTACCTCGTGTTCCATTTCTAAACTTAATAATAATTTATAAATCTTACTTAAAGGTTTTTCTACACCTGGCTTCAAAATTTTATCAAATTCATTTTCCTCTAAAGTTATCCCTCTATTCTTCATGTCCTCTTTATATCTCTCAGCAAGTTGTCTGTGAAGGAACCAGTGAGTTGAGAAACCATCCGCTATCAATTCATCCCTAGTTTTTAATTTGATCTTATCTCCTACTCTTTTAATTATGTCCTTATATGTTAGCCATTCTTTTATTCTTATTTTCTCTAGTCTGTGGAAAGCTTCATGACGTGAAGTCCAATGTGGTAATTTTAAATACAATTTCCCCCTAAATTTTAACCAAATTCTCAAGATCGCTTTTCTAACATAGTGATCTAAAAATTCTCTATTGTTTTTATATTTATCATACCAAATATACGCATGCCAGCCGTAATACAAATTAAATCCCTCTAAACTTAATAATTTTGTGTTTTCCAATGAAATCCAATCCTTTAACCAAACTAATGTGGCAGCTTCATAATATAATTTTAGATCTGGCAAACTTAGACCACCCCTCTCTTTTGCTTCTTTTAAATATTTCCACTTGATTCTAGGTCTCCTACCGCTCCAAATAAATTTACTAAGATCCTGTTCCCACCTTTTGAATGCTTCGTCATTCATCATTATCGGTAAATTTTGAAATAAAAACATTAACTTTGGAAGTATATTCATTTTTATTGCTGATATTCTCCCTAATAAAGATAAATTAAGTCTTTCCCATTTTTTCAGGTTTTCTTTTATTTCTTTCCAGATTCTTTTATAGTTGTTATCAAATAATTCTGAATTGTTTTTCGTTATTATTATTCCCAAGTATCTTACTTTCTTCACTATTTTAAACCCTGTCATATTTATTAATTCTTCATCTTGTATTTGCGTCATGTTTTTTGTGATCATTACTGATTTATCTTTATTAATACGTAAACCAGCTATTTGTCCAAATTCGTTCATTATTTCCATGAATGGTTTTATACTTTTTTTTGGGTCCTCTAATATTAATACCATATCATCTGCAAACGCCTGAATCTTAAATTCATACCCCCTAATCTTCATTCCCCTTATTTCCTCCTTACTTCTAATTTTAGTGGTTACCATTTCTAAACACATGATGAATAACAATGGTGAAAGTGGGCATCCCTGTCTTGTACCTTTATTAATCTTAAACGAATTTGATTTTTCTCCATTTGCTATCAACCATGCTTTTTGATCTCTATAAATTGCTTGAATCCAATCTTTATACCTTTTTCCAAATCCCAATTTATTCAACACTTCGAATAGAAAATTCCAATTAACGTTATCGAAGGCCTTTTCAATATCTAAAAACACTAGTGCTAATTCTTTTTGATTCATCTTTTGGTAGTACTCTATTGTATCTATAACTACTCTTATGTTATTTTTCAAGTGCCTGCCTGGTAGGAATCCATTTTGATCCTCATGTACCCACTCAACCATAAACTTCTTCAATCTATTTGCTAATACTGCAGTGAAAATTTTATAATCTATATTTAATAATGATATTGGTCTATAATTTCTCTTATCTTGTTTATCTTTGCCTTCTTTAGGGATTAGCACAATATTAGAATCTTTCCACGAATTTGGTAAATTTCCATTACTTATAGAATTCATTACTTGGACTAGCAAGGGTGCTAATAGATCTTGAAATGTTTTATAATATGTTGCTATAAACCCATCTGGTCCCGGTGCTTTCCCTTCTTTCAAACTCCTTATTGCCTCCTTAACCTCCTCTAATTTGATTGGTTTGTCTAACTCTTCTCTTTGTGTTTCTGACACCTCTAATATGTCTACTTGATGTATCTTATCTTACTTTTCTGTCCTTGTGATTGGCCCTTTTCTTTAAATAGTTCCTCAAAATAATTTACTAATATATTCTTAATTTTATTCTGTTGGTAGTGAATAGTCTGGCCTTCTTTTAATTCTGTAATATTACTTTTCTCTCTCTCTTTTTCAACCTATATGAAAGCATCTCCCTGGTTTATTTGCATATTCAAAATGTCTCTGTTTTATATATTTCAATTTCTTTTCCATTTCTTCCATGGTTAGTAGGGAGAATTGCTTTTTTAATATTTGAATTTCACTCTTGATTTTCACATCTTTAGGTCTTTTCTTTAACTCCCTTTCTTTCTCTTGTAATTTATCTAATATAGCTGCTTCTTTTCTTTTCCTACATTTAATTAACCAAGCTTGTTGGCTTATAAAGAACCCCCTCATCACTGCCTTACTAGTTTCCCACACTGTCTGAGCTGATTGTTCTTTTCCCAAATTATTTTCTAAGAATTCTTTTAGTACCTTATGAGTTTTCGTTACTATTACTTCATTTTTTAATAAATTTTCATTTAATTTCCAATTCCCAGTCTTTCCACCATAACACAAATTCAGCAATATTGGACAGTGGTCTGAGAAAGTTCTGGGCAATGTTTCCATACTTAAGATGTTTTTTTTCAAATCGGAAGATATAAAGAACCTATCTATTCTGGACCATGTTTTATATCGATCTGAGAAAAATGTAAAATCTCCTCCAGTACTTTTACTGCTTACTTCTTCTAGGGACAAGTAATCTAATAAGTTGAACAAACTTTTTGGTAGTTTTCCTTGCTTTGCTTTGCTATTTCCTAAATTTATTCCTGATCGATCTGTTAGGGGATTCAAAACTCCATTCCAGTCTCCCATAAGAATCATTTTATATTCCCCTAGATCAATTAATATCTCTAACAATTTCTGATAAAATTTGCTTTTATAGAATCATAGAATCATAGAATCATAGAAATGTAGAGTTGGAAGAGACCACACGGGCCATCCAGTCCAACTCCCTGTCATGCAGGAACACCCTCAAAGCACTCCCGACAGATGGCCATCAAGCCTCTGCTTAAAAACCTCCAAGGTAGGAGACTCCACTACTCTCCGAGGCAGCAGATTCCACTGCCGGACAGCCCTGACTGTCAGGAAGTTCTTCCTGAGGTTCAGGTGGAATCTCCTTTCCTGCAGCTTGAATCCATTGCTCCTTGTCCTGGTTTCTGGAGCAGCAGAAAACAAGCCCCCTCCTTCCTCTACGTGGCATCCCTTCAAATATTTAAACATGGCTATCATGTCCCCTCTTAACCTCCTTTTCTGCAGACTAAACATACCCAGCTCTCTCAGTCTATCCTCATAGGGCATGTTTTCCAGGCCTCTCACCATTTTGGTCACCCTCCTCTGGACTTGCTCCAGCTTGTCAATATCCTTCTTGAATTGGGGTGCCCAGAACTGGACACAGTATTCAAGATGGGGTCTAACCAAAGCAGAGTAGAGTGGTACCAGTACCTCCCTCGATCTAGACACCATACTCCTGTTGATGCAGCCGAGAATTGCATTGGCTTTCTTGGCTGCCGCATCACACTGCTGACTCATGTTCAGCTTGTGGTCTATGAAGACTCCTAGATCCCTTTCACACGTACTGCTATCCAGCCACGTGTTATTTTCTAGAGGGCCATACACTGCTGTCACTAATACTTTTAAATCTTTAATTTTTACTTCTACTATTACTACTTGACCTGCCTCATCACAATATATCTGCTTTGCTTCATGTTTATTACTCACATATATTGTTACTCCCTTCTTCTTTTTATTAATTGACGAAGAGAAACTTTGACCTAATTTAGGATTTCTAATGTATTTTAGATCTTTCTCTTTAATATGGGTCTCTTATATTGCTAAAACATCAACTTTTAGTTTTTCTAAATAGTGAAAAATACACTTCCTTTTATGTGGGGAATTTAAACCTCGAACATTCCAAGATAAGAATTTTATTTTCATTTTAATCTGAATCAATTTTACTTAATGTTGTTAAACCTCTTCTGTTTGTGCTTCTCCCAGTCCTAAGTCCAATTCCTGAGTTGAGCTATGGTCTTCTTCTCCTTCCTCTTCTCTTTCTTCCTCTGTGTCTTCTTCTTCTTCATCTTCTCTCTCCTCTCGTCCTCTCTCTTCTTCTCTTTGTATTCTTGCTATCTCCTGCTGCATTTGTTCTTTCCTTATTCTCCTTTCCATTCCTTGGTTTATCTGGTTTTCTTCTTTTCTTCTTTCCTCCCTTCGATCGCAGTGGGCCAAGACTTGAGTTGCACTTGAGTTGTTAATTTCCCTCGAAGTGACTGATCTCACTGGGAAGAGGGGCTTCTGCTTTTGAAAAGGGTTCTCTACATAGCTAGGAGATGTAGGGAGAAGGTCAGAAAAGCTAAAGCACAGAATGAACTCAGGCTTGCCAGAAACATCAAAAAACAATAAAAAGGGCTTTTTTAGATATGTCTCCAGCAAAAGGAAAAACAAGGAAATGGTAGGGTCACTGCATGGAGAAGGTGACCAATTAATAATGGGGGGAAGTGAGAAGGCAGAACTACTCAATACCTTCTTTGTCTCAGTTTTCTCCCAAAAGGATAGAAGTACCCAACCTGGGGTGTGGGGAGCAGGAGAGCAAGCGAGGGAAGTGCAGCACAGAATAAGTAAAGAAGTAGTACAGGAATATCTGGCTAAACTAGATGAATTCAAGTCTCCAGGGCCAGCTGAATTACATACAAGGATATTAAAAGAACTGGCAGAAGTCATTTCTGAACCACTTGTAATAAACTTTGAGAACTCTTGGAGAACAGGAGAAGTCCCAGCAGACTGGAGGAGGACAGATGTCGTCCCCATCTTCAAGGGGAAAAAAGAGTACCTAAATAGTTATCGCCCGGTCAGCCTGACATCAATACCAGGAAAGATCCTAGAGCAGATCATTAAACAGTCAGTTTGTAATTACTTAAAAAGCAATGCCATAATCACTAAAAGCTAGCGTGAATTTCTCAGAAATAAGTCATGGCAAACTAAAGCTTGATAGATGAAGGGAATGCTGTAGACGTACCATATCTTGACTTCAATAAGGCCTTTGACAAAGTTCCTCATGACATTCTTACAAAGAAGCTAGTCAAATGCAGACTGGACAGGGCTACTGTTAGGTGGATTTGGAATTGGTTGACTGACTGAACCCAAAGGGTGATCACGAATGGCAGCTTTCATCCTAGACAGAAGTGACTAGTGGGGTGCCACAGGATTCTGTCCTGGGCCCAGTGCTATTCAACATCTTCATCAATGACTTGGATGAAGGACTGGAGGGCATGTGGATCAAATTTGCAGATTGGGAGAAGTTGCTAATACACCAGAGGACAGGATCAAATTTCAAAATGACCTTGACAGATTGGAGAGCTGGGCCAAAGCTAACAAAATGAATTTCAACAGAAAGAAATGTAAGGTCCCGCAATTACGCAGAAAAGACGGAATGCACAAATATAGGATGGGGGACACGTGGGTGGACAGCAGTACATGTGAAAGGGATCTAGGAGTCTTGGTAGATCACAAGCTGAACATGAGTCAGCAATGTGATGCAGCAGACAAGAAAGCCAACTCAATACTTGGTTGCATGAATAGGAATATGGTGTCTAGATCAAGGGAGGTGATGATATCACTCTATTCTGCATTGGTTAGGCCTCATTTGGAATACTGTAGCCAGTTCTGATCACCTCAATTCAAGAAGGATATCGACAAGCTGGAATGTGTCCAGAGGAGGGCAACCAAAATGGTGAAGGGTCTGGAAGCCATGTCCTATGAAGAATGGCTTAGGGAGCTGGGTATGTTTAGTCTGCAGAAGAGAAGGTTAAGAGGGGACATGATAGCCATGTTTAAATATTTGAAGAGATGTCATGTTGAGGAGGGAGTGGGCTTGTTTTCTGCTGCTCCAGAGATTAGGACAAGGAGCAATGGATTCAAACTGCAGGAAAGGAGATTCCACTTGAACCTCAGGAAGAACTTCCTGATCATCAGAGCTGTCCGGCAGTGGAATGTGCTGCCTTGGAGTGTGGTAGAATCTCCTTCTTTGGATGTTTTTAAGCAGAAGCTGGATGGCCATCTCTTGGGAATGCTTTGATGGGTGTCCTGCATAGCAGGGGGTTGGACTCGATGGCCCCGGAGGGCCCCTTCCAACTCTATGATTCTATGATTCTATACATGTCCTGCCATACAAGTTTTTATTTATACCTAGTCTAGCTGCTATTTTGTGATATGCACTGTTCTTTTTTTATCTTTATCTTTATTCATGTTTTTGTTGTTTACATGCTTTTAATGTTTTTTTAACCTTTCGGAAGCTGCCTTGGATCCCACCTGGGGAGAAAAGAAGGCATACAAATTCAATAGATAGATAGATAGATAGATAGATAGATAGATAGATAGATAAGGTTCAGTACAGTAAAGACACTACACAATATGATACAATAGGTTTAGCCTGTTATATTTATTTATTCATTTATTTAAAGTATTTCTGTATTGCCTCCCAGCCCACAAGGGCTCCCAAGGTGATGAACAAATAAAAACAAATAACAAACAAATAAGAACAAATAAAAACCAATTAAAACAATAAAAAGACAAATAAATTAAAATACATTAAACATTCCTAAAAGCAGGCTAAAAATAATTCTAGAATCCAGTTAAAACAGCAATTTTTACAGCTTGGTCTGGCACAAAATTATTACATTTCATGTGTTAAAAGTACAATTTATGTAGGCTACAATCACAAATTGAATTTTCTTTTTTGAAAATTCATTACAAAGCAAGCTATGAGTCCCTGAACTATATGGAGCTTCTTTGTTTTCGTCAGTTTACGAGGAATAGCAGTAACTCCTTTGGCAGGCTTCTAAAAGTCCAATACTATTGGATGAAGTTTCATCACTGGAAACTGATAAGGATGGCTAACTTGAGCATTCTTCAAAACACACACAGATATTACAGACAGGCAGGTTGAACCATTAAAACATACCCTCCAATTCTCCCAGTTTGGGGGGAACATTCCTGATTATTCCTATGCCTTCCCACTTCTTTAGCTGCTTTTAAAATATCCCAGGTTCTTTCTTCCTCCTCCTCCTCCTCCTCTCTGATTACTTCATCTGCTGCAGATTGAGTGTTGTAGTTTGCACTCAATTAACATAGAAAGGGGAAATTAGGAGGGGAGTCTTGCCCTTCTCAAGAGGATCAGGCAAAAGCAAACTGCAGCAGCCTCTCTGAGCCTATGTGTTCTTCCTGATTAATACCATATTTGCTGGTGTATAAGGTGTACCGGCATATAAGTCACACTCAATTTTCAAACAATATTTTTCAGGGGGAAAAACTGAGTCTTATATGCCAACAAATACAGTAACTTTTGCCATCTTGACCACACCTTAAAGTTGTTGGGACACATGTGTCCCAGTTTTCATCTGTGAAATGTTGGAAGATAGGTTAGGTTAGATAGGTTAGAAACAATCCAAAAAGTAACAGTAGCCCTTCATAAAGAAGAACTGCTAGAAATGATATGTTGCAGTGGTTCTTAACCTTTTCTTTAACACGGATTCCCTTTAAATATCTTTTGTTACCTCGGACCCCCGAACTTAACTCAAGATTTAAAACTCTAAAGTGCATCAAGTAGTTATCTGAAATTGCTCATCAAGGGTCTTCAAATTGGACAGAAGGGAGAAATAAGTAAATGCACACCACTCCTATTATAATATTGTTATTGTATGAAATCATACAAATGTGTCTTTCTTCCTTCCTCTCTTTTTTGCTTTCTTCTTTTCTTTCTTGTCTTCCTGTTTTAGCTGTAAAAGCTCATAACATTTCTTCAAGACTTCATGGATACCCCGTGAAGACATCATAGCCCCCCTGGGGGTCCATGGGCCCCAAGTTAAGAACTGCTATGTTGGTTGTTTGGTTTAGATCACAGCTTTTCAAACTGTGTGTCAAAACACATTAGTGTGTCAGCTGCAGTCTGTAGGTGTGTTGTGTGAATGTAATGGGTGGAGGGGCTGCCTCTGCCACCCTGGGTTGAGGAAGGCACCAGCAACGGGGTGGGTGGGCCGGGCTCGGGTGAAGGGGCTGCCTCCACTTTCCTGAATTACTTACTGAATTACTGTGTTGTGAAATGATGCATGTTCAAAAAGTGTGTCACCAACATGAAACGTTTGTATTTAAAATTTTTATTAAATTTTCCATAATAACACTAATACATCTCCTTCCATTTTCCAAACGTACATAACATAACCAACAGTACGTTACAATACAAACATTCATTAATTTACTTTACAAATAATTCTAACACCACCCTTTCATATGTCAAATAAAAACCTATGACTTCCTTTTTATCATTTATGTTCCTTATCGACATTATTACTTATTTCCTATCTTTTATTTCCTTAGCACCCTATTTCATTTTGTACATCTAATTGGTATCCTGCTCTCTCTTACCAGTAAATTAATCTTATAGCTTTGTGTATCTGTAGTTGTCGCTTCGGGACTAGAAAACAAAAATTTATTCTTTAAATGCATATTGCTTGGCGTTCCCAACATGAAACGTTTGGTAAGCTCTTGTTTAGACAGTTGTACAGCCTAAAAGACCAGGCAACCCAAGCTCTCAGGCTTGCTGTCTAAAAAGAATACAGAAGGAAAAGGGGATAAGGAGAGGAAAAGAAAATAAGAATATTGATATCAAAAGGACCCACGCCTGATATGATTCGAAGCAGAGGTTGCTGTTTCCAACATCCAATGAATCAACACTGGGTTTTAACCCAAACATTAAAGGAAGTATCCATGGTGCTGAAACTTATGCCCA
This sequence comes from Ctenosaura bakeri, assembly GCA_948474755.1. NCBI lineage: Eukaryota > Metazoa > Chordata > Lepidosauria > Squamata > Iguanidae > Ctenosaura > Ctenosaura bakeri. Next base: position 1,508,212 of record CAOLHI010000006.1, on the reverse strand, counting down.
GAACAGTCCTACAGGTTAGATACCTTGTGTAAAGTTCAGACTAAAATTCAGGAGCTATCCAAGGTGCTGAACCCTGTCCCCAAAACAGTTTTGCGCCTTGGAAGTTTAAAGTTCAGACTAAGGGCCTTTCCACACTGCACTGTTATAGTGCTATTATTCCACTTTCAACATCCTGTGGATTTCTGGGGCTTGTGGTTTCCTGAGGCCAAAGAGCTCTCTGGCTGAGAATTCTAAAGGCCTCTCCTTAAACTGCAAACCCCAGGATTCCATAGGATGTTGGAAGTGGAATAATAGCACTATAACAGTGTAGTGCAGAAAGTGGAGCTATTGCCCTACTAAAATAGGAGACAATGGCCATTTCCGCACTAGCCTGTTATAGCGCGATTGATTCCACTTTCAACATCCTCTGGAATCCTGGGGCTTGCAGTTTCGGGAGGGGCCGGCTGGCCCCTCCCGAAACTGCAAGCCCCAGGATTCCAGAGGATGTTGAAAGTGGAATCATCGCGCTATAACAGGCTAGTGAGGAAATGGTCAATAGCTGTCAAACAAGAATTACCAAAAAATAGTGGTATAATTATTTTTACAGTTAAGGCTGCTGTAGCACTATTCCCCATTTTTGCTTTAAGCATTAGAACTGGCATTTATTTTGTATTACCCGCCTATTGAGTCACAACCCAGATGCCAGGACAGCGTTCCGGGGAAAAAAAAACAGAACGTCTTTTGTCCCTTTTGCCTCCCCGTAGGAAACCCGGAAATACAGCTCCTTCAGATTTTTCCCACTCCCTCCTCCCCCTCCCCCTGCTCTCCCGCCGCGGCTGCCGGGCTTCAGGTCCGTCCCAAGATGGCGAAGTTATTGAGCTGCATTCTGGGGCCGCGGCTGTACCGAGTCTATCGGGACAGAGGACCCTCCAGAATCCGCCGCATCCGGGATGTGGCAGAAGACCCATCGCAGCCTATCCTAGAACCCTCTTGGGTGAGTCCTTCACTTTCTTTCAACCCCCCCCCCGACGAAGGCTTGGTATGTCCCACGTCATTCTTTAGATAGACGGAGGACGAAACCATTACGGTAAAGTGGGGAGGACAAGCCTGCTGTGTTCCTGGTGGTCCTGTTAAGATGTGGTGGGAGAGGGGAGAACGGAAGAAGCGAAATCGTTCAGTAAAACGTGCAACACGCCCACCCCCTACGGAGATTGCCATCGTTTTCCTAGGACGAGGCCATCATGAGATACGGGAGGAGGCGGCATTTTGATCTGGAGGATATTGGCCAAGCAGAATTAATGAATGGGGTTGTGGGAGGGGATGAAAGAAAGGAGGAGGATGCCTGTCAGGTGGCTAGTGGCCTGCCTTTTATGCCTTCCTCTGTTATACAAGGTTTCCTTCCTCTTCCTCGCCCCAGGTTGGGTTGCCACCCTTCCCTGAAAGGACCCCTTGTTCCAAGAGTTGCATTGCAGACAGACATCCAACAGGTGTAGCTGTTTCCACATGTAGTGGAGAGAGTTGTCCCAGCTGAATGTCTGCCTGCTAGGAGTCTTAGAATCATAGAATCATAGAATGTCAGACTTGGAAGAGACCCCAGGGGCCATCCAGTCCAACCCCCTGCCATGCAGGAACACCCTCAAAGCACTCCCGACAGATGGCCATCCAGCCTCTGCTTAAAAACCTCCAAGGAAGGAGACTCCAAAAATTTACAATGTTTCCCAAAATACTCCGACTCTCTGCTTCTTATTCTTATTTTAGATATCGTTATAATATGTCCCTGGTTAAAATGTAGCCTAAGGGTTAATAGAATTAAAAGCAATTTAAAAGTATACCCATTTAAACAAGAAAGCCTTCCAGGCCCTTCAAAGCAGTGCAAAAGCAAGGCAAATCATCACTTAAAAATCAGCAATGGAGGAGCAGAAGAAATGAAGGGAAAAGTGAAATTCATAAAAAAAAAAATCCTGAGCAAAGTGTTTGGGAGAATAAAAGGTGTGTTCTTGACAGCCTATTGTTCCAAACCAAGGAATAGATAGTAAGAAGGCTCCTCAAACCCCTCTCCCAACTTGAAGCCAGTGGTGCCTGGTACCTTCCAGCCTAGTGAATTATTATTATTATTATTATTATTATTATTATTATTATTATTTTTTACCCGCCTCTCCCAGTGGATCGAGGCGGCATTACAAGAATAATGGTGGTGGCGCAGTGGTTAAATGCCAGTCCTGCAAGCCACAAGGTTGTGAGTTCGATCCTGCCAGGCTCCAAGGTTGACTCAGCCTTCCATCCTTTCGCAGGTCGGTAAAATGAGTACCCAGCTTGTTGGGGGCATGTACAGAAATGTTTCGAAATACATGCTATTTGTAAGTTGTTTGCCGCCTCAATCCATATGGAGAGGCGGGATACAAATAAATAAATAAATAAATAAATAAATTTAAAAAAATATATAAATACATTAAAACATTAAAATGTACCCCATCCTCCCCGCCCACCAACCCTTCTATCCCCTTAAAACACATTAATTATTAAAACAAATTAAAAACAAAAGTTGGTAGTTTTCCAGTATCTTCAGAGGGAAATCCAGATATGGAGAATTCCAGCCCCAGACGCCGCTTGCCTGCAAACAGAAGGCAGGGTATCTGGAGCCAAGCCAACGAAGAGGGTTTCAAAGACTGTGCAGTTAGAAACGGATGATGAGCCCATGAATTTCATAGGGTTTTCTTAGACAGGGAATGCTCAGAGATTGTTTTGCCAGTTCTTCTGTAATAGAGCTACTGCGTGTGGTGTTTGTTCATTGGTGATCTCCCATCCAAATGCTAACCAGGGCTGACTCTGCTAAGTTGCCAAAATCAGACAGGATCTGGTGCCTTTAGGGCATTTGGGCTTCATTACTTGTCTAATATGGCAAGAACTTTTCAGATTTTAGGCTGGGGTCTTTCCCAGCCCCACCTGAGAGGATAAACTTTTACAGCAGCCTTCCACATAAAGAGCATGTGCTCTACTACTGAACAATGAAATTTCTCTGGGTTTGTACGGGGCTGGATGTTTAAGGCTTTTAATGTCAGGATGATGCTTAGAATTCAGTTAAATAACACTCTGGATGGTTGCAAACTGAGAGCTGTGAAGGTCGACTGATTCCAGAAAATGTTATTCTGAATGACATTTCGCTAGGCAGTGAGAAATGATAGCCAGGCTGTGGTCTTCTGATCCAAAAGGAGCGTCCAAGTGACCTACAGAAGCAAGCTGCAATAACCTGCTTCTGAACAGTTTGCATTGCATGAGTCAGAAATGGATTGCTAAGGGGGTGTGGAACTACAGCTCCCACATTCCTTTACTATAGACTGTGCAGGGTGGGTCTGATGGGAGTTGCAGGACAAAACTTTTGGCTAAAGGGTCCCTGTCGCTTGATTATTGTGACAAGGCTATTTCTGTTCAGGAAGGGACCATGGCAGATATTTCAGAGGACGCTTCTAGAAATCAATTTGTACAATGGAGTCTGCTCAGGGCCTCCAAAAGTCAAACGTAGCAGCAGCCACAAGTGATGAACTTGATTCTTCAGAGGGAGTGCAACTTCCCATCCCACATGGGTTGAATGCCACTTCCTAGTTTAGTAGCTTTTGAATTTTGGAGACATTGACATTGACATTGACATTTGCAATGTTGCCTAATGGAAAGGTACTGTTATGGTTGCCTGGCATGAACTAACAGAATGCCCTTTTTTGGGTCGGATCAGGACTTAATCATGCCTAGAGAAGATTCATGGAAATCAGTGGAGCTTAAGTCATCCATAAGACACTTGTCCCACAGATCTCAGCGACTCTCCTTTTAAGTTTGGCTAAGTCTCAATCTAACCTAATATATTTGAAAGGGGAGCTCAGTAGTGTCACATAAACTGGTTTTTTTTTTAATATAAGTATTATGAACTTTCTCACTTATCTCTGACTACTGATTGTTGAACCCTTGATAAACTTCCAGGGAGCCCTTGTGCATCCCTACAACATGGTTTAGAAAACACTATCCTAGTTCATAGTGATGCCAGTCTAGGCAAGCCAGTTAGGAGGAAAAAGCAGTCTCGGTCACATACTGTGTTAGCATATGCTGCGTGCAACACACAAAACTGAAAGATCATGTTGCTTTGTCTCTTGCATCTTTGTCTTGCATCTTTGTCTTCATCTCTCCTAGCTTGACAACATGGTAAAATAGTGGAGGCAGGGAATTTTCTCAAAGCTAACTTAACTTTCACCTATAGTTCAGTACACTCTTCCCAGTTTATGCCTCATCTGATTGATACCTTCCAAATGTTATGTATTAATGACTATTTAGTTTTGTAGGGAAAAGAGACAGAAACTTCTGATGAGACTTCTCTAATGCTCCATGTGGTAAGGCAGGTCCCAGAGTATATTGGTCAGAGTGCTTTTTCACAGCCCAAAGGTTGCAGATTCAGATTCAGTGTTACACAGAGCACAAATTTTTAGCCACAGCTTTTCTTTTTTTGTATCTCTGAATATGCTTCTTTTTGTCCTTGGTTTTTAAATCTTTTCTTCTTTCACAAAGTCCTAACCAACAGGAAAGGCAGGGCTTATTTTTCTTTCTGTTTTAGTTAAATTTCTCTTTGCTAATAGAATCAGATCTTTAGCTGAGAGCTGAATCGAATCATAAAAATAAAAGAACTTTCCTTTCTTTAACCAAACTCTAGGGTAGGAAAGGAAAACACGCAGGACGTGTGCCCTCTTTTTGTGACTCCTACCATCACGGAATTGGCAGGAACAGCCCCTTCTGCCATCAGCAGTCTGCTGAAATTGCAGTGGCTTTGTCCAGATTTTTCCATTCCTGTTTCAGTCTGTCCTGGCAACCTTTGTAGACTATGTGGTTGCTGCAGCACACTATAGAAAGAGCTGCCACAGTTATTGCACATTTGGTGGTAATAGAGCAGGGATGGGGTATGTAGGGTCCTCAAGCTATATACAACCCCATTTTTATGGGCTCCCCAGATCCCCTTTGAAAAAACTATTTTTTCAGGGAGTATATTTTCCTTTCATCCTAGTGTACCCCAAAATGGTCTCTACAGGCAGTTTTGTCACTTATGGGTCTCCCCTGGGCCATTTTAGTCCAGAAGAGCCTTTTTTTTCTTAGTCAGGAAGTGATTCAATTACTTCCCCTCTCCAGAACCTCAGAAAATGGCCCTCCAGGGTCTCCTGGAGGCCAGTGCACTTCCCTAACCTGCTGACAGTTGTCTTTCCATTCTGTAAAGTAAAATATGACATGTCTTCAAAGCATTTGATGTCATTCGTCCTGTTCCAGAAAGAAACTCACTTTTCATTAGAGGTGACAGAAAAAACAGAAGTTCTGTTTTCCATACACCTTGTCTATAAAATGCCATCAGATACTTTCCACTGGTAGCTGTTTCTTACCTGATAAAGGTGGGTGTCCAAAATCTCCCCATCTATTTTACTTGCCACCTTCGTATCGAACAGCAGAAGTGGGGAATCTGTGGACTTCCAGATGTTGTTCAACTGCAGCTCCCATCCACCCTAGTCAGCATAGCTAACGGTGTGGGAGAATAGGAGTTACAGTCCAAGAACAGTTGGACTGCTCTTCGCCAGCAGTCACTTGAGAAGTGAGTCTCTCATGGTGTGCGTTTTGAAACTGAACTGTCTGGTGTTGTGTAACTAGGGTGTTGTGCAGCGGGGAAGATGAATAACTTTAGAATATGTACCTGTGAGAATGAGCTTTGTGGAGGAAAAGTAGATTTGTTAATCATGCTCATGCCCTACTCTTGCCCCTAGGAGCAAAGGGTGGAACACCTGAGATTGACTTGAAGATAACTATCAGAAGATAATGGTTTGCACACTGTTTGAGGCTTGCTAGCAAATGCTGGAAAGAAATATCTGCTTGGATTGCTATCACCGCATGCCACAACAGCCCATGCCGATGATAGTGATTCACGTGAGCCATGTCGTGCCGGTAAACGCTGCATAGTGCTAATGGTCTGCTTCCCATTATGGTATCATTAAAAGGTCTCTCAATCTTCCACCTAAGAAGTTCAGGATGGCTAAATTCCCAGATAGCTGCTGTATCCTTGAGGCAGTGGTTCCCAATGTCATCTGAGTTCAGCTCCCAGAAGCCCCAGCCTGCATGGTCAGTGGTCACAAATTCTAGGAATTGTAAATCAGCAACATCTGGGGATCCAAGGCTGGGAATTTCTGCCTCAGGGCTACATTTTAAGCTAAAGGCTAATGCAGAACCTGCCCTGTAGCATAGGAAAGAGGAAATATGAACAGCATGTTTTAAGTTGTACAGTAACTGAGGTGGGCAGAAGGAAAATCGGAATCTACCTCTAGATCTTCCAGCAGATCAGCATGACTTTCCAATTTCCAGCTGTGTGACAATAATAATTCTGGGGAAAATTAGACTGCTGAAATCTTTGATCTGTAAAAATTTAGATGTAGGACCTTTCTGCCCTACACTGTTATAGTACTATTATCCCACTTTAAAAATCCTATGGAATCCTGGGGTTTGCAGTTTAGGGAGAGGTGTTTAGAAGTCTCTGTCAGAGAGCTCTTTGGCCTCAGTAAACGACAAACCCCAGAATTCCACGGGGTATTGGAAGTGGAATAATAGCACTATAACAGTGTAGTGCGGAAAGGCCTGTAGATTTTTATTTGTACACATAGGCCATCTCAGTGTATAATGATTCATGGGGTTTAGTTCATCAGGGTGGGCAGATGCTAGGCTTGTAGAATTGTCTGTTTTTCAATAGAATCCTCAGTTCCACCATCCAGAAGTTGGTGCAAAAGGCATAAATGTAGATTTCAAGAATTCTTGGCTCAGAAATCATATAGTTGGTAGGAATATCAAGAGACATTGAGTCCAACCTCACTGCCAGTGTAGGAATACACCCTAAAGAAGCCCTAAGAGGTAACCAGCAGAGGTAATAATCCACTGCCTTCCAAGGAAGGCTATTCTGTAGTGGTGGTGGTGGGGTTCTGAGTACCCAAACTGAATAAAACTTATAGTCTTTTAGCACAAAAATCGATTCTGAGTTAACATACGTTTTCTTCATTTCAGGGGTAACAGGGTAATCATTTTTGTTGTTGCTATTATTGAGAGTCAGAAATCCTGGCAGATTGACTACAGATCACCACCCAGAGAGCTACCAGCCAATCCAGGCCTACTTTCTTCCCATCTCTGCAGTAAATTACCTCTGCCAACATTTTGCATTTGATTCCAGTTGGTTTTGGACTTTGGGTTTCTGCTAAAATGCAGATAAGATGCCTGCTTGCCACATGAATCTAAGACTGAGAACAGCCCTTGTGATGTAGCTTTCAGATACATACCCCTCTTTTAAAATAGTCTTTTTCTTTCCTTGCCTGTTTGGGGCAAGTGACATATCACCAGGCTGAAGTTGCAGTTCATGAGTGAGGAGTATGTGGCCCTCATGAGACCTGATGTGCCACTCCCATCAGCCTTTGCCAGAATAGCCAGTGGTGAGGGATGATGAGAGATCTACCACAGTTAGAAGGTCATATGATCCCTTTCCCCACTATTGTAATATAGACAATTCTTAATGTGACTCATCAGGATGGTTGTATTGGTACAAACATGTCCAGTGTATTATGTTTGCAATGCAGCATCAAAAATGTAGCATCCTTTCTGCCTTTAGGAAGCTAAAATATTGTTTTCTGCACATAAAAATGCAGAATTAACTGATTAACTTCTTTAGGGCATGCAAGTCCTGTAAATCAGAATTAAAATGTGCTCCATCTCCTCCAAAGGACAGTTCCTTTCTCCTTCATCTTCCATTTAACATTGTTCTCTCCAACCCTTCTTCAAAATGTAAAATGCAAGCTCAGCAAATGCTCTATTTCTTTCCAGGAATCATATTACCAGCCACGGACCCTTGAAAAACATTGTGACAGTATCCTTGCACTGGTGAGTATCTGTTCCCTTCCTTCCTCTCATCTGTTCTGCATCTTGCTGCTCTTCTTCAAGAACTAGTGGTGATGTGCTCATATAGAGAAATGAGGTGATGGAGTGGAGGTTAACACAGTCTAAACAACAATTGGCTAGCTAGTTAGTCAAGTAGAATGATTGCAGTCTAATCCAGTACTACTCAAGGTGTGATTTGTGGTCTAGCATTAGTCCACACGGCATTGACTGCTGAACCCAGATGAGTTTCTAGGAAAGAAACAATTATAGCCAATCGACACAGATGTGGTGCTGTCTCTGGCACAGGAATGGGGAGAGGTGGCCAGCAGGAGAAGAAAGCTGCTGCCTCTGAACTCCTGTTCCTTCAGTCCATAGCTTCTGGGGTGGCAGCTTGTCCAGGGACCTGAATTAAGGTGATCTGGGAGGAGCACCTTGGATAGTTAGTTGCGCCACAGGACAGGTGATTCTTGAAGCTACCCTCCCAGAGCACCTTGGCTCCAAGGGCCACTGAATCACTTCAAATGGGAAGGGAATGTATTTTAGGGAGGAGTGTATGTGTAATTTTCTTTTGTTTAAACCTCCTTGCTTCCTATTGTGATTTAGCTAGCAAACAGACATTAAACCTTTCCCTCTTAAATGCAGTATATTATAGGCACTCAGTTCTTATGATCCACTCTCTCATGCTTCTGTTCTGAAATGGCCCAGGATTCTACCATCTGATTCTTCATGCCAGTGTGTTGAACCACTAATGCCCTTTCCTTGTCCTCAGGAGCTCAAATTTCAGCCTCTCCTTCACCTGGCCTGTTGCCTGTTTTTAAAAGCCTGTTGAAAGAAACAAGAAGTCATTAGGCTCACAATGAAAGCATGTTTACTTGCAACTTGGTCCCCTGGGATTTTCAGTTTTCACCTGTAGCTATGGATACGTCCTCTCCTCAGCCATGTGTCTCACTCTGCAGCCTTGATTGCCTGTTTGCTGTATCCATTAAATTCTGCCTGGTGCCCTTGGCTTCGTCATCTCTACAGCTCTTAACAATACCTCTACCAGAAGCCTCTCCAACCCCCACTTAAGAAAAAAAATTCTTGGAAGCATCAGTTCACTTTGTAACTTACACCCGTCCTTTGCTCTGTCCTTGCAGGCTTCCGTACTGTGGTCCATTTCCTATTACTCTTCCCCGCTAGCTGTGTTTTACCTGTACAGAAAAGGTATGGGCTGCTGTGATTCACTAAGATGGTCTGCCTCCAGTGTTGTATTGTCATTTGGATCTCTGTGGGGAAGGGACTGTAACTCAGTAGCAGAGTGTCTGTTTTGCATGCCAGAGACCCCAGGCTCCACCTTTGTCATCTCCAAATCAGACTAAGGCCCTTTCTGTAGACCAGCATCTATTCCCGGCATGGGTACGCAAGAGGAGCAGGACTTGGACAGTGCTTCTGCATGACATTGTTGCAGTCCTGTCCTTCTTCCATCGCCATCTGGTGCAATAGCAGAGTAAATCATTGACCCCCAATCGCACGATGCTCCCATACTTACCTGCCCTGCGGAAGGCTGGGAAGCACAATGGAGGTGCTTCCTGCCCCAGCACAGCTTGGCAAAGTGTCCATTGTGCTCCCTTCTGCAGGGAGCTGGCCCAGTGCAGAGGGGAGCATTCCTGTTGCACTCCCTTCCCAGCAGAAGCGCTGCTGGGATTGCAACCCAAGGGCGACACAATAAGGTAAGGTGCAGAAAAGGCCTACGAAAGGCTTTTCTCTGGATCCTTAGAGCTCTGCTGCCAGTCTGTGAAGACAATCCGTAACGAAACCAAGAGCAACTTCCCAATGTTAGGGAGCTGGAATAGGCTGCCCAACCCACTGAGGGTTGAACCTCCAATCAAAAACAAGTCAGAAAAACTACTGCAGCTTTTTGTAGTACAAGAGGGTGTCACAAATGTCTTCCTGCACCATAGAGTCCTACAGAGGGGCAAGCCACTGCATCTTCTTCTCACTGGAAAGAGAAAGAAATGAGGAAGACCTAGTTGGGAGTTCTATTTTGATAGTTCTGGTATTTTCTGACACATGGGTGAGTGTTGCAAAATTGAGCCATATCTGCACTTCACTGTTATAGTGCTATTATTCTACTTTCTGTGAAATCCTGGGGTTTGCAGTTTAGGGAGGGGCATTTAAAATTCTCAGCCAGGGAGCTCTTTGGCCTCAGGAAACTACAAACCCCAGAATTCCACAGGATGTAGAAAATGAAATAATAGCACTATAACAGTGTAGGGCAGAAATGGCCATAGATTGCATCCTATCCACCCATTGAGCGTCACATACCAGCAGTCTGACAGTCTTCTTTCTAGAGCATAAACTCCTAAATGCTGTGCTGAACCAAACAGGTGTGGCACAAGAAAATACCAGGCTGCTGTAAGAAAAGTCACTGATGAGTCCAAAAAGGATACTCGTGACATCTGTAAGATACATTGCTCAGGTCTTGCCTTCTCTCAAAACACCATCTGCTCTGTCAGTGAGTTGGGTCGTGCTGGATTTCTCAGCCAGTCTCGATTCAGAGGCATTCACCCACCAGGACAATTAGGTGGCTGCCCATTATGTCTCTGTGTAAGGACCTCCTCTGAGTTTCTCTCCTTCCATTCAGGAGACAGTCCTAGAACAGGGCCTCATTCAGATGTCCATTGAGGATGAATGATTCTTACTCCCAAAGAGAGGGAAGTTTATCTCCAGTTTAAATGAAGTTGCAGCAGGGGTTAACGTAGCTGTGAGAAACTAGGACAGTGCTGTTTACCTTGAATTTTCCGTTGCTTTTCTAAATGAGATGTTGCTTATAGAGGTCTATTATTCTTTCTGCATGGGGTGGGGTGGGGATGCTGCCTTGCATCATGAGACAGCTGCAGCATAGCACCAAACAAAGGATTCTGTGTGACAAATGTTGCAGGGCCTTTGTAAAGGTCGCTTCTGCTGTACAAATGTTTTCTTAGAATTCTCGTTGTTTTACAATAACTCTCCCCCAACCTGGTACTTTCCAGATGAGTTGGACTACATCACCAACCAGGGTGGCCGTTGGCACAATTTCCTCATGAAGGGAAAGGGAAAATGTCCTGTGTGCAGTAGACTGAGTTTGGAAGTACTGCACTGATCACTTCTTCCTGTCGGTCTTCCTCTCTCTCTCTGTCTCTCTCTCTCTCTTTTAGGGTATTTAACAGTGTCAAAAGTGGTTGCTATCTCTCACTATGTTGGGACCATGATGCTCTTGCTGGCTGGGATTGCCTGCCTCAGAGGTGAGCTCTTCCTGGAATTTAAGAGAGGAACAGTGTCAGTTGATTGATCCAAGGAATGATGACTTCCCTGGAAGCGAGTGTGTGCTGGAATGGTAGATCTGTATGTTCGGTTTTTATGATGCAGTTATCATAAGTGTAAGTGCAGTTTATAAGGTAAAATAAGCTAGTAAAAAAATAATAAATGGCAGAACCCTGTCACAAGGAGCTTTCAATGTGAACCTTCACAGGGTGCCAGGAGGAGAAAGACACCACAAGAGTATTTAGGAAGTTAAAGGCAAGAATGATAAGGAAGGGATAGGTAGGTGGGTGGGTAGATAAGTAGGTTCTATCTATCTGTTTGTGTGAATGTATTTTGGGGTGTAGGAACTGAAAGATGGCAAGAGCTGGACTTGAGGATGGGAGAGGAGAGCTAGCACCACATAAGAGAGCAAGTGTTCCAAGCAGAACGAACTGCCCAGAATTGGGGTGTTAGTCTCTGAAGTTCTGACTCCTCCTCGCAGGCATTGGTCGCTGGACGAACCCTCAGTACATCCAGTTCATCACCATCCTTGAGGATGCACACCGGTATGGCAGCCCTGAGCACAAGGTAAGAGAGGTTGCCACTGACAGGCACCATTCTCATTGGGCCCTTAGCTGAATAGCTGGCCTCTGCCCTGAGCCAGAGCTTAGGAAAGTTATTTTGGGAAGGGTTGCTTCTCCCAGAAACACCCAGTTGTTGTTGTTGCTGTCATCGTCGTCATCATCATCATCATCATCATCATCATCATTTATAGCCTGCTTTTCCTTTTCCTGGCAAGGACTCAAAGCAGCTTACAGTAATTTAAAAGAACATAATTAAAAATCACAGAATACAAAAGTTAAAACACAATTAAACAATCAGATACAAATTAAAAACTTAAGTTAAAATACATAATGTATTTGCTGGCAGATAAGACTCCTGAAAAATACTGTTTGAAAATGGAGTGCATCTTATATGTCAGTGTGTCTCATACGCCAGCAAATAGTATTTGCCAGTGTATAAATGAAGTGCATCTTATACACGGATGTGTCTTATACACTGGCAGATATGGTAATTAAAATGGAAACATTTGTAACTTCTAAGAATAGCCAGCACCTTTCATCATCCAGGCTATAATCACATATTAAATGCCTGTTCAAATAAAAATGCCTTTGCTTTTCTACAAAAAGAAGAAAGGGAGAGCACCAGTCTGAATTCTCTGGGAAGGGAGTTCCAAAGCTTTGGGGCAGCCACTGAGAAGGCCCTGCTGTCTCCTGTGTTTCCACCAGATGCACCTGTGAGGGTGGTGGGATTGAGAGAAGGGACTCTCCAGCAGATCTCAAAGCCTGGGCTGGTTCATAAGGAAGAATACGGTTAATGTGGCCAATTAATGTGGCCAGGCTGGCTAGGGGATTCTGGGAGTTGTAGTCCAAAAGAGCAACTTCTCCCAGCTTTGCTGAAAACCACTAAATATTAGCCAGGGCTCATGCATGGTGGGGGCTGCAGCTCACGGATTTGTTTTATTTTCCAAGTATGCAATCCAACATAGAATTAAAAGAAAAGACCTTCAGCAAGGTGCATTCAGTCTGGGTTGTTAGTATTTACAGCAGCTCCTCTATGACCACCAGTGACTGGAACATATGTAGCCTGTCTTCCCAGTCCCTTGTATCCTTCAGCCTCTAAGGCTGTTACTCATTGTCTTTTAAGACATACTTCTTGCTCTTTCCTGTAGTCTGAGTGTGGCTTCAGATTTCTGAAATGTAAATGCTTCTACTGTGTACTGCATTTGTCTGAATCTGCCAAGAGTCCTGTGATCCAAGGAGAAAATATTGTGTGTGAGCTTAAGCAGTTTACAGTGAGCTTTCAATATCCACTGGGGTTGGGTTCCAAGATCTCCGCTGGATACCAAAATCCGTGGATGCTCAAGTCTTATTATGCACAATGGCATAGTAAAATGATGTGCCTTATATTAAATGGCAAACAGCTCAAAGGTTTGCTTTTTGGATTTTTTTATATATATATATATTCGTGCTGTGGTTGGTTGAATCCGTGGGTACAGAATCTGTGGATACAGAGGACTGACTGTATTTCATGAACAGTCATCATCTGAAAGCAGGGGTGCAGGAAATATATTGCCCTCCAGATGTTGTTGGACTGCAGCTCCAGACATTCTCTGTGTTAACTTTGTCAGACTAGGGCTGATGGGAGTTGCAGTCCAACAATGCCTGACACTGTTGAATCCGCATTTTCTGCCCTGGTCAGAAAAGTTGTTGGCCTGGATGTTGTATTGATCCATTTTGTACTTTCTGTCTTTTTGTGCCCTGCAGAAAAAACTTGCCAGCTACAACTTTGACTTCAGGAGCTGGCCTGTGGACTTCCGGTGGGACGAGGCTACAAGCCGGTGGGTAGGAAACCAAAAATAATAGGAATTCCTCATGATCTAAACTGTCCAGTTTCTTCTTCTCACCTGGCCTGCCCTTTTAGAATGAAGGCAGTTCTTTGTAGGAAATGCTGGTACCAGATTTCCCTGCTGTTGTTTGCTATATTCTATTTTAGCTGGAGTGATTTTGAATATGCATAAAGGCCTGCCACTGTGTGCATTACCAGACATCTTTAGGAAAGCAAGTATGTATGGCACTAGTGGAGGGTTTTCATATTAGCCAGTCAGCATGCATAATTTCCAAATGACATCTGCAAACATCAAAGAGCTGTTTTGCTTGTTGCCAAATATTATGTTATGGATTTCCTTTAGAGTCTTTGTAGATTTCAGACCATTCACTGTGACTTTTTCTTAACTTGCTCAGTTCCCTATTCTTTGAATATGGTTGTGTTTTCTGTAATTTTCAAGGATCATATATAGTGTTTGATTTTTATAAACTTTTTCCACACACTTTGCAATAGACACAACACATATCCGACACACACACCCCGAGAGAGAAGCATAGAGTTGGAAGGGACCTCAAGGTCCAGCCCCCTGGCAGTACAGGAGTCCACAGCTTAAAAGTACCCTGAGAAGTGGGCATCCAATCTCTGTTTAAAAATCTTCAATGAAGGAGAGCATCACAGTGTTCATTCTGCTGTTGAACAACTCTTATGCTCACAAAGTTCGTCCTAATGTTTAAGTGGAAACTCTTCTGTTGTAATTTGCATCCATTGGTTTGGCTCCTAATCTTTGGAACAGGAGGAAACAAATAGGTATTTGAAGAGACTCCACCTAAACATTAGGAAGAACTTCCTGACAGGAAGAGCAGTTCAACAGTGGAATATGCTGCCCTGAAGTGTAGTGGAACCTCCTTCTTTGAAGGTTTTTAAGCAGAGGCTGGATGGCCCTCTACTGGGAGTGCTTTGATAGTGTGTTCATGCATGGCAAAGGATTGGGCTGAGTGGGTCTTGTGTTCTCTTCCAATTCTGTGATTTTAAGATGATTGTCATACCACCTTTCTTCTAGATGTGGTGGTTTTTAACATTCTCCCGGTCTCTAACCCATGCAGGTCAGATTCTCGCAATGTTCCCCTGCTCCGGTCAGAACCAAAGCACCGAAGTGCTGTCAATGGCTTCCTGCATGCCATCAAGAAGCTGCCCTGCCAGATTGCCAGGTACCCATGCTTTGTGTTTTGTGATGAGGTGAGTGGTAGCGGAAAAGTGAGCATCCCTGCAGACAGGGATAAAATATAGGGCAAGGATAAAAAGCATATAGCCCACCATACTTTGAATTACAACTCCCATCAGCCCTAGCTAATTTAACCAGTGGTGAGAGATTATGGGCATTGTCGTCCAACAAAACATGGAGTTCCACATTTTCCTTGTTTCTGGTATAAAGAGTGGTTAGGAAATAGGGATGTCAACGTGCTAGTGCACCATTATCTGCAGGGCTTTAGAAAGTTGTTTGTTCGGACTTCATGTCCCAGAATCCCACAGTCAGAATCCAGTGGTTATGGGGGATTCTGTGGATTCTGGGAGCCACATAGAAAAGTTCCAAGTCCCACCGTATGTAGCATGCAGACTTCGGTGTATTAGGAATAGCACTTAAGTACTAAAAGACTTTGCTGTCTCAAAATCTCATTTGTTGATTGGCCAGTGAATAATGAGGGCTGAATATGGAAAAGGAAAGAAGCTAGATTTTTGTCCCACAGGGATTCTGAAACGTGGGGACACGAAAGTTGCTGACTGTCCAGCAGCCAAAGAATATATAAAGCAGCAAGGAAAATCTAAGATGCTTATTGATTAGGCATAAATAAGTCTTGGCAAATGAGGATTGTTGCAGAGAAGCTGTTGCCAGTACTCTGCAGTGGTAAGTGATGAACCGAGAGTTGGGAGATCACTGAGTCACTCATTTGGTGATCTTTGGCCAATTGCTGTCTCTTGACCTGACTTACCTTACAGGATTGATGTGAGGATAAAGTAGGGAGAAGGAGAGTGATATACATTGCCTTGAGTTCATTGAAGGAAAAGTGGAATCTAAGTGGTACTAACAAATGTTGATTCATAATGAGTTTGAGCATATTTAGCAGAGAGACTCTACAGAGGCAGTGTTGAGTAGCAGTTTTAGCATTGGACTCTGACTCTAGAGACCTGAGTTGGAATCCCCACTCAGCCGTGGAAACCCACTGGGTGACCTTGGGCAAGTCACACTCTCTCAGTTTTAGAGGAGGGCAAAGGGAAACCCCCTCTGAACAAATCTTGCCAAGAAAACCCTATGATTGATTCACCTTAGGGTTGCCATAAGTCAGAAATGACTTGAAAGCACACAACAACAACAACAACAAAGCAGAGGCCCTAGGAACTGTTGGGCTAGGAACAGTTGAGTTGACTGCATAGAATTCTGTGTGAGTGAGAGGTTGGAATGTGGCTTGGAATGCTATGGGGATGGCTTTAAACCCGTGATTGATCAAAGCTGTTGCCCATAGAAAAGAAAGGTTCTTGGTTTGCTGAAGCAGTTAGAAAGGTGCTCCTGGTTGGACAATGTGAGAAATGATAGAATTTGGAAAGCCACGGTTAGAGTTGTGGTCGCCCATTGTGTGTGTACATGCCTTCAAGTCGCCTGTCATTTCATAGGGTTTTCTTAGGCAAGGAATACTCTGAGGTGGTTTTGCCAGTTCCTTTCTTCCTCATTGACTATGGTAGAAAAAAAGAAGTGTCTCATTTCCTATTCATGGGACCCATGCAGTCTCCTATTAACTAGATTTTCCACTGTAATTGGGTAGTCCTTCATGTAGAGTTAGCTAGTATAATTCTTGATTGCCAAGACTCCAGCC
The DNA here is from genome assembly GCA_948474755.1 of Ctenosaura bakeri. Classification (NCBI taxonomy): domain Eukaryota; kingdom Metazoa; phylum Chordata; class Lepidosauria; order Squamata; family Iguanidae; genus Ctenosaura; species Ctenosaura bakeri. The sequence continues at coordinate 1,491,794 of CAOLHI010000006.1, read as the reverse complement.
TTTTGTTTTCCTGCCCTTTCTTGATAGCTTCATAGTGGCTCACACCTTTGGACGGCGTATGCTCTACCCAGGCTCCGTATATCTTCTGCAGAAGGCCCTCATGCCCATGCTGCTTCAAGGACAGGCCCGGCTGGTTGAGGAGGTGAGTAAATGCCAGCCAAGAATGCCATAGTCCTGACTCCCAGACATCTCTCGAGTTTCTCCATCTCCAGAGAATGCAGAAGTTCTACTTCTCTGCTTTTTTTTCTTCCTGTACTCTGTTTCACCCTGAGACGTTTGGGAATTTCAAAAAGGAAGAAAGAAAAAGTGTGATTTGCTTCGGTCTCAGTCTAATACTGTCTGTATCTCTCCTTGCAGTGCAATGGGAAAAGAGCAAAGCTGCAGGCTTGCGATGGAAATGAAATTGACACTATGTTCATGGACCGGAGAGAGACCTCAGAACCACAAGGCCAGAAACTGGTGAGTTGGCACTAAATTGGGATTGGAGGATCTCTTCTCCTGGGGCCAAGTATGGCCTTCTGGTCTCCACTTTCCCACCACCACCACCACCATTTGGTGGTTTCCCAGCTTTTCTGTGAGGGTGAGCAGTTCAACAGTGCAGTACAATACAATACAATACAATACTGCCTTGGAGTGTGGTGGTGTGGTGGAGCCTCCTTCTTTGGAGGTTGTTAAACAGATGCTAGATGCCTATCTGTCGGGGGTGCTTTGATGGTTTATTCCTACATGGTAGAGCATTGGACTTATTGGCCCTTGTCATCTCTTCCAGCTCTATGATTCTATGACTATGGGTTTCCCTTTCTAAAAATGTGAAATGCCTCTCCTAAGACTTATGCCAGTGAGACCTTCAAGGAGATCCATTATGGTGTAAAGTGGTTTGAGTATAATATTAGGACTCGAGAAGAGATGATATGAAACTCCACTTAGCCACAGAAATCCACTAGGTGACCTTGAGCAACTCACACTCTCTCAGCCTAAGAGGGAGACAGTTGCAAACTTTCTCTAAAGAAATCTTGCCAGGAAAATCCTGTGATAGCCTCTGAGTTGAGGGCATGCAACAACAAAGACATTTAAGCTAAAATATGCTCGTATCTTTGGTCCTACCTATTTGACTCTGAACCTGCCCATCCCCAACTCCTGAGAACTTTTCAAAAATTGAATCTGGTCCTCAAGCTGAAAAAGCATTTTCCCTCCTTGCACTGCCTGGATATTTGAACTCCCAAGGCCTTGTCATCAAATTAGACTTGGCCGCCTTCCTACCATCCTATTCTAATAGTCTTGGAAATAAGCCCACAGAACTTGTTAGCCTACTCAGAGCAGGATTATTAGCCAACTTGGTGCCCTGCAGATGCTTGGAGCTACAATAGCCAACTTAGTGCCCTCCAAATGCCTGGAGCTACAATGGCCATAAATCTCAGCCACCATGGCCAGTGGTCGAAGATTATGGGAAGTTGTCATCTCAAATGTCTGAAGAACACTGGGTTGTCTGTTCTCATGATCTCTTAAGTTTCGCACTTACCTACATGAACTTTCTAATCAACCAGGGCTGCCAGGCTATCTGGTTAAATACAAGGCAACTTTACAGAGAAGTAGACCCTGCTGGCTTTTGATGTCATTGTTTTCCTATGTATGTTTCTCCAGGTGATCTGTTGTGAAGGAAATGCAGGCTTCTATGAAGTTGGCTGCCTCTCCACCCCCTTGGATGGTATGAGTCATCTCCTTGTTGTATCTTCTTTTTAAAATGTTTGGCTCTTTCTCACAACAGCACCATCTCAGCATGGGGACACGTTGCTTGCCAGTCTGTGACACGTGCCATCGTGTGACGTCACAGTCCCGCTCCTGCCGCACCCCCAGCCGTCACGATCACACAGTATACCATTACTGGAAAAAAATCCAGTAATGGCCTTCCTTCACACACTGATCACATTGGCTGCAGCCGCGCAGGAAGGGTGGAAGAACTTTCAAGTGCTCCCTTCCTCAGTGCAGCAGAGGAAGAGGCCAACTGCACTGTGGAGGGAAGGACTGTGTCCCGAACACTACCCATCTGCTGGCAGCCAGCTGGGGGTGCAGAGGAGAGTGTTCGAGTCCTGGTCCCATCCCAGCAATGGCACTGCCAGGATGATGCCGGGAAGTTGTGGGATCATGTTATGGTGCGGACAGAGCCTTTGCTTCCTAATGGAAAGTACCACCGGAACATGGCACTGTGCAGCTTTCTAGGAGAAAACGTGTTTTTGGAGTCATCCATTCTGCTTCCTTCCTGAATCTTGGTTCACATATTATTTGTTGTTGGTATTTGCCAACAACTTGACTTTGACTTATGGCGACCCTGTGAACGAGAGACTTCCATGATTGCTGCTCATCAACTGCCCTGCTCAGGTCTTGCAGATTCAGGACCGTGGCTTCCTTGTTTGAATCAGTCCAGCTGTAGGACAGTCTCCCTCTTTTCCTACTGGCTTCCACTTTACCAAGCATTGGCCGTTTCTGCACTAGCCTGTTATAGTGCTATTATTCCCCTTTCAACATCCTATGGAATCCTGGAGTTTTCAGTTTAGGAAGGGGACTTTGAGGCCCCTGCCTCAACTGCAAACTCCAGGTTTCCATAGGATTTTGAAAGGAGAATAATAGCACTATGACAGGCTAGTGCAGAAATGGCCATTGTTGTCTTTTCCAGTGAGTCACTTGGTCCTGTGATACACCAAAGTACAATGGCCTCAGTTGAGTCATCTTCACTTCTAGTGAGAGGTGAAGCTTGGTTTACTCTAACTGAGACTAAACCAGGGATTATGAAAAAAGTGAAATGAGACTAAACCAGGGATTTTCAGAAAGTGCTGCAGGAAAGCCTTCCCTCTGCCAAAGTCTTAGGACATATCCAGGAACTGGCCAGGTAATGGAGTGCTTTGTAATCAGTGCATCCCAGTGCCAAGCTATGCCCTGTCATGGGGTGCAGTAATGCAGTTGCCGCTGATACTTTTGCTGGTGCTGGTGAGTGAGGTGAGCTGCCTTTTCCCCCTACTCTGCTGCAAAATAATCTTCCATCCAGCTGGTCCCCTTTGACCTGAGATGATGAATAACTGTTCTTTGTTGATTGCTGTTGGAGGCAGCACTGCAAGAACGAGCCATCCTGTTTCAGCCAAAGAGAGAGGACTCTGCCAGGCAGCAAATAAAAACTGCAGGGTTCTGCCTTTGCAGAGTTTATGGCTAATGGAGAAGTCAGCTACTTCTGAAATTTCCAATACGGAAGCTAAGTGAGGGGCTCCCTCCCACTTGTCTTGATATAAGCAATAATGGAAACAAGGCTTGCAGCAGGGGTGGAGAAAGTGCAGCCCTCTCTGTGTTGTTGGACTGCAACTTTCAGCATCCTTCAGCAGTGACTGTCCTGGCTACAGCTAATGGGAATTGCAATCCCAGCATCATCTGGAGGGATGCCCTTTGCTCCTAGGCTTGTAAAATCAGAGCATTGTGACTTTTTGATTAGCACAGGTCACATGATCTGTCACCATTCCTTTCTCAAGCTTCCCTGTTTCCCTCTGAACTTAGCTTCAAACTTTATAGTAGTTGTGGGTGAAGTAGAATGGGAGATGGATTTCATCAGTAATAAAATATTATTGTGAACAGTGCCTGTTGTAATCCTGGGTGTCCTGGTCTCAAATGAAAATTTAAGACCCATTAGCTATATAAAAGACCTGTTCCTGTTAGGGATTAAAATTGCTAGAACTGCTAGAACTGATTTGTTTATATGGATCAACACAACTGGCTGCACTTTTGGACTCCATACAAAGTGTTTTGGGGATGGCCTCGCCTTGAACAGGGATCAGTGAGGGAATATGCTATATGCCCCATGTGTGTGTGCTGTTGTGACGAGCACCCACACTTTAGAATGTGCCACTATGCCATTTGTTATAACAACAGAAAGGGGGATTTCAATAACATGTTTCCTCGAGCCTAACTCCAAATGCATCTGCAATAGGTGTCCTGGTTTTGTTGCTGGGAATATCAAGGATTCTTCTGGGATGGAAGTAGTGTTAGTCCTTTTGTACCTAACCATTTCGCTTTTCTATCAAAGCTGAGTTGAGATAATGAGAGAGGGACCCAGCTGGCCAAATCGTTCCTGAACCTGTACCGTGTATTATCTTCTCTCTTCTCTACCAACTCTTTTTTCTTCTTCTGTCTTGCAGCTGGATATTCTGTGCTAGGATGGAATCACCCTGGATTTGCAGGCAGCACGGTGAGCTATACTAAGATTTTCAGTCATACTGAGTTTTGGACATCTGGTAGAAGTCATCAGGGATTGCCAAAGGCAGGTTGTCTCTCAGCAGTGGTGATGGAACAGCTCTGCTTACCCTTTACCCCCTCTGCTCTTTAACCTGATGGAATGGCTATTGACCCGGTAACACAGAGCCTGTTGCCTCTATATCATTTCTTTCCTATTGCTGAAGATGTCCCTTCAGCACTAAAGATCTCTCATGCCCATGTGGTACAAACTGATAAGCAAAACTGCTGCCAAAACAAAATAAATGCTTGGTCTATTTTTGGAATGCCAGGGATGTTTGCTTTCTCAGGATTTCTCAGGTACTAACAGAGGGCAGGTGGTAAAGATCATGTTCTTTAAATGTATCAGAACACAGAATCCTGTGAAATGAAATCAAGTATTTCTAATAACTGCCTTGCTTCATATTCTGTATTCAGCTCGATGTTTGACAAAGGAGAAGGAAGAGACTGTGTCCTAATGCAACATGTACAAACCATCTCTATCTTTTGCTTGCAGCAAAAGACAGTGCTGTTTGTTATTTAATACACATGTACACACTGTGGGAAATGACTATGGCCATTTCCACACAATGTTGCTGTCCCAGGATGGGGACACATTGCTGCTGGTCTGTGAGTCGTGCTTTCTCACAACATTGTCACAGTCTTGCTGCCCACATGTCCCCAGCTGTCGTAATCACAGGATATTCCATTACCAGAAAAAATCCAGTAATGGCCCCCAATTGCATGAGGCTCCTGTCGCCAGTGGCCATCTAGAAAGGGAGGAAGCATGATCTAGGCACTTCCTTGCCCAGAGCAGCACAGGAAGTGGCCGGCTGCACTGCAGAAGGAAGGCGCGGGTTGCTCATGCTACCGTTCCACAAGCAGCCAGCCAGGTGCAGAGAGGAGTGTTTGGGTCATGCTCCCGTCCTGGCAATGGCATTGCCGGGATCACAACAGGACAACAATGGAAAATGGTATGGTGCGGAGAGGGCCTGTAGCTGCAACACATAGTACTCTCCTGCCTCCTCTTGCCAAGAGACCCTGAAGTGAACTCAGCCATGGGTATTGAGTTACATCCCTGATCTTCCAGTGGTTGTACAGCAGTGGCAGGTCTTTCCTTGGTCTGCACAGGCATATAGGACACTGGGAACACTCAGTGAGAGGAAATACATGTAGAAAAGCCAAGAGGTGAACAAGAATCGTCCTAATCAAGCATGTTATCGATCCCTCATCTTCTCCCAAGAGTCTTCACTCTCAATCTGTTTGGTGCACTAACCCCTTTCTCTCGCCTGCCCCAGGGAGTTCCACTGCCACAGAACGAGGCCAATGCCATGGATGTGGTGATGCAGTATGCCATCCACCACTTGGGCTTCCTTCCCGAGGACATCATTGTCTATGCCTGGTCCATTGGGGGCTTTACAGGTACCAAGCAAGGCTTCAGTGTCTCATGGCGCCAGTATGCTATAGTGGCTTCGAATGCTGGACTGAGATTTGGGAGATCTAGGTTTGAGCCTCCAATAAGTTATGAAACTAATTGGGTGACCTTGCATCATTCTTTCTGATTGTAGCACCCTTTATAGGATTGTTGTGAGGGATCATGACAGCTGTGTACATTGCCCTGAGATCTTTGGTAGGATGGAAGTGCAACAAATAAATAAAGGACCTGCAATCTGTGGATGTGGTGGAAGTTTGGCAGAAATGAGCTACAGCAAGAGACTGAATAGCGGTGATTTATAATTGGCCATACGTAGAACTAGATAGGTTCACTTTGAGAGAAGTCTGCATTGAGGGTACTAAGAACTTTGTCCCTGAAACTAAATATCTGGAAGCGGGGACAGATATTGGCCAGCTTTACACATACCTGAAAGATAGGTTGTGGTTTGTTGAATTCTGACTTGTTGTGTCCAGAGATGTCTCCACAAACACACTGTGGTTTTTTAGCCAACAATAAAAAATGATTAAAAGCCATGGCCTCTTCTTGGCTAATGAATGTTGAAAGTTTTAAACTATGTTTGTTGTTATGGCTGAACAGAGAACCATGGCTTGTTTCCCCAACTGAACACTCTGAAGCAGAAGCTACTAAAATGTGGGAGAGAAAGAGAAATCTGGAAAACACACTGATTTACTTGGTAATCTGTGGGGCACTTAATTCCTAAAGTAGCTGTTGGGAGTCAGAGTTTCCCATGGTGTTAGTCTTTTGTGGGGAAATTCTATGAAAGCTAAAGTTGTAAGGAATTAGTCTTCCTTTAGCAGAGTTGCAGAAAAAGCATGTCACAATCTCTGTGTAGCTTCCCTGAAAGGAGACTGATTTGGAAAGCGAAACAAGGCAAGCAGTTTTGGGTTCCAAACTTAGAAGATGTACTAATAAACTTTACAATTACATATGCATTTGAGAAGCTAGATCCTAACTAACCAGCAAAAGGATTAGGTAAGATAGTAGTTTCAGTCTTAACTCACCAACTTCGTGGTGGAAAGACTAGCATCATAGAGAGAAAGGTGTTAGAAGCAAGATTGGAAAGGGGCAAAGAGAGAGGCGTGGTCTTCTGTGTAAGGCCAATAGCTGACTCCAGGGTTTATCCTAGGTTACATGATCTGGGTACCATAGCCAATGATTTTAAATAACACAGAGAAAGAATTGAGACTTTAGAGGAGGCAGGAAAATTAACCCTATGCTAGCAAAGCCCTAGAACAAAGTTAGAGAGGGAGAATGCTAGAATTTTTCCGACAGAAGCAAACCATGGATAACATAAACAAGGCTTAGCATGATGTATCAATGTGATGAGAATAGCGTGGTGTGGTGTTTTGAGTGTTCAACTAGGACTTTTGGAGACCAGGGTCCAGATCTCCAGTTGGCCTTGGAAACCTAGTGGATGACCTCGGGCAAGTCAGACTCTGTCAATCTCAGAGGAAGGCAATGGCAACCCACTCTAAGCAAGTTTTCCCCCAAAAAACCCTATGCTAGTTTCACCTTAAGGTGACCATTTGGCCAAAATGACTTGAAGGCATGCAACAACAATTTGGAAGAGACAGTAATGTCTCAAGTAAAAAATCCAAAGAGCATCCTCTCTCACATTAATTAACAAGGTAGATTGCTGTTCTAGCAAGTTCTCCCGCAGTTGGATCATGCAGATAAGGTGCCCCATACCAGGTCTTCACACGAATCATAAAGCTGCTTCATGCCAGTTTAAAAAAAAATGCCTTAAAATAACCATATTGGCTCAAGCCAGAAACAAGAGTTGGATTTCATTGCTTGGAATGGGGCAATTTTGGAGATTGGGAAAACTCAGCTTGGGATGAGAGCTTTGTCATGGTTGAGCAGTGTTGGGTTGCAGGTAGTTTTCAGACTCCTAAATGCTGTTTCTCCATCCAGTGCATCAAAGCTGCTCCCAGTAACCTCTCCTTTTTTCACCCTTTTCTTTTTTTTCCTCTCCACAGCCACTTGGGCAGCCATGTCATACCCCGACATCAGTGCCCTTATTCTGGATGCCTCCTTCGATGACCTCGTTCCTCTTGCCCTCAAGGTCATGCCGGAAAGCTGGAGTAAGGGGAAGGAAAAATGTGCATCTCTTTAGTGTCCAAATGGTTTATAGACATTCCCAGCATCCTATTGAATGATACAGCTCAGAAGAGTTAATAATTGATATGTGGCACTTTTTTTTTCTTGAAATGTTCAAATCATTTCTGACTCACAGTAAATAAGGTAGAACGCTATAACAGACATTTGGGAGAACTGAACTGTATCCACTCTAAGATTTAAAACAGAAGCTTTCTATTAACAATAGCTGTAGTTTCTTTTCTAGTAGCCGACCCTCTTGGGGATATTCCTCCTCTCATGGTTGAGAAGGCTGGGCCTCCTAGGGATATTTAGCTATGAGATTTTCTCAGGTTTTTTTCCCTTGCTTTTTAACCACATGGTCTGTCCTGTTGCCGTGTCTCTCTTCTCATATCTTGATCAACTCAGGTCTGAGGGGAAGGATAAACTATTTTTCTGCTTGTCTGGTTAAGTTCCTTTTCACAATTTTACCATAAATGTGTTCAGTACATCCTAGATATCATTCTTCTACAATAAATCCCCTATCTTGGGTAGTCATTATACTACCCAAGAGGTTTAACTCAAGCTCCATTTTCGTCTCCTCCCATGAGGGCAACTGTGGCCCTTCAGATATATTTGGCCTCAAATGCCCACAAGCCCTAGCCACCATGGCAAGTTGTGAAAGATTATCTGTGTCACAGATGTACAGATGGTCAAATTTGCCTACTCCTGGTTTAACTTATGAGAGCAGCTTCAGATTCCTGTTGAAGGTTTTGTTTTTGAATTTTTGCACTTTCTTGTAAGCAGAGGGTGGAGGGTGACATTAGTGGCTACAGACAGACTTGTTCCTTTGACAGGGATGGCATATGAGGGCATACGATGTACTTTGTAGTTACTTGTTTATACATGTACAGCTTGAGCATTTTGTTAAGTGTGTGCCGTCTCAGACTCACAGGGCCTTTCCGCACTACACTGTTCTAGTGCTGTTATTCCACTTTCAACATCCTGTGGAATTCTGGGGTTTGCACTTTAGGGAGGTGCGTTTAGAATTCTCAGCCAGGGAGCTCTTTGGCCTCAGTAAACTGCAAACCCCAGAATTCCACAAGATGTTGAAAGTGGAATGATAGCATTGTAACAGTGTAGTGCGGAAAGGCCCACAGTATCAATAAAGCAGAAACTTTGGCTGCATAGAAAGTGTGTGCTCTTAAATTAAGGCATGGTTCCTTGTCCTTTTGTGTTCTATCATTATGGTTAGCATTGGGCTGCATGTTCTTCACAGCCCTTAGCACCCAGGTCTTTCCAAATCAGACCAGGCAAAATTCTCCTCCATTGTGCTCTATGCATTTGCAGCTTGACTATCTAATCCAGGTCAGCTGATGAGCCAAATAGGCCACATTAATCTCTTGTCCTGATTGGCCAGTTGGGGTCAGCTGCTTCCTCCTAATGGACAGGTTTCTCCACACCTCTCCTTCCCAACACTTAATTTGAAAACATGTTTTTATGGAGACAGGGGGGCAGGGTGATTGTTCGCCTGATGAGTGAGTTGGGCCTCAGTCAGGAACACTTTTGAAAGTTCAGAACTTATAATGTAACATCTTCCCTTCCTTCTGCAGGGGGCTTAGTCACCCGAACAGTGAGACAACATCTCAACCTGAACAACGGAGAGCAGCTTTGCAGGTGGGTAGCTAGAACTGCTGCAGAGCAGTGAAGGCCACTGTCAAGAATAAGAAGGAAGTTACAGGCGTTTCAACAGCTTATCTCTTACATTAGCAAGATTGACATTTGGTTTCCTTTTTAAGCGGCTATCAGTGACAAGCAGATGCGTTAACTGACTGGCGCTCTGTTTCTTTGTTTATTTAAACCTGGTCCTTCAGTCAGAAAGGCTCAAAGAGCAGCTTACACGTTGTTAGTTTGGCAGTCCCTATCCTCAGGTTTATGGATCTAAGTTAAGACAAGATACAGAAGGTGAAGGCGCTGGCAAGGGAGGAGGAGGGAAAAAAAGACTCAGCACCAATGATGCAACCTCTGGCTGCTTCTCTTCTCCCTCTATAGCATAGGAACGGTCACTTCACTTGAACAGCAGGCAAAGTCTCCAGCTGCGTACTGAATATTTTTGCCTGGCGTGCATGATGAAAAGGAAGGAAAGGCAATTTGGCTTTGTTGCAACATTTACTAAGCTCAGGGGAAATCACGAATCAATCCAAATAGAGATGTGTGTGTCAATGCAATACACATTCTGCAGATAATTGTACAAAAGACTAAGGCCATTTCTGCCCCTTACCCATCTCCATCGTCATCCCATTGCGATTCTAGTAGTACCACTGCCAGGATGGTAGCATGACACAGACGCTCCCCTCCACACCCAGCCTGTGGAAGGGCAGCATGAGTGACACGTGCCTTCCTTCCACAGTGCAGCTGGCCACTTCCCATGCTGCACTGGGGAAAGAAGTGCCTAGATTGCACTTCCTCTCTTTCTGCACAGCTGCCCGTGATGAGAGCATCACGTGATTGGGGGCCATTACCAGATTTTTTTCTGGTAATGGAATATCCCGCAATCACAACGGGTGGGGACATGTTGGCAGCGGGACTGCAACCACATCATGCGAAAGCACAACTCGCAAACCGACAGCCATTTGTCCCCATCGTGGGACAGAGATGTTGTGTGGAAATGGCCTAAATAAGAGAATAGCTTACATAAACAACCAAAAACAAGACTTCAGTAAAGTTTTGTTATAATAATCACAGATCTTCATTGAAGTTTTAGTGAACTTTGTCCAGCTCCTCAGCACACTTGTTAAAAGACACATGGTTTGAAAATTAATGGGCAGTATATTTTCAAAGGACGTCTGTTATATTTTCAGAGGACATTCAGTTTCATTATGCAATTGTCTCTTGTATGCTGTATGTGCTTTAGTTACATTGTTTACTTATTGACTCTGGTTGTTCTATGTTAACTATTCTCTTATTTATTGTTTTGTATAATTTTTTTTCAAAATATGTATTGTGTTTACATTTACTTTTCTATTTGGATTGATTAATTCCCCCCACCCACCCACGAGCTTAGTTTTGCATCTTCTTGAGACCTTCTGCCGGTTTTGTTGTGTCAGTATTTTGTTGCAACATTTTACATTTTATCATACCTTGGGAAAATTTCATGAGAAGTACCTGTTGGTACAGTTTTGGAAAAAGGGGTTGGGTGAGGGCATGGCAAGGTAGGTTTGGTCAGTTCCAGAGCAGAGAATTGCCATACCTGCTGCAGTTTGGCCCGTGAATGAAGGCCAGGGTCATAAAGTCACAAGAAAGTATGAACTGACATTAGATGGTTTCCATGATGTGTTCAAGACATAAGGAACTTGTGCCTCCCCCCACCCCTGACGATTGTTGATGGCCATGGCTCCCATTGTACCTTATTATGGACTATGCTCATTGCAGCTTATGGGAGTGGGGCCCAGCATTCCCCACTGTGTACTCTGAGGGGTGAGAATGGTGTGGCCCTTTGGGGTCTCCCACTGGCCCCCTCCAGGCTCTGGCACCTGCTCTAAAAATGTTTGCCTCTCCCCAAGCCACCTTTTGTCTTGGGGGAAAAAAAAACTAGACCCTTTTCGCATGGCATTTTCAATGCAAAAGGGCCCCTTGAGCATCGCACACATGTGAGGAGTGGTCCACACGATGCACTCACATTTGTGTGGCACTCCAGAGCCCGGCAGGGACTTCTCATTTTTGGCTTGAAGCTGAAAATGCTGCGCAGTCATGCATCACTCTGGGGCCCCATGCACACTTACCTTGCATGCGGAGCCTCATGAGCCAGGCTGGTTGTGCTTCCTGTCTCAGTGCAGCCTGGGAGGGTCCCAGGCTGCACTGCGAAAGGAAGAGGCAGGGCTCTCATGTGAGCAGGAAGCTCGTGCAGAGCCAAAGAAGCAGGGAAGCGAACGCCTCTGTCCAGAGGCTGCTCGCATGAGCACCGCACCCCAGCGCCAAAAAGAGGTGAGTTGCAGAAAGTGCCCTACATGAGAAACCTCAAGTATCCCTTTGCAGAACTTAACAATGCTGTCGTGGGGAACTCCTCACCCCAGAAGAGCCAACCCGACCACCATACACGCACATGCAAACGGTCTGACAGTCCATTCAGCCCTCCATTGCTTTGAAGGATCTAGAAGTGGAGCCCTCCAAGCTCCAGAGCATGTCCACTTGGGTGTACTTAATACGGGAAATACTCTTGGCCACAGGTGGTCTTCAGCCTGTCAGGCTTTGCTGTTTGGCACCACTGTGCTAGATTCTGTACAAAATGAGGAGAGACAGAGATCTCCTCCATTCGGATGAAATTCCATTTTTTTCTACTGGAAGATCTCACACTTCTGCTTCTTCCAGTTCTAGCATGGTGGTGGGGGCAACATATATTCATGGACTGCAGCTGCCAGCTGCTCTAGCAAAGGATGCTGGGAGCTGCAGTCCAACAGCATGGATTGCCCACCTCTGCTCTGGCAGAGGTATTAATGTTTTTTTGTCTGAGTCGTCAAGCACTCAAAATGTGGCCCTCTTCCAAATGAAGGCTGTGTGTTCTGAGGAAACTCGCCAGACTGCATGTGAATTTAGAAACTTAGTTTGGCCATTTTTCCCAGTTGCTGTTGCAAATATGGCAGCATTTTTTGCTTTTTGGTTGGAACACAGCCCAAACCTCCTGGAGATGGTAATGAGCATTCCTCTTAGCAGAATTGTTTTTAATTAAATAAACTCAGCTGCATTTGGACAACAGTACCTCTGCTTACTCAGCCAAGATATGCTTGTGTCTTTTGCCAGTACATCCAGCTGCCTACCACAATTAAACTAGGAATCGTCTAATTAACCCCAGCTCTGATGTTCAGATGCAATGGGAAACCATATGGTTACCAGCTTCAGAACAATCCAGAATCTTAAACCATGATTTGAAGTTGATTTAGATTCCTTCCTTGTTCTGAAGCTGATAATGTTTCTTCCAAGTTTTTAAAATAATAGTTAATCAAGGACTTCCTAGTTTAATTGTGACTTGCCCAGATGACAGACCATTCCCACTCTACACTGTTATAGTGCTATTATTCCACTTTCAACATCCTATGGAATCCTGGGGTTTGCAGTTTAGGGAGGGGCCTTTAAAAGTTTCAGCGAGAGAACTCTTTGGCCTCAGTAAACTACAAACCTCAGAATTCCACAGGAGGTTGAAAGTGGAATAATAGCACTATAACAGTGTATAGTGTGGAAATGGCCACAGAGTGAAAGGCATATCTCAGTTTAATAGGGAGAGACATCCAAACTAGGCAGATATCTACCTGCGGTGGATATTTGCTCTTGTGTATACTTCCTTTGATGAACTATGCAGTTTGCCTATGGTTCCTAGCCCGTCAGCTATCCAGAACTTCCTGGATGCACATGTGCTTTCCTTTAACAGTAGAAAAAGGCCATTTGCCTTCAGACCAACCAAGCATACACCTTACCATTGTCTCCCTTCCAGATACCAGGGACCTGTGTTGCTGGTGCGCAGAACCAAAGATGAGATCATCACCACAACGTGAGTAGAATGTCATTTGAGAAAAATAATATGAGCACCCAGCCTGCATTGCAAAGATGCATCTGTTCTGTATGATACCTTAAAGATGAGGTAGAATATAAAAACTGTGTCTATTATATAATGATTGTGCATGAGAGCAGGGATCCCAGGAAAGCTCTTGTGTCTTTGGTAGAATGTGCATACTAATATGGATTAAACTTTGCCCTCCCTGCATTTCAAGGGTCCCTGAAGATATAATGTCCAACAGAGGGAATGACTTGCTTCTGAAGTTGCTACAGCACAGGTGAGTGAATTATCAGTGGTATTACAGCTTCAACGTATTTATGAATCTGCCTTCCACTCATCAAATCCTTTAGGCAAAGTACAAATACAAATTTGTAAAAAACAATTTAAAAGGATTTTAAAATACATCAAGCATCAGCATCAGATAGAAGCCTAAATTAAATAAATAAAACCAGCAAGAAGCAACAAAATCAGAGAGCGACATTAGCTATTTGTAGCACAAGTGGGAGCCAAGGATCCTTCCAGATGTTGGACTGTAAGTCTCAGGATTGCAGCATCATTAATGATGAGAAATGTTGGGTTGCAACAATTGATCAAAAGTCAGAGAAACTGGTCTGAAGGTAGATTTATGGGATGGATTTCTTGAAATGCCTCTGCAAGGACAATCCATTAATATCTGGAAGGCTTCATGATCTCCATCACGGACCTAAAGTCTCAGTGGAACAACCCATAGAAGGTAAATAAGGAAGAGCCTAACCTCTGTAGTAAGCCATCTGCATGATTGGAGTGCCATAGGGCCTAAATACCATAAAGACACTTATCTTGGCAGCTAAGCAGGTTTAGCCCTGGTTCAGACTTGGATGGGAGACTGCCAATGAATACCAGGTGCTGTAGGCTGTATTTCGGAGGAGGCAAAACCACCTCTGAGCATTCTTTGACTAAGAAAACCTTGTGAAAGACTTAAGCTCACCATAAGTCAACTGGTGGTTTGAAGGCACTTAAAATACACACAGGCCATTTCTGCACTGCAGTACACTGTTACAATGCTATTATTCCACCTGTGGAACCCTGGAGTTTGCAGTTTAGGGAGGGGCATTTAGAATTCTCAGCCAGAGAGCTCTTGGGCCTCAGGAAACTACAAACTCCAGAATTCCACAGGATGTGGAAAGTGGAATAACAGCACTGTAACAGTGTAGGGCAGGAAGGGAACACACATACACACACACACACACACAAATCCTGTCTCAAGTACCCCTCTAGACTCACCCTCCAGTTGGTGGAATCCATAAGAAGAGAACAGGTAATGAACACTACTAAGCAGACTTGGGAAGAAGGGTTTTCTCTCCTGAGCAATTTGGTGCTTTCTATGTAGAAAACAAAAGTTTGCCATTATAGGTCAAGAATAGGCATGATGAGTGCAACCACTCGTGAGATGGTGGTTAACAGGGAAATGGAGTGAAATGATCCTGCATGTGATATCTTGGTTTTATTATGGAGAAGGTATGTTCCAATCAACTGGAATCACTCACATTTGATTTGAAAATGTAAATATTTCAACAAGGACCAACAAAATGTGGACTTGATAGCCATCCACTACAGGTTGAGCTTCCCTTATGCAAAATACTTAGGACCAGAAGTGTTCCATATTTTTTTCCAGTTTTTGGAATACAGTGCTTTTTGGAATAGCCTCTTGTCTCGTTTGTCTGCTAATTGTTTTGTGTATGAAACACGAGGCTAAAGACTGAGGGGCTGAAATGGTGGGAATCCAAGCATAGTTCTCAGTGTGAATCCATACCTCCTGCCATTTCACAGACCTTCAGTCTCTCATTTTGGGCCATCGGCCGCCCATTTCTGCCTTAAAGGTGGCAGCTGTGGCACTTCTTTCTTGTTCATCACTCAGATCCTCAGTGTCTCATTTTTTGCCACCAGCCCACCCACTTCCACCTTTGAGGCAGTGGCCATAATTATGCTCCTCAGATCAGAGAGATGAGTGAACAGGAGTACCACAGCCGCTGCCTTGAAGGCAGAAGCGAGCAGCTAATGGAAAAAGTTTTGGTTTTGGAGGTTTTTGGATTTCCCAATAAGAGAGGCTCAACCTGTACTGCTCCTAGACAACTATAATGTCCTGTCCTGTTGTAATACTACTGTTTTTTTTAAGAATCAAAATGAGATTGGTTTAGAAATAAGACCTTGTGTGCAGAAGTATGGTAATAAAAGAAAAGTGACTTTAAAGTGACAATTTTTGTTTTTTCTAAAACCGGTTGTTATTATGCAACTCAGCATGTCTCCAGAAAAAGAAATTACCACATTAAAACAAAAACAAAAATATCTGGTAATTTGTCATTGATTAGAGATTACCTGTGTTCAAGTTTCCAGCTTGATATCATTTTTTTGTGGAATTTGAAAACAAATCTGTTTCTTCAGTTAACAGTATTTAGTTAATAGCCCATGTTTTAAATACCCCATACTGAAATTCTTAGCCTGATCCTCCCCCCAAAAAAATTACTTTTGTTTTAAACTGTTCAATACAATTCATTAGATTTATTTAATATAATATGAATGGTTAAAATTGGGATTCTTCTTGAATGGAAATAAAGCAACTCAACAGAAGTTGGCTTGGGAAAGTCAAGAGAAAATAAAATTCTGGTGGCAATGCTGTGTAGAGATGGGGCACCAACTCAGTCCTGACAAGCAAGATCTGCCCTAGCCATGCCAATGCTGGTCTTTTGTTTACAGACTACTGAACAGGCATTTTAGAACCCAGCTCTAATGGGACACATTTTCAATGTTGCCTGGCTTAGTCTGGGTGAAAAGAGAGATCAATATCATGCAGGAATATTTGTAATCTATATTGTGCAGTATGAGCTTGTAGTAGTAAACAGGAGAAAAAGTGCTCAGGATTCTTGTGCAAGGTGAAAAAGGAAAAACTTACGTTTATTGCTTCAGGAAATCCATCTTGGGATAGGAAAGGAGATAGTTAAAAGAAAATTTACCTAAATTTCAGGATAAAAGCCCCTAAAAGCTGGTTCTGATGAGTGAATGTACAGCATCCTGAGGCAGGAGCTTCATGGATGCTCCCTCCCTAACAAAGCGAAGGAAGCAAAAAGGCTTGCATGCATAGATCAAAGAAACAAACAGAGAGGTGAAACAAAAGTGCAGGCATGCTGTCTAGAATTCCCTCTCAGGATGATGTAGTGGTTTGAGGTTAGACTACAGCCCTGAAGACCAGGTTTCTCTTCCCTCATTTGGCCATGGGAACCCATTGGGCGTATCGCACACTCTCAGTCCCAGAGAACCATATAATAGGATCACCTTAGGATTGCTGTAAGTCAGAAACGGCTTGAAGGTACACAACAACAACAAATCACTCTATACAAGCATTGATGCCTCTTTGCTTCCAACATGCCAAACCCTGTCATCAAGGCCAACTCAAACCTAGTAGCTTAAGCTGGTGAGCCAAAGTGTCTCAAAATCTGTTTTAATTAGCTTTTCTTTACTCCAGGTATCCCAAAGTTATGGGCGAGGAGGGCGTAAGAGTCGTACGAGAGTGGCTAGAAGCTTCTACACCCATGGAAGAAAGTAAGTTGCAAAACAATAGTATCTACATCTGTCTCAGTGATGACAGATAATAGTTATGGTAATATGTTCTTTTAAAAAATGGGCTGTAATTTTGGCATCTACTGATAGGAAACAAACAGGGCTTTTTTTCAATATATTTATTATATCCCACCTTTCCTCAAGATGGCTCTGCTCCTCTCTTCTTTGTTCTCACTACAACAAACCTGTGGATGCCATGGACTCACAAAAAGACGCATAAATGGTTTCTAGAGCAAATCAAGCCTGAACTCTCCCTAAAAGGCAAGATGACAGTTGTACTTTGACCATATCATAAGAAGTCATGACTTCCTACAAAAGACAATGATGTTTGGCAAGGTGGAGAAGAGGAAGAGGAGGAGAAGAGGAAGACATTACAGTTGTATAAACTCAATCAAGGAAGCCACAGCCCTGAGTTTGCAAGACTCGAACAGGGCAGTTGATGATAGAGTGACTTTGAAAACTCTCATTCATAGGTCAAAATCAACTTCATGGCTGTTAACAACAACTTGTGACATCACCAGAGCCCTTTGAAATCACAAGTGCTCAAGTCTAGGATTTTGGCCTAAAATTACATTTGTTCATAGCATGGTACTTCCAGTTTCTGTGTATGGTTGTGAAAGCTGGACAGTGAAGAAAGCTGATAGGAAGAAAATCATCTCCTTTGAAATGTGGTGCTGGAGAAAAGTTCTGTGGATGTCTTGGACTTCTAAAAAGACAGTCCTAGAGCAAATCAAGCCTGAACTCTCCCTAGAAACCAAGATGACTAAACTGAGGCTGTCATACTTTGGGCATATCATGAGAAGACCTGACTCACTAGAAGAAACAATAATGCTTGGTAAGGTAGAAGGCAGTAGGAGAAGAGGAAGACTACATTACAGATGGATAGACTCAATCAAGGAAGCCACAGTCTAAGTCTGCAAAGGCTCCACTAAAAACTGAGCTTAGAGAAAAGTGACATCTTTGCACTGTGATTCCCAGAATGCCCTAGCTAGCAATGGCGACTGTGATCAGATTTCATTATATCATGATTAGCAGTGACAACTAGTGCCTTCCATCTTGGTAGACTAGTGAATCTCCTCCAAGTTTTAGTCTAAATGTTAAAAGAGCTCACCAAAGTGCTGAATCCTATTCCCGGCATAGGTAAAGCACCTTGGACAGATTCTATGTAGAAAGGGTGGGCAACTGCAGAGGCAGGAGGCATTTTTCAATCCCCACCCCAACTCCTGGGGGCTGCACCAGTGAGCCTGACACAACTGGAAGTGATGTCGCATCACTTCCAGTTTTGTTTTGAGCTAATTTTTGACCAGTGTTAGAAGGAGTTGCTTTTCCAGGCATATGGGGAATTTTAGGGGTTGTGGGATCCAAACCATTTGCAGTGGAGGCAGCATTTTAAGCTATTTTGGAGAATGTTGGGGTGAAAAAAATGTCCTCCTAATTTAGAGGGAACCTGGGGCCTTGTGGTGGGGAGGAATACTAAAATTAGGATTATCCATGACATAGTATTTCCAGTTTCTATGTATGGTTGTGAAAACTGGACAGTCTAGGAAGCTAATAGGAAATAAAAATCAACTCATTTGAAATGTACCCTGGACTGCTAAAAGGACAAATGAATGGGTCCCAGAGCAAAGCAAGCCTGAACTCTCGCTAGAAGCCAAGATGACTAAACTGAGGCTGATGTGCTTTGGCCATAATGTGAGAAGGCCTGACTCACTAGAAAAGACAATAATGCTTGGTAGGGTGGAAGGCAGTAGGAAAAGAGGAAAACCCCATTACAGACGAGTAGACTCAATCAAGAAAGACAGGTCCCTGAATCTACAACACCTGAGCAGGACTGTTGAGGGCAGAGTGACTCAGAAATCTCTCATTCATAGGGTTGCCATAAGAGGAAGTCAACTTAACAGCAGTTAACAACAGCAACAGCCATGGTCTTTTGAGAAGGGCACACTGAGTGAGAGCAAATGCCCCACAGTCACCCAGTGAGTTTCATGAGTCAATACAGACTAAAACCTGGGTGTTCCAAATCTCAGCTGAACACTCTTAACCCTAACACCTCTCCAGCCCTTTGAAAGGACAATTACAAGTTCTGTGGTTCAGGCCTCTGAGAAGGCCCCATCATTTGTCTTGGGAAGAAGTCCTCTTCTTTCATTCTGTTCTGTGGAGATGGGCTGCAGTTCTTCAGAAGAGAAAAGGGGAAACCTACATGTACATCACCAGCATTATGTTTAAGTCAAAAACTGAGGTCTGCTGAACAGACCCTCCTCTTTCTCACATGAGTGCACTGGGAGGATGTGCAAGGATCTTCTCTGCTGTGCCACCCCACTTGTCAACTATCTTCCCCTTGAAAGTCAGGCCGGTGACAGACAGCACTGGTGTCATGCCCATGCCAAGGAAAACACGGCTTTTTTACTAAAGCCTTTGGGAGCTGAGTAATGTCATTCAAACCTGCGTATGTACATGCTTTGAAATCATCTTAAATTATTTTAACTGGCTTTATCTTTTTTCAAAGTTGTCTAACAATTATGCTTTTGTTCTCTTTTAAATTGATGTTGTTGCACCCTGCACTGAGATCCCATGAAAAGAGTGGGCACTAAATAGTTTAATATTTTAATAATATTATTTTCTAATATGACTAGAATTAGGCCATTTCCACACTAGCCTTGAGGCCCCTCCCTAAACTGCAATCCACAGAATTCCATAGGATGTTGAAAGTGGAATAATAGCAGTATAACAGTCTAGTGTGGAAATGGCCTTAGTCTCTGAACTCTAGTCTGAATTCGTCTCTTATGCATAGTCTCCGTGTCCCTAATCAGTGCTCTGAGCTACAGCTATAGCTACAGAGAGCATCTTGAGGACAATATCCTTCCCTATTTCAGAATAACCCTATGCTCCCTCTGGGCCATTAGCTTCATACAGTGTGAAATTCACTCTGGTCCTTGTTAGTAGCGGTACCAAGAGCCAGATAGAATAATAATAGTTTAACAGTATTTAACATGGAGGGTGAGAGTTGGGGCTACTGAATCAAAACCAATAGTGTATGCCAGAGGTTCTTAACCTGGGGATCTCTGGGGGTCCACAAAGCCATCACAGGGGATCTGCCAAGCCCTGCTGCTGGGCCCCAACAGTAGCAACAGGGATGTGGCAATGGGGGGGTTGAGGTTGCAGGTGCTGAATCTGCTCCCTCATTTGCAAACAAAGCAGCAGTTTGGGTGCGCACACACATACCCCTGCTAACATGTCCCTGCAAAAAGGACACAGCAACAGGCATGTGCACATGCTCAAACTATGACTCTGGAGACCAGGGTTTGAATCCCCTCCCGGCCATGGAAACCCACTGGGTGCCCTCAGGTAAGTCACATTCTCTCAGCCTCAGAGAAAGGCAAGGTCAACAAATCGTGCCAAGAAAACCCCCCATGATAGGGTCGCCATAAGTCTGTTTTCAAAGGAGAGAGACACGATGGCTAGAAAGAACTTCTCCCTGTCAGTGGCACATTGTTCATTGTTCTTGTGTGCCTTCAAGTCACTTCTGACTTATGGCAACCCCAAGGCAAACCTTTCACATTTATGTTCTTTGCGAGATTTGTTCAGAGAGAGTTTGCCTTTGCCTTCCTCTGAGGCTGAGAGAATGTGACTTGCCCAAAGTCACACAATGTCTGAGCAGGCATTTGAATCCTAGTCTCCAAAAGCCTTTAACAAATACAGATCTAAAAATTTCAATAAATATTTAAATCTTGGAATTCAGTCGGGGGGAGGGCAAAAAGTTATATCTGCATGGGGTCCCTAGTAAATTAAAGGTTAAGAACTACTGGTATATGCAAAAAAAAAAAATGGTAACAGTTCTTCCAAAACGAGCCAGATATTCTAGACGTACTACAGTGGCAGCTGTGCTTAAGAGAACTTGCTCCTGGCTACCAGGACAACACCTAATGGTCCTCTTAATGATATATGGAGGCCTAAGTAGTGTTCTATATGTGGAATATTTTTATTGGACATTGTGCAACAGCAGAGATGGAAGCAGAGATCTGCATCTGCAAGATATACTGATGCACACCTGACTGGGAGTATGCAGTCTGCAGCAAACCACCACTTTTTCCATAATGGGGTCTGAGGCCTCACAGAGTGCACAGAGGCCCAGTGTGTATCACATTACACACTGCAATTGCACAATGGCGGGTCAACCATGTGCATTTAGTAGAGATCCATATACATTGTGCTACAGCAGTATCAAGTACAGAGGTTGCATATTACAAGCAGAACGTATCTCCGCTGGTGGTTATTTAAGTAATGTTACAGCAGTGTACGATTTCAGTTGATCTCTGCAGCCCGCTGACATTCAGGTGATGGGACACACACTCATACTAACTTGTTTGTCACCGCAGCCTCTATTTATAGCCGCTATGAAGTGGAAGATGACTGGTGTCTGTCTGTGTTGAAGTCATACAAAGCCGAAGATGGAGGCGAATTTCCCTGGAGTGTTGGTGAGGCCTGTGATAGAGAGGAAGAAAGAAAGCGGGGAGGGATGGAGTAATGGCATTTCAGACAGGAGTGAAATAGGTTGTAGAATTATGAGAAGCAGGCTTAGACTGAGCAAGGGCACGTTTAAAGAATTACTGCCCCCTATCATTAGGCAGAAGGAGATAGCTGACTTAGACAGTTGGTTTCATGTGTCAAGAGACAGAAGCAAGTTGTTACTTATTTAACTAGCAAAAGTCCCCAATTTTACACAGATTAGAATAGCTCTTTGTTTGATACACCAAAGCCTTTGAACAACGGATGAGAAGAGAACAACAGCAACACTTGGATCAGGCCTGATAGGTAGCATAGGGTGTCAGGTGTGCTGATTTATTCCTGATACAAGAATTAGCCAGTAACAGTTGTCATCTACTGCCTACCATCACCAGCCCAGTAACTTAACTGACCAGTGATGGGATTGGATTTCACAACAGACCAACCAGCAAGTATGGAGAATGGATGATAACAGAGTCTGAGATGTGGCTGTCATAGGAGAGTGTTTGAAGGGGGAAAATTGGAATGTTGATAATCTCATACCAAATTGAGGAATGTGTCTAGATAAATGAGAAGATCCTAGAGAAAGGCTGTGATAATAGAGGATTGGTCAGCTTGTAGGATTTAAGGACTTTATAGAATCATAGAGCTGGAAGAGACCACAACAGCCATTAAGTCCAACCCCCTGCCATGCAGAAACACACTCAAAGTAACTCCAACAAATGGCCATCCAGCCTCCAAAGAAGGTGACTCCACCACACTCTGAGGCAGCATAGTCCACTGTTGTATAGCTCTTACCATCAGGAAGTTCTTTCTAATGTTTAGGTGGAATCTCTGTTCCTGTAGTTTGAATCCATTGCTCTGTGTCCTAGCCTTTGGAGCAGCAGAAAATAAGCTTGCTCTATCTTCAACATGTCATCCTTTCAAATATTTAAACATGGCTATCATGTCACCTCTCAATCTTCTTTTCATCATCCAGTTCCCTAAGCTGCTCTTCATAGGGCATGATTTCCAGACCCTTCACCATTTTGGTGGCCCTCTTCTGGATGCGTTCCAGCTTGTCAATGTCCTTCTTGAATTGTGGTGCCCAGACCTGAGAGCTGGATTGTAGGTATTTAGTCAGTGATATATGTGGGATGTGCAGGAAGTAGCATCAGCCAGAGTCACTAGAGATAAGGCTAGTAAATGTCCTGAAGAGTATTGGAGGCTGGGAGCAGGAGGTGTCAGTAAAAACAGGGTTGGAGAGGGGATGTAGGAATCAGCCCTTGTTTTTCACAACACACTGTAGAGCAGATTATATGATGAAGTAGACTGAGTCTATGAAAGCTTATGCTGTAATCTTCTATTTCCCAATTAGTCCCAAAGCATGGTGGTCAAGTATTGCCCCCAATACATTTTTGGGCTGTAGTTACTACCGTTCTTCACCTTTGACCATGATGCCTCAGACTGATGGGAGTAACAAACTTACCATCTCTGGAGGACCATGGTTGTCTATCCTCACTATAGAGGAAACAAATTTAACTGTATTGGTAAAGAGGACCTGGGATCTTAGCCCTTGTGCCTTGCTCCCTGTCACTTCCTCCTCTAACCTGGCCCTTCCATTTATTTGTTCAAACCAGGTGAGGACATGACACTGGAAGGGAGACGGCAGCTTGCCCTATTCTTGGTAAGTTCTATTTACTGTCAAAGTTCACCAATTCTTTATGCATTTGCATGCATGTGTGTCTCATGTGTCTCTCATTTTCTGCATCCAAGAACCTTGTAGTTTTAGAATCAGGTTAAGGATATCTGCCAGAATCCTGTATCACTTTTTCTTTATATACATTAAGTAAAATTCTGATGGATAACCTTAAGGATTCTGATGGATAACCTTAACCTGATCGTAACCTTAACTTTAACCTACTTAGGTAAGTAGCAAAGGCATTAAAAAACACTGTTAGTGAATTGCGAAGGTCTATAGCGGGACACTGGCAAGAGTGCCCTCTGCACATTGGGACCTGTGCACAAGCATGCGTGATTCATTTTATGTTTTATAACATCAGCTCTTTATTGGACAGAAATGTTGCAGAGCTGCCCAATTCTAATTCCCACATATGTAAGTCTGCTTGTGAAGACATAGGACTCCAACAAGATTCTGGCTGATATTCATAAAGCGTGTGTGTGTGCGTGTGCACGCACACACACATGCTCATGCAGGGGCACGCACACAAACGTGTGCACACACAGTCTCTGTGTCCCTAAACAGTGCTTTGAGCTACATCTAGTTACAGAGAGCATCCTGGGGAAAGGAAGCTATCCTTCCCCATTTCAGCATACTCCTATGCACACTCCAGGTCATTAGCTTCATACACTGTAAAGTGCACCCTAGCCCTTGTCCGTGGTGTTGCCAAGAGACAGGTAGAAGCTTCCATCCACTCAGTAGGCCAAGATCATGCATGCACATTGCTGCCTCCGTTGTTGTAACATCAAGGACGACACATGTGAATAAGCGACCACAGCCAAGCAGTGTGATAACCTCCTCAACACAGTGTATACCTATGAAGCTGTTCTATGCAGAGTTAGACCACTGGTCTGCTTCGCCTAGCATTGCCTGCTCTGATTGGTAGCACCTGTCCAGGTTGTCAAGCAGGAGAATTTCCCTTCCAGAGATTATAAAAGTTTTAAACAGCAACTCCCAGAACCCCCTAGCAAGCGTGGCTTAGGGTGTTCTGTGAGCGGCAGACCAAAAAGTGATTTTTTTTTTCAACTGAGTATATCATTGATTGTATGGAAGACCTGCTGCTGCACTATGACAGTGGCATTGCTGTATACATTTCAGCAGAGGGGTGGATGTGCACAGCTGAAAGCCCCCATATCCCTGTGAAGCAGCCCTTCTATCTAAGGCCATTTCCACACTACACTGTTAAAGTGCTGTTATTCCTCTTTCAACATCCTATGGAATCCTGGGGTTTGCAGTTTAGGGAGGGGCCTTTAGAATTCTCAGCCAGAGAGCTCTTTGGCCTCAGTAGACTACAAACCTCAGAATTCCACAGGAGTTTGAAAGTGTAATAATAGCACTATAGCAGCGTAGTGCAGAAATGGCCTAAGAGGGCCAAGTTGTTGTGTTACCCTGTATTGTGGGGGTCCCAGAGGGACGCCCAAATAACCAAATAAAACGCAAGATGGGGAAGTTAACTGGAGCACTCTCTTAAGCTAACGAGAGGCAGGGTAACTTTAGCTGGGATCTTTTACCCTATATCTACAGCATCAGGTCAGAGAGCGGTTAGACAAGTTCTAATGCAACAAATAATATTTTTATTAGGAACAAACAACACGAAAGACACGACATACACTAACTAACTGAGAAATAGAAATGGAGAGTTTCGGGGGAATGGGTAATACGACGCCTTTTCTCATAGTCTTGGAGAGAAGCGGAGGTTGAGGGGAAGAAACTCAGCATGGCTTGCTGAGGGGAGTTCTTCATACAAACCAACAGCAAGGCAGGATGGAAGTCCAAAGTAGTCCGAAGTAGTCCAAGGAGGACTTGAAAATGGGGACTTTTTATAGGGTGAATTATACCTACAGGCCATGCCATGCTCGGTGAGAACAAAGGAAATTTATAGCTGGACAAAGGCGTTGGAAAAGGTCAGGTTTTACATGATGAGCTTAGCGCTGGATGACAATAGTATGGCCAGTAAGCAAATGGCCCAACATAGAGGAATGGCTCGGCACTTGGCCGGGCGTCTTTGTGTAAGGTCACGCTGAGCAAGGCAGTCTGCAAGAAGGAGTGGTCCCTAAAGCATCAGAGAGGCATTAAGTTGCCTGCCTGAATGACGTTTGGAATGTATAACCATTAACGGCTGCGCCTATTACGTGCTCGTCTGGTGGCCCTTGCAAACACGTGGAGTAGGGTGGCAGAGAAAGGTCAAGTAAAGGCCAAATTATTTGATATCAAGAGATATCTAGTGCTCTCACCAGACGTAGCATAACCATGGTAACAGTTGTCGTGCACTACAATCATTCCACCCTATCCCCTGGGCTATCACTGCTTGGCTGTGAGCATTGTCTTTGCTTTGGTTCAGAGAAGAACGGCCAAATCCCAGAGCTTGGAGAGATTATCTCTTTCGTGCCCCTGCTGGTGGGAGGATTTGCGGAGTTGTAACAAAAAAAAAAAAAGTATGTTTTCTGAAGCTATAACTAATCCCAGCAGCAAGAGTGAGAGGCCGAGCAGTCCCAAGAGAAGGACACTTTGAAAAGCAGTTCCCAGCATGCCCAAATTAGGCTCTGGCCAGAGACCTCTGGCTCACCTCCAAGACTTTGAAGCGACAGGCTTCATCTTTTTGGGTCTTTTATAATAGTGTTAACTGTGAATTAAAACTAGCCTAAGTCCTTCTTTCTGGCATTGTGTAATGTATCCACCACCTCCTTGTGAGGGAGTTCTGGGAAGAGGGCAGGAAGGCTGCTCTACATTGTTGCCTTTGCCCTCCCACTCTGTTGTCCCCACCTCCAAGTAAATGCACCGATGGAGCTTCATGCTGAGGAAACTTCAAATAGGGTCCCAGCCAAAGATCAGCTTTGCACCTGACTGTCCGCACGGGATGGGGACTTAGCATCTTCCCAGAGGTCAGTCCCTAGTCCTATTAAACTCTATTAAACTAAACTTTATTAAACTCTGTACTAACCTCTCCTCTGAGTTCACACCATGAACTTGATAGCTGAAGCTCTGGTATAATTCAGCGAGGCAATTATTTTTCTATCAGCCGAATGCAGGCATGCCTGCTTTCTACTGTGTCCAGCTTCCCACCGTGTTCCAAATTCATTTTCACACCATTTTTTAAAATGAGTAATGTTTATACTTTGGGACTGCTTCCAGTTCATAACCATTTTTCCCCCTCTTCTTAACCCCACAGGCCCGGAAGCACCTCCAAAACTTTGAAGCGACGCACTGTACCCCGCTCCCTCCGCAAGATTTTCACCTCCCATGGAGCTTATAGCATTCCCTTTCCCACGGCACTCATGGCTTCCTGTACTGGTGTCTTCCTTGCCCACCTGCCGAAGGCATTGGCTTCTCTTGTGCGTGTGTGTGTATCTGTCCAACTGTCACTGTTATTCTCCCACCTGCACGCTGTAAATCTGCCTCCTCTCCCGTGTATTATTTGTCCTCTAACCTCCAAACCCTTGCACCATTGTCAGGGGTCCACAATAAAGATGGTATTTTTTATACTTGCTGGGTCTTTTTTTTCCTCCCCATTTCATGATATATTTTAGAAAAGGTATGCTCTGCCAGAGAGCTGCAGGCTGGTATCCTTTTGGGTTAGATGCAGAGGGAGAGATTTCACTATTTCCTACCTCAAACAATGACCCCTACTTGCTTAAAACCCACCTATCTTGCACACACCCCAACACAGCCATGTAGTGGCCAGTGAAGAACAGGAGGTGGCTGCAAAGTGTCTTGCTGTGTCTCTGTAGCCGGCTACACAATGATGGGGGTGTCCTCCACAGCTTCTCAGGGGGTCCTTGATAAATCCTGAAGAATTACATCATCATTGTGCATCTGATTGTTGGGACATAGCCAGATGCTAATTAGTGAGTCAGGAGTCACCTATTTAAGTGAGTTCCAATCTGCAGGGTCAGATGAACTGCCTCCCAGAGTATTGAAGGAACTTGCTGACATACTCGCAGAGCCACTTGCCACCATTTTTTGAGAAATCTCGGAGAACAAGTGAGGTACCAGAGGACTGGAGATGAACAAACATTGTCCCTCTCTTCAAAAAAAAAAAGAAAAAAAAGGAGGGGGGAGCCAAAATGGAAGATCCAGGAAACTACAGGCCATTCAGACTGACCTCAATACCAGAATTACAGGAGTCCATCTGTAAGTATCTTGATGACAATGCAATGATTAGTAGGAACCAGCATGGGTATGTCAAGAACAAATCCTGCGAAACTAACCCTATATCTTTTTTTTTTTTTTTAGGTTGAGTCACAAGTCTAGTAGATGATGGAAATGCTGTGGATGTCATTTTCTAAATTTCTAAATTTCAGCAAGGCATTTGATAAGAACCCCCAGGATATTTTGATTAGCAAACTGACTAAATATGGAACAGATTTAAGCACCATCAGATGGATCCATAATTGGTTGGAAAATGTGCTCAAAGAGTTCCCATTAGTGGTTGTGCTTCAAATTGGAAGGAGGTCCCAGGTAGTGCAGAAAGGCCCATGGTCTCACAAGTTGAAGGACTATACTGTTCCCACTTCTGCACTTCTTTAGATCAATTTGCAGTGTACAGCCTGCTTCCAGATCTGTAAGTTTGACTTTCATGGATTTGGCTTTTTGCAAGTCTCTTCAACCCCTGCCTCCTCCCCACCTCAGGTGCTTCGTTTCCTGGGGAACCTTTCCCTCTCAACAGCTCCGATTTGGCCACGCAGGCCTTTAAAAACTCACCTCTGGTCCTCTTCCTCCACCAGCCTCTGCCTGGCCAACTACGGACAGGTCACAGCTCAATTTCTCAGCACTATAAGCCCTCTCCCAATGACCCCACACACACAAAAGGAAGGAGATGGGTGAGAGACAGGATGTATAGGGCCACCGTGCTAACTCACCCCCTTTTCCCTCTCCTTTCCATGACCTGGGTGTCTGTCCTCCCCACCATGCCTCGGGCCCCTTCCTAGAGATACACATTTTAATATTTTTGTTTTTTCCACTTTCATGGGGGTCCGGTGCCCCTAACCCTAGTGAATGTGAAGGACTGACCCTTACCCTGGAAAGAAATAGCAACAGTAGTTTTTTTGTTTTGTTTTTTTAATATATTTTTATTTTAAAAGAGTTAACAGTAATAAAACTTACTTAGTTTAAGGAAATAAGAAAAACGAAGAAAAGAAAAAAACACCAAAGTCAGTAAGCGTATGCAAATACATCAAAAAGAATAAAATAAAACTTCCCCCTCAGTGTCATTGGTTATTTTGTAAGCTATATTATTAAAGATCCTTAAACATTTTCATATTTCTGGTCTAATTCTAGCATAAATCTAATTTTCTCATATGTATGTGTGTGTGTGTGTGTGCGCTCAGACACACATATTTATATATAAAATATGTTGAAAGAAGATTAATCAGAGAAGCCAACTATTGTTATTTCAGAATAATTGTTTCTGAGGAAATTAATCATCAGATCCCAAGTTTTTAAATAATTATCTTTAGAACCATCTCTTAACAAAATTGTTAACTTATCCATACTAACAATAGTTTCAAAGAGCTAAAATATATGGTTCAGTGGGCCACAGGTCTTATTCCTCTGACCTTTTTAATCAGCAAAAGGGAGCACTGTTTTTCAAAAGCCCTTCCAAAGAGAAGGGAACTCAACAAGAATCATCCAAGAGTCCTTTATGCAGCTTCGCACACTCCTTCTCCAGGCGTAGGAAATCCTCCATGCAGTTCCTCACTGACTGGCTGAAATCGATTAAAAGTTGCTCTTTCCTTCGCCTGAGTGAGAAGCACCCAAGCCCACCACAAGGAGAGAGAGCTTTTCCGGATGAATAATTTTGGCTTCACACTCAGAAGGTTTCTCTCTCGCTCCAGGATTATCAGTATTGTGAAGTAAATGGCAAAGCACTTGCAAAGAGAGAGAGCGGGGAACTATGGAGCTCCGTCTGCTGTGCATACTGATGGGATTATTCATTCTGACAAAGGGGCACGGTAAGAGATCTGTCTGTGGGCATCTGAGAGCTAGAAGAGGGTGGTGGGTGTATGATGGAGGGGAGAACGAGAAAACATTATTGGAGTTGGAGCATTCAATTCCAGCTAGCTGAAGTGTCCCTGGAGATGCCCAGGTCCGCACCTAATAGAAGTTGAGCTGTTACCCTGTATGTTGGGGGTCCCGGGAGGGGCGCCCAAATAACCAAATAAAAACACAAGTTGGGGGAATTTAGCTGGAGCACTCTCTTGGCTAAACGAGAGGCAGGGTAACGTTAGCAAGGATCTTTTAACCCAATGTCTACAGCTTCAGGTCAGAGAGCAAGCAGGCAAGTTTAAAGGTAACAAAAATAACAGTTTTATTGAAAGATAAACAGCAAATAAAAACAACACGCACACTAGCTAACTGGGAAACAGAAAGGGAGAGCTTATGGTATAGGTAATACGACACCTTGTCTTGTAGTCCTGGAGAGAAAGATGGGGGTTCCGGGAAGAAAGCTCAGCGTGGCTGGCTGAGGGGAGCTCCTTAGACAGACCGACAGCAAGGCTAGATGGAAGTCCAGGGTGATCCAAAGTACTCCGAGGAGGACTTGGAAAAGGGGACCTTTTATAGGGTGGAGTTTACCTACAGGTTATGTTATGCTTGGTGAGAACAAGGAGATTTGGAGCTGGACAAAGGATTTGGAAAAGGTCAAGTTTAGCATGATTGGTTTTGCTCTTGATGACAATAGCGTGGCCGGGACGTTGATAGCCCAATACAAAGGAATGACTTGGCTCTTGGCTGTGAGGCTTTGTGTAACTCCGAGCTGAGCAGAGCTGGTTTGCAGGGAGGTTTTTCCCTAAAGCAACGGAGAGGCTTAAGTTGCCTGCCTGAATGGGGCTTTGGAATGTACACTCATTAACGGCTGCACTCATACGTGCTCGTCCAGGAGGCCTCTGCAAACACGTGGAGTGAGATGGCAAAGAGAGGTCCAGCAAGGCCAAATTATTTGATACCAAAAGGATATCTAGTGCTCTCACCAGACATATCATAACTGTGTTAACAGAGCCACCTTTATCTAAAATGGTTTGGACCAGAAGTGTTCTGTATTCTGGATTTTTTTTCCCGGGTTTTGGAATACAGTACTTTTCTGAAATAGCCCTGTGTCTCAGTTTGCTATTTGTGTTGTGTATGAGATGGAAGGCGAGAGACAGACTAAGGATCTGTGAAATGACAGGAATCTAAGTGTAGTGCTTGGCACAAATCCACATTTCCCACCATTTCACACATCTTTACTGTCTCTGTTTTTGCTGCCAGTTGCCCTCGTCTATCTTCAAGGTGGTGGCTGCAGTGCTCATTAGATCTGAGAGATGAACGAGCAGGATTGCTGCAGCTGCCACCTCAAAGGGAGAAGCGAGTGGCTGGTCGAAAAAGTATTGGTGTTTGTTTGTTTTTGGATTTCTACATAAGGGAGGCTCAACTTGTACTTCCATAAAGGTCCATGGACCTCACCTCATTCCCCCTTTCCCATGAATCTTACTATCAGTATCTCACACAGCCTTCCTCTGTTTCCATGCTCTTTTTTTCAAAAGTTTGGAAAAGTTGTGTGAGCTTATATACTGTCTAGTATATAAAAGCCAAAATTTGTTTGTGTCAAGCGGAAACCTCATATGATTGGCTACCTAAGAACATTCTATGGAATCCTGGGGTCTGCAGTTTGGGAGAGGGCCTTAGAATTCTCAGCCAGAGAGCTTTTGGGCCTCAGTTAACTGTGTCTGTCTTGAATAGGCCAGTTGCTATAGTGATGGGGCCTAGCAGCAAGGAGGAGGACAGAGTATTCTCTCAGGAACCCAACCTCTGTATGTTAATAACTCCAAATACAGACTGGATTGGGGAATATGGGGAAAAGTTACAGGTACTGGACAAGACAGTTTGAGGAATTAGAGACACAGGATCTCAAATCTTTAAACTGCTTTTTTAAAAATCTTTTAATACTGTTTTATCTTTTTAACTGTGGTTTTAAATCATTTCATTGTCAATAGTTTAGTTCCATTTTAATGTTCACTTTTTTGTATGTTATTTGTTGTATCTTTTTTAAAAAAATAAGTAACGTAAAGTTCCAATTTTGAAAGAAATGTAGGATATAACAATGATGACGATGACGATGGTATTCAGTCTTGGGCTGAGATGTTAAACTTCTGTTTCTCTTCTCCCTCAGCTGTCATCCGCACTTCTGGGGAACAGGTCTCGCTTCTCTGCGATGCTGTGAGCCCTCAAACACGTTGGTTCTGGTTCCCTCTGAATCCTAGATGTTCCAACATCAGTGGGGAGAGCGTGGAAATAATTCAGAATCATACCACAAATGAGGTGATTCCTCTTCGGTTCAACAAGAGGTTGACATACCGCTCTGCAAGGCAATTACTCCTCATGAATTTGGTCATGAGTGATGCAGGAACCTATATCTGCCGCCTTCACAATGGCTCGGAAACTCGCACTTTACTTGAGGTGACTCCAGGTAAGTACCTAAGAGATCATCTACTCATAAACAACTCATTTCACATCTTTCAGATTGACCAAGTGTAGCCCTTATCAGTGGGATGATCTGCACAATCAAAGGCTTTGCTACCTACTATATAAAAGTCAAAGTTTGTCTGCGTCAGGCAGGCGAAGACCTCAAATGATTGGCTGTGTGAGGCAAGAAGACCTCCTGGAGTTGGCAGTTTAGGAAGGGGCCTTTAGAATTCTCAGCCGAGAGCAACTGGGCCTCAGGCCGGTTGCTATGGAGACGAGGCCTACCAGCAAGAAGAAAGGCAGTGTATTCTCTCAGAAACCAAACCCTCTGTATGTTAGCAACTCTGAATACAGATTGGATTGGGGAATATGGGGATAAGTTACAGGTATTGAATAGGCCAGTTGCTATGGAGCTGAGGCCTAGCAGCAAGGAGGAGGGCAGTGCATTCCCTCAGAAACCCAACCTCTATATGTTAACAACTCTGAATACAGATTGGATTGGGGAGTACAAGGAAAAGTTACAGGTACTGAAGAAGACAGTTTGGTAAGTTCTTAAGAGGAAAATAAAATCCCAGGCAACGCCGGATAAATATGCTAGTAATAAATAAAGCATAGGCTGATTTTCTTCTGAAATTCTTTGCTGCTTATTATCCGTTATCCAGTGTATGTTTGCAATATAATGCCTACTGCTCTTTCTTTTTCTTAACCCAGCTTGGACATCTGCCACCTCTCGTTCTATATATGGTAAAAATCTATGTTATAGAATTTTGAGCATCATTTTGGGAGATTAATGCAATGATCCAGTGGTTATTGCAATTCCTAGCATCCCCCTTTCCTGGAAACTGGAATGTAGATTGAGCATTTC
Source organism: Ctenosaura bakeri (assembly GCA_948474755.1). NCBI lineage: Eukaryota > Metazoa > Chordata > Lepidosauria > Squamata > Iguanidae > Ctenosaura > Ctenosaura bakeri. The sequence goes on along the minus strand of CAOLHI010000006.1, from coordinate 1,459,345 downwards.
CAAACTGTGGGCCCTTTGTTTATTTTCCATATTGGTTGACAGATTTTAGCCAGAATTTTAGTGGATTCTTTCTCTGTAATTTGAACTGCTCTACTGGTATGTCATCTGTTCCTCGTGATTTATTTTTCCAAAGTGCTTTGAGTGCAGAAAACACGGAGTTATCAGGGAAGCAGAAGTGAAAAGTCCTAGGTAATGTCAAAAATTCCCAGGAAATTCTTTAGGGTTGAAGAAAACTAATTAGAAAACTAATTAATAGCATTGTGTTTTGATGACATGCCAAATCTGCTGTCCAAGATCATTTTGCCTAATGGTAGAGCCAGCCCTGAATACAGCTATCCTTCCAGAAATGGATAAAAAAAAAATTAAAAGCTCACATCATGGGATTTTATAATCTTCTGAATGTATGCCATTTTTCAACCCCGCTTCCTTTACGGCTCCTTCCTCTTGCTTCAGAGGGAGAAAATTAACCAAGTGCCGTACAGCCAAGGATCTGAGATTAGTCATTTATCTCTTTTCCCCAGATGGAGCTGCCAGGGGAGAAGGCATCAGCAAGCAGGGAAGTGAGGAGGGAGAGCGGAAGGAGGACTGGCATTTGCAACCCACATTTGCTTTTGCTGAAAAACTTGTCCGCGACCATGTTAGTTCAGAAAAATGGACTGAAAAGCCACATACTGATCTGGAGAGCTTGATCCTCTAATGTCCTGCTCTATTTAGGTTCAAAGGGCACAATGAAGTAAAACTAAGTCACTGAGAGTACAGAGTATCGTTTAATTGGGGAAAAATAGACAGAAACAAATGCACTATCACAATGCATAAGCAAAGAAAGTGTTCGCGCATCCTTTCAGCCGAACACAGACACAGCCTCAAATGCAGCTGGTTCTCAGATCTGAACTGCTGGATGTTCCATTGTTCTTTTAGCTCCAGATGGGCTTTTCAGGTTGTCAGACAAGACACTAATGTCCCCCTTGTTGACAATGGGACAAAGGAACATTTTCCTTGCTGGTGATTACGGACTTGAACAGGACAGGTTTTCTAGAAGCTTTGAGATGACCTTCACAGCTTCAGGAATGTTTGATGTAGCAACTCAGTAGTTGCTGGTTTGCATCTCTCTAAGAATTTAGACAAAACATATATTTGTGTCATTTTCTGTTTGTTGACATTGGCCACATCCTCTTTTTTTCTGCATCAGTTAGCCTGAAGTTAGTCGGAATTTGTTTGTACGCCATGTTTGAAAAGTGCACGAGATACGCAGTTCTCCTCCGCATCTGCAGTTCTCACTTCCATGTTTGAAGAGCATAGGAGATGTTATAAAATCTTTAGTATTTGTTTTCACAAAGAAGAGTAAGCCTTCTTTATTTCTAGACCAGACCCTGGGGGGAAGAGGGGATTGGTTGTTGCTCATCTTCTGCTTGCACATATGAATTTATTAGAAACACTCCTATCTCTTAAATTCCCCAATAAGGGTGAGTGTAGTTCCCTCTTCTCTCCCTGCATTCAGATCAACAGAGGGACAGGTTTCCTGCTCTCAGACAGTTTCTTGATTAGCACAAGACTGGCATAATCACAGTAGCTGCATATCTTTTTACCTTTATATTGAAGACCTTTTTACTGAGTACTCAAAACTCAAGCAGAGGGCAATAAAAACATGTAACAGTAAAAGTAAGCCTTAAAGCAAGTTAGAATATATACATGTTCTTATAATAATTATATATTATAATTCACGTGTATTGATTGATGAGAAGCCCTATTCCTAGACTCTTCAACAGACTTCCACAAATGTACCCTAGGACAGTGCACCAAAATAATATACAGTAGTCCCTCCTTATCAATGGGGGACACATTCTAACCCCCCCCAAGTGGATGCCTGACACTGTAGGTAATACCAAACCTATATATGCTATGTTTTGTTCCTATACATACATACTACAATATCTATGATACACTGGAGAAAGGTATGATTCACATCCCAGGTGAGACAGAGGAGACATACAAGATTTCATCATGCTCTGTAGGACAGTACATAATTTAAAAGTTCTGAATTTTTCTGGAATTTTCCATTTAATATTTTCAGACTGTGGATGGCTCTGGGTAACTGAAACCCATGGAAAGCAAAACCACAGATAAGGAGAGACTACTGTACAACCAAGCCACTTCTTGTATGTGATGTCCAGCTTACAATAGCAGCTGGTGGCTTCCATGTCAAAAGGGCAGTGGGATTGCTCAGGGTTATAGCAACTTGGAGAGCTCTAGTTCTGCTCTCCACATTGAACCATAATTTAGAGTGCCTGGAGGTCAGAAGCTGTAGCAACGAGAGGTTTCGGATATCAAACAGTCCAGGGTCAAGAAGTAATAAATCAGAACAGAGTCCAAACAATTTTGGTGAAGTCAGTAAACAGTTCACGAATCATAAATCTAGGACTTACAACAGCTCAGTCAGGTCATCAAGAGGTGAACTGAAAATTTGCTCCTAATAGTCTGCCTGGAGAAAGCTCCCTGCTTATAAAAACAGCCAGCTCAGTCAGCACCCATATTCCAGACAATATTTTTTTAATTTTTATAAAGAACTTATAAATAATACAATATAAACATAAATAATACAATATATAAATAGTACGACATAGACATACATACATAAATCTACATACTTACTCCACAGCATTCAATTTCCAGTCTTCCACATATTCACTTTGCTCCCCGACTAGATAATATATTACCTAAATAAATGAGGATCTATTTCCTTCCTTTAAACACATCAGCTCTACTAATATAAACTTAAATGTAATCCTACTTATTATTTTGCCGCATTTATAGCTTTGAAATTTTACATTAATATTTATATAAGCGCATTCATATATTCTATCAATTAAGATAGTCAAAATAAGATTTAACCATATCTCCCTCTTCAATCAACAAAGTTCGCTATCGTCAAATCTCCCCATTTGTTTCTAAAATATTGGATAACGGGATCCCATTTCTTAACAAAGTTGCCAAGGGGGATCCCACTTTGTCAATTTATCTATTGATACCATATCAAACAATTTTATTTCCCAGTCTTCTACATTTGGTATTTCTGGAGGTTTTCAAATTTAATTCTTGTAGAGGCTGTCATATAAAATAAGATTTCTCCATATTCCTTTTCTAATTCATCTTCTGGCATACCCAATAAATACATTTGTGGTGATACATGAAAGTGAAAACCCAGACAATATTTAAGGAGCACGTCTCAGAGCTGTGTGACCATAACCTTTACCTGCATCAGCAGGAGAGGATCTGTGCCAGGCTCCAAAGCCTTCACCACTCTTGGGAACTGGGAGCTCTTTCTTCCAGCTCCCCTTCTTGCTGAACTGGAGGAGGACTGGGCTGCCTATCAGGCACCAGCTATGACTGCAGGGTGCCTGCTTTGTCTTCTGAGGAAGATGAATTCTCAAGGCGGGAAATGACATCTTCCTTCAAAGTTCAGTGGTCCACTCTAGTTAGAACTGCTAACCATATGACCGAGACCCAAATCATCTGGAGAGCACCAGCAGGTTCCATATCAACCTCTCTTACGCTGTTTCCATACTCGACTGTTATAGTGCTATTATTCCACTTTCAACCTCCTGTGGAATCCTGGGGTTTGCAGTTTAGGGAGAAGCATTTAGAATTCTCAGGCAGAAAGTTCTTGGGCCTCAGTAAAGGAGGCTGAAAGTTGGCATAGCAGCACTGTAACGGTATAGTGCAGAAAAGGCCTTAGACACAGCTGTACGTACCCATAGTGGTAAGAAACAGGAAGCACTGCAAATTGCAGCAGTGTGTCTGTTCATTGACACCAGGTTGTAAAATCTATTGATTCATTAAAGCAGTGGTTCTTGGCCTTTCCTTTACCAGTGGCCCCCTGCAAATATAACTTTTTGCCAGGGAACCCCAAAACTTAACACAAGGTTTATATATTTAAATATAGATTTAGATTTAGATATTTAGATTTAGATTTAGATATTCAAATATTTATTTTATTAAAAGCTTCTAGAGTCTAGGGCCATTTCCACACTACATTGTTATAGTGCTATTATTCCACTTTCAACATCCTGTGGAATTCTTGGATTTATAGTTTACTGAGGACAAAGAGCTCTCTGGCTGAGAATTCTAAAGGCCCCTCCCTAAGCTGCAGATCCCAGGATTTCATAAGAGATTGAAAGTGGAATAATAGCATTTTAACAGTGTAGTGTAGAAATGGCCTAGGATTCAAATCTCCGCTCAAGCTCTAGGTAACCTTGGGCAAGTCACATTCTCTCAGCCTCAGAGGAAGGCAAAGGCAAATCTCCTCCGAACAGATCTTGCCAAACAAACCCTGTGATAGGTTCTTTAGGACTACCATAAGTCAGAAATGGCTTGAAAATACACAACAATAAAATGCCACTGGCAGAGAGAGATTCTTTCTAGCCATCATGTCTCTCCCTTTGAAAACTGACTTATGGCAGCCCTAAGGCAAACTTATCATGAGGGTTTTCTTGGCAAGATTCGTCGCTTTTGCCTTTTCTCTGAGGCTGAGAGAATATGAGTTGCCTGAGGTCATGCAGTGAGTTTTTGTGGTCAAGTGGGGATTCAAACCCTTGTCTCCAGAGTCACAGTTTGGGGCGCCTGCTGCCATGTCACTTTTGTCAGGGATATGGCAGCAGGAATATGTGTACATGTGCCCAAATTGCTCCTTCATTTGCAAAAGAGGGAGTAGTTTCAGCACTCACAAATGCCCCCCCACTGCCATGTCCTTATCGCTGCCGTTGCTGTTTGTGTTCAGTAGTGTAGTCAATTCCAGGAACCGGAGATGTTCGAATTGGAAAGCAAGAGTTTATTTAGTCGGCCGGGCTCTCTGGTGGAATCTCTTCCAAAAACCAGAAGCCATGAACATTCATCTCTCTAAGGTTTTATACTTTTACATGGACAATTACAACATTTGCCAGCTTGACATTTCTTGATCATTTGCCCCCCTTATGATGCTCTTCTGACTGTTCCCAAACACTGAACAAAACATCCTAAACAGACATGCTGAACCAGCATCTAGCTAAGCGATATACGTACACATGATTACTCAAGCAGCTCCTCAAGAACTCACAGTTCATGAACTTGTAATTTCCTTTCTCAATCTGCTCTCACGGTAGCAGGGCTTTGTAGACACCATCTTAGGGCTCCGCAGACCCCCAGGGTTAAGAGCCACTGCATTATAATATTCATTATTGTTGTTCTTTGACACCAAGTCAATTTCAGCTTGCATCAGCTCTGTGAAAGAGACTTTCAAAAGAGCTCCTGGACGTCAACAGCCTTGCTCATGTCTTGCAAACTCAGGGCTGTGGCTTCCTTAATTAAATCAATCCACCTGTAATATGTTCTTCCTTGTTTTTTCCTATTGCCTTCCACTTTACTGAACGTTAATCAGCTTTTCCAATGGGTCACATCGTATCATGATGCATCCAAAGTATGACAGCCTGAGTTTAGTCATCTCAGCTTCTAATGGAGAGTTCAGGCTCGATTTGCTCTGCAACCCATTGATTTGTCTTTTAACCACTCCATGCTATATGCAGAACTCTCCTCCAGCCCCACACTTCAAAATATTTGCATTTTGTCCAATATCACAAAATTTCACATCAGTTTAAAACAATGCAAAATGAGATTTGAAAATTTTTTAAAAAGAAATAACATAACATTCTAATAGTATATCCAAGGATTTAACCATGAACACGAATTAAAACAACTTCAGAACCACATAGCTGTGTGCAAAGGCACACATATCCTTGGCCCTGGTCTGTGGTTTTTTCCCTTCTTATCAGCTTTTAGGAGTGTTGCTGCGAGGCACATCTTCCTCATGTTGGCAATCGCTTTGCTTTCAATTTGGCTGGCAAGTCCATTGGTTGTCATTCTCAACTGCTGCTCTTTTCCATGTGTTGATTGCATTCTGTTTTGTTCTCATGTCTTCACTGTAAATCAGCCAGCCACCAGGAGGCAACTGATTAAAAAAAAAAAAGATCCCACTAACAAGGATCTCTGACAACCACTCTCAGTCCAGACGTTTTATTCCTCAGGCCAGGTGTAAACACTCCAGAAAACTTGGAAATCTTACTTTTTTTTTTTTCTTGGACTACAGCATAGAGCCTGGAAAAATTCTCTGTGTTCTACACGGGCAGTTGTTGTTGTGGGCCTTCAGATTATTTCTGACTTAATACGGTGACCCTAAGGCGACCCTATTAAAGGGTTTTCTTGGCAGAATTTGCTCAGAGGGGGTTTGCCGTTACATTCCTCTGAGGCCAAGACAGCTTGACTGGTCCAAGTGGATTTTCACGGCCGAGGTGCGATTTGAACCCTGTACATCATACTGGCTCTCCATATACGCCCTGTACAAAGCTAAACAGGAAGAGCTCTAGCAGGAATGTTGGCTACCCCTGCAGCTGCTAAGTATATTTTGCAGGCCCTTGGGCTGCCTTTTTTTTTTCTTCTTTTCCCTTCACACAAGGTGGCCATAGTACTGTTGCAAAACAGAGATAGAGACCCATGGATTAAGGAAAATTGTTTATTTGTCTCAGTGGGATCATTCCCAAAAGACTGAGCCCCACCCCTTCATATTCACAGCAATTTATACATTTCCAGTGTAATCATCACATGCTCAAGAAAGAAAACAACATAAGTTCCCACCAGAGTCTACAAATGTTGCAAATCTTCTGTAGCGCAGTCAAGGGCTAGCGTGTCAAGCCATACTGATAACATTCCATTATACAAAGTTTCTTTGTCTTTCCTTCAAACACAGAGGGACTTCAATTGCAGAGGAAATTAACTGCTTTTCCCTCACATCCAGAGGTCATTTAGACTGACCCAAAACTGTCTCCACCACAGTACCTTGGCCCTTTCACATTGCACAATTATAGTGCTATGATTCTGCTTTCACTGCCACAGCAACATCCTGTGGAATCCTAGTGTTTTGCAGTTTGGGAGGGGCATCTAGAACAGGTTAACCTAGCCTCCCAGGGCAGATTGTTCCATAGCCTGGGAGCAGCCACCAAGAAGGCCCTCCCAATGGCCACGGTGAGACCAAGGGAAAGGCCTCCCTTGATGATCTTAGAACTCACACAAGCTCATATAGAGAGAACTGCTCTTTCAGACACTTTGGGCCCAAGCTGTATATTGGTATGAGTAGCAGAGAGCTCCAGAGTCTAGAGCAACCACCAAGAAGGTCCTCTCAGTGACTGCGGTGGAACTGAAGAAAAGCCCTCCCCTTAAGATCGGAAAACTCACACAGGCTCACAAAGAGAGAAAAGGTCTTTCAGACACTCTGGACCCCAGTTGTATATTGGCATGAATAGCAGAGAGCTCCAGAGACTGGGAGCAGCCACCAGTAAGGCGTTCTCAGGAACCATGGTGGGACCAAGGGAAAGCCCTCCCTTGAAGATTTTAAAACTTCCACAGGCCCATATATAGAGAAATGGTTTTTCAGACAGTCCGGACCCAAGCTGTATATTAGTATGAATAGCATGTCTGTCGTCACTTTGGGCTCTACATACATGTAAGTTTCCTAATGGATGCAGCTGTACTTTTTGGCCATGGCTTGATGCCCATATTCAATTCATAGTTGCATGAGCATAGTTCCACAAGTGTGACTCTTAGGGCCTTTCCACACTACACTATTATAGTGCTATTATTCCACTTTCAGCATCCTGTGGAATTCTGGGGTTTGTAGTTTCCTGAGGCCCAAGAGCTCTCTGACTGAGAATTCTAAAGGCCCCTCCCTAAACTGCAAACCCCAGGGTTCTACAGGATGTTGAAAGTGGAATAATATACACTTTAATAGTGTAGTGTGGAAAGGCCCTTAGACATGCAGTAACTCATTCTTGAATGGTGTATAACTGCTCCCCTGTAATGTACCACTTGATACCCTGGAGCTGCAAAAACAGCAAGCACATTCACAGATAGGCAACTGGTTGCAGAAGAGTGTTGCACCACAATGACATCTTAGCCACATGTGTGTTGATTTACACTTTGTAGCCATGAAGTAGGATCTTAACTGGTGTTTGGTGAGTTGCTAAGATTGGGGTTCATAGTGATTGCTGCTACTGCTGGGACATAAAGCTGTGGCAGAGGGCCTTGCCACAAAGGACAGTGAGTGTCGCTTCTTTTTTCACACCTGTGGCCAGCCCCAGCGTCAATTCCCCTTTCCGCTTCTCTCTTCTAGGCTGCCGCAACAATCTCCTGGTCTCCTCCGAGTGGCATGCTTCGTCCTCTGTGCGGCTCAGCTGCCATCACTGCTATTCACTGGATGTGAAAGACTCTTTTCAATGGATGCTGAATTCAAAGCGACTCGGTAACCACCGGTGGGCAAAGAAGAGCAATTTTGGGTCTACCATAAAAATATATCCCATCCGGCAAGCAGCTTGGGGACGCTGGGAGTGCCATTCCCTTGCCAATCCTTTGTGGGTCTCTGAAATTTGCTTGAGTCCACTCAAAGAAGAAAAAGGTAAGTTTAAACTACACTATGGTATTCTTGGAGCGTAGGAGTGGGAATCTTGTGGCCCTCTGGACATTTTTGGCCCGCAGCTCCCAGCAGCCATAGCCAGTGTAACCAACGGTGAGGAAGGCTGAGAGTTGAATTTCAACAATATCTGCAAAAGACACTTGATTCCCACTGCAGTTATAGAAATAGAGCTTAAAAGTTTTTTAAAAATACTCTTTTTTCTCCCTTTTTTTTCCTTCCTGTATTCTAAAGCAAGCCCCTGTGCCTTGCTTTTGGAGAGAACCGTGATTCTCCTTGTTTTAAATCCTGCCTTATTAATTAATTAAGATTGGGCCTAGAGTGCCTGAAGGAGCATATTGGCTTATAGAGCCTGCCTGATTTTTAAGATCCTCAGGGAGAAGTTTTTACTCAGCCCCACAACACTGATTGTGGTGAGGATACAGGGTAGGACCTTCTTGGTGGCTGCTCCCAGACTATAAAACTCTCTGCCCTGGGAGGCTAGGCTGGCCTGTTCTCTGCTCTCCTTTCACTGGGAGGCAAAGACCTTTTTATTTAGACTGGCCTTTGGTGATTAACTGCTTGTTGCAGAGGGATCTTTCACTGTACTTTTCTTCTTAGTGCTATGTTGGAGGACATACAGTTGGTTCCCTGTGAGCCATGTATTCCCTTTCCCAGGCTAGAATGGACTAAGTATAAGGCAGGGTGCTATTTTCCTAAATTGGCAGGCTTTGTTTTTACAGAAGCATCCCCACTCAGGGCTGTTTTCACCTTTTTTTTTATTTCTCTCATTGGTCAGAACAGTAGAACAAACTAAAAGAGTTGCTTTATGTAAAACAAACTTTTGCAAGAGGCAAGCTTTTATACTTCCCCAATTCTTGTGCCTTCAATGGAAAGAAACCTAACTAACTTAACAGAAAGTAAAGACTGGAAGCTCTGCTTGTGTCTTACCTCTATATCCCAGGAGTACCTTCAGCTGCCAATTTTCCGATTTTTCAGGCTTCTGTTAAAGGCAAAGGCAGTCAGTGGCTTCTTTGTCAATGGAGCAGTAAATCCACTCTGGATTTTAGTCTGGCTTTTAAATGAGCTATCCAAGGTGTTGAATTCTATCCCAAAAAAACACATTCCCTGCCCTTGAGACTTCATTAATACCCAGAATGGATTCACAGCTTCAGTGACATAGAAGCCATGCGTTGCCATTGGTTAAAGATGTTCAAACAAGATTCCAGACAGGAAAAGAAAATGGCAGATCTCAAGGGAACATGTATAGCAAGAAGTAGATACTGTGTGTCCTTTTCAGAGACAAGGGGGGAAATGTAGACTATGGTGAATTTCATATTTATTTATTTTTTTGCTACCAGGATTCAAATATAAGGTAGCCAAAGTGCTGTCAACTTTGACAGGTGAGAACTGGAAGGCAAGATGCCCAGGGCTGGTATGATCTACCAACACCACCTCCACTTGCCAAGTTAATCAAACACTTGTACAATCCCTCTCCAGCAGTTAGAGCCTCACTGTGAAAGGACTGCTGAGGAAGCAGAAATTGAAAGTTCTCCCCACCCTTCCCTCATTCCAGTACTGCCCAGCATCACAGAGAGATTTGCCTGGATGGAATAAACCGACATCCTCCAAATCCTAGTGCCCTTTCACACTACACAGTTATAACCCTTTGGTTCTCCTTTAATTGCCATAGCTGCAAGCTTTGGAATTCCAGGGTTTGTAGTTTGGTGAGAAACTGAAGCCTTGCAGCTGAGACTTCTAAATGGCCCTTCCTAAACTACAAATCCCAGGATTCCATAGGATGGAACCATGGCTGTTAAGGTGATAAGAACACTCTATTATTGTGCAGTGTGAAAGGTATATTGTCTGATAGGTCCTACAATCCCTGCCATTGACTATGCTGGCTCAGGCTGATGGGACTTGCTATCCAAAACATCTAGAAGCCAGTAGGCTTGTTTCCCTGCCAGAGCCTACATTCAGTATGGGTGTGCCAGAATATTATTTCTAGTCTACTTTCTGCCCTAAATTCCTAGAGTCAAGTTGGTGGGAGGAGCACATTCAGAAACATGTTTCTCTTTTCACCCAAATCCCCAAACTGCTTTTAAAAGAGAAAACAAAGCTTAGAAATGTTACTTTGGGATCCCTGAGGCTCCTTTCCCCAGCGAGCAGTAATTCTGAAAGGAAAGAAGGCCAGTGGGTTACTTTAACGTGTTAGAATTAAAACAAGAGCTAGATGTGAAGAGTGTGTACTTGGTATGATCTTGGTATAAACCTGGGCACCACAATTCAGGAAGGATATTGACAAGCTGGAATGTGTCCAGAGGAGGGCCACCAAAATGGTAAAAGATGAAAGATTTATACAATCTGAAGAGAAACCAGAGTATACGATCTGAAGAGAAACCAGGTAATAAATCTATCCAAAACTTTGAGAAAGAATGGAAAGGAGTATTGGATTGGGCAAGGATATAAATGTATAAGAAATCAAAGAAGAAATAATATAATTGTTATTCTATGTCAATAATGCAATAATGTAATTGTTCTTCTCCCTGTAAAATGGAAATTATGTTTGTATGGAATGGAAATAAGCAATCTCAACTGTAAGATTTAAGCATGGAAGTCTAGGGGGCGTTTTATTTTTGAGATTAAACTTTTAATATTACTACCAAAAAAACAAAAAACAAAATGGTAAAAGGTGTGGAAACTATGCCCTATGAGAAGAGACCTAGGAATTTGGGCATGTTTAGCTTGAAGAGAAGGGGACATGATAGTCATGTTTAAATATTTGAAAGGATCTCACATGGACAATGGAGCAAGGCTGTTTTCTGCTACTCTAGAGACTAACAGCAATGGCTTCAAACTACAAGACTCCACCTAAGCATTAGGAAGAATTTCCTGATGGAAAGATCTGTTCAACAGCGGAATATACTATCTCAGATTGTGGTGGAATCTCCTTCTTTAGAGGTTTCTAAACAGAAGCTGGATGGCTAACTCTTGGGAGCGCCTTGATGGTATATTCCTGCAGGGCAGAGGGTTGGACTGGATGGGCTTTGTGGTCTCTTCTAACTCTTTGATTCTGTGGTAGATGATCTTAGGCCATTTCCGCACTAGACTGTTAATAGTGCTATGATTCCACCGGCCAGCCCCTCCCAAAACTGCAAGCCCCAGGATTCCATAGGATGTTGAAAGTGGAATCATAGCGCTATTAACAGTCTAGTGCGGAAACGGCCAAAGTCTGTTTAGCTTAGAGGAGGCCATGTCGTTTCACTTCCTTTCGTTGTCCTCCTACCACAAGCCAGAAAAAAAAAAATCATGTACGAAACTTTGGAGAACCAGCATTGTGTAGTGGCTTGAGCATTGGACTATGGCCCTAGGGTCATAGGGTTCAGTTCCCCACTTGACCATGAGAACCTACTGGGTGACCTTGGGCACATCACACTGCCCCAGAAAATCCCATGATAGATTTGCCTTAGGGTCGCCATAAGTTGGAAACAACCTGAAGGCACACTATAACTACAGCTGAGCTGGGTTGCTATAGTATGGGGGTATCAACCGCGTATGGGTTTTTAAATTTTATTTTATCCTTATATTTTCAATTGCGTTGTGATCTGTTTAGTGGTTTAATCATGTGATTTAATTATGATCATAGTTTTATTTGTTCTTGTTTTATTTTATTACTAGTTCTATTTTTGTTTTAAGGAGAAAGGCAGGACATATACAAATAAACTGCTTTTTTTTCTTTCTAATTTCAAAGATACCTGCCAAAGCACCCATGAGGATTTTCCTTCTGCAAAACCCACCTTTTCAGCAGCAGCCCCTTGGTCATATCATCCTGTCACTAAAACTACTGAAGCCACACCCAGAGGGTACACTCTGAATGAGACTGCAGTCTGGATTTGGGCAGTGCTGTTCCTTGTACTGGCGTTGGTGCCAGCTGCTCTTGGAGGGGCTGTGTGTCTGTGGAAGAGAAAGCAGACAGACAAGTGAGTCAAGGGCCTTGCAAACCAAGGTGATTGTAGGGGGAGTCAGGAGGATTTGAGCAAGAAATTCTGCTGTGCCTTGCTTTGGGAAGGGTGAGGTAAACAGGCTGGAAGGTCTTACCTAATATGTTTTGCTGCCTAAGGCAGTGCAGCAAATAGCATAAATGCAGCCCCCAGTCCAAAAACAGCCAGGTTCCTTTTGGTACGTGGGCAGAAAATCCTACATGCATCTCTCCCCGATCCTAGCAGGTTATATAGAGTTGCCAGAGTAAAGACTAAAGAAGGCTGCCATACTTTTACACAACTGGATAACAAGCAATACTTGCTGAAATTCCCTCTTCTACACAATTGTTAGAGGTACAGGATCCCTTTCCTGTTTTCAGTCTGGCAACCCTAAGTATAATAATAAAGAAAATAACTTTATTATTTACAAATAACCTAGAAGGTTATCATATGATAAGCAACAGAAATAAAGTATGCAAAAAATAAATACATACATACATACATACATACATACATACATACATATTGAACATCCCTTTTCTGAAAATCTGAAATCCTAAATGCTCTAAAATCTTAAAACTTTTGTAAAGCAAAATCCAGTCTTCTTCCTGTAGGGAACATGAGGAAATTATGGAGGCTTGTTTCGGACCACTGTTACCCCAAAACGAGGGTGACTCAGGAGTCCACCTGCGATGCCAGTGCCTCCATGAAACAGTGGGGAATATTAGCTCAAAGAGGAGGCCTACGAGAGCAGGGTAACCTTATAAGATCTTTTACACCTATGTCTACTGGTACTAATGCAGGGAAAAACCAGCCAGAGATGCAAAATTTGTTTTATTGGGGGAAACAATCACACACACAAGATCCAAGCAGCCTCACAATCAAACAAGGCTAACTGAAGGAAAAAAGAGGAAAAGTTTTGATAGCAAAAGTTTAGGGAGAATTGGATGATACTTATCAATCCAAAGAGAAGCAAAGAAGCGATTAGACTAGAAGTAGAAGTAGTACAAATCAGGAATCAGAGCAACAGAGTGCCAAAGTACTACAAGTTGTCTGATAAAAAGCCAGGGTTTAAATATTTTTTTTTATTTATTTTATTTATTTACTCTTTTTCTATCCTGAAAGGGAAGATGTGAATAACTTTCTGGCAGAGTAAACAATGGAGTCCAGAGAGTGGATGATGGGGTCCTGAATCAGTTAATGGCCTTAGCATTAGGTGACAAAGGGACTGATGGGATTCATGATAGCTCAATAATTGCTGGACAGGTGAAGGGACAAAGGAGAATTTTTGCTGGATGAAGGGAGAAGGTCAAAGATACTCAGTCAGTCCTTCCATGGAAGCAGTTTTGGTGCCATTGTTGCTAAATGTCAAGTTGTTGAGGGATATCTGCAGGTCCATTGTCTGGGAGTTTCCCTGGCTATGACCTAGCCATGCCCTGAGGTTTCTTCCTGACCTACTTTTGCAACACATGTGTACAGCCAGTTTGCTCTTTGATAGACAGCTCCCAGTCATAGCAGGATATAATTTCTATTTTATGTCAATTTTGCCAATTGTTACCCTGATTTCTGGGGTTCCGTGAGGGACACCTCAATGTGTTCCAAATAATGGGGAATGGGAATTAGCGAGAGCACAAGCTATAGCAATGCAAGAGGCAGGGCAACGTAGCGAGATCTTGAACCCAGTGTTTACAGGGTCAGGCCAAGTCAATAATCAAGCAGAAGTACATAATAATTGTTTTCTTTATTAAAAGACAGTCAACATGCACGTATGCAATCACTCACACAGACCTAAGAAGATAAAGGCAGGAGTTTTGATAGAGGATTTTAAGAGGGATTTTGCAGGGGAAATACTACACCTGATCCTGAAGCCCGGGTAATCAGAAGAAAAGTCAGCTGGAGCAGAGATTCTCAGCATGTGGAAGCTGAGGGGAAGGCTTGGCGAACAGAGCGGCAGCATGGCAAGATGGAAGCCAGGAGTAATCCAAAGAAGCACTCAAAATCAGGGGTTCTTATAGGTGAAAATGTGCCTGAAAGCTACTCTGTTCCCGGGAAAAACAATGGGTTTCAGGTTGGAGACAAAGCTCCAAGAATGATTGAATTATGACAGAGTTATCAATAGCGCAGACAGTATGCAAATAGGGTGTGCTTGACAGTTGGCTATTTGGCTCATCAAGCTGCCTGCTCGGGGCAGGGAATCTTTTGTACGCTGCATGCGTACATAATGTATTTTAAAAGTGTACTTGCCTGGAGGTCTACTGAAGCTGCATTCCGGCAAATTACTGGCCTGCCTAGATTTATCTTGTATTGTTCAGCTATTTCGGCCATGCCCGTGTGCGTGCTTGTCCAGGGGCCTCGCAAGCACGTGGAGAGGAACGGTTTGGAATGACCAATTTCTTGATATAAAATTATATTTAGTAGACCACAGGCCCGGACTATAAACTACAGTAAAACAATCATGGAGGTGGGGTGTACAGCCTGGTAACACTGAAAGCTTGCAAAGTCTCTCAGTCAGGTTGGCATTATTTTTTCCTCTCAGCTTGCTTTGCAAGCAGCAGATGCACAGGGTCCAAAGCAAACTAAGAGTGGAGTAAGAGCTTCAAGCTGACTGAGAGAATTTACGAGCAGTACACTCATGGGATCTCAAGCAATCCTCCACAATTCCCTCATGTTCCGTACAGAAAGAAGGCAAGAGGAGAAGAACTGATGAAAGAGTGCACCCCGCATCAAAAATATGGTATATAATCTCATTGCGTATATGCAGGTGTTCCAAAATCTGAAATCCAAAGCAACTCTGATCACAAGCATTTTGTATATGAGATACTCAGCTTGTATTATCAATCCCAACTAGAGTACCCACAGTGAATGTACAGCAAGCAAACCATTCAGTCTTGATTCAGTTGGTCTGTCTTAGTTGGGATTGACAGTAGAGTTTAGGCCTCAGGGATCTTTCATGATACCAAAAATTTTCTGCTTGAGATGGCTACCTCACTGTACCTAATGGCCAGGATGGTTCTTAGGCACTGGCTTTCATATGATGTGAGGAGGGAAAAGAAATACGTTCGTGCATACTCCGAAGCTCTTCTTCCTCATAAATTATTTCATACCACATTGATCAGAGCTTTGCGCTTAAGCCTGGTTCCAAGATCACTAAGCCATGTTTCAAAGATCTGTATGGTAACACACATGGGCTGCATTCTTTGAGTAACATACACAAGCGTAAATCCAACTTACACCAGCCTAACTCATTATTTTGGTTGTTGCAGAGATTAGAAATCTCTACTGACATCAAACAGTAACCTCAAAGCCCACCTTTTAGCTGCTGCAGCCCCTCCCTTTCCCACAACACAACCATTTACAGGCAAGTGGAGAGTGATGGAGAGGTATCCAGCAACTGTCTATAGTTCAGGAGTGGACAATTTTTGCCCCAAAACCACACAGAAAGCCCCCTGCCAATATGTAAAAATATGCCAAACCATTCCATTGTTGCTGTTGTTGCTGTTCTGTGCCTTCAAGTCATTTCTGGCCTAAGGTGAACCTATTATGGGATTTTCTGGGGCTGAGAGTGTATGGCATGGCCAAGGTTACCCAGTGAGTTTCAATGGCTGAGTGGGGAATTGAATCTTGGTCTCCAGGGCTGTCGACCAAAACTCAAACCATTGTACCACACTGGCTCTCTACTCCCCCACCCCAAATACCTCCATTTTCCTCTTGTCAGCATCCTATAAAATTCTGGGATTTACAGTATAAGGAGGTAGACTGTACAGTCTAGAGCTTGTTACCCTGTCCCTTGGGGGACACCTCAATGTGCTCCACGTGATGGGGAATGGAAACTAGCAAAAGCACAAGCAATAGCAATGCGAGAGGCAGGGTAACCTAGAGGGGTCTTTTTACCCAGTTTTTACGGGGTCAGGCCAAGCCAAAAACCAAACAAAAATGTCTAATAAATGATTTTATTGAAGGAAAGTCTCACGCAGCAACACAATCACTCACACACCCACTCAAGACCTATTAAGAAGCAAAAGAGAGGAAACTGGATAGGGGAGTATTGAAGGGATTGTAGCTGGGGTAATACTGCACATTTTCCTGAAGTCCTTGGTCTGAAAAAAACAGCAGAGAAGTGGGGTTCAGCACGGAGAGGGCTGAGGGGATCACTCAACAGATGGAGCAACGGTCTACTGGGATGACCAGGAGTGATCCAAAGAACTGCTCAAAAACTGGGACTATTTGTAGGGGGGAAAGTACCTGGAGGGCTAATCCTTTCCTGGGGATAACAATGGGTGTTACAACGAGAAAGGAGCTCCACAATGGTAACTTCCTTTGTGTGATGAGATTACAAGGTGTTGCCAAAGTCTCAGGATCTTTGGCTGCATTTGGTTGTAGTGTGACTTCATGTAAATGGTCCTCACCTGATGGGATATTTGCTCAACTTGGGGTAAATACGCTAATCCCCTGAAGTCGGCTTCCCAGGGACTGAGGACCCTTTGTTTATTGTGGGTTTGCACAGCTTGAGGTCTCCTGGGGCTACGTGACTGGGGATTTTACTGGCCTGACCTGGTTTTCGATCATTTGACCATTGCTGCCTACGTGCCCATCTGGGTGACCTCTCAGGCACATTGAATCATATTTTAATATCAAAATTGTAGACCCTGGGACAAGGTTTACCAGAGAGATAACAAGCTCCTTGGCTGAGAATTCTAAATGCCCCTGGCCAGAACACTAGTTGTTTCAGCCTTGGATTATGACCCTGGAGACTAGAATTCAATTCCCTGCTCAGCCATGGAAACCCACTATGTGACTTTGGGCACATCACACACTCTCAGCCCCCCAAAAAAGCCTCAGGATCACTATTAAGTTGGAAACAACTGGAAGGCACACAATGACAATAAACTGAAAATCCCAGGACACCATACGATTTTTCCTATGGCAATTAGAGTGGAATCATAGTGCTATAATTGTGTAATGTGAAAGAGCCTGCCCCAGAGTGAGGCAACTGGAGTGGCAGATGCTGGTGGGGGCAACAATAGACCTTCCCCCAACTGTTCTACTCAAACTTCCCCAGAAATTTCTTTCTTTCAAAAGATGGAGGTGTGCCGCATACCTTGTCCTGCACACCCTAAACCATTCTTAAGTTATCTGACGTAGGGGACCAGCAGAATTTGTTCCCAGTGTGCTAGGGACTGGCTACATATCTGCGCTCATTGACTGCAACTGTTTCCTTCTTTCCTGGAAATTCCAGGGATCAGGAGCCAATAACTCAAGAAGCAGCTCCAGCCCACAAGCCACCACCTTGAGTAGCAATAACCCTAACCTAGCCTTGTGACATCAAGTATGATGGAGGCCTCTATCCCATTGGCAATGCTGAAGTAACATTCCATAGCCAGTCCTATCAGTTTCTGCGTATGGAACAGAAGCAGGAGTGGAATGGGTTGCCATGTTGTTGTCCTCCTTTGCTTCAGAAAGTAAAATATTTGGGGACTAGACATGCACAATGGCATGAAATGAGTGTTGTTGTTGAAGCAGCATTTTTGTGGTGCCGATTTCAAAAGCATTTTTTTCTGTGTTGTTCCTCACATGTAATGCTACTCTAAGACCCTTGCAATTTCTTTCTAGGAAACACAGAGAAAACAGAGAGTGGACAGGTGAGGAATGAAGGAAAAGCTTCCCTTTTTTCTCACCTACTTATTTTAAGCTTCTACTGGGCTGCCTTTCACCCACATGTATAGAGTGATGAGATAACAAACCATAGCGTAATAAACATCATGCTCTAAAAAATAACTGAGAAAAATTGCACAGCAACTTCTCAATCACCTGGGGAGCTTGCCAGCATTAAGTTGCAAACAAATTAAAATTCCCTAGGCAATTAAAAACATTTCAAACAGTCATTCAAAACAATGCTTTCTTGGTGGCTGCTTCTAAGCTGGGGAACTCCCTCCCTAGGAATGCTCCTTGTACTCCTTATACTTCTTTTGGTGTCAAGTGAAAACCTTTCCATATCTTCAGGGTTTCAGGAATTAACTGCAATGAGTATGCTCTTTGTTGGTTTTTCTCTTCTTTTAATTTATTTTTTTAAATGATTTTAACTCCATAGATTGTTTAATTGCATTTTAAGAATAATGGCTGATTGACTGATGTCCCAAAGACTTTAGTGCACATTTAGGGCTTTCTAGCAGTCATCAGGTTTGTCTGTGTGTGTGTGTGTGTGTAAGTAAAGGTCTTGGTTTTGGTTCATTTTGTGCACCCCTTGGTGCAAAACAAAATTTGAGGTTCATAAGTACTACCACTCAAACTTTTGCTTTGTTGAAATTATAAGAGAAATTGAGGCTAGTTCCTTAAACACAGAAACATTATTAAAATGGTTGCCTAGCTATTTCTGGGGTCCAATTGGTGCCATCAGTGGTACTATCAGGGCAGAAACGTGGAGCAGATGTCCAGAGTACCTTAAAGCAGAACAAGTAGGAGGACCCATCACAGCTGGCTTATTATATTCTGAAGCAAGTGAAGTATATGCAGTACCAATTCAACAAGGGGGAAAGGTACAGCCTGGCTGGCTGGCTAAACCCTTAAGGATCCTTTCACATGACACCACTGTAGTACTGGATTCCACTTTAACTGCCATGGCAACATCCTATGGAATCCTGGAATCTGAAGTTTAGGGAAGGGTGTTTGGAATTCTCTCCCAGAGAACCCTAGTGCCTCACCAAACTACAGACCCAGGATACCATGGGATGTTGCCATGACAATAAAAGTAATATCTATTATATGTAATTCTGTAGTGTAGATTACATTACTGAATACCATTTGTTGCCAGATTTTGCTGCAGCCTTGTTAGCTCATATTTTCCAGAGTTTTGCCCTGCAAAAAAAAAAGGTTTTTTCAATGGAAAATCCTAGAGTCCTTCATAGATAGTGTCTGTTTCTAGGGGAATCTATGACTTTCTCAAGCTGTGATGGTCCCACCACCTGTCGTCTCCTAAAGTCTTTGACCCTCTGGTTCTGCATTACCATCTCTTGTGTTTTTTTGTTTCCCATTCACGGCACTTAATGTTCACTCACTCTTTTCACCCTCATCCTCATCATCATGTTGTCATAACCTGAAGGTCATGCTTTCCTGACAAATGCCACCGGGAAGGAGGAGAATATAAGGAAAAGAGAGAGTCTGGATGAGGTAAATATTGGCTGGGCAACTTTGGGACTTCATGGGTAGAACAAAATGAGCTATGATCACTAAGCAGCAAAACTGGTCCGAGAACTGAATGCAAACTGGAAAAAACTGAAACTAGAGCTATAAAGTATGCAATGAATTCTATGGAAAAAATATAATAAATACACATATATAATAATAAGACTAATAAAGTTACGTGAATACACAACAATAATTTGTGAATGCAAATATGTTAATACTATAGATATATATTAGAAATCTAATTTAAATATAATATATATTATAATTAGTGAAATAATATTAATGTATTCGCATTCACAAATTCTTATATATGTGTATTTGTTATTGTTGGGAGTTAAATTTTCCCAGGGTGTTAGCCCTTTGAGGAACTCTATGAGAGCTAAAACTGTTAGGAATTAGCCTTCCCTTAGCAGAGTTGCAGAAAAAGCATGTCCCAATCTCTGTGTGTCTTCCCTGAGTTGGAGACTGACTTGAAAGCAAAAACAAGGCAGGCAGCTTCAGGTTCCAAATTTAAAAGATTTACTAACAAGCTTTATAATTACATATCCGTTAGAGAAACTAGGTCCTAACTAACTAACTAACTAACAAAAGGATTTGGGAAGATAGTGTCTTCATTTTAAACTCACCAACTTCTTGGTGAAGAGGCTAGCATATAGAGAGAAGTTGTTAGAGGCAAGATTGCTGGGGGGGGACCTTCTCACTCTGACCATACCTGACACCAGAATGTATCCTGGGTCACATTGTCTGGATACCATAGCCAATCATTTTAAAATAACACAGAGCAACAGTTGAGACGAGAGGGTTTTTACATGCAAAAGAAAATTAACCCTATCCTTGCTAAGCCCCATTTGTCCTAGAACAAGAGAGGGGGGAAGAGAGAATGCTAGAATTTTCCAATGGTTATATTTTTTCCCCTTCAATTCACTACATACTTTATAATTCTAGTTCCCATTTTTTCCAGTAGAACAAGATAGGACCAGAGCTTAAGAAAATTATGTTCAGGTACTGCAACTTACAGAATCCCCAGCTAGTGCGGCTATTTCTCTGCCATGCAAAGAATGTTGGGAACTGTAGTCTGAAAAATGAAAGAAGTTTCTAATCCAGGTCTGAGGCAGAAAACCTCAGGCTGAAAACCCTGTTAATGCTTTTTCTCTTGATGATTTATCCTTCCAGAGTCCTCCTTCCCTTCATTACGCCCAGTTGCTACATCCCCGAAGAAAATCCACCACTGTGCGAACTGCAGACAGCAGTACCGTGTATGCAGTAATTGTCTGATACTGTTTCTGTCATTTTTCACTGTCACGCCAAGGCTCCCCCACTGTTTCTCAATCTGCAACCAAAGCTCTGCTCCTCTGAACAGTTTCCTTGGGTGCATTCATTCCTTGCAAGGTGCTGGAAGCCATTGCCTCCATCTCTCAACTGACTCCACTGTTAGTTTCTTTTCAGCACCAGATCAAAATATGGCTTTTTATGAAAACCTTTGGAGCACCACTTACTTTTCAGCACATACAGAGCTTTTTAACTCCTTAGCTTTTTAACTTGCTGAGTGGTTTCATAAGTTTTATCTCAGTGGTTCTTAACCTGGGATCTAGAGATTGCAGGCGGGGGGGGGCACAGTCTCCTTACAGAGAGTCCACTGAGGCTGGAAGAAATGTTATAAGCTTTTACAGTCAAGGAAGGAAGGAAAGAGGAAGAACAGACAGACAGATGGTCATCCATTGATCTCAAAGAGCAGGAGTCTTTTGCCAGTGACAGACATCATTTGTACAAAGTCTCATTGCAATATCTCAAACTGTTCAAAAGTTCCAAAACTGTTTGATAGCAAAAAATGTACTCAGCAGTTGCTGCTTCTGCACGCAGTGAGAACATGCAAGTGAATGACACTGAGTGGCTGAGAGAAAACACTTGACCTTTTTTGCTATCATGCATGCAGACAGAAGCCACCTTAAGTCTTGGTGGTCCGTGGTAACAAAAGATATTTAAAGGGAGTCTGTGATGAAGAAAAAGTTAAGAACCACTGTTTTATCTTATTTGAAACATTCATTGATTTTAATCTGGACCTGCTTAAATTGCTTATATTGTTTTTGTTTGTTTGCCCCCTCCGAGATCTCACAATGAAAGGATGGAATAAAAAATTGTCATGATAAATAAATAAATCATAAAAATACATAAATATACCTTGGACAGACCTGGTCTTTCTTCCTTGATGTTTTTTCTACAACGCCTCACCTTTTTCTTCCATTGAAAACTTCTTCCTTTACCTCACAGACAGTGGCACACATTAAATGGATCGTAGGCTCCATGTCTATCCCTCCCCCATGACTCTTGAGTACCTCCCCTTCTCCCTGCTGACAGTTGGCCAAATGTAAAGCACGCTGCTACTTACAAGGAGCATAATCATAGAATCATAGAATCATAGAAATGTAGAGTTGGAAGAGACCACACAGGCCATCCAGTCCAACCCCCTGCCATGCAGGAACACCCTCAAAGCACTCCCGACAGATGGCCATCAAGCCTCTGCTTAAAAACCTCCAAGGAAGGAGACTCCACTACACTCCGAGGCAGCACATTCCACTGCCGGACAGCCCTGACTGTCAGGAAGTTCTTCCTGAGGTTCAGGTGGAATCTCCTTTCCTGCAGCTTGAATCCATTGCTCCTTGTCCTGGTCTCTGGAGCAGCAGAAAACAAGCCCTCTCCTTCCTCTACATGACATCCCTTCAAATATTTAAACATGGCTATCATGTCCCCTCTTAACCTTCTCTTTTGCAGACTAAACATACCCAGCTCTCTAAGTCTATCTTCACAGGGCATGGCTTCCAGGCCTCTCAACATCTTGGTCGCCCTCCTCTGGACTTGCTCCAGCTTGTCAATATCCTTCTTGAATTGGGGTGCCCAGAACTGGACACAGTATTCAAGATTGGGTCTAACCAAAGCAGAGTAGAGTGGTACCAGTACCTCCCTCGATCTAGACACCATACTCCTATTGATGCAGCCAAGAATTGCATTGGCTGTCAAACACAGTGGGTTTTACTTATGAGTAAACAGGAATAAGACTACACCAGAAGTGATATCATGCATATGATTTAGACCACTTCTGCACTACACTGTTATAGTGCTATTATTCCACTTTCAACATCCTATGTAATCCTGGAACTTGCAGGTTTGGGAGGGACACTTCAAGAAGGGTATTGACAAGCTGGAACATGTCAAGAGGGCAACCAGAATGGTTAAAGACCTGGAAACAATGCCCTACAAGGAGAGGCTTAAGGAGTTGGATATGTTTAATCTGGAGAAGAGAAGATTTAAGAGGTGACATGATAGCCATGTTTAACTATTTGAAAGGATGTCACATGGAAGATGGAGTAAGCTTATTTTCTGCTGCTCAAGAGATGAGGACATAGAGCAGTAGCTTCAAACTGCTGGGAAAGAGATTCTACATTAACATTAGAAAGAACTTCCTGATGATCAGTAGAACACGCTGCCTTGGGGTGTGGTGGAGTCTCCTTCTTTGGAAGTTTTTAAACAGAGGCTGGATGGCCATCTGTCAGGAATGCTTTGATGGTGTACTCCTGCATGGCAGGAAGTTGGACTGGATGGCCTTTGTGCTCTCTTCCAGCTCTGTGATTCAAATATGATGACTGCATGAAAGGACACAGAAAATGTTACTTTACATATCACATCTGTATTGTGTTCAAGGGGAGTACATCTGTTTTCAAACAATTTTGTCCATTCTGCTCTCTCTTCTGATCCCACTAAAGTGGAGTGGTCTCATGCTTGGAAAGATATAAAGCCACAAGCTGGGATTCCTTTGATAGTCCTAGTATCAGTTTTCTTGTCATATTCAGCAATTGCAATGTTAGAATTAAAATATATTCATTGGAAGAATTGTGTTCTCCCTCCACCCACCCAAGATGAATGTCCATCTGTGCCCAGATCAAAGCAAGGGAACCAACTTTTTTGGATCAACAGCTGGTGGGCATTTGGGCATATATGACAGAAGAAGCCTCGTTGTCTATCTTAATTTGTTGCTGCTCGGTCTCCTTGAATTCTAAAGCCGAGTACTGGATACCATCCCCTGCTCCCTAGATGGCATGAAAGAAAGAGAAGTCAGAAGATGTAAACTTGGTGCTGTGGGGATATTTTCTTTCTTTCTCACACAGTAGCAAAATTAATGTATCTGAGCTCTGAACTACAGCTTGGAAACATTAACACAGCTGCTAATGTGCTACCTTTAATCCTTCTGTGAAAATTACTTTGTCGATTTCATCAAGGTCATTTTTTAAGATCAGTTTGTTATGTTAAGCATTAAAACATGGGCCTAAATGCAAATGTTCATTCCAGCTACACTATATGCATGGAATTTACATAGGTGTTGACCTACCAAATGCCTATTGATTCAATAGGTTTACTGTAATTGAAGCTAACTATCAGATTTAGGCCATTAAGTTTTTCAATTTTATAAAAGTGCAAGTTATATTAACACAAACCATCCTCAGTTACTGCAAAAAATAATGTTGTTGGCATTTAACAATTTAAATAACAGCATGTTCCATCATAAAAATATATAAAATAATCATGTTGCACCTTTGAGACTGAGCAAAAGAAAGCTCTTCAATAAGCTTTCATGTATCAAACGAAATGGGCTAGAATCCATGAAAGCTTAGGCCAGAAATTTATTTTTCTTAGTTAGTCTCAAAGGGACTATAGGATTGCTTTATAATGTTGAAAAATGTTTTTGAAAAAAATTAACAAATTAGGGAAGAGTGAAGTAATTTTTGATAGAATTGTCTGCAAACTCTGTGCTGGGTAAAGACACTCCCTAATTAAAGAATCAGTCAGAGAATGTGTTCAAAGGAGAACCTTTAAGGACTAAAGGCAACTGTGGATGTCAGATTTTCTTATACAGCTGAATGTATTTCAAAAATCAACATAGAAACTTAGGCACCAAACAACCTAAGATCTGCCTTTTGGGGTGGTGAAAAGAGGGGGTTGCAACTTGTCAGGATCAAACTATGTATCCTTTCAAGAAAAATGGCTTGAGCCAGAGTGGGGCATAGCAGGAGGCGCAGAGTGAAGTATAGCAGGGGCATAACAGGGGTTGGACTGGATGGCCCCTGCAGTCTCTTCCAACTCTATAATTCTATGATTCTATGAAGCATTCATTTCAGGCAGTGGAGCACTTGTTGTTGTTAAGTGCCATCAAGTCAACTTCAATTTCTGGCCACTCTATAAAAAATGCAAGACCTCTAAGTCACCCTGTCATTAACAGCCCTACTCTGGTCTTGTAGATTCAGGGCTGCGGCTTCCTTGATTGAGTCTATCCATCTGTAATGGGAACTATAACTTTTCCTGTTCTCCTCTCTACTTTACCATGCATTATTGTATTTTCTAATGGGTCACGTCTTCTCATGATATGTCCAAAGTATGAGTCTCAGCTTAGTCATCTTGGCTTCGAGGGAGAGTTCTGGCTTGATTTGCTGTAGGACCCATTGATTGTCCTTTTAGCTGTCCACAATAGCTGTGGAACTCTTCTCCAGCACCACATTTCAAAGGAGCTGATTTTCTTCCTATCAGCTTTCTTCACTGTCCAGCTTTCAGAACCATACATAGAAATTGGAAATACAATGACATGGACAATCCTAACTTTAATATGCAATGATATATCTTTGTACTTTGGGATCTTGCCTAGTTCCTTCATAGGTGTCCTAGGGGCACTGAATTCTGCCTTTCCACCATCACCACAAGTGGGATGTAGACCCTCACATCTGCTCTGGAGGACTCTACTGGCTACTCACTGGCTGTGGTAACTTTAGCTAGGAAATTATTGGCCCATATCTCCACAGTGGGCCATTGGTGGTTCTGAATAGCCAGGGCTGCCACTTTCTTGAGTGCCACAGAGAGCAAGTGTAGTGATAGTTGAATTGAGGGGCTGTTTCTCCTCCTGGTTCACATGGCAGGGCAGCTTCAGTGAGTCAGGCACAAAATGAAAGTCTGGCCTTGCATTTCCTCCCAGCTTTTCCATAACATAGCCTTCACCCAACTACCTGCTCTCCAGATGTGTGGGACTAAAACTCAATAGTGGCAGTGGGATTCTGGAAGCTATTATCCAGTAGATTTGGAGAACACCAAGAGCATATCCATACTGCCCATTGTTGCAGTTTGATACCACTTGAATGCCATGGCTCCATCTCCTGGAAACTTGAGATCCGTAGGTTGGTAAGGTGCTTGGACTTTCCTCCTAGAGAGTAGTAGTGCTGTAATTACAGAGAGGGGACTAGAGTTCTCTAGCAGCAATTCTGAGTACCTCAACCAACTATGAATCCCAGGATTCCGTAGGATAAAGAAATGGCAATTAAAGTGATATCAAACTATTATCGGTATGGTAGTACTGATATACTCCAGGGTGGGAAGCCTGCTATCATCACTGAACCTATCCCATTTCCTCAGTGCTGCTGAGATGTGAAATGATTCTTAACAGATGTTTCCCAGGTTGAAAAGTTTTATAGGAGGGCAGTTAAATACAGGGTTGTTGTGTGCCTTCAAGTCATTTCTGACTTATGGTGACCCTAAAGCAAAACTATCATGGGGTTTTCTTCCCAAGATCTGCTCAGAGGGGGGGTTGCCTTTGCCTTCCTCTGAGGCTGAGAGAATGCAACTTGCCCAAGGCCACCCAGTGAATTTCCACTGCAGAGTGGGGTTTAAACCCTGGTCTCTGAGTATCCTAGTCCAATAACACTCAAACAGCTACACCATACTAGCTCTCTAAATACAGTCAGGCCCCAGATTTACCCCAGAACTTGGAAATACAGTCAGCCCTCCGCATTTGTGGGTTTCACTTTTGTGGATTTGATTGTTCACAGATTATGTGCTGTCACCTCTGCTGCCTCCCTATTCCATTTTTAATAGGGACTGCAAGCTTCATGAAACTGAGAAACTGCAAACAAGGCTTGTAAGTCCCTCTTAAAAATGGGATGGGGCAGGAGTGGAGGTGGCAGTAAGCCCTACCAGGCCCCCACTTCTGCCTTGTGAAGGAACCCTGATGCCTCAGTGGTATCCATGGTGGGTTGAATATGGTGATCATCCTTTTTTTCTGTGTTAAATATGGTTTGGGAGGGCCTATGGGTTTTCCACTTTCATGGGGGTCCGTGCCCCTAACCCTAGCGAATGTGAAGGGATGACTGTATTACATTTTGAACTATAGGGAATTTTCCAAACAGCATGGTCATGGATCATGCTACCTGAGTTATTCTGGGGAATTTGGGGGCATTCTAGGGAACCTGAGGAGATTCAACAAATTGATTATGGGGGGAAAGGAATGTTTCTATGCATTGGGTTCTCTTCACCAGGAATAGTAGAGATGGGTCAATGCAAAGTTACCTCTGTGGATTCACGGTCTTCAGTTCTGGGCTCCTCCTCATCTCTTCTCTTTGGAGATGCTTCTGAACCTAAAATCAAAATGAGGCATAAGAAAATCTAATAGGATAGAATAATAATTAGAAATTTAATTGGTAGAATAATACAGTCTTTCTTTTTACTTTTTCTTATTTTCATTATAGTTTAACTTGGGGGATGGTCAGAACCCTTTTGTGTTTTGGTAGGCTAGTATTTAATGTTAGTTCTATCATGAATGTAAGTCAGCAAGTGCTTCTGGAATCAGGTTGGGATGTAGTGTTACCACGGTTATGATATGTCTGGTGAGAGCACTAGATATCTCTTGATATCAAACTTATTTGGCCTTTATTTGACCTTTCTCTGCCACCCTACTCCACGTGTTTGCAAGGGCCACTGGACGAGCACGTAATAGGCGCAGCCGTTAATGGTTGTACATTCCAAACCCCATTTAGGCAGGCAACTTAATGCCTCTTCGATGCTTAAGGGACCACTCCTTCTTGCAAACCAGCCTTGCTCAGCATGGCTTTACACAAAGACACCCGGCCTAGAGCCGAACCATTCCTTTATGTTGGTCCATTTGCATACTGGCCATACTATTGTCATCCAGCGTTAAGCTCATCATGTAAAACCTGACCTTTTCCAACGCTTTTGTCCAGTTCTAAACTTCCTTTGTTCTCACTGAACATGGCATGGCCTGTAGGTAAAATCCACCCTATAAAAGATCCCCATTTTCGAGCGTTCCTCAGATCGCCTTGGACTTCCATCTAGCCTTGCTGCCGCTCTGTCCAGTGACACTTTCCCCTCAGTTCCCAATAACTGAGTCTGGACTACTCTGGACTTCCATCCCGCCTTGCTGTAGGTTTGTCCAGTGAGCTCCACTCAGTGAACCGCGCTGAGTTTCTTCCCCTGCAACCTCCGTTTCTCTCCAGGACTACGAGACCAGGTGTCATATTACTCATTCCCCCAAAACTCTCCATTTCTATTTCTCAGTTAGTTAGTGTATGTCGTGTCTTTTGTGTTGTTTATTCCCAATAAAAATATTATTTGTTGCTTTAAACTGTCTAACCACTCTCTGACCTGATGCTGTAGACATAGGGTAAAAGATCCCAGCTAAAGTTACCCTGCCTCTCGTTAGCTTAAGAGAGTGCTTGAGTCTAAATTCCCCCATCTTATGTTTTTATTTGGTTATTTGGGCTCCCCTCCTGGGACCCCCAACATACAGGGTAACAGTAGGAGTAGTCAAGTTATCTGGATCAGTCATGGGTTAGCTGTGCAAGATGCAGGGAGAAGGATGAGGGTGGTCTTTAGCCAGTACAAAAGTTGGATCAGTAGGTCAGAAGTCCAGGCACAGGAGCCAGCAAAGAGTAAGCAGAATAGCCCAAAATATAGTCAGCCCAAGGCCAAGACAAAATAAGAGCATAAGAGAGTACTGCTAGGCAACCAGATAATACCAGCATGAAGACTGGAAGTGGTTTGAGCATTGGACTATGACCCTGGAGACCAAGGTTCGATGCTCTGCTCAACCAAGGTTCAATTCACTGGGTGACTTTGGGTGTGTCACACACTCTGTAGGGTAGCCCTCCATATTTTAGTAATGGGATATATAGCAGGAGTTAAGTAGTAGCTTGCTTGTAGCAAGGTATGGGAACCAGAGTCCATTAGATAAACAAAAAGCCAGGAATGCACTGATAAGCACAGCCAGGCGGCACCAAGACTTCAAGGTCTCTTGCGGGTGGAAAGATGCCCTTTTTTTTCTTAGAATCATAGAATCATAGAAATGTAGAGTTGGAAGAGACCACACGGGCCATCCAGTCCAACTCCCTGTCATGCAGGAACACCCTCAAAGCACTCCCGACAGATGGCCATCAAGCCTCTGCTTAAAAACCTCCAAGGTAGGAGACTCCACTACTCTCCGAGGCAGCAGATTCCACTGCCGGACAGCCCTGACTGTCAGGAAGTTCTTCCTGAGGTTCAGGTGGAATCTCCTTTCCTGCAGCTTGAATCCATTGCTCCTTGTCCTGGTTTCTGGAGCAGCAGAAAACAAGCCCCCTCCTTCCTCTACGTGGCATCCCTTCAAATATTTAAACATGGCTATCATGTCCCCTCTTAACCTCCTTTTCTGCAGACTAAACATACCCAGCTCTCTCAGTCTATCCTCATAGGGCATGTTTTCCAGGCCTCTCACCATTTTGGTCACCCTCCTCTGGACTTGCTCCAGCTTGTCAATATCCTTCTTGAATTGGGGTGCCCAGAACTGGACACAGTATTCAAGATGGGGTCTAACCAAAGCAGAGTAGAGTGGTACCAGTACCTCCCTCGATCTAGACACCATACTCCTGTTGATGCAGCCGAGAATTGCATTGGCTTTCTTGGCTGCCGCATCACACTGCTGACTCATGTTCAGCTTGTGGTCTATGAAGACTCCTAGATCCCTTTCACACGTACTGCTATCCAGCCACGTGTCCCCCATCCTATATTTCTGTATTCCATTATTTCTGCCTAAGTGTAGGACCTTACATTTCTCTCTGTTGAATTTCATTTTGTTCGCCCTGGCCCAGCTCTCCAATCTATCCAGGTCATTTTGAATTTTGATCCTGTCCTCTGGCATATTAGCAACCCCTCCCAATTTGGTGTCATCTGCAAATTTGATGAGCATGCCCTCTATTCCTTCATCTAAGTCATTGATAAAAATATTGAACAGCACTGGGCCCAGGACAGAACCTTGTGGCACCCCACTAGTCTCTTCTCTCCAGGATGAAAAGCAGCCATCCGTGATCACCCGTTGGGTTCGGTCGGTCAACCAATTACATATCCAATTAACAGTAGCCCTGTCTAGCCCACATTTTACTAGCTTCGATGCAAGAATGTCATGGGGAACTTTGTCAAAGGCCTTACTGAAATCGAGATATGCTACATCCACAGCATTCCCTTCATCTATCAAGCTAGTAACTCTATCATAAAAAGAGATCAGATTAGTCTGGCATGACTTATTTTTGAGAAATCCATGTTGACTTCTCGTGATTATTGCGTTGTTTTCTAAATGATTAGAAACTGAACGCTTAATGATCTGCTCCAGGATCTTTCCGGGTACCGATGTCAGGCTGACTGGGCGATAATTATTTGGGTCCTCTTTTTTTCCCTTCTTGAAGATGGGGATAACATTTGCTCTCTTCCAATCTGCTGGAACTTCTCCTGTCCTCCAAGATTTCTCAAAAATTATAGCAAGCGGTTCCGAAATGACCTCTGCCAGCTCTTTTAATATCCTAGGATGCAATTCATCTGGTCCTGGAGACTTGAATTCATCCAATGCGGCCAGGTATTCCTGTACCACCTCTCTACTTATTAAGTGCCTCATTTCCTCTGCTTCCTCCCCTGCTCCCCTACCGCCAGGTTGAGTGCTTGTATCCTTCTGGGAAAATACGGAGGCAAAGAAGGTGTTAAGTAGCTCTGCCTTTTCTCTCCCCCCTGTGAGTAATTCGCCATCTTCTCTGCGTAGCGACCCTACTTTTATGTTTTGTATTTTGCTAATTGCCTCCAGTTCACTCACTGAAGTCCTGCACGATGAATCACGCTCCTAATAAATAGTGTTTATGCACTGTTCTATTTATGTGTGTGAATTCAGTTCATGACACACTCAGTCCCAGAAGATCTTGTGAAAGTTCAACCGAGGGTCACCATAAGTCGGAAATGACTTGAAGACATATAACAAACAACCAAACAACATAACTTTGCAAAACCTACACTGCCAAAGAGCTCTGATCCAAGTTTTGCCAGCATAGTTTGCAAGATCTGAGCTTCATAAGCTTACCAGATTTCTAGATTAAACTGTGCAAATGGAGAAAGGTATCATGAGAAGTTTAAGTGGCTCAAAAGCATTTTAAAAATTCTAAACTTCCCTAAGAACTTTATTAAAAGTGGTTTGTAAATCCCGTAGGTAAACAGAATGTTAACTTGCTATTCGTGTGCAAAATAGGATTGGAACTATCATAGAAATAAATGTGCATACATTCACATTGAGCTGGTTTTCTTTTTGTTGCAGTCACGGACTAAATACTGAAAGAAGGGAATGGGAATATCATTATCAATAGATTTTCACACTAGAGAATGCACAATCATGGAAAAGCAAAAGATGTAAATACTCACCAGCTGGTTTCTTGCTTTCTTGTGTCTCTGGCACTCTTGTTCTTTCACTGGGGCTTAAGAGGTTGAAAGAGAAATGTCTTCTGTAAATCTGCTTTTCACAAGGTTTATTCACATAAAAATATTATCCTGCATTTGTGCACTTAGAGACTCAAGAACATGGCCACAGCTCACAAAAGCTAATGTTTAGATGTGGATAAGGCACAACAGAATCACAGAATCTGAGTAAAAAAGGGAATTTGGAGGTTATCAAGTCCAACCCACTTCTCAATGCGGGAATCATAAAGTGAGGTCCTAGAATCATAAAGTCAGAAGAGACCACAAGGGCCATCCAATCCAGCTGCTTGCCTTGAAGGAATGCACAGTCAAAGCACTCCCAACAGATGGCCATCCAGCATCTGTTTAAAATCCTCCAAAGGAGACTCCATCACACTCCCAGGCAGCATATTCCATTGTTGAACTGCTCTTACCATCAGGAAGTTCTTCCTAATGTTTAGCTGGAGTCTCTTTTCCTGTAGTTCCTGTAATGCAGAGCACCTCTACTCTTTGCTGATGTATAGAAGGCCCAGTGGATACAACCAGTTCTCCTCCCTGCTATGTGATTGGCAGAATTCTATATTTAAACACAGGCCGCCATCTCAACAACTAAAGTGCCCCTTAGGGTTAGATTTTTATCTACACAACAAGCCTGGCAAGCGGCAGGAAGGGAGAATGACTGAGCCCATGGTTAGTCACTGAATGCTTCCTTCCAGAATACATCCTTCATGCCATAAGCTGGGGCATCCATTCCAAAGGCAAATTACCTGACACCATGAAAATGATGCCTTCGGCAAATTATGAAGATGATGATACACAACAAAAGGAGAATGAAGAGTCCAGCAATACTACCACCGATCACAAATGTGTCAGCATTCTTTTTTCCTTTATCTAGAGAAAGAGAAAAAGACGTTTTTAAAATGACAGCCTCCAGAGACAAACAAAACATACTTCTGGAAGATTCCCACAAGACAGATTATTGTCTTAACTCCTCTCCCTCTGACCAAGCAAGCTTCCCTTTTGTCCTCCCACCTGTCCAACAAGCACTGAGCTATCAGGACAGCCATTAGCACTTTGTCACCTAACTCTAAGACCATTAGCCCGCTATGGACGTCATTGTCTACTCTGCAAACACCATTGTTTACTCTGCCAGAAACCCATTAACACCCTTGGCCTGTCAACTTGCAGTACACTGGTTGCCAGTCACCACTCTGCCACTGTGATTCCTGTTTGTGTACTGTCCTTAGACTTGTGTCTAAGCCACATCACTGCTTCTTCACTGCTCTACTGGATTGGTAAATATCACCCCTATTGCCCTAAGCTCTCAGAATCCAAAACTTTCCTCTCTTTTCCTTCAGTCAGCCTTGTGTGATTGTGTGACTGCTTAGATCTTGTGTCTGTGATTGCAGTTCCCCAATAAAAAACAAATACAGTCAGCCCTCCACATTTGTAGGCTTCACTTTTGCAGATTTGATTAATCACAGATTACTTGCTGTCACCTCTGCTGCCTCCCTGTGCCATTTTAAATAGGGACAGCAAGCCTCATGAGACTGAGAAACTGCGAACGAGGCTTGTAAGTCCTTATTAAAAATGGTGTGGGGCAGCAGTGGAGGTGGCTGTAAGCTCCACCAGCCACCCACTTCTGCCTTCTGAAGGAGCTCTGATGCCTCAAAGGAATCCATGATGGGTTGATTATGGTGATCATACTTCTTGTGTGTTAAATATGGTTTGGGAAGGCCTAGGGTTATTCATGGTTTTTCCACTTTTACGGGGATCATGTGCCCCTAACCCCAGGGAATGTGGAGGGATGACTGTAAGCTTACTTTCTGGATCTCCAGCTGGTTCTTCCCTGCAGAAGTACTGGTAGACATAGGTGTAAACAATCTCAGGCCTTCTATTTTGAGATAATATTTCCCACTGTTTCACAGAGGTACTGGAATCACAGGTGGACCCCAGAGTCAGCCATGTTTTGGGGTAACAAGGGGGCAGAATCTTCCTAATTAGCTAAGTAAACTCTACTACCTTGCATGTTCTTCCCCATTAATAGTGTTTGCCCTCCTGACAACACTCTCATGTTGCTTGGCCAAATGGATCCTAGTTTTCCTCTGTGAAATATTGGAGGATATGGAATGGTGCTAATGGGTCTTGTTGTTCTGTGTAATCAAGTAATTTCCTACTAACAACAATCTCAATGTGAACCTATCCAGGAGTTCACCTTAGATGAGGTTTTCTTGGCAAGATGGTCTCCAGAGTCTTGGGCCCTTTCCTCAGCTTACCTTTCTGCGGAGCTAGGGTGTGGGGATCATGTGAGCAGCCTCCAGCGAGAACCTCTCGCATCCCGGTTGCTTCAGCTCCACATGAGTTGCCTGCTCCTGAGCAGGCAGTACAAGAGCCCTGCCTCTTCCTTCTGCAGCGCAGCCTGGGAGTTTCCCAGGCTGCGCTGGGGCAGGAAGCGTGACCACCGCAGCTCTGGAGGCTCTGCACACATGGCAAGTGCGTGCAGGGCCCTGGGGCAATGTGCAATTGTGTACCATTTTCTGCTGAAAGCCAAAAATGAAAAAGTGTGAGAGCGGCTCCTGCCCTACCCTGGAGTGTCACACGATTGTGAGTGCCTCGTGCAGATCACTCCTCACAATCGTGCAATGCTCCAGGCCCCCTTTCGCATGGCAAATGCCATGCGAAAAGGGACATAGTTTGGGCACACACACACACACACCTGCCACTGTATCCCTTTCATCAGGCGCATGGCGGGAGGTGTGGGGTGGGTGGGTGCTGAAACTGCTCCTTTGCTTGTGAATGTATCATGTACAGTGAGGCATGCATTTTGGCCATTTCCACACTGCAGTGTTAAAGTGCTGCTATTCCATTTTTAATACCCTGTGGAATTCTGGGGTTTAGAGTTTACTGAGGTCAAAGTGCTCTCTGGCTGAGAATTCTAAGTGCCCCTGCCTAAACTACAAACCCCAGGATTCCATAGGAGGTTGAAAATGGAATAATAGCACTATAACACTGCAGTGCAGAAATGGCCTTTGTCACGGATGCAGCAGCACAAAGTGTGGGTGCCAAGGAACACAGCAGCAGTCCTGCGTGTATACCCAAACTGCTCCCTTGTTTACAAAACAGGGAGCAATTTCAGCACCCACTCACACACACCCTGCTGCCGCATCCCTGTTGCTGCTGTTGGTGTCCCACAGGAGAGCTTTGCGGACCCCCTGTGAGGGCTTGGCAGACACACAGGAGTCTCCAGACCCCAGGTTAAGAACCACTGCTATAGATAGCTTAGTATTATTTTAATCACAACCTTTTTGTACATTTTTCACTATGTACGTTTCCACCTACATTTTCTTTCCAATTTGTAAGCCTCCTTGGGTCCCTGCTTTGGGGAAAAGGCAGGGTATAAATAAACTAACAGAACAGAATAGAATGCAACAGAATACCATGCAACACCTGGTGGCAATTTGCATGCATAAATGAACCATAGTTGATCAAATACCACCACTAGTCAAAGCTTTTTCAGTGAAGCTAGTTTACTTCATCCAGTTTTTAGTCACCGAGGTCTCACTGATCAAGTATTAAAATATTATGAGATATAAAAGACATATAATTCAAAGACCAAAGTCAGAATCATCCAGGTCATATACTTTAAATATCTTAGTATGGTTGTAAAACTGGACAGTGAAGAAAGCTAATAGGAAGAAAACTGACTCATTTGAAATGTGGAGCTGGAGGAGAGTTTATGTCAAAAAATAAATGAATGGGTTCAAGAGCAAATCAAGCCTGAACCTTTCCTGGAAGTGAAGATGACTAGATTGAGGCCGTCATACTTTGAGCATATTGTGAGGAAAAGGCAATGATGTTGGGTAAAGTGAAAGGTAATTGGAAAAGAGGGAGGCTGCACTACAGTTAGACTGATTCCTCCTAGGAAGCTGCAGCAGTCTTGAATTAGCAGACTCTGAACAGGGCTGTTGATGCCTGAGGATCTCGGAGTTCTCTCATTCATAGGATTGTCAATAGTCAAAGTCAACTTGACAGCAAACACAACAATACATATATGACTTGGACTTAGAGGGTTTCTAACTCTCTCTGTTCTGACTACACCATTATACGCCATCACCAATCCCTCCCCCCCCCCCGCCAACCTTTTATTCAACCAGATTTCACAGTGAGATATTTGGGATTTTTATTATTATTATTATTATTATTTATTTGTATCCTGCCTCTCCATATGGATCAAGGCGGTGAACAACTTACAAATAGCATGTATTTCAAAACATTTCTATACATTTGCATTCACTGTGACCACATCCTGAAAAAGAGTCCACCAATTCATCCAGAGCTGTTTTTGTTCCATACCCAGCCCTGGGTATTTTAATCTCCACCAATAATGGGTCTTTTGTAAAGCTAATGTCCTTCAAGCCACCTGTTCAAGACCAAACCACCCAATAACATGTTGTGCTCAAAAAATGGCTCATTCTCATTCACAGAAGCCTCTGTGGCACACACCCACCTGCTGGAGATTCTGTAATAGTTGTTTCCGTATTGTCATAATTCTTTGAAGTTTCTGAATCATTTTCCAAACAGTAGCCATCAAACTGCATGGGGCAGGAAGGACGGATGCATTTCCAGAGACCAAAATATTGCCTGGGATGCCTTTTGATTTTTATGACGTTCCTTAAAGTAAAGATAACGAGTTGTTTGGGAACAGACTTGCCATTTAGTGTCCAGATGATCATGGCATTGTCTCTATCAACGCTGGCATGGTTCATGTTCCTACAGACTTCGCAAGTTATTGCTATTATCTGATTCCCTTTTCCTGTTTCCCTGGTATACTGAACACGAGCAATCCCATTTTGATAGCCTGTCAGAAAAACATATGTTTATTTATTTCATATCTTGCTTTTCTCCCAAATGGGATTCAAAGTGACTTAGAATACAAATTAAAACAGAACATATAAAACAAGATGAAGTTTTCAAAAAGTTTTAAAAGCCTTAAATCAAACATCCAATTAAAACACTATTTTCAAAACATTAAAAATTAAACCAGTGTAATGCTACTTCAACTGTAATAGCTTCATTGTGTGGAATCCTGAGATCCAGTTTGTCTAGATCTTAACATTTTCTTAAAATTTTCTGCTAAAGACCCCTAGTCTTGTACTTCACAGGAGTGCAACGAGTTCTCTAAAGGAGAGTTCTAACTGCTTCACCATAGCATAAATTCCAGGACTCCATAGGGTGAAGCTAAGACACTTGAAATGGTATGAAACTTATATAACTGGGTAGTGTAAACACACCTCTAGAGCCTTCATAGTTTCTCTTGAGCTCTGAGTTAGCCTAATAAATATGGATTTAGCAATATTTCTGATGGCCAACAGGGCTATCTTTGCTTTCTGTATGACTTAGAGAATATCCAGCTTGCTCTAGGTCCTAACCCCATGCTGTTATATAAACCATCACCATGCCTTTTTAAAAAGACAGATTTCACAGTGACTGAGAATTTTTGAGCCAAAAAGCCCCAAAATGTAGCCAAATCTGTGTGGATCCACTCCAACAAACCAGAGATCGTCCTTTTCCATCCACACCAGGAACAGGTCTTTTGTAAAGCTAATTATTTCTTTCAAGGCCAAACCACTCCAGTATCTGTTGCATTTTTAAAAATGGTGAGCTTCTAATAATTTATTGCTTCTCAAAAAGAAAAAAAAATCTCTCTCTCTCTCCCTCTCTCCCTCTCTCTCTGTCACACACACACAGACACAGACTGTGCCTGAGTTGAGAGGAAACAATAAAGTTTGACTGGAAGGAGAGCTGTGCTGAGGTTATGATATCGTCTCAGCTAGTCAGAAGGTTATGGGTCTCTGACAGACTTCAGGTTCGATCACAAGAGCTGGGAGCCATGATCTTTGGAGCATCGTTCTGAAGACCACTGCTATTGTGGGCTACTGGTGGAACTTCTGTTTGGAAACTGGCTTGTCTGGTACCCCAGAAGAGGGGGGGTCCGGCTAGAGATGGACAGATGACAATAACCTAGACTGACTTCTCTCTGCCAACCACGGAAGGTCGAAGTAGAAGAAGCAGACGGAAGGCTGCCACTACCTTTGACAGCTCACCCACAGCAGAAGGGAGAGGGAGGAAATTCCCCTCTCCCACTATCCCAGCCGCCAAATCTTTTCCAAGCTTTCCTTAGGTAAATATAATGATATCATTTTTATTACACCAAACTGGAAGACCTACAAAAAAGACAGTGAGACCTCCCTTCTAATGACCTTCCTGCAGTAGGAAATTTTGAGGTCTTAACGGGCCATGCCTCACCTCTTCTGAGTAAACGACAATAAGCTTTCTCTTGCTGTAGACGAATTGGAACACGAATTGGAACACGAATTGGAAGCGGCAAGAAATCCCAAATAAGTAAATAATTGGAAATTTATTTTTTACCTTTGCTACTTATTGTAGAGTTACGATATTTGTTTTTCAGCTGCCAATTGTTGGTTCTTCATTTTTTTTATTTAATTTATTTAATTATTTATTTTTATCCCGCCTCTCCATATGGATCGAGGCAGCGAACAACTTACAAATAGCATGTATTTCGAAACATTTCTATACATGCCCCCAACAAGCTGGGTACTCATTTTACCGACCTGCGAAAGGATGGAAGGCTGAGTCAACCTTGGAGCCGGGCAGGATCCAACTCACAACCTTGTGGCTTACAGTACTGGCATTTGACCACTGTGCCACCAGGGCTCCATTTCTTTTCTCTTCCCAAACTCTTCCCAAACTCACCAACTTAAAATGGAATGCCAAATGCTAAATATCAATATAGAGCTTTTAAAGTACTATAACGCTAAAATGCTAAAACTCCAGTGATTTGACATATGCTAGAAGGAATTTCTATTTGCTGTTTTGTGATGGATGAGCATTAGAACATACTTTTCTTTTCCTGGACTTGTGTAAATGTGAGAAATAAAGCTATGGAGCTGAGCAGTTTTGGGGAAACCTAATGTCTTTTTCTCTTTGACTGTTCAATATTAGAGACAGACCATGGAACTACTAAAACTCAGTGAACTGCTGTATTACATGTAGGTGTTAATAAGAATATTGGATATGTTTGAGAAATAAGGAAGAAAGGAAGGAATGGAGATGTTTCCCAACTTGAATTTGTATATATATCACATCCTTACCCTATAAACTGTTTGTCAATATACTCTAAAGTTATTGAAGAAAGAACATGTGCTGGACATACAAGAAACCCTTGGTCAAATTAAACAAGATATAGTCCAGAACAGAAAAGGTACAGAAATTAATAAAAAAGAAATTTCTACTATAAAACAGAGAACGGATACTTCCGCAACCGATATGGACAAAGAACTTGATTGACTTGCATTACTTGAGCAAAACCAAATGGAGTCATGGATTAGAATCCAGGGCCTGGAAGAAAAATCCAATGAGGAACTCAGGAAAAGAATAGCAAAATTACTGGCCAAGTTCTTAGAAGTTGCAGAGGATGACATTAATAGTGAAATAAATACGACCTATAGAGTTAATTCTATAGTCGCTAGGAAACAAGGATTACCAAGGAATGTGGTAGTACAATGTAGTAGGAAATGTACCCAGGATAAGATTTTGGAGGGGCATAATAAAAACCCAATCGAAGATTCTGGTAAAGGCTGATTCCATTACGAAAAACTTGATCTATAATATTTCTTTGTAAGACTGGGGGAAATTATGGTCATACAACCAAAGATATACAAGGTCATATGATCTTCAGGAAAATTGGCTAAAAATGATGTATAGGTGGTACCTCTCACCAGACAGAATTGCCAAAATGTATAAAGGGTCGAATAATCAATGTTGGAAATGTAGGAAGGCAGTAGGTACTTTCTGTTACATGTGGTGGGAATGCAACTGTGCAAAAAGATTGTGGTACATGATAAGATCTAAAATTCAAAAGACTTTACAGATGAAGGTTGATTTAGATCCCTAAATATTTTTATTAGAATTTTTATTAGATTTATTAGATTCTAGAATTTATTCGATTCTAAATTTATTAGAATTTTTATTAGATTTATTAGATTCTAGAATTTATTCGATTCTAAATTTATTAGAATTTTTATTAGAATATGTTTTATTAGAAATATATAACAATATAACAAGATTGGACAACTATTGTGGCATATGGTCACTGTGGCCAGAATAGTCTTCGCAAAGTATTGGCGGGCAGGTGGCATTCCCACCGAACAAGAATAGATGGATAAATTAATTGATATTGCCGAAATGGATAAATGAACTTATATATTGGATGGGAAAAGGAACAACAGGTTCTGTAAAGATTGGGAACCGATTAAACATTATCTCCAAGCCAAAATTGGAAATACTACTATAACTGGATTTGACAACTGAACATTCAAACTGTATAGCTTTAATTGGGAAGGATTGGAACTAAATTAATTAACTAATACTGCTTGAATTTCCAGAAAGATCAATTGGATGAGAATATACAGTTGAGTGTGTATATGTGTGTACATATATGTGTGTGTGTGTGTGTTGTGTATACATATATATACATAATATATTCATATATTGAGATTATAAGTAAAAGTGCTCATTTACTTTTCCCTTTCAGCCCTGGCTCCACTACGCCTCTGGGCGCATCTCCATTACTGTTTCTGGGGTCCACACACTATGTTCTGCATCCAGCCCTAAAATTCTGTGCATCAGAAAGACCTACAGTGAGTTTCCCTAAGTCCCAATCCCACCAATATGAGAAAGAGAGACAGATAATCTTGTTCTGATTTTTTACCTGGTTTCACAGTCACTGAGATCTGCGGTGAAGTTGCCTGGCCCGCTGAACAGTAGAAAACACCGGAATCATTCATGTAGAGGAGTCTAAGGGTGAGAATGGAGCTGTTCTCCACTGTCAGACGGTTCTGAAATCTCTCATCCTTAACTTCTATGCCAGAAGAAAATCTTGAGTAAATGGCCTTTTTCTTATCCTTTAAGCCAGCACAGATGGGATAATGCAGAATCCAGAACCATGTCATTTTGGGTCCTTTCAAGTTGCAAGGAATCGGGACCTCTGATCCAGCATCTACTTCCATTTCTGAAGCCACTACAGTCAAATGATTATCGATTTGTTTTTAACCACAGAGCAACATAGGATGCTAAATACAAATAGTTATTTAGGGAAAATCTGATATGGCTACGCTTCTTGGGTAGGAATCAATACTTGTACCTGGATGTTGTTGTTTTTTTCAATTTCTGCAAAACTATTTAACTGAAATGTTGCATGCAAAATACTGACCTTTGAATCTTTGAGCTTGTATCACAAAGGAACTCTTAAAAACTGGCAGCTATCAACTATTCTTCAATAATCCTGCACATCATCTACCAAGTACTACCTACACTTAATCCCATGTGCCAGTTTTTTTACAACATACAAATGCTAAATATAACAGCCAGCCCTGTTGTTAGGGAAAGTGAGGCACTTGCTCCAGGCAACCCATTTGGATATCAGGGAAAGAGAGCAATGTTCTTATTCTATCTTTTCTGTCAGAAGGAGGATGAGGAGCTTGTGGGTTATTCTGTTCCATGTCCCAAAATAACTCAGCTGGTTCTGAGAATTAAGCTCCATGACTTGGATGGATGAAGGAGCATCATTTCCTGCTCTGTTTTAGCCAACAAAGTGTCTTGAGCTAAGCCTGCTGAGTACAGTATTGTTTCTTTCCCAGCATCAAAAATTTTCACAAAAAAAAATTGTGTATGAGATTTTTGCATATGATCACATCACTTTGACATGGACCCAGATAAAAGGAGCCACAGAATTGCATGAGATGCTGGACAAAACATAATAAATT
This sequence comes from Ctenosaura bakeri, assembly GCA_948474755.1. Taxonomy (NCBI): domain Eukaryota; kingdom Metazoa; phylum Chordata; class Lepidosauria; order Squamata; family Iguanidae; genus Ctenosaura; species Ctenosaura bakeri. The sequence goes on along the minus strand of CAOLHI010000006.1, from coordinate 1,418,303 downwards.
TCCTATTAAGTTTACAAAAGTTTGAGAGAGAGAGCTCAATATCTTGTTGGATGTCTTAGCTGAAAAGCCAGATCCAAAGTTTGAAGAGTTAAATGATGGCATTTTGAATGCAAACTTTCCATTTTGGATATGTCATTTTATCTCATGGGCTGATTGTGTTGATTTTTTGAAATATTCAAAAAAAAAAACACCTCTCCAATATCTTTATAAAATATTGTATGGCATCCATCAAATGCAAACACAACTGCAAGTCAGTTTTAAAACAGGCTGAGAGTGTGTGACTTGTCCAAGGTCACCCAGTGGGTTCCAATGGCTGAGTGTAGATTTGCACCCTGGTCTTCAGAGTCATAATCCAGCCCTCAAACCACTATACCACACTGGTCCTCAGCAACAACTCTTTAATAAGCAAGCATTAATCACCAAGCTGCTTGCCAAAATCACTGCCATTTGAATGACTTTTTAGACTGCTTGTTTATAGTGTCATTATGAGTGTTCTGGCTTTAAAAAAAAAATCTGTGTCTTCAATGTCATTTTCTCTCTATTTGTCCTCTTCTTATTTTCCCCCAAATTTCATCCCCTTACATGGCAGACACCTAGAGCATCTTTTTCCAAAATAGGCACCCCAGATATTTAGCTCCAGCCACCATGCCCACTGAGCAGGGATGATGGAGATGGGAGTTCAACATATCTCAAGAAATCCAAGTTAGAAAGGGCTAGGGAACAGAAATGTCAATATTTGGGGTTTAAGAGGATGCCGTAAGCCACTCTGAGCCATGAAACACAGGCCATTTCCGCACTACACTGTGATAGTGCTATTTTTCCACTTTCAGCATCCTGTGGAATTCTGGGGCTTGTAGTTTACTGAGGCCAAAGACCTGTCTGGATGAGAATTCTAAAGGCCCCTCCCTAAACTGCAGACTCTAGGATTCCATAGGACATTGAAAGTGGAATAATAGCACTATCACAGCATAGTGCGGAAATGTCCAGTGCTGAATACAAATGCAAAGGATAGATAGAAAAGGCTATACTGGGGCTGGTGTACAGGTCTCACTCCCTATGTTTCTGTTCACATTCCCATCACCCTGCATCTGAAAGGCCATGAGTTCCCTATCCCTAATTTAGATTGGTAGAGATAAGGATAATAACTGTTTTTATTGCATAGCCTTCAACATTTCCCAGAGGAAAACTAAGTCACAGGAGGCCAAGCAACAGCAGAGTGTGGCCAAGATGGCAAAAGTTATTAACAAGGAAGATCACACAAGCTAGGGTGCAGCAATTTTCTTTTGTCTGAGACTACTGGGAAGGGCAAGATCCCACCCTCTTTTCTTCACTCCCTTCTATTGAGATACTAAAATACAAACTACTTTTGCACTTTGATCTCAGTTTGCAGCCACAAAGGGGGAAAGTGGGAGGAGGAGAGAAAAACAGAAATATTTTAAAAGCGGGAGAAAAAATCGGATGCCAGAGTATTAATCAAGACTGTGCCTGCCAAATTAGAATAGCTGGAGGGTATGTTAATGTACAGTCGGCGCTCCGCATTTGCAGCTTTCACTTTTTCCGATTTATTTGCAAGTTTCTCCAACCACTACTGCCGCCACCACCCCACCTCAAGTGCTTCTTTTCCAGGGGAACCTTCCCTGTCAGCGACTCCCACCAGGTTGCACAGCCCTTTAAAAGCCCGCCTCTAGTCCTTCACCTCCTCGTCTACCATCAGCCTTGCCAGCTAAGGATGGCTCACAGCCCAATTTCTCAGCTCTCTCTCCCCCAGTCCCACACACAGACAACCAAGGAAGGAGATGAGTATGAGAGAAGAAATATAAGGCCACCATGCCAACTCACCTCCTTTTCCCTGTCCTTTCCCTGACCTGGGCCATTTCCGCACCAGCCTGTTATAGCGTGATGATTCCACTTTCAACATCCTCTGGAATCCTGGAGTTTGCAGTTTCGGGAGGGGCCAGGCGGCATCATCACGCTATAACAGGCTAGTGCAGAAATGGCCCTGTTTTGGAACCTCGGCACCCACTTTCCCCACTGTGCCTTGGCCCCCTTCCTACAGACACACACATTTTGATATTTGCAGATTTTCTACTTTATCGGGGGTTCTGTGCCCCTAATACAAGTGAATGTGGAGGGCTAACTGTACTTTTGAACTGCTACTATTCATTTTGTGGCATCCATAATCCTAAGAATCTTCTTAAAACAGTTGATGACTTGATTGTAAATTATTTCAGTTTAGTCCTCTCCTCTGGGCAGAGCAGCACCTCAGAATGAGCAAAGGGAAGTCTCGTTTGACAGTTTGCCCTCTGCGTGGAAAGCTAACGCACCAGCGAGGGACCTCGTTTCCTGTTTTTCTGTGGTTTGCCTGACCCTCTCCTTTTCAGAGGCCTTGGAGTCATGCAGTGACTGACAACTGGAAATAAATATTCGAGGCATGAGCTCCGGGGAGGCCTCCTGACTAGGTTTTCTCTCTCCATGTTTAATTGCTTTTCAGTACATTTTGAGACTCTGTCGCTCCTCTTCACCAGGTCTCATTGGATATTTTCAGTTATTTCTGCTTTTTTCCTCCCAGTTGCAGCCTAACCCAGCTTTTCCAGATGTGTCCATGCTCAGCCATTATAATGCTGGACAGGTCTTGTAATCTAGAGGGTGCTGAAGGTAGAAGAATGTTGCCTTCCCCATTACACCATGCTCTATTTCCTGATTCAAATACATTGATTTCAGGTAATACAATCACTGTTTACATCTTTAAATTGCAGTTTAACTGTACATCTCAAAGACCACCTTAATTACCATGGCTCCATTTCCACAGAATCCTGGGATATGTAGTTTGTTGGGGCACTGAGAATTCTCTGTGAGGGAGGTCAAGTCCAACATTCCTTTTTATGCCAGGAAAAAAACTCCCTTTACTTGCTGTCTGTCTTAAAAGAGGATTTCAACGAATCAAGAATTCTAGCTTCACAGGGAGGGAGTTCCAGAGCCTTGGGGCAGCCACTAAGAAGATCATATCTTGGAGTCCCACCGAATGTACCTGCAAAGTTGGTGGGACTGAAGGAAGGCCCTCTCCTGGGGATCGTGGGGTCTTGGAAGGCTCATATGGAGAAATATAGTCTGTTAGACTACTTGGACATAAGACCTCCAATAAGGTTTCTCATGGAATGATAGATCATAGAACTGGAAAACAGCACAAGGGCCATTGAGTCCAACCCTCTGCCATACAGGAAAACACAATCAGGTGGCCTCTGTTTAAAAACCTCCAAAGAAGGAGACTCCACCACGTGTATTCCACTGTTGAACTGATCTTATTGTCAGGAAGTTCTTCCTAATGTTTAGGTGGAATCTCTTTTCCTGTCGTCTGCATCCATTGCTCCTAGTCCATTCTCTGGAGCAGCAGAAAACAAGCTTACCCCATCTTCCATTTGGCACTTACCTTCTTGAGAGTCTGTCTTTACAGCAGTCAGGGCAGCCAAGGCCCCAAAGAAGAAAAGCAATGTCTTCATAGGGGGTAATGCAGTAGACTTTGGGAACAGGAGGCAGGGACCCCTCTGCTATGTCTCTCTCACTCAGAGAAAGTAGCTAGCTCAGAAGAGGAACTGTGACAAGGGCACAGTGGAGAAAAACCACAGCATTCCTCACACAACATGGTGAAAGAGGAAGGGCAAGATGGATTTCTGTGAGAAGCACACACTGGCTGTTGGCTCCAGAATGCCAGCACAGGATATCACTCATTTTTAAAATTCACTATGTATGTAGGTATTGTAAAATACCTACACTATGTTATGTAGGTTCACTATGTTATGTTATGTTCACTATGTTATTCACTATGTTATGTAGGTATTGTAAAAGTTCCCGAGTCTTGAGCTACTGGGCAGCAGCCACTGTTCTCTTCTTGATCAGGACTCAAAAGCCTGATGTTTCTACCACTGTCCTCCTGCAAGCCCTCACCAAATGGGGAAAGAGGAAGGGAAGAGGTTCTGTGGAAAATTGTTCTCTAAAAATTTGATCTTTTTAACATTGGGTCTTTAACATTGGGGATGCAAGGTCTTACATTGGGGATGCATAGCATCAGTCTCCATGGGGTGTTGAATGGCAGTGCTGTGCAACTGAATGCACAACCCAGTTTGCAGCTCAGTGCACAACCCAACGTGCACCTCATGCATAACTTGGCTTCCACAACCTTGGACTAAGCGCGGATGTTTCACATTAGACAAAGATGTCCAACTACTTCCGCAGGAGAATGTTTGGGTCTGTGAGACACCAACAAGACTCTGGCCAAGAAATAAAAAGGAACTCTATGTATCTATCTGAAGATACAAAATAAATTGGCTGAAAATCAACATATGCTGCATAGTTATGTAATCATCTTAGTTGTGTAACTCAGTAGTGTCCAACCCAGCCCAAACCACCCAATTCTGACTTCCTGGACAGCATCACTTGTTTTATGTAGATACTCACAAGTAAACATTATTCATATAGTTATTTTGTAAATAGTTGTGTTTATATGATTTTATGATTTGAAATTAATTAATTAAGTTGTGTCAGAACAAGGACCTAATTGAAAGAGGAAAATTTACAATAGATATAAGGGATCTGTGCCTGGTTATTCAAGTAGTTGCATTCACTTGGCAAAGATCAGTCTGTGGGAAAGCAGGAGAATACTTGGGGATTACTCCCTTTTTCTATATTGAATGATTTATTTGTGGTAAGTAACATTGTTACTGACTAGTATATTTCTAATTTGTTCTTCCCTTAGTGTATAGATAACATTAAGCCCTTGATTTATTTTTGAAGATAAAGAAGTTCTAGGAAATACTTCAGCCACTGATGAAGACGTAAGGTCGAAACCCATTTGTCTGTAAAGAATAGTGGAATGTCGTTGAACAGATACTAGTCGACTTGGTTCTTCCTTATCAAGTGGTTTACTACAGTCGTCTGTCTTTTTTTTTTTTAAATTTTATTATTATCAAAGTTATAACAATCAATATTTACAAATAATCATTCTTTCTTTTTGTAAATATATAAGAAACAGAAAACAAAGAAATATATACAATCAAATTTATATACCTATCCAACATCTTATTCTACTTCTTCTTCGTCGTCTATTGCTCTGCCTTTTGAAGGACTCATATATCATTTGAGGATTTAATTCTTCTCCATCCACTGCCTTCTAAAAGGCTTTTGTATTTCAAGGGACTGGAGGTCTCCACGCAGGACTTTGGTTCTTTTTACTATATATTCTATGTATTGTTTCATTGATTGGATTATTTTATATGGCACATTAGATAGTTTTTAACATATACATATATATAAAATAAGTTTTTTAAATTCCGTGAGATAAGTTTGATACTTTATAACTCCTAACTTCAGGTGTTCTTTTTCTTTTCCTGGACAGCAGCCACTGTGAGCAACAGGGTTCTGTTCTCCTGTTGACTGGGGTGCAACAGACTGACATTCCCAATACCTTTCTTGCCAATGATCTCTGGTGTGGCAGTCAGAAGCAGGATCCTTGTTGCGATTCCTCCTCACATTGGAGAGGGCTTGCAGGAGGACAGTGGTAGAAACATCAGGCTTTTGAGTCCTGATCAAGAAGAGAACAGTGGCTGCTGCCCAGTAGCTCAAGACTCGGGAACTTTTACAATACCTACATAACACTACTGAATACATGATATTCCCAATTTTCTACAGATAACCCTGGACTGCTAAAAAGACAAGTGAAAGGGCAAATCAAGCCTGTACTCTTCCTAGAAGCCAAGTTGACTAAACTGAAGCCATTTCGGCACTAGACTGTTATAGCGCTATTATTCCACTTTCAACATCCTATGGAATCCTGGGGTTTGCAGTTTCAGAAGGGGCCGCCTGGCCCCTTCCAAAATGGCAAACCCCAGGATTCCATAGGATGTTGAAAGTGGAATAATACGCTATAACAGTCTAGTGCCGAAATGGACTGAGACTTTGACACTTTGGACATATCATGAGAAAACATGACTTACTGGAAAAGACAATGATACTTGGTAAGGTAGAACGCAGTAGGAAAACAAGGAAGACCAGATTACAAATGGATGGGTTCAATCAAGGAAAACACAATCCTGAATCTGCAAGACCTGAGCAGGGCGGTTGAGGATCAGGTGATTCAGAGGTCTCTCATTCATAGAGTCACCAATAATTGAATACACAGAGATCATGAATATAAATCATCAACAAATATGTAACTCTAGGTAAGCATTTATAACTGTGATCGTGACTTCCAGCCAACTTCCCTATGGTTATTCCTGCTGTTACTGTTATCACAATACCTAATGCCCTGTGCCAAAGCTGGGTGTAGTTCCAGGCCTCTCCAAAGGAAATTCTGGCGCCAAACACTGGCACACATTTCTGCTACAGATCATTGGTGATAAATGACACAGCAGATGGTGCACAGCAGAGAAACATTCCAGCCCTTTTGATGATGCAGTCCAGGATCCTCTCACAGCCCATGGCAGAACTGGGCACTCAAGCAAATTCTAACCAGACTATCCCTCAATTGACAGTCAAATTCAAATCTCCCATTGTTGAACATAGGAGGAGCCTTGGGATAGAGTGCACTCCCATCCCAAGGTGAGGCCAATGGAAGATAGTCTCCCACAGGTTAAACTGTGAAGAAGCAAACAAAGAAAATCAAAGTATGATCCATTTTTCCTCAATAGTTATGAGAATTAGGCAAACAGGTTAGCAACAGAAGAAAATTCACTCAGCAGTCATACCTTTTCCCAGGCTCAATCTGCAAAGCAAATGCAAGAAGTATCCAGCAAGTCAGCTCTTGTATGCCACTGGAAAGCTGTCAAAGCTTGGCCATGATGCTAATGAAGACTCCAAACCAATCTGCCTAGTAGCAGAGATCCAGCTTGCTACACCTGGGCCATTTCCGCACTACAGTATTAAAGTGCTGCTATTCCACTATCAACCTTGTATGGAAGTCTGGGGTTTGTAGTTTAGGGAAGGGCACTTCGAATTCTCAGCCAAAGAGCTCTTTGGTCTCAGTAAACTACAAATCCCAGAATTCCACAGGGCGTTGAAAGTGGAATAGCAGCAGTTTAACACTGTAGTGCAGAAATGGCCCTGGACACCTTTCTCAAGCCAATTGCCTCTGCATTCTAGTTGCTGGGAGGATGTGTGGACGGCAGCCATTGTGCTTATGTCCTGCTTGTGGGATTCCCACTAGGCCATCTGGTTGTCCACTGTGGCAACCAAAAGCTGGGATCCTTCCACATCATGTAGTTATAGTCCTATGATTCCATTTTAATTGCCATGGTTCCATCCTGTGAACTCCTGCAATTTGTAGTTTAAGAAGGAGTACACTAGGCCCTCCACATTCACAAAGGTTAGGGCACAGGACCCTCACAAAAGTGAAAAACCATGAAGATCTTAGCACCCACCCCAAACATGAATGCTACAGATTCCATTCTGGGCCACCACTTCATTTCCAACTTTGCCACCATAATGGATCAGCTAGAGATTTTCAAGCCCGTCTCAGCTGATCCACCTCCTTGCACCACTTCTTATGCTGCTACTCCTCCTCTCCATCTCCTGGCCTACCAAAAGCTCCATCCCGTCACTTCCTTTCCCACCTTGCCACTATGATGCCTCAGCCAGATTTCAAACCCCTTCTCATTGACTTTAATGCTAAGTCCTCCTTCTCTCCCTCTCCCATCCTGCTGAAAGCTCCATCACTCTCTTTCCTACTGTGCCACTGCAAGGTTTCAGCCAGATTTTAAACCCTTCCCCAGCCCATCAACCTCCTCATTGTCTTGCTTTTCCTTCCAATCCTCTCTTTATATCCTCTCACACCACCTCCTCATTCCACTCCTTTTCCTCCCAGTCCTCCTCTTTTCCTCCTCCTCCTCCTCCTCCTCTCAATCTCCTACCCTTTCAACTACCCTGGGAAAGGGTTTAAAATCTATGATTCTATGAATTATTTTTTGGGGCAACAGGGAGGATGGCACTGTTACTTTGAAAAATAACCTAACCGCTACTGATGATTCTGTCGGTGCGTGTTGCTGCTGCTGTTCTTTCGGTGTAACAAATAACATAAAGCTTCAGGGAATTTGAGGGAATTTTGGGCCATGTGAGACACTAACCAACCAGACACACAGATATGCCCCTTTTCACAACACTGAATTCCACACACCCACGTGGATTTTCATTTTCACCTTCCCATGGTCACTCAGCTTTCTGTGGCTAGGGTGACTCCAGGACTTCTTTTATGGAAGACAGTCCTCCATTTAACGGGATACCAGAGGACAATCCTCCTTTGGAAAGCATTATTTGAAGGTCTGTCCAGTCCAAGCCTGAGATAAAGAGAAAAAACTACAGTCGACAAGGGCCATCCAGTCCAACCCCCTTCTGCCATGCAGGAATATACCAGCAAAACATTACTGACAGATGGCCATCCAGCCTCTGTTTAAAACCCTCCAAAGAAGGAGACTCCACCACACTCTGAGGCAGCATATTCCACTGCTGAACAGCTCTGACCATCAGGAAGTTCTTCCTAATGTTTAGATGGAATCTCTTTTCTTGACGTTTGAAACCATTGCTCTGTGTCCTAGTCTCGGAAGCAGCAGAAAACAGGCTTATTCCACCCTCATATTTAAACATGGCATCATGTCCCCTCTTAACATCTTAACCTTCTCCAGGCTGAACATTCCCAGCTCCCTAAGTCACTCCTCATAGGGTATGGTTTCCAGACCTTTTACCATTTTGGTCACCCTCCTCGGGACACATTCTAGCTTGCTGTTACCCTGATTTCTGGGGGTCCCTTGGGGAACACCTCGATGTGCTCCACATTAGGAAGGGTGGGGAACTTAAAGGAGCACAAGCGGTAGTGAAACAAGAGGCAGGGTAACCTAGCAGGGTCTTTTTATCCAGTTTTTATGGGGTCAGGCCAAGCCAAAAACCAGACTAATGTATCAAATAAACGATTTTATTGAATGAAAATGTTCTCACACGCCAACACAAACACTTACTCACTCACACAAGACCTATTAAGAAGCAAAAGAGTGGAAAAATAGATAGAGGATTTAGAGAGGAATAGTAAATGGGGTGATACTGCACCTATCCTGAAGTCCTTGGTCCGGAAAACAGCAAGCAAAGCGGAACTCAGCAATGAAACGGCTGAGGGGATTACTTTACTAACAGTGTGACGGTCTGCTAACATGGCAGGGAGTTCTCGCGAGAAATTCTCAAAAACTAAGACTGATTGTAGGGCAAAACATATCTGGTGGGCAAATCCTCTCCTGGGGAAAACAGTAGACACCTCAAAGGAAAGGAAGCTTCACCATGGCAACTCATTTTGCATGATGGTTTTATGATGTGTTGCCAATTTTTCAGGATCTTCGGTTGCAATGGGTTGTAGTGTAAATTTATGTAGATGGTCCTTGCCTTGTATGATTTTTCCAGTACCAACGCTCAACTTGGGGAAAACACTAATCCCCTCGAGTTGGCTCCTCTGTGGCTGAGGACCCTTTGTTTACCATGGGTTTGCACAGTTTGAGGTCTCCTTGGGCTACGTGACTGGGGATTTACTGCCCTGACCTAGTTCTCGGTCATTTGACTGTTTTTGCCTACGTGCTCATCTGGGCAACCTCTCTGGCATGGTGAATCAAATTTGACATTAAAAATTGTAGACCCCAGGATAGAGTGTGCCAGTGGGGTAACATTGCCAATATCATTCTTGAACTGTGGTGCCCAAAACTGGACTCGGTATTCCAGGTGGAGTCTGCACAAAGCATAAGAGTGGTACCATCACTTCCCTTGACCCCTTAGGGTCATCATAAGTCAGTTTTCAAAGGGGAGAAACATCATGGCTAGAAAAAACCTCCCCCTGTCAGTAGCACTTTGTTGTTGTGTGTCTTCAAGTCACTTCTGACTTACAGCAACTCTCAGGTAAACCTATCACCGGCAGGGGCGGGGGTTGCAAGAAATTTTCAGAGGGAATTTGCATTTGCCCTCCTCTGAAGCTGATAGAATGTGACTTCCTAAGGTCACCCAGTGTCTGATCAGGGATTTGAATCCTGGCCACCAGAAGCCATAGATATCTATTTGAATATTTAAACAAATATTTGAATATTTATATCTAAATATAGGTATTTAAATCTTGAGCTAAGTCCTGGGGGTCCCTGGCAACAAATTATATTTACAGGAGATCCCTGGTAAAGAAAAGGTTAAGAATCACTAATCTAGACCACACACATCCCAGTTTTCATCTGTGCAATTTGGAGTTTATGCCAACTTCCCCCAGCTATCTCCTGCCCTATAATTGACTCACCACTGCCCCAAGTGGTTATGAAAACATTGCGGCATTGGAGGTTTCTTTTCCTTCCAAGTGCTTCAAGTTTCCCTGCAGCTCAAAAAGAAAGTACCTGGTCTTGTGTGAGCTCAGCGCCTGGAAACTTGCAGTTGGCTGGTTTGGGGAATCCCATTGGTTGACAGAAGCTGATATGACACCAAACATGGTTATAGTGGGGAATTCCTTTCCTTGCTTCCTTTTCTGGTCTTCCTGCTCTTGCTGGCTCCTGTTCTCCTTCTTAATCTCAAGGAAGTGCCATCATACATGTGGGTCTTTTCACATGGCACAGTTATAGCAGTATGCTTACACTTTTGAATTCTACAGAGCCGTCCTAAAGAGTCCTGCACCATCTTGATTTGGCTGATCAATCATCCATCACCCTGCTTTTTCAGCTGCTTTAAAATGTTCCAGTTTCTCTCTCCTTCCCCACTTTCCCCATTTATCCTCAGCTTACCTCCATTGCTGATAACTGAGTTCCAAGTGCAAAAGTCATTCCTACTCAACTATCTTGGGCAGGAGGAAGAATCTTGCCCTTCCCAGTAGTCTCAGGCAAAAGCGAACTGTTGCAGCCTCTCCTAACTTGTGTATTCATACCCATCAATAACTTGCCATCTTGACCACACTCTGATGTTGCTTGTCCACATGTGTCCCTTTTTTTATCTGTGAAACGTTGGAAGGTATGGAATCCTGGGGTTTGTAGTCTGCCAAGAGAACTAGAGCAGAGAATTCCAATACCTCACAAAACTATAAATCCCAGGATTCTATAAGCTGGAGTCATGGCATCTAAAGCAATAACAAAGTGCTACAATTGTGCAGTTTGAAAATGCTCATGTGTTCATCTTTAAGGTGCCATAGGCCTTTCATTGTTTTGGGAGAAGAGAACCACACCAGATCCACCTTTGAGAATTCAATTTCTGAGTGTTTTTTACCTTGTAATTTCTATACGTGTTCACAGTCACTCCAGGAAACGAAGCAGAAGAGAAAGGAGAAGATTCAAAAGTAAGATTACCACCTGATTGAAAAATAATGATCTGGACTTTTTCTATGTTTTAAGTGCTACCTCCAGCTGCAGGGAGGTTCTCACCGCAAGAAGAGAAGCATTTAGGAACTGCTAGGCATTGCTGCTGAAGAAAGTACACCTGCAGGAGTTGTACTGAAAGCTGCCAACCACCAAGCCAAGGGATTTGAATAGGGGATTCCCCCTTCTGTCTTCAAAATCTTGAGGTCAGAGGGACTTAAAAGACAAAAAGGAAACTTTGATTGGATAGAGACAAGGTTATTTCTTTCTATATCCTTATTTGATTAAAAATTGTGCGCTCTCAAGACTCCACCATACTGATATTCTTCGACTGTCCAGAATTGGCTGGAACAGTCCCTCCATCTTCTCACTTCTTCTGCTGCTTTTACAATGGCACAACTTCTGTCTCTTCCTCCCACTCTCCCTCTTTGTCCTCAACTTAAACCACTTCTGCACTAGACTGTTATAGTGCTATGATTCCACTTTAAACATCCTATGGAACCCTGGGGTTTGCAGTTTCGGGAGGGGCCGGCCAGCCCTTCCTGAAACTGCAAACCCCAGGATTCCATAGGATGTTGAAAGTGGAATCATACCGCTATAACAGTCTAGTGCAGAAATAGCCTTTGTTCTATTACTACAAACTCAGTTCAATGTACAAAAGTGGTTTGTTGTTGTTCTTGTTGTGTGGCTTCAAATTGTTTCTGACTTATGGCTACTCTAAAGCGGACCTATCACAGGGTTTTCTGGGGCTGAGAGTGTGCCATGTTTCCAAGATCACCCAGCGGGTTTCCAGGGCTAAGCAGAGAATTGAACTCTGGTCTCCAGAGTCATAGTCGAACACTGAAACCAGTACACAACTACAAAAGTAGACCCCACTCCATTAACTGGGTGTGGGGGAGAGAAGGGGGGGAAGAATCCTGCCCTCCCCAGTAGGCACCTAGTTATTAATGAGGAGGAATACAAACTAGGAGAGGACTGCAGTAGTTTGCTTTTGCCTAAGCCTACTGGGAAGGACAAGATTCTGCCTTCTCCTCTCCCCTTGCAGAATTAATCTTTGAAAACTACTTTGGCACTTTGAACTCAGTTTGCAGAAATGAAAGTAAGCTGAAGACAAAGGGGGAAGTGGGAAGAGGAGAGAGAAACTGGGACATTTTAAAAGCAGCTGAAAGGGAAAGGACAGAGAATTGTGACTGTCTCTGCCAAATTGGGACAGTCGGAGGGTGTGGAAGCTCAACTAACATGTTGCCAGATCAGCTGTTACCTTGTTCTCTGGGGGTCCCGGGAGGGACACCTAAATAACCAAACAACAAACACAACTTTTGGGGAGAATTAGCTGGAGCACTCACTAAAGCTAGCGAAAGGCAGGGTAACTTAGCAGGATCTTGCAACCCAGCGTCTACGAGGTCAGGTCAGTCAAGCAGTCAGATGGTTTAAAATAGCAAAAATGATGTTTTATTAAACACAGACAAACATAAAAGACAACACAGTCACACAGCTAACTAAAGAATTGGAAATAGGGATTTTCAGAGGGAAATGGGTGATATGACACCTGTCTCATAGTCCTGAAGAAGCCTGAAGATTGAGTTGGTGGATATGGAGTCTCAGTACGTGGGACTGAGGGGACGGCTTGCCAGACACAGCGGCAGCAAGGCGGGATGGAACTCAGGAGCGATCCGAGGCAGGTCTTGGAATCGGGAGCTTTTATAGGGTGAATTGTGACTGCAGGCCATACCTTACTCGGTGAGAACAATGCGATTTAGGAGTGGGACAAAGCTTTGGAAAGGTCAGAGTTTAGCATGATTGGCTTAAAGCCGAATCAACAATAGTGTAGCCAGTATGCAAATGCGGAGCGCTTAGTACAGCTTTGTGAGGCTGCCTGCTCGGGGCAGGGTGCCTTTGTTAGTATCACACATAAGCAAAAGGGTGTTTGCTGGAGAGGTCCCTGAAGTGACGAACCGGCTCTGTCCAGCCTGCCTAGGTTGAGAATGGAATGTCCAGCAATTATCGGCCGCGCCTGTTTACGTGCTTGTCCAGAGGCCTTGCAAACACGTGGAGCTGGGTGGCAGAGGAAAGCCGAATGGTTTGATATCAAAATGATATCATATGCTATCTCCGGGTAGGCCTGGGCCTCAGTAACACAGCACTCTCATAGCCCTGAGAGTGGAGGGCCAAAACCTGAAACCTAGTGACAACTTTTGATGATGTCACACTGGGAGACCCTGGTGGTGGTGGTGGTGGTGATGGTGATGATGATGATTTGAAATTATTTAATGCCAACAAAAAGGGATACCAAAAAGGAGAAGCAGAAGGGAGAGGAAGAAGTAACAGAGAACAGAAAGGAAAGGAAAATTCTTACATTGACTTCCAAATTTCCTAACCATGATTCTGCATTTAACTATATGAAGTAACTTCTCCAACTAAAATATAATTCACACACTTCTTCTTAACCAAAGCTATTAATTATCAACACCTACAATTACAATGTTATTCTCATTTTTCTGCCCCATGATCACTGGGGTACCCAATCTTTTGGAAATGACATCAATAATTTTTCTCTAACCAATGTTAGTAATTTGTCCATTTCAGCTGAGTTACTCAGTTTCAGCAGCCTGTCTGTGTTCACTGGGATTATGGTGTTTTTCCACATCTGTGTATGCATTAATCTTGCTGCCATGGTCATATATCATAGTAACCTTCCATATTTGTTCTCCTGGTGGTGGTGGGATTTCAAGTGTGACATCTCACAGGGGACCCCTTGGTGATGTTATTAAACATAATACCTTAATTATCAACCACAGTTACATAAGGACTGCCATTCAGATAAAACAGTCTGAAAAATAAGGAAAATACACAAACACATTTGCTTGTAAGGCAGCACTCTTGCCCTGAGATTTCTTCCTTCACTCTGAAGAGCAGAGAAGGGGATCCAAGCCCCAAGACTCAGGATAAGACCCAGAATTTGGAGAAATCTATTTTACCCAGTTCATCTTATTTAATCCACAGTTATTTGCCTCCCTGACGCATAAATGAGTCCTGCATCTGATGCATCCTCACATGGGGGTGATGTCTATATACAGCTAATGTAGATAATGGCAAATTCATTCTCCAGATACTGATCCTAACAGTGACACAATGCAGTCCTTGGAAAAACTACCTTTCCAAAAAAGAAATTAAAAATCCAGCTCTCAGAATCTCCCAACTAGTGGCCACACTGGTGCCCAGGTTCTGGGGATTTTAGCCCAAAGAAGTAAATTTTCCAGACTCTGCCAAAACAGGAAAACACCCCACAAATGAGTGGCATCCAGTGTGAGAAGTAATTCTAGAGACTCTGCTGCTAAATCACTTCTAGCTAAAAGTGTGATCTCATGGAGTAAAGCAAGCTCTGCTATTTATGTTTTGTTGTCACTGTGTGCCCTGACGTCGGTTTTGACTTACCTGACCCTAAGGTGAACCTATCACAGGTTTTCTTGGCAAGATTTGTTCAGAGGGGGGTTGCCTTTGCCTTCCTGTGAGGCTGAGAGAGTGTGACTTGTGTTACCCTGTTCTCTGGGGGTCCCGGGACACAATAACACAACATGGGGAAATTAGCTGGAGCACTCACCAAAGCTAGTGAGAGGCAGGGTAACTTAGCAGGGATCTTGCAACCCAATGTCTATGGGGTCAGGTCAGTCAAGCAGTCAGACAGTTTTAAGATAGCAAAAATGATGTTTTTATTAAAAGACAAACAAACAGTAAAAACACCACAATCACACAGCTAATGGAAGAATTAGAAATATCGATTTTCGGGGGAAATGGGTGATACGACCCCTTTCTCGTAGTCCTGAAGAAGCTGAAGATGGTACGGAAGAAACCCAGCGTGGTGGCCGAGGGGAGCTTGGCAGACAAAGTGGCAGCAAGGTGGGATGGAAGTCCGGAGTGGTCCGAGGTGGTCTCAGAATCGGGGGGTTTATATAGGGTGAACTGCGACTGCAGGCCATGCCTTACTTGGTGAGAACAATGCGGGTTTGGAGTGGGACAAAGCTTTGGAGAAGGTCAAGTTTAACATGATCAGCTTAGTGCTGAATCAACAATAGTGTAGCCAGTGTGCAAATGCAAGGTGCTTAGCTTGGCTTTGTAAGACTATCGGCTCAGAGCCAGGCATCTTTGCTAGTGTCACGCTTAAGCAAAAGGGTGTTTGCAGGAGAGATCCCTGAAGCAACGGATTGGCTCTGTTCTGCCTGCCTAGGTGGAGAATGGAATGTCCAACAATTACCGGCCATGCCTGTTTACGTGCTTGTCCGGAGGCCTCGCAAACACGTGGAGCGGGGTGGCAGAGAAAGGCCAAATGGTTCTGATATCAAAAGAGATATATAGTGCTATCACCGGATAGGCCTGGACCGCAGTAACACTTGCCCAGGGTCACCCAGTGGGTTTCCATGGCTGAGTGGAGATTCAAGCCTTGATCTCCAGAGTTCTAATCCAACATCTGTATTGGAGACATGTAATTATTTCAGAATAATTAACTCAGGTTAGAAATATGAAACCTCATGAATGCTATGATATCTCAAGTGAGTTGACTCAGAAATTACATTGGTGGAAGGTTTTTAAAATTCTTGTTCTTTTTCAGTCCTGAATTTGATAACTTTACTTGTTCATAACTTACTTCCTCCCAAATCATGGGATTCCCCCACCCTTCTGCAGCCAACCAACAGGCCTGCCTGCTGCCCACTTGAAATTCAGACTGAGTGCATCACAGAAGGAAAAAGTTACTCTTGGTTTTGCATGGAAATTCATAAAGCTTCAGAAAAGGAGGCAGATGCCAGGCAGTTGAAGAATCCAGGCAGACAATGAGGTATGTGAACAGTAATGAAGATGATGTTTGAACAGGAATGGAACCTTAAGGGGGAAGAAAAGAAAAGTTTTGTTGGAGGGAGGATTAAAGAAGGGCAAATAGAATGTGATCTTTTGGGAGAAAGGAGTGTAGGGCTTCCTGATCTCACTTTTCTGAACCCCAGAACCTATTTTTAGTGGGGATCATATGGTCCTGAATCCTCGCTGTAACATATCCTCTAACTGTCCTAATTTGGCAGGGACAGTCCTGATTAATCTTCTGCCATCCTGCCTTTTAAACTGCTTTTAAAATGTTCCAGTTTTTCTCTCCTCCTTCGATGTTGTCCCCAGCTTACTTTATGTGCTGCAAACAGAGTTCAAAGAGCAAAAGTAGTCTGCACTCAGTTAACTGAGCAGAAGGGATTAGAACGCTGAGAGTGAAACTGCAGTTTTTCCAGTAAGCTCAGAAAAAACAAACTGCTGCAGACTCTCCTAGCTTGTCTGTTCTTTCTCATTAAGAATGTTACCATCAAGCAGTTTTCCTCTTTGAAATCTTGGAAGGCATGCTATAATCCTAACTAGAGCAGATCTATTAACTAACAAGAACTATGAAAGTATTGATTAAGTGGGTCTACTCTAGTTAAAATTAACTAATAAAGAAGAGTCCCTCTGAGCATCTGCAGAATTCTCTCCCCTTCTGGTCCTACTAAATAGCCATAACTAATGGGGATTTGTGGGTACAGCTCCCAGGTCAGAGGATGTGACTTCCAAGGGTGAAGACTACCTGTGTGTGTGTGTGCGTGTGTGCATGTGCGCCTGTATATGTATCTTAGATATTAAGTATGTGATTGGTTGGAATGAATTACAGATGCTGCAGTGTAATGGATAAGAAAATGCATGCTTTTTTTTTTTTAAAAAATATTTTTTGGTATACAAAACCTCAGTTGCTTAAGTTACAAATGTAAACCCTCTGTTGTTCAGAATGCTCACTTGCGTTACAAATGTCTCTCCTTTTCCTTTTTTTTTTTTGTCACGGACAACACATCACACAATGAGCCACCTGTTCACCTTGTCATTAGTGCAAAAATGATATATAAATTGAATTGGTAAATACATGGAGAGCAGATCAAAACATTTCAGAGCAGTCTTTGAAATCTGGTATGTGAAAATGTCCTGAATTTTGTGAACTGTGTGACATTGCTCCATCTAATTATCAGCCATGCATATTAAATTAATGTTATTGCTTTTTTAAAAAAAAAAAACTATACCCTGCCCTATATCTAAGGATCTCATAAGCCTTAAAAAGCTAACATTATCTATCTATCTTTATTATTAATAATAATAATAATAATAATAATAATAATATCCTTCTCTCAGTGTAATTTCTGAGTCAACTCATTTCAGACTACATAACATTCATGAGGTGTCATGTCTATAACCTCAGCTAATTATTCTGAAATAATAGCATGTCTGTAATATAGCTTTATGTACCCCATGAGATCACACTGGAATGATTTAGCTAGAATTAAGTAGCAGCAGCTGTAGAGACTAGATTTCACACTATATGGGGGTTTGGTCCTGTTCTGGCAGAGCCTGGAAAAGTTTACTTTTTTTGGAACTACAAATCTCAGAATCCTGCAGCCCCTGTGGCTACTGGTTGAGAGATTCTGGAAGCACGAGAGATTCTTAGAAAAGCCACTGTTCCCCTGGAACTTGTCTCAAACTCTGGAAGAATGCAGCCAATCCTTGTAGACCAAAAGTTCTGGTCTGCAGAAGCATGGAAGCAGCTATGGCCCTGTCCTTGATTTAACTTCCTGACAACAGAGATCAAATGTATTTTGAACAGGGAGCTGGTTACCAAACAGCCTAGTGTAGCTCTGGCTTTGGTTGTCTCATTTTCATAGGATGGCACAGATGCAGGCAATGAATTTTTCCTTTAAAAATTACCCATCCCAAAGGCCTTTCTCACCTTCTGATGATGACGCTGGTGCTGGAGAGGAGGGAAATGTTATTAAAATATGAATGATTTATGTGTTTTGACTGTCAGAACAAAAAGGTTTATTAACTGGCCCAGCGAGACCCAAGGCAATTTTCATACCAGTGCACACACATTTAAAAAAAAAAAGTTTTGAGATCTACTGCTGCAGATAAGACTGGGCATCAGCTCTGATTTAGACACAGACAGCTATATGTATCCTGTCACACTTCAGTCCGAAAAGGGATGGACCTTCACTCTGAACACCGTTAAACCAGAGCCCTGGCGGTGCCTAATGGGAGTGATAACTCATTTTGCAAGATCACTTAGCAGTGGAGTGGAAAGGGAGACAACTTCTACCAACTGTGACGCTTCTGTTCCTCCAAAGCCTTACTGAGTTCACAGCCACTGTGCCCATGGTCTTTTGTCTCTTGCCCTTCCCTTCCTCTCACCACCAGCACCATCCTAGTGGTGTGTTTGCCAACAGTATTCTGAGTGAACATACCCAGAGGACACCTCAATTCAGGTTGCCAGATCTCAGGACTTGGCCTTGAGTCTCCAGTTTTTTATGGATCATCTCCTGGCAGAAAACAAGGGTACACTTTCTCTGGCTTTACTGCATTCATCTCCAAGCAAGAGGAAAGGACTGTGTTCCAGCTCAGCTAGGAAGGCAGCAACTTCCTATAGTTTGCTACTGATTTTGTTGATGTAGCTTGCAAAGGCTCTTGAGGGGATCCATGTATGTGTTTAGTTAGTTTCTGCCTTCCATCCCAGTCACTGCAGGACCATATTAAATGTCCTTTATCTCATCTCCCCTTGCAAATGAGAAGGAATAAGGGCACCCTCCACTAATTTGACAGGTTAGGAACCAGAGCACTGTCAAAAAGCAGAAATTGTCATTTATATCTAAGGCCGTTTCTGCACTACTCTGTTATAGTGCTATTATTCCACTTTCAACATCCAGCAGAATTCTGGGGTTTGTAGTTTATTGAGGCCAAAGAGCTCTCTGGCTGAGATTTCTAAATACCCCTCTCTAAACTGCAAACCCCAGGATTCCATAGGATGTTGAAAGTGGAACAACAGCACTGTAGCAGTGTAGTGTGGAAATGGCCTTAGTTTTGCTATATATACTCATATGTAAGTCTAAAGATTTGGATCAACTGTTATCAAAAAAGTAACCACCCCCTTCTCCAAGTAGAGTGGCTAAAGGAGAGAGCATAGTCCATCCCAGGAGAACCTAAAAGAAGCACCAACGCCCTCTACTCTCTCCGCTGCAGTGCCGCTTCTGGCCTTACTGCATGGCTGGGTGGGAAAACAGCGCTTCCCAACAATGGTGCACCGAGAGAATAGAGAGGGTCAGTGCTTTTTTTAGGTTCTCCATGAAATCTGACTGTGCAACCTTAATTTATTATTACGGTCAGTTTCTCCTGGAATGGACTAAGCTATCACCTTTCGCCAAAGAAGGGGATAGTTACTTTTTTGATAAAGAGTTAATACTGTATCTTAACTTTTATCAAAAAAGGAGCCATCTTTTTAAGGTAATGGAAGGAACACCAAAATTACAGTCGTAAATCCAACGAAAGGGAAGTTGGAAGTGTAAAGTTTACATTAGACAATTTATAATAGGACTTAGTAAGGTCGGATTAGAGTCGAGGAGTTGGCAAATCCAGATAAATAATATTTCAAATGTAAATTGACTTAATGCTATTCAAAGAAGGTAATATTATACTAAGCTATACAAAGGCTGAAACCAACTCAAATGAGATTATTTTCCATTTGTACTATCCAGAATTTAGAAAAAAATAATTCAAATGTTTATTAATGATTTTATGTGTATAATTATAGATGGACATATAGGTTTGCAGTTATTTTTTATTCTTTTTTGTGGTCTTTTTGGTAATAAAAATATCTTTAAAAAATAATAAAGGAACCAACTCCTTCTCTGAGTAGAATGGTGAAAGCCTGGACTGGAAAATGTTGGCTGGGGTGGCCAGGAGTGGCAGGTCCCTTTAGGTGCTTTCCCTGCTCTGTGAAATGGCCCTTAACTCATCCACGCTTCATATCAAAATCCAGAATTTTGGCCCCTAAAACTGCCCTCAACTTATAAATGAGGCTGAATTGTATACAGTAGTTTAGTTTAGTTTTGGTTTGGGGGCCTTTCTGCACTACACTGTTACAGTGCTATTATTCCACTTTCAACATCCTATGGAATCCTGGGGTTTGTAGTTTAGAGAGGGGCGTTTAGAATTCTCAGCCAGAGAGCTCTTGGGCCTCAGGAAACTACAAACCCCAGAATTCCACAGGATGTTGAAAATGGAATAATAGCACTATAACCGTGTCGTGCAGAAAGGCCCTTAGTTATACATGTATCTTGTGTATGTATAGATTCTTTTTTGCTCACTCGTTTGTGTGTTCCCTTTTTTTTAACCTCCGTAGTTGTGAATTGGTCTGTTTGTATCTCTGAACTAAAGTGAATATTAAATCATCTTTAAAAAGCAGAAATAACCAAAAAACAGAACCCAGTAAATACCACACTATATATTCAACCCAGTTTCAAGTTCCCTTGTACTTTTTGTTCTGTACTCTCTGTGTTCCCTTTCTACCTCATCCTTCTTAAGTTCTAAGAAATGCACTGTGAATCTATTTAATGGTGCTGAGTCAGTTGAGAAGAAAGAAGTAACATGTGGTTGCAAATACTATATAAAAGATGCACTGAGCACACTAAGAGAAATTGTGCACAGTGCATCTCTTATATAGTACTTGCGACCGCACGCTGCTCTTTGTCTCAATCGACTTGGGGCCATCTTTTGGTTCGGTACAGACTGAACAAAAAGATGGTGCCAAGTCGCTTGGGAGGAAAAAGCAGTGTGTGCTTGCTTTTCAACAGTCTTCTCTTTTGACCCTTTTCACTTATAAGCAGAACCCATATATTCAACACGTAGTCAAGAGAGCAGACCACACATTGAATATATGGTTTCTGGTTGTAACTGAAAAGGACTGGAAGGGCAAATCATCAAAAAGTGGGGGGATGCCTATAATCCCTTCATTTCACTTTGATCTAGGAACAACCCCTTTAGTTTAGGTCATTTCCGCCCTACACGGTTATAGTGCTATTATTCCACTTTCAACCTCCTGTGGAATTCTGGGTTTTTGTACCTTCCTGAGGCCCAAGAGCTCTCTGGCTGGGAATTCCAAAGGCCCCTCCTTGAACTGCAAACCCCAGGATTCCAGAGGATGTTGAAAGTGGAATAACAGCACTATAATTGTGTAGTGTGGAATTGACCTAAGGTTTCTATCTAAATTTCCAAATCGACAAAGTTGTTCTTTCTCTTTGCATCTGACATCTTCCTTCTCAAAAGCCTATTAGATCTGATCTTGCTCTTTCAGATGGAAGAGAGAGGGTTGCCAGGAAGGGCCCTTGCAAATGGCATTAAGCATGATGCATGAAGTACCAATGGTGGTTACATTCACATACCGTTTCAGATTTCACTGAGGGACGAGTAGGCAGAAGAGAGGTATCATTATAGAAAGCTGCCTTGCAAGTTGAAAACACACTTCTAGATGCGTTCAGTATTAAGCTTCAAGACTGATGGACATGGCAGAGATGGTCAAGTTGACAGTGTTGATGAAAGAAGATTATTTGAAAGTGTTTTAGAAGCAATGAGAAAAAGTTATAATGTTTGCAAGAAAGGTGGGGGGTAGATGTGCATCAGCAGGATTTAATATTAAGCTTGCTAATGTTTATAGTAGAAGAGTATTTTTTTATCAAAATATATAATTTAAATGATTGAAGATTTATATATGCAATAAATAGAAATGTAGTTCAAATAAGTATTTTGATTAGTGAAATAATGGAAGTTAGGAAGAACTTAGAAAATAATAAACTTTCACAGATTACCATTCTTGAGAGAGTCAGAAATCAAAGATATGTGTTTTTTTGTAACATAGTTTGTAGTTTAGATTTTTTTTCTTTCTTTCGTTGTCTTGTTTGTATTTGTATTTTTCTTTTCTTGTTCGTTCTTGTATTTGCATGATTTTTATACATTTTTAGAAATGAACAATTTAAAAAAATTTAAAAAAAGATAGTAAGCTTCAGGCAACACTCAAAGTCCAGAGTTTTTAAGGTCACAGATTTATTGTGACTGCAGTCAACCCTCCATATATGTGTATCATGAATTCAACCAACCTTGGGTTGGAAATATTTTGAAAGACAATCCAGAAAGTAAACTTTGATTTTGCCATTTTATATAAGGAATGCCTTTTTACTACACCATTGTACATAATGGAGCTTGAGCATCCACAAAATTTGGTATCCACAGATGTGTGTGTGTGTGTCCTGGAACTAAACCCTAACACGTACCAAGGATCTATTGTACATTTCAAAAAATATCCTGTAGTGGCAGAACCAGCTCTCTTCCTACCTGTCACCAACCCCCAGTACTGCTGCCCTTTGCCTTCCTTTCCAAGGGGGTGGATGTGGCAGCCATTTCTGGAAAGCAGAGTTGCTCAGAACTACATCAGGGGCTTTCCTGTCTAGTGAGGGGGATGTATGATTCATCGCCTTTGGCTGCCTGAAAACGGCACTTCCCACTGCCTTGTGGGTGGGCTGGCCCTGCCTCTAGCCAAACAGTCAAACCCTCTTGAAAGCAAAAGCTTAACCCTTAGCCATTTTGTAGTTCTTTGGCTGATGTTGATGGAGAGTGTGTGCCGCAGTTAGAGATCTTGATAGAGGAGCAAAGACAACAATGGCTTGGAGAAACAAATCAAAGGCTTTATTAGGGGAACCCCATTCTAAAATAGGGAAGTTACTCAGGGTGCTAATCTACGACGGCTTCCTTGTCAGGAAGAGCTGAAAAAGACTGGCAGGAAGAGAAGAGGTGAAAAATATCCCTAAGAATTTCAGTTTTCATCACGGAAGGGTCAAGATAGGTATAGCAAGAAGGGAGGACCTGGTGGGTCACTCGAACCAGTATTGGATTTCATTAAAAGTAAGGAGATACACAAGGTAGTAAGGTAACAAAGCAATTGTCTAACAATTGTAAGATGTAACAAATCCCTTGAGTAAGCAACAATCATGTGTGAATGGAATGGATACACGCAGATTCAACTGGAAAACAAGCTTGGAAGTGGGGAGTGTTTTTTATTTTTAATTAAAATCTTTAATAAAAAGTAAGGAGAGATATTGAAGTGTAAATAAGACATAAAAAAGGAAATGTAAAACGATAGAGACTTATTTACATATATTAAAATTAGTTAGATATGAGAGTAGGAAAAGAAAATTGTTAAAAAGGAAACAAGTAGGTTTTGAGAAGAAGATGATTAAGTATGAAATTTGGTGAAAATATGTGATAAGGAAGAAGTGACTGGATATATTGGGGGACACGGGATACTTGAAAGAAAAGTTGTATATAATATAGATAAGAGAAAAAATATTTTATGGTTGTAAACTTTGAATTAAAAAAGATAAATTAAAAAAACCTATCTAATTCTAGTACTACTGCCCACTCTGAGGCATTCTTGGCTTTTCAGTGCTAAGCATTCTGGTACTTCTAACACATGTTACGTCCCTTCAAATCAACTCTGACTTATGGTGACCTTATCCTAAGGTTTTCATGGCCAGGAGGTTACTCAGGGGAGGTTTGGCATTGCTTCATACCACCCAACATTTCACAGATGAAAACTGGGATACATGTGGCCAAGCAATACCAGAATGTGGTTAAGAGGGCAAAAATTAATAAGGAAGAACACATAAGCTTAGAGAAGCTGCAGCAGCACAATGGGGAGGACAAGACTCTGTGCTGTACTTTCCTCCCCCATTTGCTGCATTGAGCACAAACTACTTTTGAACCTCCAGCTCAGTTTGCCAAAATTGAAGGAAGCTGTGGAGAGAGGGGGAAAGTGGGAGGAGGAGAGTGAAACTGGAACATTTTACAAGCAACTGAAAAAGTGGGGTGACAGAGGATTAATTGGGACTGTCCCAAACAAATTGGTACAGTTTCTCTCTCCTCCTCCCACTTTCCCCCTTTGTCCTCATTTTACTTCAGTTGCTACAAACTAAGTCCCAAGTGTAAAAATTTTTGCAAGGGGTGGAATCTTGTCCTTTCCAGCAGGCTCAGGCAGAAGCAAACTGCTGTAGCCTCTCCTGGCTTGTTGTGTTCTTCCCTTTTCTGTTGCTGTCTGGACCACATTCCCATGTTTTTTGGCCACATGTGCCCCAGTTTTCATCTGCAAAGTTGGGAGTACAGTTGGAAAGCTGGAAGGAGAGGTCAGACTGGCCTCCTGCATTTGGAGGCCATCTCACTTATTACTCTTCTAAACAGGACACTGAATGTTTGTTTAAAAGGCCTGCCCCTAGTGGCACCACTGTCTGCAGTTACGTAGCAGCAGCCCCAGACCTGAGCACTGTAACATCAGAAAAAGGGAGAGAAAGAGGAAAAAGAGAGAGAGAAAGAGAGAGAACACAGCTGGCAAAAGTTTTAGAAAACTTTCAGTAATAAAGACATCTGCTGGAATCCTATATCACCTGTTAGATGATATAACTTTATGTGTTTCTAGTTGCATAGCAGAGTCTCTAAGAAACTCCTTTACTGATTTGCAGAGACGCACAACAGGAAATTGGCAAAAGTGCTTGATGCACATTGAAGCCTGATGTGCCTTGGGACCACTGCAATGCACATACTGTTGTCATTGGTCCCAATGCACATCATTCACTCTGTTGGCTGTGCCACATGGTGGCACAGCCTACAAGACCTGCCCAGTTCTAATTCCTGTAGACGTAAGTCTGCTTATGAAGACCTAAGTCCCACACAAGATTCTGGCTGTCATTTTTCTTTTTCCTGCAAGTCCCTATAGTGCTACAACATTAAACTGTTCTTGATTGGGCCAGAGCTTTTGCCAGGGTCAGCCACCAGACATTTTGCTGCCCATGGACTAGGCGGTACCCCCAGCTTTCCGTGCACAGAGCAAAACTAGACTGGGTGCAGGAGAATCCCTGCCTGAAGGCAGCAGGATAGTTTAGGGCAGGGTGTAAAGAAAGGGTGGCTCATGGACCACATGTGGGCCCCCAAACCATTTTGGACCACAACACCATTTTTTGAAAAAAAACTTTTTCTGAATTTATTTTTGCCCCAAGTGCCCACTGGGGAGGCATGCTGGGAGGCTTCAGGATGTTTTTAAGGCCCTGCAGGCCATTTTAAGAACAGGAGAGCCTTTCAAAGGAAACAGGAAGTGAATGAGAAGTACACTGCTCCCCTCCACCATGTGCGAACTGAGGGATTACCCCCGTTTTTCTAATGAAACTTAACCAGATGAAATTCTGTACAGCTTGGAAGGCAGAATGCAGCATTTTATGTTGGGTTGCCCACAGTTGTTCTGAAAAACAGGAAAGCAGAGGTGATGTCCCCTGTCTCTCATAGGACCCTTTAAAAAAAAACTTTTATGTTTTGAATAGGATCTTTCCTCTTTCCCCACTCCTGAGATCATGTTCTGCTCCCCCTGTTGTATCCTCATCTGATAACCCATTTTTTCCACCCTATCTCAAAAGTGGGGTTCCCCTGGGGATCTTCTTCTTATGACATAAAAATTTTCCCTAACTTTTTGGCATCATATAGTGATGGGGAGCAAGTGTCTGCTGTGCCTGAGGATAAAAAAGGTGATCTCTGTTAATGACTGTCAGAAACACTAATGGGGAACCCCACTAAGTTTGTGCTCTGAGTCTGCCTAAAACAAAGGGAGATCCCAGAGTGGGAATCCCATAGGCAACTCAGAGGCATAGGCATGGGGTGTGAGAGAGATGAGGAGGAGGTGGTACTATGCAGTTTGGGGGCAGTGATCATTTATGGATCAGCTGTCCACCTTCTTCACCTGTTACTCATGCAAAGAAGCAACAGAGATGCAAGCATAAGCAAAGACATCCTGTTGCATGTATAGTGCAATGAAGTGGTTTGAGAGCAGAGGTGGGCAATTGTGGTCTTCTGTGTGCTTTTGGACGGCAGCTCCTACAATCCCTTGTCACTGATGGGATTTGTAGGTTAGACTATCGAACGAGGACTTGGGAGATCCAGGTTCTTTTCCCACTGAGCCACGAAAATCACTGCATGACCCATTACTGATGGGATTTGTAGGTTAGAGAGTGAGACTGGGACTTGGGAGATCCAGGTTCTATTCCCACTGAACCACGAAAAGCACTGAGTGACTATGAGCCCATCACTCTTGCTCAGCCTGATCTATCTCAGAGGGTTGTTATGAAGATAAAATGTGGGAGAAAAGCCAAGTACCTCACCTTGGAGCTCGCTGGAGGAAAAGTGGTATATAAATGTAACACATAAAGTAAGGATGGGCATCAACAAAGAAACAGGACAAAGTTGCCCACAGCTCCTGAAGGGAGCTGGCTGAAAAAATGGGGAGTGGAGACACAACTCTCTCTCCTCTGATATTTTGATGCTTCTTCTCAGTATTTGCCAGAAGAGCCAGGAACCGGGGACCAGCCAATGGAATCTATAGAAGAAACCTGAGACATGTCTCAAAATGCTCAAGAGGTAGTTGTTTTATTCATAATAATTTTTAAGAAGGCCCAGCACCTTTTGGCCTCTCTGTTCTCTCAAGGCCTTCCCCGGGAGGCTCCTTACAACTAAACTTAAGACATTTCTGGACCAGTAACTCTCAAACCATTTACTGGAAAAGTGAAATTCAGTGAAGTTTGATTCTAAGCAACTCCCTGAAGAAAGACTTAAGCACATACACAGGCCTAAGAAAACAACTACCTTTTGAGCAATTTGAGACAGGTCTCCAGTCTTTTCGGCTTTTACCATCTAACATGACCAGCCCACTCTGCCTGATAAGAGTGTCAGCTGACGGTATCCGTGGAAAAATGACAAATCTGCTTTGAGTTTTAGTCCAGATTTTAAAGGAGCTATTCAGCTACCTCAAAAATAGATTCAGAATACTGTAAAACTTAAAGCAGATTCATTACCACTCTGCAGATGTGAGAACCACTGGCTGGCACTGCACAGATATAGAAGGACCCTGTGTTTAGCCCTGGCCCTCAGCTCACGCAATTCTTTATGTGCTGAGATACAACAACTGTGGCAATTCCCTTAGCCCTCCAGGATTTTAAATTGTGCAGGGCACATTCACAAACAGAACACGCTCCAAGCTGCAAATGTCAACCCCCTTGGCAACTTCAGGGTTTGGGCTTAGCACACAGCCCTGCAGGTCTTTGTATGTGTTGCCCCTTCCTATAGCTAACACATGAGAAGGGTTGCTGTGTGGCTCTATTTGTGTCAGCCAAGCATCTGACTTTGCAGGTGCAATGCTGGAGAATAAAGAAAAGAGAATGTCTACAGCCTTTCTTCGGTGTTGGAAAGGTTCAGGCGTAAGATGGGGAAAAATTCCACCACGCCTTGAAAAAAGAACAGGTTGGTGGGGACTGAAAAGACATCGTAAGAGGAAAGCAGAAGACCAGGAGGCAGTAGCGCTATGAATGGGAAACTTTAAAGAATCAAAAAATCCCCCTAAGCAGTGGAAAGGAATCTGGTTCCTACATATATATATTTTTTTTCTTTTTTGAAGCAGCCAGCCGATTCTTTGGCTGTAGATTTTTAGTAACATACTTACTTCACCACAGGATTTCCGCTTCTCTGACCTCAAACAAAGAGCAGAGAGGAAATGTGTTGTTCTTACTGTGGAATGAGGAAGTGAAGCTGAGATAGGAAACTGTGCATTATGGCCAAGGCCACCTGTGTAGTATCAGACTGTAGAGGAATTTGAACTCGGCTCTCGCAGACGCAAGCCAAGCCCCACAACTCACCGTCTGCCCTTAATCCCAGCACAACTGTATAATCCTCCATGTACACTCAGGGCCTCTGGAGGACATTTGCTTCAGCCAGAACTAGGCTGACAGCTGTTCCTCAGAGGACATTTTCATCAGCTGCCCCCAGATTGTGGAGTGAGTGCCAGAGAAGAATCATCACTTGGATACACTTTCTGATTTTAAAACAGCAGCAAAGACCAGTCTCTTCCAGCAGACCTATCTAGATGATGTGTAAATCAATGATTTTAAAGTACTTCAAAATGATGTAATTTTATGTACTTTAAAATTGTTGCTTTAAAAAAAATCACCAGGGCAGGCCTATTGGAATAGACTGGTTTTTGTTGCTGTTCTAAACCCAGAAAGTGTATCCTGCTGATAAATCTCTTTCACTAGGTTAGATCTTGTCTGATATTGGAAGCTAAGCAGGGTTAGCTTGCATAGGAGATTACCAGCGCATAACAAGTGTTGCAGAAGAAGAAACTGACAAAACCACCTCTGAAATGCATGTGTCGCCATATGTTGGCATGCAACTTGACACATATACACATTGATTGTTTTTAATATGTATTGGTTTTACATACTTTTATAACTGATATTGTATGTTTAATCCATTATGGTTCCCCACTTTGATCTATAGGGAAAAGTGGGTAAGAAATAAATTTTGTTGGTGTTTTTATCATTAAGGCCTCTAATAGTAACAACAACAACAACAACAACAACAACAACAACAACATTATTATTATTATTATTTATATCCCGCCTCACTCCATGGATCGAGGCGGTACTACAACAATACATTAAATACATTAAAAGCATTAAAACATAACCAATCCTCCCCACCCACCAACCCATCTAAAACCAACCCCCTAAAACACATTAACTACAATCAACTACAAATTCTCCCCAGGGGGAGGTGCACCATTCCTGGAGGTACTGCAATACCAGGTTGATGCATGGAGTGGATGGAGCAAGCTCCTATTCCATCTCCCAATTCCAAAAATCCATTTAATATATCGTCCTCAAATAGAGGACGTATCAGATATTAAACTACTCCCCACACCCCATAAGTAAAAAAATGCAGTCTCTCCCCCATAGCAATCTTTATTGACTCGGTGAGTAGAAAACCAAATTGCTGGAAACGCCAACTGCTGTGAAGCATTGAGATGAGAAAAGACAAGAATAACACACAGCCTGGGCATCCAACATGAAAGCAGGCTGCAATCCTTTATGGATAATCTAAGGGGCTTCAGTGCTACAGCAATCCCCCTCTGTCTGTCCATAAAGGACTTCAACCAATTTGGACTAGAATCCATTTGGGTGCTTCTGCTGCTGGTAGCAGTTTCTGCCACTGGAACAGGAGAATTATCCCCCAGACTCCCGCACTGCCCTAAAAACCTATTCTGGGGGCTAAAAATCCTTCCAGAGTAGGTTGGGGGGCTGCAAAGAACAAGGGGAGAGGAAGAAAATCCCAATACCATCACAAGTATAATGCTGAATTTATGCCTTGGGTTTTCAACTCAGTATTGGAAGCTGGAGTCGTATGGTATCCGCATCTTTTCTGGTCTTGAGACTTCTCCCTTGAAGACAAAAGACTGATTCTTAATAGTTTAAAGGGGGATTGAACCAATTCATGAAGGACCGTTTATCAATAGGTTGTGTTTCTGGTGGCTATTCAAAGGCTCCAGATTCAGAGTTTGGGACAGCTACTCTTTAGGACTACAACTCTCTCAAGGTCTTCTCAAAAACACCATTTGGTAAAATTAAAAAATGGGAAAAGGTTATTGTATTCAAACCAGGTTTCTAGGGTACTTTATTTATATCCTGTCTTTCTCCCAATATGGGACCCATGCCAAGCTCACAGTATGAGTTAAAATAAGGTTGGGACAATGGTTAATGCATACATTAAAAAAAACTGAAGCAATCATATGAAAAACATTTGTATTTTAGTTATTTGTTGTTTTTAGTTTGGTTAGATTCGTTGTTAATTGGTTAATTTGTTACAAATATTTTAGATTAGTTTAGTAGCGTGTCATTTTTGGTTTATTGTTAATACTTTTAGACATCTATTTGTATTTTGTATTCTGTGCTTTTTTATTATTATTTTCAATAGTCAATAAAAATTTTATGAAAAAATACAAACTTCTGTATCAGTGCGTATTTGAATAAAAAACTTTTAGCCACTATGGAGGATAGATTTAGCAGAAATGGACAAATTGTCTAGTTTGATTACAGGAAGAGCATTAGCAACGTTTCCTAAAGACTGGAAGCCCCTTACAAACTTTTTCTGAAAGAAACAAAATGACTTGGTAACTTTTGGTTTCAATGGTTCTAAAGAATATGTTGTAATTTTGGAGAGAGCAGTATGAATGATTATATGTGTATATATAGCCACCGAAAGGAAGATCAAAAGTCACTTTCTTCTTTTCCCCCTTTTTTCTGTCTTACTGAATCCTAATTTTCTATCCATTTTTTAAAAATTTTAATGCATTTTTTAAAAAAAAATTTCAATTTTTATTAAACATTTTCATTCTTACAAGCATAAGATAAAAGCATAAGTTCATAAGACATATTAATGTTTATAATATATAAAACATTCTTTTGTATGATGTAAATTAACATCTCAATGTATAGATCATTAAATCCATACATTCTTATGTTCTTCTTTTCCTTTTTCACATTTATTTCTTATACTATTATTGTCATATGTTTATTAATATTTCAATATTCTTATTATATAGTGTATAATATCAACCTTTTTTATTTTAAAGTTATTACTCTGATCCTATTCCATTTCTTATCTTCTCCAATTAACTTCCTATTTCCTCTTTATTTTGTAAAAAGATACACCAGGGCCAATGGCAAGGGAACGAGAGTAGGGAGCTCAGGAGAGTAGAAGGAAGGTGTACATGTGTCCTCTCCCCCATTACCTTGCCTTTTGTCCAGGCGTTTGCCTTCCCTCTCTGTACCTGGCAAAAAGCAAAGGAATGGGAGGAGGGGAATGAGGGGGGAAGGCATGGCACGCCTCGTGAATAACCAAATCTGCAAAGGTCAAATCTGCGAATCTGAAAGGAGAACTGTAACTTAAAGCAGTGTTTTGAAACGCCATTTAAAAATAGTAATAGTGAGAAAAATACCACACACCCAAATTAAAATACCTTCTGCAACAGACAGTGAATGCTCAAAGGCCAGGGTGCACACAAAGGTCTCCAACCACTGGCAGAAAGAGAGCAGAGAAGGGGCCAAGCTTGCTTCCCATGGGGAGGAATTCCATAATCTGGGAGCACTGGGAGCATAATCTGTGAGAAACAACACGGTGGATTAGTAAGAGCTACCAGGATTCTTCTTAACAGATCATTTCAACAGCTCTGTTTCCTCTGTCTTGCAGCTGCAGTGAAATGTCTTCTGCTGAATTCCTAAAGGAGAAGGAAATTGAGCCACTCATCCATTTTGACAAGGTGAGGTTTAACAGAAGTTTCACTTTCCATCTCCTCCATCATTTCACAGATGAAAATGAGGATACATGTGGCCACAACATCATCAAAGTGTGGTCAAGATGGCAGAAGTTATTAATGAGAAAGAACACACAAGCTAGGACAGGCTTGCAGCAGTTTGGTTTGGCTTGTGAGGGGCAAGATCCCACCCTCTCTTCATTTGCTGAGTTAATTGAGTGAGAACAACTTCTGCACTTTGAACTCAGTTTGCAGCAGTTTAAATAAGCTGACAACAAAGGTGGAAGGTGGGAAGAGAAGAGTGAAAACCAGGACATTTTAAAAGCTGCTGAAGAAGTGGGATGACAGCAGATTAACTGGGACTGTCCTTGGCAAATTGGGACAACTGGAGGGCAGGGATTTCTCTCCCTCCTCTCTTCTCTGCATGAGCACTAAGTGGCAGTGCTTGGGAACTTACTTTTTAAAGCAATTTCTCAGAATTATTGTTCAAATGCTTCAAGAATAGTTGATGATTTTTAAAAGTCACAGCCCTTTCTCCAAAATAACTGAAATGGCTGCTTTTTCAGGCATATATTTTAAAAAGTAATCTGGCTGACACAAGGTGTTGGTCAAAGGTGCAAACACCCTGTCCTCCTATACACCATGTTCTTGCTTCAACAACCAAAAACAGAACAGAAAACACATCACAAGGCACATCACAAGTATAAGGGAACAGCATGAGCTGAACCATGTGATATTCCATTTCCACCATCTAATTAGCCAATACCCACATAGCTATAAAAGCAATTGCAAAAGCTATAGTTACACCACAAAAGGAGTGATCACTTGTTAAGTTGTAATCACAATGTAATCTAGGCCATTTCTGCATGACAGAACTGTCAGGATGGCAATGGTTGGCTGGTTGCACTTTTGCATGACATCATTGCCTAGGAAATGCCCAGCTGTGCTGTGGAAGGAAGAGGCATGGCCATTGCACTCCCTTCCACAGGGAGCTGGTCCCGTGCAGAAAGCAATGTTCCTGTTGCACTCCCTTTCTTACTGGGACTGCAACGGAATAACTTGCAAGATCCCCATCGTGTGGAAATGGCCCTTGTTATGTATTTGCTCCTGGGAAAAGGAACAAATTACAAATATGTAGTTATTTGCAGCTAGTTATTCTCAAGCTCTGCTGAGGCAATTGTAATAGGAAAGAAGAATGGAACCCAGAGTCTTACCTTGGCACTGGAGCAATGGGGGGACATTTTTTTTTCCCTTGTCTTTTTGTCCACTAAACTAGTGCTTCTCAGTCTTTGGGCCTTCAGATATTTTGGCCTCCAATTCCCAAAAGTCCCAGTCAACATGTCTAATGGTCAGGAATTATGGGAGTTGAAGCCCCCAAAATCCAGAGGACCAAAGTCTGAGAACCATTGCACTAAGTAGTGCTAACTTTTGTATTCAGTGTGGCAGAAATGTTATCATCACAAGATAGAAAAACTGCGATAGTTCCCAAATGACAACAGATGATATGCTGTGCCACAGGTGAGTCTTGACTATCTGCAGATGTCTGGTGGACAAGCAAAAGAAAATGGAGTATCTCAGCAGCGCCTGCATCTCCTTGACGCTTTGCATCAGTTAAGCAGCCTGGGCTTCCCCCTTGACAAACTGTGGGAGAGGCTGAGGACCGATATCCCATTCAACCAGAAGGTGGCAGAGCTGGAAAGCCGGCAGAAAACGTTGGAGAACATTGTCTCTGTCCTGAGCCGGGAGCTGGGAAAAAGAGAAGTCGTCCCTGGTGTTAACCTGGGAGAAGCCATGGCTAGGATCCTCTACCTGGAGGAGAAGGTAAGAGATGATCTCATAGCTACAGTGGCTTCAGAAAGGCTGATTTTCTTTCTCTCTCTCTCTCTCTTCCTCTTTCTCTCTTTAAATCACCTGTTGACTTAGGGTGACCCCATCAATTTCATAGGGCTTTCTTAGGCAAGGAATACTCAGAAGTGGTTTTGCCAGTTCCTTCCTCTGAAATATAACCTATAGCACCTGAGATGTGTCGGTGGTCTCCCAGCCAAATAATACCCAGGGCTGACCCTGCTTAGCTTTCAAGGCAGGATCTGGTGCCTATAGTGTATTTGGCAGTTATACATCACCAAGCCAGCATGGTGTAGTGATCTGAGCATTGGACTCTGACTCTGGAGACCAGGGTTTGATTTCCCACTCAGCCATGGAAACCCATTGGGTGACCTTGGGCACATCACACACTCTCAGCCCTTTTGTTGTTATGTGCCTTCAAGTCATTTTTGACTGATGGCGAACCTAAGGCAAACCTACCACCTTAGGAATGAGCCCAGTTCCTAAACTGCATCTGATAAAGTGGGCTATGGTTCATAAAAAGTGTCTGCCAAATTAAATTTGTTGCTCTTTAAGGAGTCACCAGCCAAAAACTTCCATTTTTAATAAATAATGTTCATTGAAGATATTTGTGAGTAGTGTGGACTAGGACCCAAGGAGACCAGGGTTCAAATCCCCATTCAGCCATGGAAATCTACCGGGTGACCTGGCACAAGTCACACTCTCTCAGCCTCGGAGGAAGGCAAAAGCAAATCCATGCTGAATAAATTGCCAAGAAACCCCATGAATGGTGACCCTAAGTCAGAAATTACTTGAAGGCACACCATCACCACCACCACCACAACAACCTATTCTTCCTTTTCAGAAGGCCCTCTGTCCTGTGTACCTTATAATTATGTGCTGCTTGCACTACTCACTGCATTTTTTTTTTATCAATGGCATTGCAAAGCTTTGTATCACAGATGCTTGTAAACAAAAACCACATGGGTCCCCAAATCCAGATGGAATGGCACTATGAGCAAATTGAAGCCAAGTACTGAAAGGACAAGGTAGTAAAAGAGAACAAGAAGTAGCTGCAACCAAGGGAACCAAAGGACAAGGCATAGCAAGTGTTTGGCAAGAACTCACCACTCCCACATCAAATCTGTTCAGCTGTGTCATGTGTGCGCTACATTCAAAATGGATAATTGCTTCAGAGAATACTTGGCTCAGACATCCTCTCAATCTGCTTTTTTAAAAGAAATCTTATTCCAAGAGACAGCAGACAAGCAGGAGAGAAAAGACAGTGTTCCAACTTTCCCTATTTCTCCCAAGATGACTACAAAACACTGAAGTTTCATTTCTATTTATTATCTATTTACAAATATTTATTAACCGCTTCCATCTGAAAATATGTGAAGAACTGTTTGTTTGAAAAGCAGTGCACAACAATAACAAAACATACAACGTAAAGCAATAAATAAATAAATAGTGTTTGGCTGACTCCAGAACCAAATTGGACCAATATGGACTGGTCCAGATTCCAATAGGACATACTTAGGGAAGTGTGAGATTGCTTCCTCTGTCAATGTTCTCCATTCAATCTGATGTGGGAGCTGGCAAACAATTTTTTCAAATGTGTCATATTTGTGCCCATTGGTGCCATATTTGTGCCTGTTAGCTACAACTGTTTCTCTCTTTTCTGGAAACCTTCCACAGACCTTGTGGGTCAGCACTGGTCCAAGGATTCACTGTCCGATAGCATCCTGATTGGCCTAAAGATCCTAAAGGCATCAGATCCTGTCTAATCTTAGAAGCTAAATAGGGTCAGCCTTGGTTAATTCTTGGATGGGATACCACCCGAGGAATACCAGGTGCTTTTGGCTGTATTTCAGAAGGAACTGACAAAACCACCTCTAAGTATTCCTTGCCTAAGAAAACCCAATGAAATTCATAAGGTTGCTGTAAGTTAACAGGTGACTTGAAGATGTATATACACACATGTATATATACACACACACACTTAGAACCTGATTATCAGTATGCTTCTCACCTTTGATTCAAACTCATGCTAACCCACACAAACCACTTCCATCCTTTTCTTTTTAGGTGGAACAGCAAGACTCACTCCTGGCCCTGAAGGATGTGATGATCAGCAACCTGGTGTCCCGGATCCATATCCTGGAACAAACCACGTATGATGGGTGTTTCCTCTGGAAAGTCTCTGAGGTGGGGCTTCGAATTAGGGAAGCACAGACTGGAAGCCGCCCAGCCCTTTATTCCCCTGGTGAGTGACCATAAATGTGGATGGAATGTCCCCCTTCTCAAATAAATTCCTACCACTTTAGTATCAGTTTGCAATTTAAAACACACACACACACACACACACGGGGGCGGGTGCATTTGTGCCTATAAAACTATTTGTGCATAGATCACGCTTCATGTACATATATTTGCAAATAGTGTTTGACAATACAATAGGCATCTGTCTATCATTTATATTCCGCTCTACTGAAGACTGCTTGCATGGAAAGATAAATATATACCATATCATTTGTATTTGGAACCTTCTTCTTACTTGACTGTTACTGGGGGAATGTTGGCGGATGGCGGGGGGTAAGCAGCAGCCACCCCATCATGTCCAGTCTGGGTCTTAACACTGTAAACTCTCTGGCACACTTGGGACAGTGTTGCTCTCTTGTCCAGATGCAGGTCCAGTAAATGAGAGAAACCATCAACAAAGTATGTCCACTGAAAGGGACTGTTACCCATTCTTACATTATCTGTTCTTCTCCTCTTCACTTCCAAAGCGTTTTACACCAGCCGCTATGGTTACAAAGTCTGCCTCAAGCTGTTCCTGAATGGAGACGGGACAGGAACTGGAACCCACATCTCACTCTTCCTGGTTCTGATGAAAGGAGAATACGATTTCCAGCTGAAATGGCCTTTCCGGCATAAGGTAGAAGGCGCTTTTGTACAAGGCTTATAAAACAGTACAGGGGTTATACAAGAATATGAAGCCTTCCCCCATCTCTCCAAGGAATGTTGGTTTCCAGACAAATTGTGCAGGATAGATAAGGTTGAGATACCTCTTAACTACCCTTGGAAGGAAAGGTATAAGGTGGTCTACAGGTCTTCTGGTCAACTGCTCTATTTCCAGACGTCCACCTGGACCCCAGGGATGTTGAGATCCTCAAAATAATGCCACATTAGAAGGATTTTATTCTGTTCCAACCAGGCATTCATGATAACCATACATAGACATAGGCATACATACCCAGAATGATGTAACACAGATCAGAAATACAGGGCTGGGAAATGTGAAGCTCTCCAGATTTTCTTGCTCTGCAACTCCCATCATCCTTCATCATTGGCTATTAGTTTTAATGGGGGTTGTAATACAACGACCTCTGGGGATAATATTTTAGAGTGGGCCAAGTACAGGAGAGATACTATTTTATTTGCTGGTCTCTCTATTTCAGGGTCTCTCTATTTCTGTCTCAGGTTGAGACTGTTGAGATGCTGAACCTGTGACTATTCAGATGTCGCTGGATTCCAACTAGTCACCCTAGCTAGGAGGCCAGGGGTTGTGGGTATTGGGAGCTGCAGTTTAACAACATGTGGAGCATCACAGGTTCTCTGAGGTTTGATCGGGGATAGAGAACCTAGAACAATAAGGTTGGAATGAACCACAAGGGCCATGTAGTCCAATCCCTGCCATGCAGGCAAACTGCAAAAGTACTCTTCAGATGTGGATGAATTTCTGCTCCCATGATATCACAACATTTGCCATGCCTGTTACTGCTGCTGGGTTGAACAACATCTTGAAGACCACAGTTTCCCAGACTGGTGATACATGGACCAATAGTGTATTATGATACCTATTTCAGATAGGGTAGCTGAGGCTAGCAATAATGACTCATCTAAAACCAGGAAATGAATCCCATGGCAACAGTTGGGGGGTGAAGCCCAGTCTCCCATAATGTAAGCCAAAAGCCCAATTCACACACCACATCAACACTCCCACTCACATACTGAAAGAACAAGCCAACAGCACTACTCTACACATATGTGAAGCAGGCCTGAACACACCCAGGTCCAAGTCACGCCATCATCTTTTTGAGGTGGAAGAATGGCACAGAGCAGACCTTCATGATTACAGGTTTTGGAACCATGCCTCAGACAGCATCATATTACCAGCATGGTTAAGGGATTAGTTTTGCCCTCTTCTTCAGCATATTACTACAGTCATTGGTCCTGTAGATGAGTGATCCAGACCCAACACTCCTTCCCCTGGAGCACATGGCTTCACCTCCCAGGATTCCTTAGGACTGTTCTAACGTATTAAAACATTTGTTGCATAGACATACCCATTGGTTGTCCTCTTTTTATCAGGTCACGTTCACTCTCCTGGATCAAGAGAACAAGCACCATATTTCTACATCATTTCGATCCCTGGGGTCCTCATCCTCGTTCCAGCGCCCTGTGAGTGAAACCAATGTGGCCAGTGGCCTCCCTGAGTTCTGCCCCTTGAACTTACTCCATTGCCCCAGGACTTCATATATCCATAATGACACTTTAGCCATTCAAGCTGTGATCGACACAAAAGCTTAGACTGAATTTGACCCTACTGGACTAGAGACTGACTGATAACTCTGGCTCAGACACAGAGAGAACTTGGTGTGGTGGTTTCCAAACCGTTACCAAAAGAGACACGACTATATTGTTCACAATCTCGTCTCCTGATGGACCCATCTGAAAAATGGAAACTTGGAAACTGTCCTACCTTGCCACGAAGGCTACACGGAAGCAACCTAGTAGGCACATTAAGGTGAGGGGGGTGATTGGATGTAGACTATGTAAGGTCTGTTCTAACCACGACTATGGTGATTACAGTGATGACTGATAAACCTCATTGTCACTGGGGCATTGAACAGTCGTTTTAGACCAAACTTTAAAGGAAATAGCCAAAATGCTGAACCTTAGAGAATAGCTCTTTTAAGGGTATGGAAAACAAGGGACGGATTCACTACCCCACTAACATGGGATCCACCCCCCCAACAGCATGACTGATTTGAATTCCTTTGACTCGGGGCCCCAGAAATGTTTTTTTAAGATTAAGGATCAACATTGAGAGGCAGGCCATTAATAATTTTTAGTATTTGCAGGTGTGTGTTTACAAATCGAATTGCAACATATTTAATTAAAACCACCATCACCATCACCATCATATCATCGTCATCATTCAACCGAAGGTGATAACAATCTACATACCATGAAAACAATAGTACAGTAATTATCATCTAGTATGCTTCTGGGTTGATAGTTCCAGGTCAAACTCAACTACGTAAGTCTTGGTGGTCCAGTTCTGCTTGGTAATTTCAGGGGGGCTCAAGCCCTCTCCAATTTGTCTTGGTGGCCTTAACTCCACTCCATCCCAAGTCCATGCTTTGAGTTCAGTAGATCTGTCTTAAGTGTGACTAAGTCTCACTCCAACTGCTCAAAATATAACAGTAAGTATAAACTTACTAATCTACTTTAGTAGCTGCATACAAACATAGTGTTTGTGAACACAACTCAGAGTACTTTGACACTTGCTTCGAACTTGAAGAGGTGCACCAGTTGATTTTCTGCCTGCCACACAATGGTGTTATTGGGAGTCATACCAAAAAAAGATGGCAAGTCTGATAAACTGGAAGGAGGACAGTGAGCGGAGAAGCAGAATATGGAAGGCAGTTTCCCACGCTCCTGATGCCAAAGGGCATAAACAGCTATGAGGAACTATCTCAAATCAGTCACCCTTGTAGCTATGCATAATCCAGCCTTCTCCAACCCTGGTAGGGATGGTGGTAACTGTAATCCTAAGACATCCGAAAGGCATTAGGTTGGGGAAAGCTGGTGTGCTCAAACTGCTTTCTTCATGGAACCTTCAGAGACCACCAAAAACCACAGAATAGTTCCCATCAGCCATGAAGACTGATGGGAATTAATGTGGGCTAAACCACTCTATCCACCTGAACTACAGCAGCCCCAAAATTGTACTTCCATTCCTACCACTGTAGTCCTCTTGAGGTTCTGGAAAGAGAGACAATTTAATTGCATTTCCATCATTATTCTACAACTAGTTTATTGATACCTGCTTACAAGAGATCCTCTATGGTACCTTTGATTTCTAAGCTTTATGAAATTCTCTAAAACCAGAAGCACTTGCACCTTGTTCTGTCTCTCCCTTATGATGTAGAGAATAACAGCAGGAAATCAGATTCCAAACTATATTCTGACCATATGTACCACTCCTATAGCACTTACTCACACAATGTTAATTCTGCTTATGGCCTTTTTACATTGCTAATCCTCTCTCTCACTCTCTATCGTGCACACACACCTCCCTGCAGTCTTTAATCCTTTTTCCCAAACATAACACTGTGACAGAAGCTATTGGGATTAAATCTCAGAAGCCATCCTACAAGCAGACCTAAACCCAATTGCTTTTCCCAACAAGAGTAAAGCTATAAAGTCAACTCGTTAAAGCAAATTCCCATTGCTTCAAGAGTCTCTTCTAGTTTGAAACTAGCAACTGGATTTAGGCTTTAGTCTTTTGAGAGGACCCGTGGAATCCTTACTTTATAACAGCTTTTTTTAAAAATAATATCGTCATCATCATCATCAAGAGGCTTCTGCATTGGACAGGCCAGTATAATCTTCTAAGCCAAATGAAGCCTCCTAACCATATATTGTAGCCTGCCAGGAGCTGAAAAGACCTAATGGTTTTTGTTCTTCTGCCTGCATGGGCCTGCAAGAGCAAAGAAGCCATCAAGTACCAGCTCAGCAGCTCACAAGCTTTATAATCCTGATATATGGCTAGTTAAGCCTGGCCCAAAACATTTTGCTGCCCAGGACAATTAACACAAAGAACATCATCTTCCATTCTGCATGTAAAAATATGACTGGACTTTCTTTAATGGCATCATCCACTGAAAGCAACAGGTGCAGCGCAAGGTCACCTCGCACACAGCTCCCTCCTGCTTACTGTTCTGCTGCTGCCCCACTCTGCCTAATGGCAGGGCTGATTGAAGAGGCTTCATTTCCATGACAACACAGCTTCTCTGTCACTTCCCAAGGCCATGATAGCTACCACAGATGCCACAGGTGTCTGGCAGACACCTTCAAAATGAGTATTTGAGTTGGCTTCCAATAAAGATCCATTGTCATCATTGCCAGCATTCACCCCAGATGGATCAGCACCCACTCCATTTCACATATGCATGTATTTTAAAGAACAGCATCTCCTTTTATTTGCTCCTTTCAGTTGCTCTGTGTGTGTGCCTTGCAGTTGCCTGTCAACTTATGGCAACCTCTTGAATCTCACAGATAACAGCCCATGGTATTACAATTTCATCTAGAATTGGACAAATTATATTTTGACTCCCACTGAAATAAAAAAGAATAAAATAACTGTCCTCCAATAATAGTTTCACCTAAAATTGGACAAAATTAAATTTGTCCCCCAATAAAATAAAAAAAATTGAACTGGACCCATCATGTTTACAAGCCCAGAAACCAAACACATACACAAAAGGAAGATTCATCAAGCTCATGCATTGGTTCATTTTTTTTTTTTAATTTTTAATTTTTCAGATTTCACAAGAGGTTAAAGAGGCAGTGAGTGAATCTAAAGTCCTACACCTGTCATTATGCCTACTCCCCAA
The DNA here is from genome assembly GCA_948474755.1 of Ctenosaura bakeri. Taxonomy (NCBI): domain Eukaryota; kingdom Metazoa; phylum Chordata; class Lepidosauria; order Squamata; family Iguanidae; genus Ctenosaura; species Ctenosaura bakeri. The sequence goes on along the minus strand of CAOLHI010000006.1, from coordinate 1,377,411 downwards.
CAGAGGGCACTCCCTCTATGCCTTCCAAAAACACTCCTACAAACGTCCTCTAACTACAGTTACACAAACACGTACACAGTGCCTTGGAGAGGAAGCAGCATCTTTCACAATTACATTAGTTTTCCAAAGCTGCACTTCCATGGCTGCTTCGACCCTGAAGATAAGCAGAGAGGTCATCTGTTGAGGTGGCAGTGGGGCAGCAATTGTTCAGAGTTTGGGTTGAGGGAGGAAGGGGTCAATCTACCTGAACTCCCTCTCTCCAAACTGCAGCACCATAGAGATGAATGTAGCAGACCAAAGGGTTACACAAGATAGCTTGTTAAAGCTGAGGAGGGAATATGTGGCCCACAGGCTTCTTTTGGAGTGTTGTTCCCATCATCTTTCACCTCTGGCTAGAGCTGATGAGAGCTGCAGCCCAACAACTGTTGCAGAGTCACGCATTCCCCCATTCTGGTTTAAGAGTTCTTCTAGGACCAAGTGAACTGAAGGAGCAGGAAAAGTAAGCAGTGCACAATGCACTAGTGAAGACTTTATGTGTCTGGTAACATTCATCAGACGTTAGGGCCTGTAACTGTACAGAGGAGTCTCCAGGTAATCCCATACTCATAGCACTTGAATTGTCCACTTGGGGAACAACACAGTATTGGCCTGTGCACCAAAAAAGTTGGAAACCATCTGCAACAGCATACACAGTGGTGGCGTCCAGTACTAAAACACTATCAGCTCTCCTGTTTAAACATGGACTTTGAAAGAGAGAAGAACCGACCATCTTGGGTACAGAACTGCATGACGGATATCCATTCCTTCTGTATGTTCTAAAATGATCCCCCCCAAGATATAATCAGAAACAAAGAAAAACGCAACACAACTCTGACTGGTCCAAAATGAGTTAAACAAGTGAGCAAACCCTGCTAAGAACAGAGATTGCTGAAAGACAAGCAATGACCTCTGGTTTCCCACTATGTTTCTTCTTCAATCTGTCTACTCTAGGGTAACAGTCTTTCTACAGGATACACATTAACAGCCAGAGCCAAGAAATAAAGAGACTGGCGGAGCTCCATGGAAGGTCCAATGTAAATACAAAGAGAAACATCTGCAAAATTGAAGGCTGACCAAATCAGCATATTTGGCAGGGAGCGTGGTATTCTTGCCTCACAAAGAAGCTAAGAGAAGCAGGGATGTTACTCTGCACATAGGAACTGAGGGATTGTGAGAACCTGGGTTTTTGTGGGGTTCAATAGGCACTAGATCTCCAGCTTCTTGTTGATGAGAAGAGAGCAGGAACTGAGAGTCCCACCATGTTTGGCTACCTCAGTGCAAGCAGCAGGAATGAGGGTGTAGTCCGGAAGTTTCTGGAAGGGCTAAGAGAAAGAAAAGACAGAAACCTGTTAGTTGTCTTTCCAAATATAAATTCCCTTAACTCTGCCCCGACAAAGACCGAACAAACTCTGTCACCACAGAGAACAAAGGTTGCCTCACTCTGCCAAGTCAGACCCAGATTTCATAAAAAGGCAGAGGGATTCCCCATGTCTGGCCCCTTGATGGGGTGAGGCAGACAGCTTTTCTCAAATCTGAACATTTCATTCGCAAAACAGGTCAGCATTTCTCACCTTCCTACCTGTAGTGGAGCAAGCAAGTGAAGGCACTTTAATGAAAGAAACCCCAAGAAACAATGATAAGATGGGTAATGCTTGCTGTTTCTCCCCTATATAGAATGCAGGAGGAGGGGACAGCAGCATTGTGTTAGTGACAAATGAGCATATACCTCTAGCTTACACACACTATGCTCTTTTGAGGGGAGGGGCAAGGAAAAGAGGGTTGAACCTGCTCCACAATCTTTTCTGCAGCAACTGTTAAGTCCTGGGAGGGGTAAAACCAGTGATGGCAGCAGCTGGTGATGGTGGTTAGCAACAAGGTGGAGTCAGTTCAGCCAATAAAAGATGAGGCTGGTTTGAGGTTTGAGGGTAAAGAATAGGAGAAAATGCTCCAGCTGTAAGCACACCATCATTTCTTTCTCCCCCAGGTCAAGACCAGCTGCTTCTTCCTTGTCTGCATTGCCTTCCCCCATCCCTGCTGATAAGCAGGAGCAAAGCAGTAATAGCTGCCCCTCCCATGGTTTGACAGCTCCCCAGGAGGGAGGGAACATGGGACTGTGCAGGCAGAGCACTACACGCCATCTACTTAATGTAGGACCTTGGTCACAGAACTAAATCTGCCTCTGCAATAGTTCAAAGGTTCGAAACCCCTCTGATATCCCAAATCTTGGGACTTATTTGTCCTGCCTAAGTGGCAACTCAGATAAAGGAGACCTTCAGAGGTGCATGGAGGTTATTTTATTAGCAGAGTATACTCCAAAGTATTCTGAGAAACAGCCAAATCTGAGAAAGAGCTATGTGATCTGAAGATGAGTTGTGTCAATCTGTTACTCTCTGTGTACTTTTGAAGTGTTATCTGTTCATTGTCACCACCTTCTCAGAGACTCTTGAGGATTAACAGTCACTAGGATACATCACAGCAGGTCATGTGCAGAGATAAAGCATACAGAATTCTGCACTGGTTCTTAAGGATGCGCTACAGGTCAAACGTTATCACCCCTTGCACAACAGACTCTGCTAGCAGTAGCTTTTGACTTGGTTTAAAGTTACCTCCAGATGGGCCCAAACAGAAGCCACATATATTGCCGGAAGCCATAGTGATCCCTTCCACTCTTATGCATGAACCCCAACATTCCTCCCCGTCCCACAAAGTGCTTGTTCTTCTTACTGGCACACTGTTGGGGTATTCCTCTGCACTGCGATGGAGCAGGACATTGCTCTTCTGGCCAAGACGAGCGTAGATGCAATTAGCAGCTGGGTCATCAGGCACAGTCAGTGTTTCATAGTGGTGATCTGTTAATTGTTCCATGGTCTTCAGCAAAGAAATCAGGAGTGGAAAGACAATTGAAGTCACTGGAAAATCCATTTTCTTGTAGGGAATGCAAGGCCAAGCTAATCAAAGCCTACTTCTCCAGCCAAAATTGTGAAAGGAAGTAACTTTCATTTTTATCCCTCCCTCACAAGCACAAATCTGTTTAATTTGTGACCTTCCTCTTACACAGGTGGCTTTAGATTCTATATCTGTTTGCTCTGCAGCCAACTTAAGAAATGCCATGCTGGATCATGCCATGGTCAAGAAACTGATGATCAATAGATACAGGACTGTCAAGATAAGGTACTTCTGCACATAATGCATGTTTACATGCATAACTGATAAAATACATGATCTCCACCATTGATAGCTTTCAGGAAATATGAGAGGAATTCAAGGACTACAAATGCTTTGTAGTTATGACAGCTAAAAGAACCTCCACATTCAGAGACTGTATACACCAAGAGAAAATTGAAGGTGGTTGTCATCTTCCAGTCCCACCTCCAAAGGTATCTGGCTGGCTGCTTTTGGATAAAAGGAGGCAGGAGCAGATAGGCATTTCATTTGAGATCTAGCAAGGCACTTCTTATGTTTATTCAACCTAAAACTCTCACCCACCCAAAATGGCTTGCCATCCAGAATGTGTTACATATTGCCCTACTGCATCTGATCCTATCCAACCTCAGAAGCTAAGCAGGATCAAGCCTGTTAGTGCTTGAATAGGAAAGCGCTAGGAAACATCAGGGATTGCAAGGTAAGGCTAAGAAAAAATTCTTCCTGAAACCTTGGAGGGCTGCTCTCAAGTCAAAGTTGACAAAACTAGACAAGTTAGACCAATGGTCTAAATCAGTATGAGACAGATTCTTACACAGATGTTGTGTTTGCTGCCTCCCAAGTTGATCCTGACTTGTGGAGGCTGAATCCTGAAAAATTTACTCAGAGGAAGTCTGTCATTACCTTCCTCTAAGGCTGAAAGGGTGTGATGTGCCCAAGGTCACTCAGCACATTTCCATGACGGAGCAAGGACATGAATCCTGCTTTCCTGGAGTTCTAGTCCAAGACTCAGAATCACTACACCATGATGGCTCAGAGCAGGAAAGAATTCTGTCTTTTCCTAAAGCAACTGATGCATGTTTTGCTGGGTGTGGAAGAAAAGCTTTCCCTCCTCTGGCAGAGTACTCGGTGTCCACACTGGACATAAAACAGAGGAGTCATCCCTATTCTACAAACCTGCTCACTTGCCTGCCTGGATTTCCCCATATCAAGTTGGTGCTTCAATGGGTCTAGAAGTTTCAGATGGTTAGGCTGGGCTGGAGAAGAGATAAACCTAAGGACCTTATAGCTCTTTTCGGAAACCCTCCCTCCCAGTCAAGGTAATTCTAGACCTTACCTTCATGGCTTTCTTGGCCACATCACTGCTGCCAATCACAACTGTGTCAGACCCAGCCATGCTGCAGAAGCTGCGGAGATGCAACGTGCCTGAGACAGGAACAGTAGACACAGCAAAATCCTGCACAGAAAAGATGCTTGCTTGGACTTCTCCAAAAGTCGCTCAGTTACAATCATCAGCTTCCCCTCCTCCCGATCTCCAGTACAGTATTCTGCCAGGGCACGACAATCCATTGTTGTACAACATGTCTGGTAGGCACCAGGTTGGAAAAGATTATTGAGCCAGAGAAGAACTACAGCAGGCCCGGGGAACCTGTGACTCTCCAGCTGTTGATGCAACTCCCATCAGCATTAGCAAGAAAAGCCTATGGTGAGGAGTCATGGGAGCTCCAGCTGGACAACATCCAGTGGGACACACATTCCTATTGATTTCCCACCTCTGAAATGCAATGTGGCTACGTGATACATATCTGTCCCTGTGAGGATGCATTTTCTTTTCAAAAGGAGGTTCTGCCAGTGTGTTAAGGCAGAGTTATGAGGTAAAAATAAAGAATACAGACAGGATATGAGGGCTATAAAACCAGACATTCAGAACCCCTTTGCAGTGTGATTTGGTCAGTTCCAATGGGGGAAAAACAGCTGAGTGGACAATAGGAAATCTAGGATAGATGCAGTTATCTGTTGAATAGTTTTCAGAGTATGCTCCAAGCAAGAATCAGAATTCATGAACGAGACTAACAGAGGCAGACAAATGTTCTTGAAAGATAAATGGAATAACATTGTTAACCTTCTCCTTGCAATGTGCAGCTCCAGGGGACTCACAATTGTGTCCCAGGGTGCACTCTTCATTCACTAAACATACATCTTCAGGCAACCTTCCTTAATCTGGTGCCTCCAAATGTTTTGAAATACAAGATCCATGGGAGCTGTAGTCCAAAATATCTAGAAAGCACCAGTATGGCAAAGGCTGCCTTGGAACATTCCCCAGATTCTTCCTCTGTGGCCAGCTATGTAGGGGCTTCTCCATGGACGAGTGAAGGACTCTCACAAGGCCGAAATGATTGTCTCAGGCCATTTCTGCACTGTTATAGCGCTATTATTCCACTTTCAACATCCTATAGAATCCTGGGGTTTGCAGTTTTGGGAGGGGCCAGCCAGTCCCTCCCAAAACTGCAAACCCCAGGATTCCATAGGATGTTGAAAGTTGAATAATAGCGCTATAACAGTCTAATGTGGAAATGGATTTAGTCTTTCAGACTTAGAACTAGCAGCAGCGGGTAGTGCCAGTGCCAGTGGGGTGGTACATCCTTTCTGAGTTTTAACCTGAACTTTAAAAGGAGCACTTCAAAGTGCTGAACCTATTTTAGAGAGGATTCACTGCCCACTGACATGGAGGACACTATCTGCCACTTGTAAGAATAAACTGAAGCACTGGCCCAATTCATAGCAAGGAAGGTGAGGAGAAAGGAAGAAGAAAAGGCATAGCTGATGATATATCATAAAGGAAGGGAGTGCTGAGTTTTAAGTTTCACGCTCACCCTGAAAGCATCCGCAACCATCTCTGCTCCTCTGTGATTAGTCCACTTGGATATGCCCACAAAGAACTCTCTACCTGTAAAAGGCATTAAGAAGATGGAGTACACCAGAACTATCCATTCTAAACACAGTACAGGATACGGTCTTCTTAGCCCTGGCTCACAAGCCTACATAACTAAGTTGGCTGTCCTCAAACTTAAATCTGACTACAACCAACGGTGTTTCACTGCAAGCCATAGTGCAGAGGTAAATTTTGGAGCATAGGCACTCCCTAGGACAGTCTCTATAGCAATATCCCAGGCAGAATCCAAAAAAAAAAAAATCATTTTAAAAACATTTCTTTATCTATCAAAATCTCACACAGTGTATTGAAGTTCTAGATAGCTCCAAATTCTATTAAGTTATTCACCTTAAATCCATATAAATCTATATAATCTATAGAGAGAGAAAGGACAGAAAAGAGAGAGAAGAAGAGAGGAAGAGAGAGAAAAGATTACTGTATCTATATATCTATTACTATTAGTCTCCCCCATTTTTCTCTCTATATTTTTAATACATTCTCATTCCTGATTAACTTTTGTCATATTTTGGTTATTTAACATACAGGTTAGCTTATCCATTTGATACATATCAAATATTTTTAAGACCCAATATTCGACTTTCTCTTTCCAGTTCCTTGCATATAATATTCTTGCAGCCGTTACAAAATACATCAAGATTATAAGATATTTTCCCTGATAAGAGGTGTCAATTCCTTTCATTATATTTAACAGATATAGTTCTGGATACATAGGGAATTCAAACCCTAATAGTTTAGTAATAAGATTATGTATTTCTTTCCAGTAGTCTTTTGCTTTTTGGCAGAGCCACCACATATGGCAAATCATACCTTTTTTTGTCTTGGCACTTCCAGCATTGATCTGATGTTGTTTTATAGATCTTAGCTAATTTTGCCGGTATTAAATACCAATGAAATAGCATTTTATAGTAATTTTCTTTCAGTGCCAAGCACCTTGTAAATTTAATATTTTTCAGCCATGCTTTCCCCCAATCTTCTAATAAGACATTTTCCCTAATATTACAACAGTTGACAACAGTTCTAAGTCACAACAATACAATGCTGCTAGAGAAACCCAGTTCCTTTCCAGCCACTGTGGAGAGGAAACAGGGAAGTCAGGGGTAGGGCAAATGATGTTATAATCCCTGCCAATCAAAAAACAAAAATCTTCAGACTTCAATCCTGAGACTCCTGGCTCTACTACATCATTGTCTACAAGTGAACATAAAGATCCCATGGAGGAAATCCAAGGAGTATGATAGTGGTGTTTAGGGCCTGGTTCATCATATGGAAGTGGTTCTCAAACTGTGGGCCATGACCTGGGGGGAGGGGGCAAGAAAAGTAATCCAGCAAATGTGAAAAAGGCAAGTCTTTCTGTATGTGTGTGCACCCCATTGACAGACTGGTTCTTGCAAAAGAGGAATGCAAAACATCTCCCCCTCCCCGCCAGTTATGCCTCCCTCCAACCTCATAATAGACTTCTCTTTTTAAAAGCTTTTCCCACTCAGCGTCTCCAAATGTTCCAGCACTAGTGAAGCAGGAACGTGCCCCTTAACAACCATGAGGCAATGAGTGGGGTGGGGTGGGGGAATGTAGAGCAGGAGGGGCACAATGTCTGCATGTAGATGTAAAGGGGATCACAGGGTAAAAAGTTTGAGAATCACTGCCTTACAGCAGGTGTACAGATGGCAAGACTCAACCCTAGAATATAAAGATTAATCACGAAGGGGGAATCAGAGCGTGCACGAAGCATACTTCCCTCTTTACCAAATACCTACCTTCACATACCTGAAATTAGAAAATAATGATTTTCAGATTAAAGGCCCTGACTTCAAGGCAGCCTTGACCCTCCTTTGTTTTTTTAAAGCAATTCACCAACTGCTGCCGAGGGCGGGGAAGTACAAGTCCTCAAAATCCTGTCAACTATTCCATTGTCTGCTCTGTCATAATTATCCTCATTAATCATTTATACAGCATTTTCAAGAAGAAAAGTGATTTATAAGGCGCTCTCTCTCTCTCTCTCTCTCTCATACACACACACAATCTCCAAGAGGTACTTAACGCCTCCATTTTATCAGCTCTAAGCTTAACCCCTTCATTTCCCGACCTTGCCCTTGAACAAAGACTGCCACTCTCACAGTAGCTGGGCCATTTACCTGTGAAAAGGACGTCGCTTCCATCCAAAGTGGCCCCCTCATCTGTAATCTCAACCACACGCAGCTTTAGCTCCTCCAAGACCTTCTTGACACTGCTGATCTGGACAATACAGGGAAGGGAAAAAAAGAAGAAATGGGCATCTGCCATGGGCAAATCACTTTTCTTCACATCACTTTTTAGTGAGCATCCCCTTGTACTTAATACCTCTTCAGGTAGCTCTCAGTAAATCTCAAACTTGGCTGTTTTTTTAAGAACATCTGGGGAGATATCAAGATAGCAAATGTCAATTTTTGACTGTTGGAAAGGGAAAATGAGACTATCCAAGATGTAAGACGATCATAGAGTTTTAGGATCAGATTCCAAATTCACTTTGCATAGATTCTTCAAGTTATAATTTACAAACTACAGACAACAGGCTTTACAAAACAATTAAAATGTTCCTCAACTGGAGGTAGTCAGTGTATAAGATGTGTGATTATGAAGAGAAAATGAGAAGGAGAGCACTGTTGGCTACAGATTGCAATTTATGAATTAATATTTAATTATATTGCTATTTTGTTATTTTGTATCATCTCTCTTGGGTTGTTTGGACAAGCAAGAAACACTTTTGTACAATTTCTGTTTAAATTTTTGAAGAGGAGGAGGAGGAGGAAAATGGCTTCCCAGAAAAGTCCTGATCCTATCGTTGCTAAGCAGGCCTCAGAGATCCTCTGAAGATGCCAGCCACAGATGCAGGTGAATCATCAAGAGAAAATACTAATAGAACACAGCTTCAAAGCCCGGAAAACCCACAACAACCTATGGATTCTGGCTGTTAAAGCTTACAAGGCTTCAGAGGGACAGCGCAAAAACAAAAAGGAACCATATTGAAGCCACCATAAATTCCTCCCTACGATGGATATTTCATGGGGCAAGCTACTCAGTGGCTCTTGCCAACTGATCTACTCCATAGCCGTTGGGCTTGCCATAAGGAAAACTGGAGACAGCTCCTACACTGTTCATGGTCATGTAGAAGGAATTTCAGCAGATGTTGCTTGTCATACAACCAAGCAACAAGCAATACCTGCTCAAATTCCCTCTTCTACACCACCATGAAAGTTACAGGAGCCCTCTCCAGTTTTCACTCTGGCAGTACAATAAATAGTTGACAATTTGGGTACCTGATCCACCCAAAACAGGTCTGGGACAGCCACCCATTAAGATACAGGAACCCTCTCCAGTTTTTACTCTGGCAACTCTAATAAACATATAACCACAAAACACAAACAACCATGCCATGTGGAGGCAACCGTCACACAGAGTGAACGGAAGCGGATTCCACTTAGTAAATGTTATATAGACATCAGCAGACAGAGCCCATAGTCGAGATAACATAATCTCAGTGAATTGTTTAGTTGATGATTAAACTGTGTTACAGCGTTTGCTGAATTTTTGCTCTCCTTCTGGTTTTACTAGGATCCTCTTCTGTTACTGTTCCCCACTTTTTAAAAGGTTATGTTTTATTATACTTTTGTATCATGTTCAACTTTGTTTTGGAAGACACCCAGAGAACTTCAGTTGTTGAGTTGTATAGAAATGTAATAACTGGAATAACAAGAAACTGCCAACTTAAGACTCAATTAGGCCTGTTCTTATGACTCATGGCTATAATGAAGTCACCAGTCGCTGACCATGTTACATATGCTCTGCCTTAATTCCAGCTGTGGGAAAGAAAGGGCCAAACAAGGTGGGAAAGTGCAAGAAAAATTAAAAAGAGCTGCCATGCAAGTCAGTTTGCTGCCTAAGGCAAAACAGCAAATGATATCCCTCATTCACCCAAATCAAGGTGCATAGTACCTCAAACCAAGTGAGTTATTTTGGCACTTGAGACAGGATACCCTATAAGTGCATCCGCCACAGCACTTGGCAGCAGAATTAAAAATTAACTAAATCACTAGGTCTGTCAGACTGAAAACTGAAGGGCTCCTGTATCTTGAACAGTTGTACAGAAGAGGGAATTTCAGCAGGTGTTGCTTGCTACACAACTAGGTAACTAGCAACTGGAATTCCATCTTCTACCAACCATTAAAGCTATAGTAGCCCTCTCCAGTTTCCACTGTGCCAATACAATAAATGACAACTGGAGCACCCAAAAGAGGCCTGGGTCAGCTATTTCACTATGCTGATCACAGCACAATTCCTGCCACCACCTAGCACCATCCCTCACCCATTTCAGCCGTGGGTGCTCTCTTTTTAAAAAACCACTGTTAGCTAGCAACAGTTGATTTTGCTAGAAGTAGGCCAAGGTAGTAGCATAGACCAGATCAAATACCAAACTACTTCTTCATTTAAAAAGACAAAAGGGAACATTCTAGAGATAATGAGCTGTGCAAGGAAGAAGGGAGGAAAATGGAGGCAGCTTCTACTTCTTATCTGGGGGAGGGGGGGCAGTCAACCAGTCAGCACAGAAAGCCCTCTCCCATCCAACCAACTGTTCAAAAAAATTAATGGATGGATGGCAAGCTCTTCCCCCACTAGAGACACACAGACGAGGAATTCCAAACAGGCTGAGATTCTCGTCTGTGGGTTGGGCAAGAATGCCAGAGCTCAAGCTGAGATGTATGACCTTTAACTCGATCTATTCTTTTATTTCGTGTTCATTCCACAGAGACTCCTGGGCTGTTCTCATTTTACGGATGACTCAGAGACCTCTGTCCTTGCACACATGCAATTTTTAATTTAATTTCTGTAGATCTGGCATTCTATTGACAATGTCAAAGCTTGCTTTTGCACAAAATTCAAGTTTCTGCCTTTCACTGCTTCGTTTTCTGCTTTCATCCCCTTCTCTTGTACTCAGAGCTGGGAAGTAACTAGTTCCCTGCAATGGATTCCTTTGTCCAATAGCAAAGATAGATTACATTATAAGTGTAACATGATGAGGGATAACAACTTCCTTTGTGATATAACTGTAACTGGTGTGGCTTCACTTAATAGTAAGGAGGAACATCACATACTTCAAGTGCTGGCTCATGTTCTCTTTTGAGTGTTGAGACAACAACAAGATAGACAAAAAGAATGTGTATATACACCACACACTAATATCTTGTAGGACTCAGATGTGTTTTTAAAATAAATAACAAGTAACTATTTCATTAATTTTGATAAATAGGAAAGTTTTTTAAAAATGCACTATAGTAGTAACTAATTATTTTGGGGGGGCATTGGAGCTATAATTGTAATGGATTCTTTTAAAAGTAATTTTCCAAGCTCTGAAGTTACTTCTGTTATTCAAGTTAATCCTTGGCAATCAATTGCATTTTGCACCCAATAAATTTGCACCATACATTAAAGTACATACAAGACAGATATAAGATACAGTGAAGATAGTGAAGTGAAGATAGTACCTTAAATAAAGTGAAGATAGTACCTTAAATAAAAAGGCACACATTTTAATAAGGAATTACAGGACTTCAGAGAGTTGCATACCATCACCCAGACTAAGTGCTGCCAAACACAAGATCAAAAGATTTCTCTTCTGTGTAGGACATTTCCTATGCTCCATATGTTCACAGCTATGCCACATAGTCAGTTTTAATAGTCAGTTGATTGTTGTTAATTGTTCATTGTTGTGTGTTTTAGGGGGTTGGTTTTAGATGGGTTGGTCAGTGGGGAGGATTGGGTATGTTTTTTAATGTAATTAATGTATTATTGTTGTTCACCGCCTCGATCCATGGAGAGAGGCGGGATAGAAATAAATTATTACTACTACTACTACTACTACTACTACAATATAATGACTGGGCAGAAATACGGCAGTTAAAATAGAATAACAGCAACATAACTCTGCAGTAAGCATGTGCCCCATTCATAAGTGCTCTTTTATTCTCTAACTACATGACTTTAAATAAGAAAGAAATGGACAAGTATCATGCTCAAGTGTTGTACTATAAAAGGTGCTTATCCAATCCCAACCCTATATCCCTCTATGATCTTTACATATTTGAAAGGATGTCATGTTGAGGAGGGAGCGGGCTTGTTCTCTGCCGCTCCAGAGACTAGGGCAAGGAGCAATGGATTCAAGCTGCAGGAAAGGAAATTCCACTTGAACCTCAAGAACTTTCTGACGGTCAGAGCTGTCCGGCAGTGGAATATGCTGCCTTGGAGTGTGGTGGAGTCTCCTTCTTTGGAGGTTTTTAAGCAGAGGCTGGATGGCCATGTGTTGGGAGTGCTTTGATGTGGGTTCCTGCATAGCAGGGGATTGGACTCAGTGGCCCCTGGGGTCTCTTCCAATTCTATGATTCTATGGAAGATTCTATGATCTTCCAATAAATAAGAAAAATCTTGTGTATTCCTAAACACCAGTTTCACATGGCAGAACTTTTCTGGTGCCACTGTTATAGCAACATCGGGCAGATAGTAAGAGTCCTGCATATAAAAGGCAAGACTGTGTCCAATTCTTATATAATATATTTCAGCTTCAGTGATCAACAAAAGTGCAGCTATATTGGATTCATAGCTATGAACAAATGAATTTAAGTCTAATATCATACTCACTCCACACATCTGATTCACCTATGAAAACGTATGCTACCAACTTCTTTCAGTCAGTCTCAAAGGTGCTACAAGATCCTTTTGCATACAATGACTAAATGTGTGTCTGTTTGATAAATGCATACATTAAAATCGTCTGCAGAAGAGGAGGTTAAGAGGGGACATGATAGCCATGTTTAAATATTTGAAGGGATGCCACGTAGAGGAAGGAGAGGACTTGTTTTCTGCTGCTCCAGAGACCAGGACAAGGAGCAATGGATTCAAGCTGCAGGAAAGGAGATTCCACCTGAACCTCAGGAAGAACTTCCTGACAGTCAGGGCTGTCCGGCAGTGGAATCTGCTGCCTCGGAGTGTAGTGGAGTCTCCTTCCTTGGAGGTTTTTAAGCAGAGGCTTGATGGCCATCTGTCGGGATTGATTTGAGGGTGTTCCTGCATGGCAGGGGGTTGGACTGGATGGCCTGTGTGGTCTCTTCCAACTCTGAATTTCTATGATTCTATGAATGGTCTGATGGCAACAGGGATCTTCTCTGTATGTACGGAAAGTAAAATGCACATGCACAACCGGACTGGACCAAGACATTTTGCTGCCTGAGGTGAAGGACAAGATACAACAGCATCTTTTCAATCCATATAACTGGAATGGCGGTTTTCTCTTTTGCCTTCTGGTGATGAGACAATGTCCTGCACCACATCTAAGGGAGCAGGCTCATCCAGCGAGCCCTGTATAGATTGTGTGGCATACACAATGCTCTCCTCCAACACAAGGAAATGGGTGGGAGTTCAGAAGGAAAAGCCAAGAAACTATCATCATCTGAGAGTTGTGGGTCAAAAGAGCAACTTTTCCAAGCTCTGCCTTGCAGGCACATCATTTCTTGTACAGGAGTAACATCTGCATGAAGCAGCCCTGAAGTGGAGGAAACCATGTAGTTTTTAAGAAGTTATTAACCTTGGCCCCCTCCCTGCTGGCTTTCTACTAAAGCTCTTCCTTTATTTAGACCAGGCTTTTGGGACCTGACTCATTGTTGAGGAAAGAGCCTTTCACAGGGGAGGGGGAACCTGGTTGTTCTTTTGTGTTTGCATATTATGACTTGTGTTTTAGTTGTATTTATTTTTTAAATCATGTTGTGGGCCACCATGGGCCCATGTTAAAGGCAGAAAACAAGGAGAAATACACAAGAGAGTTCCTTTACTCTTCACAACTTCCTCTGGTACCTTGATTAACTTCAGACAGCAAGTAGACATGGGGCCAATTATTCACTAAGGCCGAGGGAGGGTGTGTATGGACACATCTTGTATCCAGTAAGCAAAACCTAAGCAGGGAAACAGGCCACGAGAGATGGATGAGGCATGATTCCAATTGCTGAGGCAACCAGTCAGGCAACAAGGGTGGGATTAATCCCAGAGGCTCCTACCAAGGAACAGATGGGGCCTGCTATTGAGAGAGTTTAGCAGGCAGCTAGGCACTGCCGCCGGCCTCCCTTTGAGAACAGGGATCTATTAGGATAGGGCCAGAGGCTTAATAGTGCTCTCCAAAACATGTTTACTCAGACAGAACTCCCACTACATCCAGTAAAATTGACTCCCTAGCAGATGTGTTCAGGGTTGCAGCCTAACACAATTCAGTTTAGGGAAGCATGGTATGACCAATTTTCAGAGCCCCTCAATCCTTGACTCTATTGCGTTGTTATTATTATTATTATTTTTTAGAAAGCGCGTTAAGAAAAATCATGGCAGTTTCACACAATTCAGCAGAACTAATTAGAGGATTATGCTCCCTGCCAGAGCATTACACAGCCATTTTTTTGGTCACCTATGGTGCTTCAGGGGTTGCCTTCAGGAAACTAGACAAAACAACTTTGGACAGCAGGAGAGAAAGAGTTCCTCACTACCGCATTCAACAAGGTAGCTACTCATTTCTGCCAACTTGTTTGCAAGGCTCCTCAAGACAGTTTAGCACAGATTGCTTAGCCACAAACACAAGTTACCTCATCTCGTCGTGAGGGCATCCATGGCCGTGTGAGCAGCGCCGTGTCGCCTTGTATCACCGCCAGCTCCCCCACCAATGTGGAATAGGGGAGGCCTTCATCTGCAGCCAGCTCAATGACTTGCAGCCCTAGCTTCTGACGCAGGATGCCTGTGTAGACACCGTACTGCCGGTGAGCCTTGGCCAGATCCACCGGCTCAGCCCCACTGTCTGACCCATCTGCTGTGGTCTCTGCTGTACCAAACGAGGAAGGGATACAGCGGACAATGGCGTGAGTGTACTTGCCAAAAGAGGAGATGCTGGCCATGGTCTGGAAGGAGAAATAAAAGGACATACCAGTTAGTATAACAAGTGACACTTTTCTCTCAAACTATCCTGAATCACCTCTAGCCTTCTATTCTATATGCTAAAACCTGGAGAGTACCATTTGTCCCCCAAAGAAATATAATTCACAGTAAAGCATAACTGCTAACTGAGAGGCAATAGGCTATTGAATGAGGACCACTGAGTTGTGGCTTCAAATTCCTGTTCAGCTTACTAAGGCATATAGTATCCAGATAGAGGGAAGTAGAGGTGCCTTTCTATTTTGTCTTGGTTAGATTTGGAGTCCTGTGTCCAATCTGGGACACTACCAAAGGAGTGCAGAAGGATGTTGCAAGAAGGACGTTGAGAAGCTGGATCCTGTCCAGAGGAGGGTGACCAAGATGGTCTGGAAAGCAAGCCTTATCAGGAATGATACAAGAATCTGGGTATGTCTAGCTTGGAGAAGAGAAGACTGAGAGGTAACATGATAAATATCTAAATTCCTGAAGGGATGTCATGGAGCAAGCTTGTTTTCTTGGATTCAGCGGATTAGAATTACAGGAAAATAAATTTCCACCTAAGCACTAGAAAGAATTTCTTCACCATAAAAACTGTTCAGCAGTGGAATGGACTGCCTTGGAACGTGTGGACAAAGACTTTCTTTAGAGGTCTTTAAACAGAGGCTGGACGGGTATTTCTCAGGAGTGCTTTGGCTGTCTATTCCTGCATGGCAGGGGGTTGGCCTAGATGGCCCTTGTGGTCTCTTCCAACTCTAAGATTCAATGATTCTAAGAGATCTGAAACCATTCCCACTCGCCACTAATCTACCCCAGCAGACTGCTCTAAGGATAAAGGGAAATATAGTGGCCCCTATATTTTCACATGAGTTCAGACATAGAAGCCTCACAAAAGCAGAAAAAATGCAAATAACTCCCTCCCCGATGATCCCATTCCCATTCCCTTCTGGAGCTCCCCCTTCTTGCTTCCTTACGCTTTGCATGCAGGGCCAGAAGCGAGGGAATACGAGGGGGAGCTCCAGCGAGGAGAAGGAAGGCTTATGCAGGCCTTCCCCTCTCCCCATTCCTTTGCCTTCTGCCTCAGCAAGAGTTTTTAGTATTGGGGCCAGAGGCAAGGGAATGGGAGTGGGGAGCTCCAGTGAGAAGGAAGTATATGCCTCCCCCATACACTTTTGTGAGGATTTGGTGTGCAGAATCCTCACACAAATGGAAAAACCATGAATAACTCCCCCCATTCCCTTGCCTTTTGACTTGGTGAACATTATCCGCACTACAGCCAAAGGCAAGGGAATGGGAGGTGGGAGCACCAGAGGCAGAGGAGGAAGGTGCACACGTGCCTCCCCCCTTATTTTCTTGCCTTTTGTCCGGCCATTTGGCTTCTTTCTCTGCACCCAGCAAAACCCAAGGGAATGGGAAAAGGAAAATGTGTAGGAAGGCATATATCCGCCTCACAAATAATCAAATTTCCGAAGATCAAACCCACAACTGTGGAGGAAGGATTGCACCTCCATTTCCTGAGCTCTCTGAAAGGAAGGGAAGAATATAAATACAAAATATAGGGATGACTCATCCCAGCAGAGACAAATGAAGCAGCTTTACACCAAGCCCAAGCATTAATCTGTGTGTCCCGCTCCTACCTATTCTGACCAGCAACAGCATGCCAGCATCTCAGCTAGCCACTTTCCCAGCCCCGCTAGTCTTGGCACCCAAAATGAAACCTAAAATGCGTCAAATACTGAGCTCTACGCCCTTCCTACTTAGGCTGTGAACCCCTTAGTGACAGATGTGATTTTAATTAAAACTTCAATTTAATTCAGGACACCCAGAACCCCTGCAGAAACGTAATGTATAACTATCACCCTTTCTTATCTCACCATTGTGGGCAAAGGGAACAATTTGCAGAAAGGGAATCTCTCCCTATGGCCCAGAGATCCCTTGAAAGCTAAAGACTACCCATACACACCGCAGATCAAGCTTCTCACATGTAGGTGCTTTCCAATGTGTTGGACTACAAATGCCATGATCCCCAGCCAGCTAGCATTTGTTGCCCAAGACATCAGAAACATTCCTGGCTGGGCTGGTGTGTACAGAACTAATCTGGGAATCTAGGCATGCACCTCTTCATTCCCTTCTGTGTCTGGAACAGAGGTAGGGGAGGATTAAAGTTACACGTCTGGACTCAGTTCTGATCAAAGATCCCCGTGGTTTCACCAACTTCTAAGTTCCTGAAAGGCTACAGTCTTCTAAAGGCCATTCAATAGCGCCAGAGGGCAATAATAGATTTCATCTTAGCACCAAGCTGATTAGTTAATTGCTTCCAAAGGGAAGTCAATCAACAGATCAATGTCCTGCACAGGGAATAAGACTGCTGGGTTATACGCATTCTGCAATCATACCAATAAAGCTCAAAAGTTAGTACAAGGCACCAAATATCTGAGCAGCACCTGGAAATCCTTAACTCCTTCTAGTTCTCACACACACGTGTGCTTACACACACGCAGTGACACTGACCAAATACATTGTTAAGCAACACTTAAAAAGCATAATCATTTACAGCATTTCTATAACAACGCCTGTGAAGAAAATAAAAGTTTCAAAGTATAGCATGTCGGCTCACTTTTCCCAAGAGGCAAGAGAAGCAGCTGAGGAAAAATGTCTACAGGTCAAGGGGCATGGCTTCTGTGGGTTGTAGAGCTCTCTCCCATTCTCCGTGGCTAGCAGAAACAGAATAATATATGCAAGCTATTCAAATCTGCTGCAGTTGCATGTTTTACATTTCAACGGACACTTTTAAAAAAAAATTCAGCTATGCTCGGTGTAGAGGTTGTACATCTGTAACTCTTGGTACAAAATGCTGATGTGGCTTGCTGCAGTTCCTTTTATAAAAGCATGCAGAATATATGTAAACAACTTCTCTCCTCCTAAATTTTTCAACTGGATTTTGGAGTTCAGAATTCTCTGGCCTCATGACCAAAGCAAGACCAAAGCATTAGAGGCCCCCCCATTGTTCAACCGTTACACTTACAAACCGTGTACCCAACTGTGTGCGTGAACAGCATTCTGCTACAGCTTTCAGCTCTATGCCTTCTTTTGCTCACTTGTAACTAAGAAGTAGTGATTCAAAAACACAGTAAGAAAGAAATTGAGAATCTTCCTGTCTGCTATCTTAACGATATGAATGTGCAAGTGTGCACATGGATATAACACGCCACCAAGGCAAACAGGATGAAGCCATAGCAGTTAAAGTGATATAGCTATAGCTGTGTAGTGCATACACACTGTTAAAGGAGGGGAAAGGATGAAAATGAACAGAAATCTTCACCAAGCTATACCTGCTCCATCAACTAGGGTGGGGTGCATCAGGGTATAGTTAAAGGAGAAGAACAAAATGAGGAAACTGCTCCCCAAATAAGAATACTGCCCTCCCCTATGAAATTTTCCTTCAATCTCCAAATTTCTGGCATTGCAGAGAATGAGACATTGAAACCCATTCATACCTAGAAGTCACATTTGCTATGTTCACATTCCCTTGATAACTTTTGCCTGCCCCTTTTCTTTGGATGCCTAAACTGTACAGGTACACCTCATTTAACAAAATAGACGTGTTCCTGGACTCCTTTACTTCTTCAACAGAAAATGTGGTACCAGGGGCAGAAATAAAACGGAAAAAATAGGGATACTTTCTGCACCACAAAAAAGAGTACTTCCAACATGTTTCAACAAACTTTTTTTTAATTCAAAACTAAAAATATGTGCATGTGAAACAAAGCAACTATATTCAGTAAGCCTTGCATAAGTAGACGGAAACATTTTAAACCTCCCAAAACCCACCTGAAAGCTTCTTCCAAAATTTGGTCAATGATACTTGTTTTCTTTCACCATCTCCATTTTTCTTATGGTTTCGGTTTTGGCAGCCATACTTATAGATGTCTGTGTTTTTAGCATGCTGGGGGCAGCTAGTAAGGTATGCTTATCTGCTTTTCCCTTTCCTCTCAAGTTTTGTTGTTCACACAAGCTCACTGAGGGATTCTGGAGGCAGCTGCTGTTTATCTTGGCTGTTGCAGGCAGGCATATCCGATTACAGTAGGGCTGGCTACAACAGAATCCCATTCTTTCCCAGCAAAAACTTGGTTTACTGCAGACTCACTGCCACAACCTGAAATCAAAAGTCTGTATTACTCCAGCCCTCCTTCACTACCCTCTTGGTGCTAACACTGCTAAAATTCTTCTAGCTAAACAGAGGGAGCTGGGAAGGTGCAGGAAGACTTTGTGAACAGGAGTGTCTTTGTCAGAGGTTTTGTTAAGTGACTTCACAATGCTCAACTGAAGTTTTAAATTACTGCAATGGTAGAAATTTGGGGACTGAAGGAAAATTTCAACAGGTGGGAAGAAATCTTTAGAGGTGACAATGCCTTCCTTTTGAGCCCTCTGTTGTTACACCAATGGGGTGGGGCCCCTCCAGCTTAAGGAGCTGTGTAAGAAAGAACCAAGAGCCGCACATGGTGACAGGCTGTGCAACTTCTGGCTGGAGCAAAAGAGAAATCCTTTGTTTTTTAACAAGCACAGGAGCTGCTCATTCTCTGTTGGCAAAGTAAGCATCACAGGCACCTCCTGTGAAGCTGAATGGTATCAATGCAACCTGCGTCAAAAGCTCCCTCCTTCAACCACCCACACATGATCAAGACTTTTTTCCTTCCCAATAAGAGGTTGTCTACTCATCTCCTCAAGCACTCAGATGTAAACACAAACACACACACACACACACACTCATTGTGGGTGGGTGCGGGGATTCCTAGAAAAATTAAAGTCTTGCCCACGCACAGTCAGTCTAATCCAGCTCTCTTTTAGTTTTTGGAAGGGATGCAGACATCTGTAGAGAAAACCAGCATAAACAAATCACAGCTGAATCACAATCGCCCCACCCACATAGGAGAAAAGAACTCTCATAGGGCAAAACTTTAATTGGCTTATTCCAGGATGAGCCTTCTTTGGTGCACCTGACAAGCTTAGCCACACTAAACCAATTAGTCAAGGTGTTGTGGCCCCTTATTCATAGAAGACCAAAAATGCCCAGAGAGAAAAGCTATCTATCTATACACACAAATGCATGCAAATGTACAAACAGTTGGCCCTCCACATTAGCTAGGCACAGACTCCCCACAAAAATAGAAATACCACAACTATTAAGTATGTGTGTGGCAGGGGAGGAGGGGAACAAGGCATGGTGGGGAGAACCCAGGGTCCACATGGTAGGGAGAACCCAGGGTTCAAACAAGGTTAGGGAAAGGGGGTAGCAGTTAAAAACAGATTAAAAACATAACTGAAAAGATACAAGGTAAAAAAAGAGAACATACCACTTTTGAATGCCCTGCTACCCTAAGACTGAAAGTCAAAGACTTACCGAAATAGAATGATCTTGGCTTGCTCGTGGAAAGGAAGCAGAGAGGGAGCTAGCTTGACCTTTCATGGAAGGGAATTCCAAAACCTGGGAGCAGCTACTAAGAAGGCTCCGTCCTGTGCCCTCACCAGCTGAGCCTGTGATGATGGCAGAGGCCAGAGAAAACCCTCCCTCAAAGATCTTTAAATTTGGGCTGGCCTGTATAGGGAGATACAATGATACAGATCCCTCAGTAGCAACATGGGAGATCTGTTATGCTTTGAGAGTAACAATAATGCACCCTGCTGAATTTTGTGCTCTGTATGTTTAGAAATGTAAAGTTCAAAAGATTCCTGCCTGTGTAAAAGACAGGCATAGGAAAACAAGGTCCATTTCACTGTTCCACAATATTATGCTACACAGACCACAGGTCCCACTCAGAATACAGTGGCTTTCTTTGCTCATTTGAGAGTCCCATGAACAACCCTGTACAAAAAATAAATAAACAAAACAAAAGAAAGTAATGCATTTGGTGATATTCCTTCCCAAATCTCTGAATTATTTTTCTTCTAAATCAATTTCTCAATCAATTTCCTCACCAAACGCCAAAAGGATCAAGCTCATCCAGTGAATACGCTTTTCCAGTCAGTTAAATTCCTTCCTGGTCTCTCTGTGTTAATCAGTGATCAAATTAATTGCCTGGCAGTGTCAGCTGTTCAATTGATGGATCTGTTCTCCTGCAGGCACTTTTTGTAGGCTTAAATTCCATAACCATCAGGAAGTTAATGAAAAATCCTTTCCAAACAGGATATGAACTGAGAGGAAAGGTAAATCAGATTGATACATGGATCCATAGGATATAACTAGGTTCAAAAGTTCTTCTCTCCAAAAGGAAAAACTGGCAGAGTTATGATTTCTTATATCTCAGATCACCTAGGAGAGTAATCATAAATATTTTCCACCCAACCACTTGTCCAGTCTAAAACACAGAACCAATTTTTAAAAGACATCACTCTCTGCCTACATTTGCACAGAATACTAAAGCAGCAATTCTCCAACGTATCTGGACATCCAACTACATTGAACTACAACTCCCGTTGACCATTCTGCTTCAGCACGAGGGAGGTTTAGTCCAACAGGTCTGTAAGACACTACACTGGAGACAGCTGCACCATAAGACTCAAGCCCCTGCATGCTTCACTTTTCCTTCTCCTCCAGCACAGCCCCATCAATGTCTAATTCCATTTCCAATCAACTACAGTTACTTTCCAGCCAGATTTCAACCATCTCTCCAGGCTGCACACATCATGGTTTATGAAGACAGGAACACATAAACCACAGATTACAATGTCAGGAAAAAATACTAGGACTGAATACTTCTCCATGACATATCTGTTTTGGTGCACCATTCCTGGCTTGT
This sequence comes from Ctenosaura bakeri, assembly GCA_948474755.1. NCBI lineage: Eukaryota > Metazoa > Chordata > Lepidosauria > Squamata > Iguanidae > Ctenosaura > Ctenosaura bakeri. Next base: position 1,355,733 of record CAOLHI010000006.1, on the reverse strand, counting down.
ACTCAGCCAGAGTTCTCTACTGTCTCAGGACTGAGAGGCCCCACTTGATATCAGTTAACATGTCTGAACTGCAGAACTTTAACCAACATTAACCCAGAATTCCCTAATTCAGTCTCTGGCTCACTAGAATCCTAGAATTAAGCCCCAAACCCATGCATGGGAGAATAGTCAAGAGAGAAGGACTTAACCCACAATGCTTATTCCCAGCTTCACACGACTCTGGAAAAAGCTGGTTGGGCTCAAACATTAACTAGCCAAACTTGGACAAACCACAATTAATTGTTAATTACAGTTTAGGGCAGGGGTTGGCAAAGGGCAGGGGTTGGCAAAGTGCAGTCCTGGGAAGGTACGTGGCCCTGAAAGGGTATTTTTATGATCTCTCACCTCACCCCAAGCCTAACCCTTTTCTAGCAAAAACAGTGAATTGCCTTTCTTGGATGACTCCAGAACAGCTATTTTGTTGTTGTGTGTCTTAAAGTCATTCCCGACTTACAGTGACCTTAAGGCAAACTTATCACAGGGTTTTCTTGGCAAAATTTGTTTGGAGGGGCTTTGCCTTTGCCTTTGCCTTCTTGTGAGATTGAGACAGACTTGCACTCCATGATGTCGGGATGCTCAGCCCCAGTCCCACATCATTTAAATAATATATAATATAAAAATAATACCAGTTAGTTAAAATCAAAAGTGAAATTTCTGGCCACTTTGGGGTTTTTCCTCCAGTTTTCACTATTTTTGGAAATCCGTGTGACTCCTCTTGAAGGATCACTGATGCCAAAAATTTGACACTAGACCCACTGCAGTTTCCTTAAACCAAAAGTGGTCAACAAGCACACTTCAAACTATGGTCAACAATTCTAGCACATTTCCCTAAACCAGCTTTGCCAAAGATGGCACTCTCCAGATGGGTTGGAATACTCTCTTAAGAACCTGTGTTAAAGCTCTGCCCTTACAACATGCACACACACACAAAGCATCTGCAAACCACAAAAGCCAAAAACTACTGACAAACTTCGTATTTGCCTTTGAAGAATCTGGTCAAGAAGATCCTCCTTTCTATTAATTCTACTGAGATTTCCAGGCCAAATTGAGAAAACAAGTTTTCTTGTCTTTTCTTGGACAAGTTCACTTTTGTTCCATCACCCAGAAATCAAAATGTTTAGCTGGCCAGTAAAATATGTGGCCAGCTCCTCAGGGACATGGCATCTTTTGGCTGAACAGCTAACAAAATGAGGGAGAGCTATTACAGTTAGGCCTGAATACAGCAGCTGATGTTCTTGTTGCAAAATGCTGGGTGTTTGTTTTTCAAGTAGGGTTGTGACTCAAGACAGTTATTTCACCAAAAGCTTTTTGACCAAGCAAAAAAAAGTGCCAATTAACTGCAGCATCAGATCTCCCTCCACAAAAACAAGTTCCCTGCTAGATACATGTATGTACAAGACTGGCATGTGACATGGTGTTGTTGCTGTGTGCCTTCAAGTCGTTTTCTGACTTACGGCAACCCTAAAGTGAGCCTTGGGGTTTTCTGGGGACCGAGAATGTGTGAAGTGCCCAAGGTCACTCCATGGGTTTCCATGGCTGAGAAGGGGAATCGAACCCTGGTCTCTAGGGTCATAGTCCAACATTCAAACCAATATACCACGCTGGCTGACAAGTGCCATCTTAGAAAAGGTGTCTCCATCCATGGAAAAAAGAGACAGCATGTTTCTCCCAAAGCAAGGATGGGGGGCACATAGACTAGATGGAGCATTCTGACATTTCCTATCTGGTCTGCAACCCTCTTCTGATCTTATCTCCAATGAAAGACTGGAGATAAAAGCTATTTAAAACAAGAAAGTGACTGCATAAAACTGAGCACCAGTTTGCAGCTCAGGAAGCTGTTGCACCTACACTTACTCTGCATGTGCACACTTTCGTGAGAAAATGTTCTAACTGGTAAAATAAAATCTGACTTGACTCATTTTGCTTTGACCCACCTAAAGCAAACCAAACTACTGGCCTCACCTGTCTGCTGGAAGGCAGGCCAAGACCCTTCCCCAATCAAAACTTGCCAAGCCAACAAGTGCCCTACCCTTAACTTTTAAAGTGATGGGAATGCATCATCCAAAACAAATGTGTGGTTCATATGAACATTTACACAAAGGGTCAGATAAAGCAAGCAAATGTGATTAAACTAAGGGGTGTTTTTTTCATTTAAAATCAGACAAAAGCCTACATATATTATACATTAGACAAATAGAATTAACTGGGAAAACATTCCTCTCCTCTCCCGCACAGAGGAAATCAACAGCTTATTAACCTACATTACGGTTCTTTTTGTCAATGCCTCTGAAAACAGCTGAATTTCACCAAATCTGAATGTCATGTTTGGAATGGTCTGACCTAAACTATAGACTATGTGACACACATGAACCTTACTTGGACAGGACCCAAGAGACTGACCCTACTATTTTGTTCATTCATAGAGAACCATACGGCACATCATTTGAAAGACAGACAAGTTAAAAAAATCCAGCCAGAAACCTGTTGGGGACTTATATCTTTGTAGGTAGCCTTACTGCAGGAATTAGAACTGAACAGTTCTGTAACACCTATATCCAATAAGGAGCTTCTGTTACATTACTATATAGGTGAACCAGCAAAGCAACTGATGCACAACAGGACTGGTGCACAATGGGACCAGGAACAGGTAAGGAGTGCCACTGCACATTGAGACAACCTCGCCAGTGTTCTGTTACACATCTTCACAATTCACTAACAAGGTTTCTTGGACTCCCTGTTACGCAGTTATGTATAAAGTTAGGTAACATACACCATGTTAGAGAATTTCAGCCTCCTTCTTTAAAAGTTTTGACATAACTATAGAAACAAAAAGCACCTCATAATTCATAAACAGATGGATGGAGTTTCACCAAATTTGGAAGGAATGTTTGAGATGATCCAGCTTAACATACAGGCTATATGACACACAGACAGACGTGAAGCCCCAGGAAAAAAGCTGGAAAAATTCATAAAAGACCTTTGTCCATATTTTCCCAAGTCTTTTTTCCCTGGAAAAATTCAAATATGAATAGTGTTCTCTTTTCAAGGTGAATCAAATGTTTCAGACAAAATGTTTATATATTTACGCCTCAGAAATTATTCCCCAACATTGGGTAGGAGGGAGACTATTATGTAGGACAAGGTACAATATCTGATCATTACAATGACTGGGCTTGATTACCTTTTCTCTTACCTTATTACAGGAATGAGTGCTTTATGTCAGCATGACACTATGGAGAACTACAGGACACAATGTAGTTTTCTCTGTTTCGGTCACGTTGATGGTTTCTTCAGGTTTTTATTTCATTTTGCCTGCCTTTGATTAACTGGCAAAACTGAATGGGTTCTGTACAGTTTAGAACTTTACGGAACAATGATTAACAAGAAATTTAAAAAAAAGAAATTGAGCTTGCAATTATGGTCTGAACAATCTGATCTTTTAATATAAACTTAATAATTTTGTACTAAATTTGAATTTAATCTGTAAAAGATACTAAATGTCACATTTTTTCTATTTTTCTACAAAAAATCAATTTTTTTCTGAAAAAAGAGAAAAAATATTTTATTGCTTGCAAATTTCCAGAAATTTTACATCTCTACGGTACAAATAATTCACTTGGAGGGTCCCCCTCCTCTCCCACAATCATTTCTGCAGTATCTTTGGTGATCATTCGATAGAGGCATGCTCTCACAAGGGCAACTGAGACTAATACATAATATGAGAAACGTCTGAGCACCCAAATAGGTGTACACTCTCTCGGACAGTTGAAATTGAACCACAATTACCACTGGTAACTGATTCTCCCTAACATCGCTGGTATTACAGCTAGTTGGTAATGAAGCTACCAATGGGTAGATCTGTTAACCTTAATTTCATTCACAGCTTCTCATTTTTCAAATGTTAAATTCATTCTGTCCCATTTCTGTATCAAATTAATTTTTCTTTCTCATTAAGTCCTCACAAAATTTGTGCCCTCTTCCCAAAAGCTACACATTTTGCGTGTCCTTATCCACATTTTTTCTAAGCAATCTCCACCTTAATGAAGGTAATTTTTGTGCATACTTCCTGTAAAATAAACATTTAGACTGGCACTTTCCCAAATTAGCATTTTGTACATTTATAAAGAAAGGTATGTATAAAGGGTCTTAAATGTTATGTTAGCACTTTACCCAAATACACAGTGGCCTATCCACTTAGCGAGGGTTTGGCATACAAAATCCTCATGAAAATGAAAAAAAAAAAACACGAACAATTCCCTCTCAACACTCCTCTTCCCATTCCCTTCCAGAGTTATCCCCCACCCCACATTCCCGTGCCTTTGGCCTCAGTGCACTTTCTCCACGCTGAAGCCAAAGGCAAAGGAATGGGAGGGGAGAGTACCGAAGGTGGAGAAGTAAGGAAGGCATGTGCATGACCCCCCTCATTCCCTTGCCTTTTGCCTGGGTTCACTTGCCTTCCTTCTCCACACCCGGCAAAATGCAAGGGAAGGTGGGGAGTGGCAAATGCGTGACTCAGGAATAATCAAATCTGTGAAAGTCAAACCTGCAAACGTGGAGGAAGGACTGTACACTTTTTTTAATAAATTATTATCTGTGAGTTACTTTGGAAAGACAGAAAATATCAAAGTATAAGAACATTCTATGTCATGAATAGTGTTCGGAAGTGCACAGTGAATTGCAAATCTCTCTGTCCCTGGACTAGGCCTGGTAATCCCAAACACACCCATGCCCACAGGGAAGGTATACAGAACTATCAGTGCTACTTTCTCCACTGGATTCTGGAAAGCTTCTCGTCCTGCCCATTCCAGGTAAAACAGGTCTTGACAAAGCAAAGGCCCTTCAGAGAACATACAGCATTCAAGCAGGCTGGCAGGATTCACCACTTATACTTAATCTGATGTCCCCCTAAACAATTACCCCACTCTGTGTACGGGTCTTCAAGTTACCTGTCAGTTACAGCGATCCCATTAATTTCATAGGGTTCTTGTAGGCAAGAATACTCAGAGATGGTTTTGCCAGTTCCTTTCTCTGAATATAACATACAGACCCAGATATTCATTGGTGGTCTCCTGCCCAAGTATTGACCAGGGCTGACCCTGCTTAGCTTTCAAGATCAGATGGGATCTGGTGCCTTTAGGGTATTTCCCCACTACCAGCACTTATCTGGTTTCTAAGTCTAGTAGGCACCATGCTAATTTCCTGCAGTGTCCCTGACAGTGTTGCTTGAGGACACTGTGACTCCTGACTACAACCCATGGTCACCAGCATTCACTAAAACACATAAGAACACCGGAAACTGCCTTACACTGAGTAGATTATTGGTCTATCTAGAGCTGTGTTTTCAGCTTGGACCGGTAATTCTCCAGGGCCTCATGAAGATTCTTTCCTATTCTCAGCTGAACAGCCCCCTGCTCTGCGTCCCAAGTATTAATCAGACCTGTCCCAGACCATTGGCTCCAATGGTCCCCCATTGAAATATGAACGATGCCTGGCCATTCTTAGCTCCTGAAATCTCAGAAGACTGGATGCATTCAGGAAAATATGGTGGCCAACAGTACTAATGGTCCATGGCCTCCAGCAGAGCCCACCAACATGGAAGGAAAGGTGGGGAGACAGAGCATTTTGTGGGCATCTCCATCAGCTTGGTGACAGGACAGAATCTGTTTTGCTGCGGCTGTAAAGCTGTGTATCCAATATTAAATACTATGTTTCCACAGGGCAATTTCCAACTTCACTGCCTGGGGTTAAAGCAAGCTCTTCTCCCCTGCAGTATAATCATGTTTAGCATTCCACAGCACTATTTGGTCCTCCAAGTTTTCCGTCCTTCTTAATCCTGCTCAGTTCATCTCAGACACAGGCTTGCTGCACAGATGGTTATGGTCAAGAGGCTGCTCCTAGTTAATCTTAAGAGGCTGGATTGGGACACAGAGGAGGAAACAACCTCTGAGATGGCCTCCCGATGCAACAGAGCCCTTATCTCAATCCGGAGGTAAGCTCATTCCAGCCAAAATACAGCAACGAAAAGCACTTCCTTTCTAACTAAGACTGTTTTGGCAAAGAAATGGTTTAAATCTTGCAGGGGTGGGGGGACTCATTTGCTCAGAAATCCTGAAACACCCAGAGAGAGAGAGAGCACTCTTTCCCTCTGGGCTAGGTTGCAGAAGTCACCAATTGAGGTCAGAGAAGGTCACTAATGGACTGGGGGGCTTGGAGCTGGGGGTGTTTAGCAAAAGGAAACCAAGACCCACAAAGGAAGGAATTCCAGCCAAGGGGAGCAGTCAGGATGTGCTAAGATGGAAAAAATGTAACACATGTTTCCGTTTAAATTTATGTTTGGAGGGAGAGAGGGAAAGAGGGGGAAAAAGACAGGCAGATACAAATCATTTTTTTAAAAAACTGTTGGCTATCTAACAATAGACAGACAGATACCTCCTATTGAGATTCTTCTACATAGGACTCTGTCCTATGGGCCATCACCCGAAAACCACAATAGTGCGTGTAGAAGTATAGAAAACTCGCAAGAGCATCTCGTGGGATGGGAAACTGGAAAGTAATACAGCGCCCATTCCTACCAAAATAATTATAGAATTATGCCTCCATTTTAACTGCCATGGTTCCAACCTATGGAATTCTGGGATTTGCAGTTTTTGGAGGGAGCATTTACAACCCTCAGTGAAAAGACTCCAGTGCCACATCAAGCTATAAATCCCAGGATACCACAGGATGTTGCCATGGCAGTTGCATGGAATCATAGTGCTATAACAGAGTAGTGTGAAAAGGCCCACGGACACACTCTCTTATTCACACATACATCAAGAATCTATATGCAGGATGGGGGCAGAGTGAAGAGGGAAACTCATTCCACTGAATATGCCCCCCTCAGGACTCTTTGTTAAGCAGATTCTTTATGAAAATCTCTGGAATGGAGGAGCCATAACACAGAGCTCATGCTCTGAGCTCAGACTGCAGAAGGTTCCAGGTTGAATCCACAGTGTCTTAGGAAATGTTCCTCAAACCTCTGAAAGCCACAGTCACCAAGAGTCCCTAAAGATAAGGCTGGGCTAGATGAAACAGCAGACTAGCTCTGTATAAAGGCAGATTAAAATACTGTATTTGCTGGTGTATAAGACTCACTTTTCCCCTGAAAAATACTGTTTGAAAATGAAGCGCATCTTATATGCCAATGTGTCTTATACACCGGCAAATATGGTATCTTTGGGAGTGGGGATTCTGCGGTCTTCTAACAACCCATTACACAATTGTAACACTATGATTCCACTTTATCTGCCACAGCAACTTCCTATGGAGTCCTGGGGTTTGTAGTTTAGGGAGGAATTCTCAGCCAGAAAGCTCCACTGCCTCACCAAACTGCAGGCCACAAAATTCCACAGGATACAGCCATAGCAGTTAAAAGTAGAATCATTGTGCTCTAACTGTGCTGTGTGGAAGGGTCTCAGATTTTACCAGGACATAATTCCCAGCATTTCTCACCAACAGTCATGCTGGCTTGTGGAGGGAAAAACCTCAAAGAATTAAGTGCCAGTCCATTGCTCCCTCTTGTTAATTTTACCACAACAGGAGAAACTTTATCTCCAGCAAAGGGGAATCTCTTTCGTTTGGACTATAGTTGGCAAGTTTTACCTAATCAGCACCTAAAATTTTTTCCAGATGTAACAATATAGGTACTTCTCAAGAAATGTAATGTTGTTTGCCTAACAAAGGGGCAGTTAGCATCATACAGGGCAGGGACAGCCTGGATCTCAAGGGAATTTACTTTTCTGTTGCTAATAGAGTTGAAATTTCACTATCTGCCTTTTATTGCCCTTTGTCACCCCACATGGCCAAGAAGGGAAGTGGCTTCTGCCTGCACTGATATCCCTCTAGACCTTCTCAACTGACACCAGAGATAACATCTGAGACAAAATGCAGGCCTGTGACTCTAACACCCTCACTCTTCTCACTCCTGTATGAATTTTAACATCTTTGCTCTACGAAGAAACCGGTGAAGCTTCAAAAGCTTCAGTGATGTATTTCAGCATCAGTCAACAAAAGTATCACTGTTTTGTAGATTTTGTTGTATTATGCTGCACGGCCAAACTGTATCACAGGTTTCTGGACATCCTGCTCATCAAAATCATCAGCAGTCATTCCTCCCCATTTGTTAGGGTTAGGGGCACAGGAACCCAGTGAAAGTGGAAAACCTATTAATAACTCTCCCAAACCATATTTAACACAAACAAAAAGAGTATGATCACTATATTCAGCTGACTGTGGATTCCTTTGAGGCACCAGGGTTCCTTCACAAGGCAGAAGTGGGTGGCTGGTGGGGCTCACTGCCACCTCTACTGCTGCCCCGCATTATTTTTAATAGTGACTCGCAAGCCTTGTTTGCAGTTTCTCAGTCTCAACAGGCTTGCAGTCCCTATTACAAATGGCATAGGTAGGCAGCAGAGGTGACAGCAAATAATCTATGAATAATCAAATCTGCAAAAGTGAAACCCACAAATGTAGAGGGCTGATTGAAATCTAAAACATGGTTGTTCCTTTTCAATCTAGATTGTTCAAATGGAATGAGAGACATCTCACCAATTTTGACTGCTGAAGAGCAATATTACTCAACTTATTCTGTGTAGAAATGCTACAGGCCTACTATTATACACACCTTGAATTTTACAACCTTTCAGGCCGATTGTTTACTAACTTCTGGCCTCTGTACTCTTACAGACACCTGCTAATAGCAGATTTCACATTAAGGCAGCAGACAAAGTGGGCTCTCATCCTCAAAAGGTGATGCCACAATAAATCTGCTTGTCTTTGCAGTGCCACAGGGCTCTTTCATGTGATTAAGGTGACAACTGCAATTTATCACCCTGAAAGACTGAGGATTTAAAGCTCCCATCACGAGAGGACTTGCCATGAGACTATGGAGGAAAATGGCCCATAACTCAGGGGTAAGAGCACAAATTTTGCATGCAAAAGGCACCAGATGCTGTCCTTGGCATCTCCAACCAGGGTTTGGAAAGCTCTTTGTCTGAAACCCCACAGTACTACAGCCAGAGAATGTAGACCGGAGGTGGGCAACCTGAGGCCCCAAGGACACATCCAGTTCTTGCACTGTGGTCTCATAGTCTTTGGCCCAGCTTCAAAAGCCCTGTGCAAGAAATCCATTCAGGCCTCTGCAAGAGTGACCTGTCCTTTCTCAAGCAATCCAGTAAATGGAAAGGAAAAGGGAGTGCAGGGCTAAAATAGAAGATTATTATTTCAACCACCATCAACCCCAGTATTGGGGTCCTAAGACTGCTTTCAAGCTAATTCAAACTAATATAATCAAAAACAGTTCCATAAATAGAGGTAAGCACATGTTGCAAGCTGTTATTCTTAAAATACAATTTAAAAAATGCACAGAATTAAAACCCTTTAAAACAAATCCATTGAAACAGAAAAGATGCAAATCAGCAGAACAACACACCATTAAACGGTATGCCATTAAAAGCCCTCATAGTCAATTCCTTAAAAGCCTGTCAGAACAGAAAAGTTTTCATTTGCCCCCAGAATGACAAGGAGGGAGAAAAAGAAAGAGAGAGAGAGAAAGAGCACACAGAGTGAAAGAAAGGAAGACAGAAAGGTGAGAGGTTCACCTATTTTCGGCTCTGGTCCTTCACCACCACTTACTTCAGCCTCACCCACATGTAGACCATGATAGAACATCTTGAAAGAATGCAGCCCCCAGTATTTAAAAAAAGGTTGCCTCAGAGAAAGGCCATGGCAAACCCTCCCTGAAAAACTCTTGCCAAGAAAACTCCATGATAGGGTTGCCATTTGTCAAAGACAACTTGAAGACACACAACAGTGACAGAATCTGTGAATTTAAAAATGCCTGGGTGCACCCCTTTTATACCTTTGTAATAATTAAAAAAATAATTATTATCTGAGATCTTCAGATAAAGAGTAAGATATAAATATTTTAATAAACAAATACTTCAGATGAGCAGTTGCTTCTTCAAGGCAGAGGCTTCTGTGATGTGCTGACTGGACCTAATTTACTCCTGTTGTCAAATCTGGATTCTCTGTTACAGAGTGTGAACAACTACACAAGCCAGTCAAGAAGCTAATTTTGCTGATCAACCTTAAGGTGAGTCAAAGTCGCCCACCCTGGAAGTACAAATCAACATACGCTTGCTCCTAGAGGAATCAAAAAACACAGGAGCAATCAAGAACAAGGAACAGAAACACAGGAAAATAGAGAGAAGGCCCCCAGGCAAATAAGATACTTCTCAAGAACATATATATACACATACATATACATACACACACACACACGTACGTACCACTTGCTTAATGGAGGATCTCTTCAATAGTTTCTTCTCACACCCATTTCTCCCCTTGACCAATTAATTAATTAATATCCAGAAGGAAGGTGAGAGAGCTAGCTGTGAAATAGCCACATTCCAATTCCTTCCTCTCCCCTTCCACCCACCTCCAATAGGCAACATGATCAGTCGGTCTACCAGGGTTTTTAAAATTTATTTTGGACAGTTTTGGGTCATGATGAGGAAGGGGAAAGAAATCACATGAGCTCAGAAATAATAAACACTGGATGTCACAGATCTACCCCAGCATTTTGAACTGCAAGTACTGTCACCCATCCAGCTGGCCTTGAAGAACTATTCCACGCAATGCCAAGAAACTGTTTAAGATCGCAGAGGCTACTGAAGCCTATGGGGAATGTTTCAAGAAACAAGTTGACAGGCTTAAACAGAGAAGGAGAGAGAGAAACTGAGAGCAACTCTAGCTGGAAATCTTCTTTGTCCTAAACAAACACCCAGGGCTGCAACCAAATTCTTGCTTAACTGTAGAAACCAACTGCAAAGATGCAAGTGAGCCCAAATGAAGTCAGTTCTTTATTATATGTATTACCCTGCCCTACATTCAAGGAGTTTAAGGTTCTTCCAACCTTGCTTTTTAAATTCACAATGATGCTCACAGGATGCCTAGGCTGAGAGAGAATGTCTAGTCTAAATGAGGTTCTTGAATGAACAGGGGTTTCAACTTGTATGTCTCTGATCTTAATCTGACATCCTAACCTCTCCATTCAGCTGGACATGAGAAGGAAGAGTTTCCAACTGGCATGCCCAGTTTGTTTTGCCATTCATGTTTGTATTTGCCCTTCACCTTTCCCAACTGGGAGCATCAAAATAGCAAATATCAAAAAACAAACAAGATACTATGATAAAGCATTACCTGACAATCTTTAAATGCTACAAGGAATCTACCAGTAGCATTTTAAACACCTCACAATGTTGCAACATATTCCATCAATAAGAACACCATAAATATGAGAGTGAAAGCCATGTATTACAAAAATTCAATTTGATATGGTACAAAATTCATAAGATCAATAAACTCCTGTAATGCAAATATTTCAGCAAATGGCATATACAAAATATAGTATGTGACAAATACTGTAATAATTCTTTAATATTCCCATGCCAGCAAATCACCTCTATGCTTGTGATAGCAAGACCTTTAGCCCCCAGTGTTTTCGATTACAATATTCAAAATTCTTTACTGACCAAGCTAGATGTACCTTCTAAGATTTGAAGTTCAGAACATGTGGTGGACCAAACGTTCCCCACATGCTTTGTGCAACGTTGGGGCACTTCATTAGATTGAACAAGGGCTCCACAGGTCCAACATAAACCCAGAGCAAAAGACCCAATAAGTGACATTGGAAGCTGTGTCAGTTACCACTTGGTCAATGTCACTCGCCAGACTTAAGACTTATAGCCATTTTTCTTTTTTAATTTTTTCCCCCCTCTTCTTTAAATTAGAACCTTCAGGTTCACCAGCCAAGACAAAATGCAAGATTAATAGCTCAGGAAGATGGGCCAAATGCGAGGAATCAAGGAATGAGTGCTTCTGAGGACATGCTCAACCCAGGACTTTGTGATCAATATCAGAACCAAGCTGAGGAGAACTGTCCTATTAGAAACCCACTCCTTGCCTTCCTCCAAAATGTTCTTATTTAGCAGTCTCATTCAGGATAGGAAGGTCTGCATTTGTTGTACTGATAAACCACTGGGAATAAAAAACCTTTGCCAACCTATTACAAATCACACAGAGATCTCCCAGTACATCTAATCTCTCCATCCCTTTGTTTACACACAGACCAACAGCAGATTTTCACGATTCCACACAGAGGGCTATTTTCCACCTTTACCATTTGAGGTCAAGGATTAAACCTGGGATCCATTGCACGCAAAGTATTTATTCTATCACACTGAGTCTCCTTCCCAATAAGCTAACTCAATATCCTTCTAAACAGGTATGTTTGTACTGAAGAACCCTGTTGTGGTGTCAGTTTTCGCTAACTACCATCAGCTTCAATTTATGACAATCTTCAGAAAGAAAGACCTCCATGAGACCCTGTTACTAACAGTCCTACTCAGGTCTTCAAACTCAGGGTGGTGACTTCCTTAATTGAGTCAATCCACCTTTAATGCAATCTTCTTCCTTTCCTACTGCCTTCAACTTTTACCAAATATTATAATCTTTTCTAGTGAATCATGTCATCTCATGATATGTCGAAAGTACAAAATTCTCCATTTAGTCATTTCAACTTCCAACCATCTACCCTTTTAGGAGTCAAATGCTACTCACCAACACAAACACACCCCTAAGCACTAGAGATCCTGGTATTAATCCATGGTACATTCATTTTCTTCTCTTCCCCTCTCCATGTCATCCAAGAGAAAGCTAGAATTTCAGCTCTCGCTGTACCTTTCAAAAAAGCCTCCCTTCCAACAGAAGTCCTTCTAGTTTAGACCACCACACTTCACTGCTATGAAAATAACTCAGAAACCCCAGTTAAAACGATACTACTTGTCTTGCACCCTTAAGGCTTAAGTACCAGAGGGCCTTAAGGTACTTAAGGACGACAATAGTCAGATGCTTGGAAAGACCTCCTGGGCCAGAGGCCAAAAGTCAGGACATCTGGGCTCTCCTTGGAAGTTTCTATAGAGTTCTTTCCATATACTTCTAATGAACAAGACATCTGACCTTACAAGTGCCAAGTGAAAACTGTCATTTTGGGTATCCCATTTCAATCTGATTCTAGACATGCAGCTACTTATCTGTGCATGTATACTACATGCACACGTATATATTCCCGAGGTTTATGGCAGTCAGAGTGAAAACTGGAGAAGGATTCTATATCTTTAATGGTTGTACAGAAGGGGGAATTTCAGCAGATGTTGCTTGTCATGCAACTAAGTTATAAGAAGCACCTGCTGAGATTTCCTCTTCTACACAACCATGAGTTGGCTCAAATACCCTAAAGGCACCAGATCCTGGCTAATCTTGGAAGCTAAGCAGGGTCAGCTCTAGTTTGTACATGGATGGGAGACCACCAAACAATACCATGTGCTTTAGGCTATATTTCAGGGGAAGGAACTGGCAATACCACCTCTCAATATTCCTTGCCTACGAAAAGCCTGTGCAATTCACCGGGCCACCATTAACCAACAGGCAACTTGAAAGCACACAGACACACTACCATGATAAGTACAGGGGTTCCAGCTTTCACTCTGGTGACCCCCTGCCTTAGACTTGAATACAGTATCCAAGCGTCGGTGCATCTGAGGAAGCGGATGGGGATCCAAAAAACCCACATGCTAAAGTAAACCAGCTTGTCTTAAAACAGGGCTGTAGCTCTCAGGGAGAGGGCAAGAAGGCACCCCAAAAAAGAACTCTGCCCCCAATGAAATTTTCCTTCAGTCCTCAAATTTCTAGCATTGCAGCCACTTAACACTTCAGTCGAGCACTTAGAAACACAGTTTAGGCCCCCCAAAGAAAAGGGGTAGGAAAAGATTGCCAAGGGAATCACAGGGGATGTAAAAATTCTAGGCGTGAATGATCTGCAGCGTCTCACTCTGAGATGGAAGGAAAATTTCATGGGGGGTTCTCATCTGGGGGGTAGACAATGCCCTCCTATTGCCCTCCTGCAGCTACAGCATGCCTTAATGGAGCCACCCTCTCCACCTCTTTTTTTTTCTTGCTCCACTCCCAAAGCCTCGCCCCATCCCCCAAACTCCACAGGCCCACCTGGGTCTCCCCGGGAAGGATGTGCCAACCCTGGGTCAGGCTTTCCCCAACCCCCAACGCCCCCCCTCAGGAAACCCGGGCCAAAGTCCAGACACCCTCCCTCTCCCCCTGTCCTCCCCACCCAGGCGCTCACCTTCACCCTAGAGAAGCCACACCTCTCCCGCCAGAGGAGAGACGACGCCGGGGTCCTCCCCGCTTCCCCTTGTTCTGTCAGAGGACCCCAAGCCCACCCGCCCAGCGAGGAAGGAGGGAGCAAGCCCCCCTCCCCGCCCCACAAACACACCCTCTCGTCGACCCCCGGCTATAACCCCTATTTATTTACCAGGACTCTCCTCCTCAGGAGAGCTCGGGGGTCTCCCCTCGGCTTCCCCCAGCTGCGCCCCCTACTCTCCTCCTCCCCCCATCCTCCCTTTCCTCAGGCCGCAGAAACCCAGCTTTTTCCCCTCCCCAAGGAGATAAAGAAGCCCCCTCCTTTCTTACCATGGACTCCCCTCACAGAAAAAGGGAGGCACCCCAAGCCTGCCCCCTCCTCACCCAAGAGGCAGCCTTTCTTCAGAAGATATTTGATATTTTACTCGACAAGGGACCCCCCCACGCCCCTCCTGGAGAAGCCCAGGGTCCCAGCTCCCCCCCCGCCCAGAGACCCGCGACCCCAAGCCCCCCTCCCGCCTCTGCCCGCCTCTCACCTCTCCCAGGGGGATTCCATCCACTAGTCCTGGCTGCCCAAGAAGCGGGAGAAAGGGGAGGGAGGGGACCGGGGAGGGGGCTTCAAGACTCTCCTCAAAAGGCGAGGGAGGGGGAGGCAGCTCGCCGCCCTTGTCGCCCTCCTCCCGTCCGACAGAAAGGGCCGCCCCGCAGCCGCTCACCCCCAAAAGCAGCGGCGGAGGGAGCCGGTGGTGGTGATGGGCCGGGGGCGCGCCTTCGCCATCGCAAGCCGAGCGCGGCGGGACTGGGCTCGCATTGTCTCTCCGGCTGGGGCGGGAGGGGGCGGGGCTCCCGTCGGCCACGCCCCTCGGCCCCTTCCCCCTCTCGCTCGGCCCCATCCCACTCGTCCCGACGGCGCTCCTAGGGTGGGTTCGTGTCTCTGCGTGCGCTCTTCGCACGCCCCCGGACTGGCAAATAATAAAAGTGTTGAAGGCTGAGAACAGGAATCCCTGGGAGAGGAACTGAAACTAGTGGAGTGCTGTTCTTGCATGGGGAAAAATTCAGATTTCTTTCCACTGGAGTTTGTGGGATCGCTGTTTACATGTCATGGAATCATAGAAATGTAGAGTTGGAAGGGACCCCAGAGGCCATCCAGCCCAACCCCCTGCCATGCAGGAACACCCTCAAAGCACTCCCGACAGAGGGCCATCCAGCCTCTGCTTAAAAACCTCCAAGGAAGGAGCCTCCACTACACCCCCCCCCGAGGCAGCACATTCCACTGCCGGACAGCCCTGACTGACAGGAAGTTCCTCCTGAGGTTCAGGTGGAATCTCCTGTCCTGCAATGTCGATCCATTTATTTATGTGATGTGCCGTTTCTGTATTTGATTTTCTATTGCATGGTAATATTCAGTTTCTGTGTAATGTATTATAGAATCATAGAAATGTGGAGTTGGAAGAGACCCCAGAGGCCATCCAGTCCAACCCCTGCCATGCAGGAACACCCTCAAAGCACTCCCAACAGATGGCCATCCAGCCTCTGCTTAAAAACCTCTAAGGAAGGAGACTCCACTACACTCCGAGGCAACAGATTCCACTGCCGGACAGCCCTGACTGACAGGAAGTTCCTCCTGAGGTTCAGGTGGAATCTTCTGTCCTGCAATGTCGATCCATTTATTTATGTGATGTGCCGTTTCTGTATTTGATTTTCTATTGCATGGTAATATTCAGTTTCTGTGTAATGTATTATAGAATCATAGAAATGTGGAGTTGGAAGAGACCCCAGAGGCCATCCAGTCCAACCCCTGCCATGCAGGAACACCCTCAAAGCACTCCCGACAGAGGGCCATCCAGCCTCTGCTTAAAAACCTCCAAGGAAGGAGCCTCCACTACACCCCCCCCCCGAGGCAGCACATTCCACTGCCGGACAGCCCTGACTGACAGGAAGTTCCTCCTGAGGTTCAGGTGGAATCTCCTGTCCTGCAATGTCGATCCATTTATTTATGTGATGTGCCGTTTCTGTATTTGATTTTCTATTGCATGGTAATATTCAGTTTCTGTGTAATGTATTATAGAATCATAGAAATGTGGAGTTGGAAGAGACCCCAGAGGCCATCCAGTCCAACCCCTGCCATGCAGGAACACCCTCAAAGCACTCCCGACAGAGGGCCATCCAGCCTCTGCTTAAAAACCTCCAAGGAAGGAGCCTCCACTACACCCCCCCCCGAGGCAGCACATTCCACTGCCGGACAGCCCTGACTGACAGGAAGTTCCTCCTGAGGTTCAGGTGGAATCTCCTGTCCTGCAATGTCGATCCATTTATTTATGTGATGTGCCGTTTCTGTATTTGATTTTCTATTGCATGGTAATATTCAGTTTCTGTGTAATGTATTATAGAATCATAGAAATGTGGAGTTGGAAGAGACCCCAGAGGCCATCCAGTCCAACCCCTGCCATGCAGGAACACCCTCAAAGCGCTCCCGACAGATGGCCATCCAGCCTCTGCTTAAAAGCCTCCAAGGAAGGAGACTCCACTACACTCCGAGGCAGCAGATTCCACTGCCGGACAGCCCTGACTGTCAGGAAGTTCTTCCTGAGGTTCAGGTGGAATCTCCTGTCCTGCAATGTCGATCCATTTATTTATGTGATGTGCCATTGCTGTATTTGATTTTCTATTGCATGGTAATATTCAGCTTCTGTGTAATGTATTATGTTATATTGTGTTTATATTAATCATATATATAGTATTGTATTTAATTTCAGTAATCATTTTCTAGGGAATGCCCACGTTATTGTGTTTCAATTTGAACCTGTGAGAGCAAGCGCGGTGTCCTGGTTTGATTTCCACCAGATTTCATTGTAGAATCATAAAACCATAGAGTTGGAAGAGACCCCAAGGGCCATCCAGTCCAACCCCCTTCTGCCATACAAGAAGACACAAAACACTCCTCTTTTTAAAAAAAAACCCAAAGAAGGAGGAGACCTTACCATATTCCCAGGCAGCAGCGTATTCCACTCTCGAACAGCATTTACTATTAGGAAAAAAAAATCCTGTTGAATTATTCTTACCTGCAGGATGTTCTACGACTTTGTAGACCACAGCCAAGTCCACACTACACTCTTATAGCACTATTATTCCACTTTCAACCTCCTGTGGAATCCTGGAGTTTGTAGTTTCCTGAGACCAAAGAGCTCTCTGGCTGGGAATTCTAAAGGCCCCTCCCTAAACTGCAGGCCCTAGGATTCCATAGAAGGTTGAAAGTGGAATAATGGCACTATAACAGGGTAGGGCGAAAATGACCCAGGGTTCAATTTCCTGCTGAGCCATGGAAACTCACTGGGTGACCTTGGACATGTCACACACTCTCAGCCTCAGGAAACCCTGTAATGGAGTCACCAAAGGCTTACCATAACTCTAAAAAGACTTGAAGGCACACAACAACAATAAAGCCACATTACTGTGTTTTGGTATGAACCTTTACAACTTAAGCCTCCACTAGGGTTGCCAGATGAAATCAGAGACAGGACTCGTGTCCCATTAATGGTTATGTGGCCTGCAACACCTCTTTCTACATATCTATGAAAGGGACAGGAGCCCAGTCCCTTATTTCCCTTGACAGTCGTAGCCTCCACAGCCATGCAGCCGTAGGGATTAAATGTATTGCATTTTGTTCTAACCTCACTCCTACAACTTTGTGACTTGTTCTTTTATACCTAAGGCTAGAATATTTTACTGCATCGGTGCTTCTCCCAAAGTGGATTGCAATCTGCAAAAGCTTGCAGTAAAATAAATCCGTTCTAAACACGCCCCAAAACTCCTCTTTCTTTGGCCTTTCCTGTTTTTATTTTTTTCAAAACTTCCTAGTTAGAAGCCGCACCCTCTTTCTTCTGGAAGGAACACTCTTTGTTTGTTTAAGATTTTATATCCATTTTTTCTTAGAAATGACATTCAAGGTGATGAGTATAATCGTGTGTCCCTTTAGTGAGGCCGAGTGAACAATTGCAAAGCAGCAAGCCAGCTTTCAGGTTTCACAGAACTCTTTTTCAGATTGGATTTTAAAAGGAAAAGAACAATAGTTGGAAGAGGACAAAAATATTGATGGCAGAGAAGACATGACAAGCCCTGCCTGTACTACCATTCCTTGCTTATATCTCTGCCACCTAATTCCTTATTATACAGAACTAGCTGTGCTTTGCAGGAAAGATGGGAAAATGCACTCTGCACATGTGTAGGGGGTGTAGTTATATTATATCCTATATTTTGGAACCTGGTATAAAGCTATGCTTGGAAAAGTTCTTACTTATTTAACTGCCTTGCTTAGAATAAGAATCTTATTCCCTTTGAGGGTTGCCATAGTAAAAGCTGAAAAGAGCTCCTCTGCCTTTGAGGGCTGTGTAGAAGCAGGGAAACTTCAGCAGGTATTGCTTGTTCCCTAGTTGTGTAACCAGCAACACCTGCCAAAATTGCCCTTTTGTACAACCACTAACGGTACAAGAACCCTTGCCAGTTTTCACTCTGGCAGACCTACTCCGTTTTAAGGAGGTATCAATTGTGGCTTTCCTAGGGCCATTTCTGCACTACACTGTTATGGTGCTATTATTCCATTTTCAGCATCTTGTGGAATTCTGGGCTTTGTAGTTTACTGAGGTCAAAGAGCTCTCTGGCTGACAATTCTAAATGCCCCTCCCTAAACTGCAAAGCCCAGGATTTCATAGGAGGTTGTAAGTGGAATAATAGCACTACAACAGTGTAGTGCGGAAATGACCTAGGAGACTGAGGCCTTAATTCTATTGTTAGTACCAGGAGCAGACCCACTGAATCAATGGGATTTAGCTGCGTGTTGTCTCACCACTCAGCAAGTGATTCAATGAGTCCTCTACTTGGGCAGCCCAAGAAACTGTGGCCTGAGAATGGCAAGAGTAGGGAAGGAGGGGTATATCTCAGTTAACAACAGCAGGTGGTAATTGCTGTTTGAAAAGTTGCCATATGGAAGGTGGGGCAGCCTTGTTTTTTGCTGCTCCAGAGACCAGGACACAGAGCAATAGCTTCAAACTACAGGAAAAGAGATTCCACCTAAACTTTAGGAAGAACATCCTGATGGTAAGAGCTGTTTGACTTTGCAATAGGCTGCCATAGAGTGGGGTCTGATGCTCTGGAGATTTTAAAACAGAGGCTGGAAGACCATCTTTGGAGAGTGCTTTGATTGTGTGCATGGTAGGAGGTTGGATTGAATGGCCTTTTTGGGGCCCTTGCAACTCTATGATTCCAAATGTGTTTCTGGCCATTATATTTTTATCACAAAATTTGGTACCAGAAGCAGAAACAACATGGAAAGAATAGGAATAAATGCCTGCACTGCAAAAAAAGAAGACAGCATGTTTCAGCAATGAGCATATGTGAAATGAAATTACCAGGTCAGATAAACCTTGCACAAATACACAAAAACATTTTGAACCTTCTAGGGAACACTTAAAAGCTTCTTCCA
The DNA here is from genome assembly GCA_948474755.1 of Ctenosaura bakeri. NCBI lineage: Eukaryota > Metazoa > Chordata > Lepidosauria > Squamata > Iguanidae > Ctenosaura > Ctenosaura bakeri. The sequence continues at coordinate 1,335,962 of CAOLHI010000006.1, read as the reverse complement.
AAATGCTCCAGGGATTTTGTGTGTATGTGTATTATTTCACCAGTTTTCTTACAAATTCCACTTTGGTGGTCAAATTTATAGATCCATGCTTTTTTTAACATGCTGAGTTAGCAGTTGAAATGAGCTTATCCGCTTTCCCCTTTTCTCTCTGTTTTGATGTTCCTACATGCTTCATCAAGGATTGTGGAGGCAGCTGCTGTTTACATTGCCTGTTGCAGGTAGGCACATTTTGCTACGGCAGGGTTGGCTAGAGCAGAATCTCTATCTTTCCCAACTCAGTCCTTATAGCATTGCTTACTGTGGACACGCTACTGCAACCTGACACTAAAAGCCTATATCACCATCATCCTGATGCTGGTGCTTCTAGAAAAACTTCCACCTAGACAGAAGAAAGGAGGAAAAGAGATGGTTGGGAATCTAAAAAGACTTTATAAAATGAAATGAAATAAAATAATAAAATGAAATAAAAAATGAAATTCTTTGTCAGAGCTTTTGTTCATACAATCATAGAACCATAGAATCATAGAACTGGAGACCACAAGTGCCATCTAGTCCAACCCCTTGCTATGCAAGAACACTCATCAAGGCACTCCCAACAGATGGCCATCCAGCTTCTGCTTAAAAACTTCCAAAGAAGGAGACTCCAGCACATTCTGAGGCAGCATATTCCACTGCTGACAGCTCTGACCACCAGGAAATTCTTCCTGGGGTTCTGGTGGAATCTCCTTTCCTGCAGCTTGAACCCATTGCTCCTTGTCCTAGTCTCTGGAACAGCAGAAAATAAGCCGGCTCCCTCCTCGATATGACATCCTTTCAAATATTTAAGCATGACTATCATGTCCCCTCTTAACTTTTTCTTCTCCAGGCTAAAAGTACCCAGCTCCCTAAGCCGCTCCCTAAGGGCATGGCTTCCAGATCCTTCACCTTTTTAGTCGCCCTCCTTCGCTTGTTGATGTCCTTCTTGAATTAAGGTGCCCAGAGCTGGACACAGTATTCCAGGTGAGGTCTAACCGGTGGCGAAGCTTGGAGTGTGTGGATGGGGGCGTGAGGGGGCAGGGTTATGGCATGAGGGGTGTGGCCACTGTGCACAGGGGCGTAGCTAAGGCATGTGGGGACGTGATCAAGGCACACAGGGCTGTAGTTACAGGCCAAGATGCCCCAAAAACATTGCTGCCCAGTGTGAGTGGTCTCTGCTGCCCCCATGTTCCTATTCGACTGGATCTAACCAAAGCAGAATAGAGGGGTACCATTACCTCCCTTGATCTAGACACCGTACTCCTATTGAGGCAACCAAGAATTGTGTTGGCTTTCTTGGCTGCTGCATCACACCGCTGACTAATGTTCAGCTTGTGGTCCACCAAGACTGAAAAATGCCTGTGCTTTTTTCCAAGGTTGCAAAAGGAATTAGAACTTTAGAGGAGACATTCTTTTTTAATGTTCTTGATCATAACCTATGAAATTATGCAGCCCAGTCATAGTCTTTATTAACCAACCAGTGTTACCCTGTATATTGGGGGTCCCGGGAGGGGCACCCAATTACCAAATAAAAACACACGTTGGGGGAATTTAGCTTGAGCACTCTCTTGGCTAAATGAGAGGCAGGGTAACGTTAGCAAGGATCTTTAACCCTATGTATACAGCGTCAGGTCAGAGAGTGGCTAGACAAGGTTTTCAAAGTAACAAACAATGTTTTATTAAAGACAAGAAACACGCAAGACAAGACATAAACTAACTAGCTGAGAAATAGAAACAGAGAGTTTTTCGGGAAAGGCAATACGACCCCTGGTCTCGTAGTCCTGGAGAGAAGCGGGGTTCCAGGGAAGAAAGCTCAGTGGGGCTGGCTGAGGGGAGTTCCTTCAGACTACCGGCAGCAAGGTGGGACGGAAGTCCAAAGTAGTCCGAAGACGTCCCAAAAGTGGGGACCTTTTATAGGGTGGAGTTTACCTACAGGCTATGTTATGCTTGGTGAGAACAAAGGAAATTTGGAGTTGGACAAAGGAGTTGGAAAAGGTCAAGTTTTGCATGATGGCTTTAGCTCTTACTGACAATAGCGTGGCTGGTACGCTAATAGCCCAACACAAAATAATGGCTTGGCCCTTGGCTGCATGGCTTGATGTGGATCCGAGCCGAGCAGAGCCGGTTTGCAGGGAGGTTTTTCCCTAAAGCAACAGAGGCTTAAATTGCCTGCCTGAATGGGATTTTGGAATGTACAACCATTAACAGCCGCGCCCGTACGTGCTCGTCCAGGGGACCTCTGCAAACACGTAGAGTAGGGTGGCAGAGAAAGGTCAAACAAAGGCCAAATTATTTGATATCAAAAGGATATCTAGTGCTCTCCCGCAACGTATCATAACCGTGATGACACCAGAATAGGTTCTGAAAGAAAAGAAAGATGCAGTGTTGCCACCTACTCACTGCATCAAGGCTCCTGTGCTTAGGGTAGCAGTCAGGGTTACCAGGTTTTTTTAAAAAAAAAAAGACAAGCCTCCTACACCTTTAAGTGTTGTGCAGTGGAGAGAATTACACCAGAAGCTGTTTTCCTATTGCTCATCACACCAGCAACACCTGTTGGAATTCCCTCTTGTGAACAATCATTAAAGCTACAGGAGCCGTGCTTGATTTTTTTTTTTTTGCCTGGTAATATCAGCAGCACCTCTGCAAAGAACAGCATTGTAGGTGTGATGTCTCTTAAGGTTCCAGGTTGTTGTAGTGAGCCTTCAAGTTGGTTCTGATTTATGATGCTGCTAAGGCAAACCTATCCTCCATCAAGATTTATTCTGAGGAGGTTTGCAATTGCCTTCCTATAAGGCTGAGAGAGATTAGTTGTCCAAGGCACCCATTGGGTTTCCATGGCTTAGCAGAGATTTGAACCCCGGCCTCTCACTCAACACTCTACCACTATACCACATGGGCTCTCTAAGATTCCAGCACTAGGTTGCTATTGCTGTTGTTATTGTGTGCCTTCAAGTTGTTTCCAACTTACAATGACCCTAAGTCTAACCTATTTCAGGGTTTTCTCAGTCTGAGAGTATGTGACATGGCTAAGGTCACCCAGAAGTTTTCATGGCTAACCAGAGAATCGACCCCTGGTCTCCAGAGTCATAGTGCAACACTCAAACCAATACATCACATTGGCTGTCCTGTTATTGCTACTATTATTTCATTTTATTTATATCTCATCTTTTCCCCAGTCCTGGGACTCAAGACAGCTTGCAAAAGGTAAAACAAACTTTGGGCTGTTGCAGAGCTGATTGTCACAGGGTAGATTGCTTAGCTGTTTGTCATACAGCTTGCAAGGGCAGGTGTGATAGAAATCTTCTTCTTTTTCTTCTTCTTCTTCTTCTTCTTCTTCTTCTTCTTCTTCTTCTTCTTCTTCAGAGAAAGACTCCACTTTCAAGGGGAAAAAAAACCTGTGGAGAAGCTGCATACATTGCTTCATGACTTCAAGGGCAAGCTGCAGCCTAGCAGATTTCTGTATTAGTTTACAGATACCAGTTTGTTTATGCTAATATACCCTTTAAAGGTTTATGGCCCATTTTAATTATGCAGTTGTCCTTTTTTAAAAAATCCCATTTCATTCTGACCTCACCCAACAACTGTGTACCCGTGCATATCTAACCGAGGCTTGAATATGGTGTTTCACTAGTACATCTGATGAAGTGGTTTATAATTTCATGTTAAAATAAATATTTTTATCTGGTATGGTGATACAAAATCAATCTGTGTTAGGGGATTTTTGGATTTACAATTTGTAAGACAAAAAATTAACATTTCCAGGTTCTGGATTTTTCTGATACCCAAACTTAAGGAAGAGAGAGTACAATCCAATGCATATCTACCTAAACGTAGGCACTATTGAGTGGGTGGGTGTGCTTACTTAACATGTAGAAAGCTGATGACAGCAACCTTAATCTGGATCCAATTGCTTTTAAGTATGTTTGAATAACCAGACGTAACGCACCAAGGTTGGACTCTGGGTAGGGAGATGTGGCCCTCCAGATGTTGTTGAACTTCAGCTCCTTGCATTCCTCAGTATTGGCTATGCTAACAAAAGCTGCTGGGAGGTCCAGTCCAACAGCGCTGAGAGGACCCCAAGATTCCTATCCATAATTTTGACTGAGGTGGGCAAAGTGTAACAGAAACTTGAGGGGCACATGCCACCGCCTAGGACTGTGCTGTGGCCCCTTGCCCAACCCCTGTGTTCTCCAAAAAGTATTTTGTTTCATTTGTTTTTAGAAGGAAGTAAACAGGAAATGACTTCTGGGTCACTTCCTGTTGTTAAAAAGATGGCCCCTAGGCCTAAGGCAGGAAGAGACCCAGAAGTCACTGAAATCAGCCAGGAGAATGAAAACATGGCTGAAATGTTCCTGCTCATTCCCTAGAGGGCACTCAGAGGCATTGGGGCAGAAATTCATCCTTCCTCCCTTCCTTCCTCCCTTCCTTCCTTCCTTCCTTCCTTCCATTATTGTAGTAGTTGTTATTGTTATTTGTTATTATTACTGTTGTTATTATTATTACACAGGGGGTCAATTGGTGGGTCTTGCCCTCCAAGAACTCATCAGGACTGGTGGAGCCCCCATGTGTGTTGTGCACCTTTGTCATTTCTAATTTATGGCACCTTAAGGCAAACCTATCCCAGAGTTTTCGTGGCAAGATTTGTTCAAAGTAGTTTTACCTTTGCCTTCCTCTGAGGCTGAGAGAATGTCACTTGCCTAAAGTCACCCAGTGGGTTTCCGTGGCAGAACAGGGAGTTGAACCCTGGTCTACAGTCATACTACAACACACAAACCACTAGGCCAGTGGTTCTCAACCTGTGGGTCACGACCCCTTTGGGGGTCGAACAACCCTTTCGCAGGGGTTGCCTAAGACCATCGGAAAATACGTATTTCCAATGGTCTTAGGCTCCATTCCCTCCTCGGTGGTGGTGCGCAAGCTGCACACACTCCCGCCAAAGGGGGCAGGAGGACATGAGTGCGTGGCTTGCGCTTGCGCACCACCACTCCTGGACCTTTTCCGCATGTTACCTTATCGCGGAGGTGGGGGGTGCTGTTTGCGCAAACAAGTTCTTACACGAGGCAGGTTCTTGCACAAGGTGCTCTCTTTGCTGCTCCTTCGTCCCGCAGCTGGCTTCCTGGTTGCGTGACCGCCCCGCCCCTTCCTTCCACAGTGCAGCCTGGGAGCTGTAGGCTGCGCTGGGGGAGGAAGGGGCGGGGCGGTCGCGTGACCAGGAAGCCAGCTGTGGGATGAAGGAACAGCAAAGAGAGCACCTTATGCAAGAACCTGCTTGCACAAACGGCACCCCCCACCTCCGCGGTAAGGTAACATGTGGAAAAGGCCCAGGAGTGTTGGTGCGCAAGCGCGAGCCATGCACTCGTGTCCTCCTGCCCCCTGTTCAGAAGGGACTGAAATCACTCCCCTTCTCCGCTACCGGGAGAACCTCCCGTCTGACGGGCCAGCTTGGGGGGGCAGCAGCACAGGGGGCAGGCCCCCTCCTCGCCACAGCCCCTGCCCACTCGCCACGGAGGGGGGCGCTGCGGATGGGCTGGGGGGCTGAAAGACAGCGCTTTTCGGGGGGCAAGCTGCGCCCAGCACGAAAGACAAAGGGTCAACATTCTGGAAACTTCCCATACTGCCCCCCCCCAGCGGAAACAAGAGCGAAGCAGAAGCAGAGCCCGCGGGAGATTCTCGGAGTTTTTTCCCGGGGAAGACGCGTGGCTCCTCTTTCCCTCCCTGCTCGCCCCGCCCATTCCTGGCCGGCAAGGCGACCTTTGCGGGGCGGGGGAGGCATTGTAAATAATAAATAAATAATTTTATGGTTGGGGGTCACCACAACATGAGGAACTGTATTAAAGGGTTGCGGCATTAGGAAGGTTGAGAACCACTGCACCAGACCATGCTGGCTCTCTGTAGCCCCCTAATGCCCAACAATTGCTCACTCCTGGTTTATGCCAACACCATAGCCTTCAACTGTCCCAATTTGGAAAGGATAGTCCTGAGTAATTCTTTGTTGTACCACCTTTTCAGCTGCTTTTAAAATGTCCAAATTTCTGTCTCCTCCTCCCACTTTCTCCTTCAGCATAGTTCAGCTGGGACAAGCAGAGTTGAAAGGGAAGAAGTATGCTGCCCTCCATTAACTCAGCAGAGGGAGAGCAAAGGAACCACAGAATTTTGTCCTTTCCAATAAACTCAGACATATGCAAACTTCTGCAACCTCTCCTAGCTTGTGTGTTCTTCCTCTTTAATAACTTTTGCCATCTTGACTATACTGTGATGTTTCTTGACCACAGATGTTCCAGTCCTAATCAGGACTATCCCTCTCAAACTGAAAGAGCTGGAGGGTGTGCCATCTTCAGGAGTCCTGGGATTTATAGTTTGGTGAAGCACTAGAGCCCTCTGATTGAGAAATCCACAGGACCCCTCCCTAAACTGGAAGTCTCAGCAGAGGCATATCTAGGGTGGGGCAAGTAGGGTGTGTACCCTGGGCGCCAATGCCAAGGGGGTGCAAAAAAGCCATGCTGGAAGATTTAGAGGAGGAGGAGGCAGCCCCAAAGCTAAATGTGCAACTTCCATGCTTGCCCTAGGTGCTGTTTATGCTAGATATGCCTCTGGGTCTCAGGATTCCACAGGATTTTGCCATGGTAGTTATTTTTTTATTTTTTATTTTTATTAAAATTCTATAAAAACTAACATTTATATATCACATGTTGTTTACATTATTACATATTGTACACCAGTCTTACATAACTTTACTATTATTAATAATATTTTCTGTACAATATTAAATATTCCTTAATATATTGTTTAATCAATCCCTCCTCCTCCCTCCCTCTCTATCCTGCCCCCCCTCCCATATTAACAATACATTATATATTGGCAATATATTTTTGCCATCAATTTATCCTTCCCCTTCCCTTCTCTCTCTGCATCACTTCCCTCTCCCCCCTCTAGCTTTCCTTTCCTTATTAGGTGTTTTCCCCCTTCCATCTCTTTTTTTGTTTGTTTGTCTCTTATTCTAAACCTCCTTAGTGTAAAATCTCTTTTTGTTATTGCAATCTACCTTAATTTTCCTACTCAGTCTATATTCCCGCCTTAATATAAGTGTTACCCTTTCGATCCTTTATTCAAATCTGTACCTTCATCTCGCTTCTCTTTCACAAAGAAGAGATTTTGCCATGATAGTTAAAGCAGAAGATATATCACTGAATACCAAAATTAGGATTGTCCATGGCATCATATCTCCTATTTCTATGTGTGGTTGTGAAAGCTGGACATTGGAGAAAGCTGATAGGAAGAAAATCAATTCATTTGACATGTGGTGCTGGAGGAGAGTTCTACGGATACACTCAACTGCTAAGAAGACAAAGGAATGGTTTCTGGAGCAAATCAAGCCTGAACTCTCCCTAGAAACCCAGAAGGCTATCATACTTTGGCCATACTATGAGAAGACATGACCCCCTAGAAAAGGCCATAATACTTGGTAAGGTAGAAGGCAGTAGGCAATAGGAAAGGAGGAAAGCTGCATTATAGATGGATAGACTCAACCAAAGAAGACAAGTCCCTGAATCTGCAAGAGCTGAGGAGGGTGGTTGATGATAGGATAATTGGAGGTCTCTCATTCACAGAGTCTCCATAAGTCAAAGAACAAAGTTAAAGCAGAATCACTGCGCTGTAATTGTGTAATGTGAAACAGTCCCAAGTATGGCATCATATGCTTTGCCAGGACCCAGTGATGTAGACTCAAGTCGATTGACTCGGACTCAAGTCAGACTTAAGTCACTTACTTCAGTGACTCCACTTGGACTTGACTTGGCAAAAATTACGCGCTGATTCGACTTGACTTGAGACTTGCATATTTTTAGTGACTGACTTGCTACATTTGGTTTAGTAACCAGAAACCTTCATTCATCCAGAAATCTTACAACTTACTGGTCACATGACGATCTGTCTCAAGCCCAAACTGTGGACACATTTCTCAGAGGGAACAGCAAATGGGTTAGGCAATGGGCCTGAGATAGGGTTGAGGTCTGTTCAGCAGTCTGTCCCCATTAAATATAGGGAGACCTTTCTAAAACTTTTCCTAAGAGCAGAAGGCAACACTCATGCCTAGACTTCGGGGCACATATCTCAGAGGGGAACAGAAAATGTGTTAAGCAATGGGCTTGAGAAGGAAGGATCCTTCCTTCTAAAACTCTTGAAGCTTCAGTAATGGGGAATAAAAAGAATCCTATTCCTCACTTCTGAAAAAGCCTCCAGATTTGCAAATGGGAACAAAGAAAGATCTTATTCCCTACTTCCAAAGCTGCAGATGGCAAAATCACAAAAATAGAGGGCTGACTCTACTTAAATTGTTAAAACTGACTTTATTTGACTTCATCCAGAAATTCTGGAATACAGGTTGGGGTATAAAGTTGGCTTCCAGACTTGAGACTTGATTCGAGACTTGACTTCAAAGTATCTTGCAAGGACTTGAGACTCAACTTGAGACTTGAAGGTAGAGACTTCAGACTTGACTTGAGACTTCGAGTAAAAGACTTAAATACATCACTGCCAGGACCATCTCTGTGGAAACCAAACCAACGGACAAAGTTACATTTACACCGTGCATCCTTGTGGGGCTCTTAAAGATTTTTGGATCCAAATACGTGTGGGCTTAGCTCACAAAGAGATGCAGGAAGGAGGGAATGTACTTTTCAACCAGCTTGTGTTTGAATGTTTATATTGTCAAAGTGTCTGTTTAAACCATCTGTGTGTCTTTAATTGCTTTCCCTTTCGGGGGTGTGATGTGTCTTCTTCAAGCCTATGTGTTGTCTTCAGCCTCAGCACTTTTCTGAAACGTTGGCTTGTGTCTCTGTCTTGTGTAACTACTAGTTATTTGTGTCCTACAGTCTACATTTTGTACAGCTGATTGTCTTCAGGGGGAGAGGTTGCACGTACTGAAATATTCAGCTCAGTCTGATTCATTATGTTCATGTTTCCCACAGTGGGAAAGCTTGTTTGGATCCAAACAAGATGTTGTGTTTATGAAGCTGGCTGTTTTACTGCTTGCCCACAAGTCTGTAGCTGGAATCCAAAGCATGGAGAAATGTGGGTAGAGGAAAAAACTGTGCATTTTGCTTGCTGATTTTGTCACCTCATTGTCAAAGAGGCAAGCCACTGCTGAGTTTTCAAAGAGGCTTATTTTTTCAGCAAAGGGAACTCATGGCAGAGTCAGCAAGTGAAATTCCTGTTGAGTATGTGATTCAGCATCAACGTACGCATATTTTTATTTTGTGCCTCGGCCTATTCATTCATTTGCCCCATAGTATTTTGTATCACTTAGTATGATGAGAGGATGTGGTGAACTTAGAAGCTTGCACACTTTTGTGGTATTTCAATTTTTTGTGGTAATTCAGTTTTCCCACTGGGAGTGCTTTGATTGCGTATTCCTGCTTGTCGGGGTTGGAGTGGATGGCCCTTGAGCTCTCTTCCAATTTTATGGTTCTATGGTTCTATGAACATGTTCTTCTGTTTGGAAATTAAGACCGAAATCTTACATTTAAGAGGGCTGTTCCTAAATTCAGCAGAAATGTGTAGATTCTTCCTTCTCACTTACTTAGGGAGATGAGATAAGGGACGTTTGATCTAGAGTACTGCTTTTTGCCAGAAGGTAGATGCAGAGTGGAGGATGAACCCTGGCACCAAAACAACTGGAAGGGAAGGAAGAGAATAAGTAAATTCATAGACCTCCCGCACTGCCCCAGACTTTGCAAGTTGCAGTAATAATTCAGTTAAGCCTTGCAATTGATAGCTAGTTGCTGTCCTACTAGCTGAGATGAAGATTTGTACACAGCCCTTTCTGCTTTCCATGGAACTGAGCCCACAAAAACTGGAGAGTTGGCACCCTCATCTACTGGCTCGTCTGCTGTAGAAGACTTACAAAATCTGCCCCAACAGCTGATGAAGATGCTCACTCCATTCCAACTGCCACTACTATGATGTCCGATGGAGAGAACAGCAGCCGGCATTTGTTGGACTTACTCCCCTACCCCACTGCTATCCCCTTTTCTTTGTGTGCTATATCTTATTTTGATTGTAAGCCTGAAAACAGGGAACTATCAAATATGTAACCTGCTCTAGAGACTTTTTGGCTTGATGGACAGTATATTAATAAACAAATAAAAAACCAACCTAATGACTCAGTCATGCCCTGAGATCTGGCAACCCTGTTAATTATGGCAATGGGCAGCTAGGAATCACAGCTACAGTGGCCAGGTTTTGGCAACAGCTGGAATAGTGCAGTCTTGATGGAACAGAGGAGGTGTTCCCCAATCCCTGAATGTTTTCCCAGTTTAACTAGTATCTTCCTAGAGAAGTGGATAGGCTAACACTGGTCTGATGAAGATGCTCTGCTTCTGGATCTTCTGTTGGCTGGATTATGACTTCCTTCCAATTCTGTGGGTACATGACTCAGAAATTTGTGGGATGTAGTGGTTTCAGCTGTACTGAGCTGTAATCCTGGAGACCAGGGTTTGATTTCCTGTTCAGCTATGGAAACCTACTGGGCCAAGTCCTAGAGGCTTGAAAGCATGCTGCCGTTGCCTAATGTATGTAAGCTGCATAAGATGTTTCCATGACCATACAGGGAGACTTCACCACTTTTCACCAACCTCCCCCTCCTTACTACTACAGAAGCAAAATGCCTTCTGCATGTACATGTAAAGCTGCCAGATTGACACTGTTTTCAAAGATTGGAGCAATCTGGTTTTCTCTGTGCAGAATTTTGGAAAGTTGCTTTGTTTTCTTTTTTTGTGTTGTGACAAGTCTAAAGCCCTGCAGGGCTTTTATACTGTGTGGTGCAGATATTGTTCTCTGCTTGGGGAAAGCTGTTTCCACTTGCAGGTTGGCCACCATTCAAGACAAGCACTTGCTGTATTGAAGGCCATTGAAATAACCGAACTCTATTTTGGATCTCAGCCATTGCATTTGCTGATTTGGGACTTGGCTGTAGGGTGTTTGAGTCCACAGAGAGTACTCCACAACTGTTAGTCTAATGGACATCTCCTGTGCGTAAAAAAATTTTGTCCTTCGAAAGCACAGCTTCCCTTTCATTTCATTACTCTGTCTTATTTTTGTCTTTTCACTCAAGAATTCTGTCTTCGTCTTATTAACAAATCCACGTTTCATGCCTCTAATTTGTAACGTGTGTTTCCTTTCCTGATTTCCCCCAACACACCATGTTTTGTTCCCCTAATGCTGGCTGAGGAATACACGTTACCTCAACAAACATGTGTTTGCCAGTAACACAAACAGGCCAGAATTTGCAGTGGGTGAATCAGTGGGTGGAGGCTATCTGTTCTAAGAGGTGGAGAAACTCTTTTGGTCCCGTGGGCCAAATTCAATTTCAATGAAGTTCTTGAGGGCCACATTCCAGTGTTGGATGGGGCCAAAAGTGAATGAGTGGCAGAAAAAATATCAAGCTATTTCAGTTTAAAGCTCTTACTGCCAGTCAGTAGAATCATAGAATACACTTGGCCCTCCACATTTGCAGGTTTGACTTTCACAGATTTGAATGTTTGCAAGTTTCTCCGACCTCTGCCCCTTGCCAAGCGCATTTCCTTTCCCTCTTGGTGGTTCCGATCAGGTTGTGCAGCCCTTTAAAAACCCACTTCTGATTATGCAGCTCCTCCATCAGCTACTGCCTTGCCAGCTAAGGATGGACCACAGCCTGATTTCTCAGCAAAACAAACCCTCTCCTGATGCTCCACTTGCACATTTGAGGAGGGAGATAGCCAAGAGAGAGGAAGCAAAGGTTACTTCGCCAACCCACCCCCCTTTCCCTTTCCTTTCCCTGACCAGGTTTGGACATTAGGTGTCCGCTTTCCCCACCATGCCTTGGCCCATTTGCTACAGACACACTCAGATTTTGATTTTTTGCAGTTTTTGCCCTTTTGTGGAGGGTTTACTAACCCTAGTGAATGTGGAGGGCCAACTGTATTAGAGCTAAAGAGAGACTTAGGAAAACACCATCATCCCCAAAGGAAAGGCATTTCAGCTTTTTTTAGGATGATGGGATGTACAACGAAACAGATTATCCCAAGAGAACCAGCTACAGAGAAGTCAGTCCTTTCCATGTCATACACAACTAATCCCAAAAGATGAAGGAAGGAACAGAGATAAGGTCTCAACCAATCCAGTAATCATTACATAGAGCCAGTAGTTCAGATAACCAAGGGCAAAAGGAGTAAGAAAAGGAGTTATTAAATGTAGCCAGTCCAGGGGTCAAGAATTTCAGGAAACACATAAACAGCAAGAGCAGAGATGGGTTGTGGGCAATGAGGACTCCTAGCAGCTCAGGGAAGATTTATAGATGGTTGCTTCTGGATGCCAGGTGTTGAATGAGTCAATGTCTCTTATTTAACAGCCACTGACTGCACCAAATCTTCTCTCTCTCTCTCTCTCTTCAAAGTATCTCTTTCTTTTTTGGCCAGACAGTAATGGATGCAGGTGTCTCTTCAACATCTATCACATCCTGCTGCGGAGACAGCCTTTCCGCTGCTTCAGCCACCAGCTGTCCAATTATGGAGAGGGAGCCATCATCTGGAGCAAGAAACTCCTCACAATCCAACTCCTCTGCGTCAGATTCCAGAGAGGGAATTTCATATCCTCCTACCATCTTGACTTGGCAGGGAGAGGATCAAGTCATCCTCAACTGTCCCATTTTTTTCCAGCTGCTTTCAAAATGTCCCAGTTTCCCTCAGGGTTTTCAGCTTAACTTCAATTGCTACAAACTGAGTTCAAAGTGGAGAAGTAGTTTTCACTCAGCAGTGGAGACAGGGGAGGAGTGGATGAAGTCTTGACCTTCCCATTAGGCTCCAGCAAAAGCAGACTGCTGCAGCCTCTCCTGGCTCGTGTGTTGTCCCCATTAATAACTTTTGCCATCTTGACCACACTCTGACGTTGCCTGGACACAGGTGTTCTGGTTTGCATTTGTAAAATGTTGGAGAGTAGGGAATTATGACAGATCCAATTTCAGCTCCAGAGTCAGAGGTTCCTCACCCCTGCAATCTTTCCCTCTCCACACCCCAGAGTCTTTTGTTTTGTTTTTGCCTCACTGGACCCATTTGTATTTGAAATTACCATGGCCTCAATCAAGGGTGGAATCATGGGGCTGCTTTGTGTCCCACATTGGGAGAAAGGCCAGGTATAGAGCAAATAAATAAATTATGGCAATCATTCATCTGTTGAGCTATTGTTGGCCTTCAACTCCCAGCAGCCCTAGCCAGCATAGCCACAGGGAAGGAATGCTGGGAAATGTAGTCCACGAGCATCTGGAGTATCACCTGATTTCTTGAGTCCTTTTTGCGCTATGCACCCAACCCACCAAGGGGACGGGAGAAGGATGGAGACAGGAAGATGGCTATGCACTATGTTGTCCCAGTCCCATCCTTTTCCCATCCCCATGTGGCGTGATCACACCACAAACCATTGATGGCTCTTCCCTGTCAATGACTAGCAATCACACCACCCTCCTGCTGCGTGTCCACACTTACCTTGTCTGTGGAGGTCCTGGAAGTGGTTGTGCTTCCTGCCCCAGCCCAGCCTGGGACAGTATCCAGCTGTGGTGCAGCAGGAAGAGGCGTGGCCATTGCACTTCCTGGTTCTCAGAGGGGAGCGCAAGAGTTGCTGCCACCATCGGTTCCAGATGCCGTGGGGACAGACATAAGCTGTGGAAAGGGCCTTGTTCTGGCCTAAATCCTAATTTCAGTCCCAACTAGAGTAGACCCATTGAGGTCAACTCTCAGGTAATTTCCATTGATTTACTCTAGTTGGGTTTCCTCTAGTTGGAGAGCAGCATGGTGTGCTGTTTTGAGCATTGGACTACATTTCTGGAGACCAGGGTTTGATTCCCTGCTTGGCTATGGAAACTCAGTGGGTGACCTTGGGCCTGTCACAAACAAACACGCCCAGCCCCAGAAAATACTATGATAGGTTCGCCTTGGGGTCACTATAAGTCAGAAATGATTTGATGGCACACAACAACAACAAAAACAACAACAACAACAGCAGGTCAGGGAATTATATGACCCTCCAGCATAGCCAGTAGTGAAGAATGCTGGGCATTGCAGTCCAACAGCATCTGGAGGGCTGCATGATTCCTACTCCTCTGGGGATCATAGCAATAGCATGTGTATTTCTATACCTCTTATTAGCTATGTGCTCTCTAAGTGGTTTACAATGTTGTAAGCTAATTACCCCCAACAAACTGGGTATTCATTTTACTGACCTGCAGAAGGATGGAAGGCTGAGTCAACCTAGAGCCCAGCAGGATTGAATTCACAACTTTGTGGCTGCAGTACTGGCATTTAACCACTGTGCCACCAGGGCTCTGTTTGAAGGTGTCCTTAAAGGCTTTTTCATCTAAGCCTGATTTCAGAGTGAAGAACCATAAGCAGGGAGAAGAGCAGGGGTTTTAGAGTAGTTAGCCATCTATTTCAATGACTGCACGGGTTCACCTGTCACCCTCTCATAGTTTTTTACCATTATGAACTATCAAGTAGAAACACTTGGTATTGTGCTTCTATTTAAATCAGAGTAATCATTTCCAGATTTGCATCTATACCTATTAATTAAAGATAGGCAATTGCTATGCCAATCAGTGTTGGCTCCCATCCTCTTTTTTGGATTATGCTGTTACTCCAATTCTGGCTATGTACAACTGACCAAATACCTACATGCCTGTCATGCCCTGCTTCCAGAACATGGACTCTGACTTAGAGTCTGAAACAAGGGGCATGCCAGAGGCTGAGACAGGGAGCATGACAGGATCTGCTATACAGGAAGATGTTACAGTGCCACAAACAGAATAAGAGGCAGTGCCAGTTCTAGCAAAGAGTCCTGCCCTTTCAGACAGAGAAGAGTGCTTACCTGTACCCCGATTTGCACAGCACGGACAGCAAAGAGAGACCTGGGCCATTTCCACATGGGGGTAAAACTCCACGTCCAGACGATCGGAGACGGAGGTCGTTCACACCGCGGGGCGATCTAGTGCGGTTGGAAAAGGTGAGGCTCCACACCTCCAACCGCTCTAGTGCAGCTGCAAGGGTGGCACTGCGAGTTTTTTAAAAACCACCTTCCCAGGTGGTTTTTATGAAACTCGCCTGCACCAATCCGCGGCTGCTCCCGGTGTGAATCTGCAGAGATGCATTAGTGCGTCTCTGCAGATCTGCCCGGGGCGGACTTCCGGCTGGCGCGCTGCCCTGATTGGCAGAGCGCCGCCGGAAGCCGCCAGTTGCCATTTTGGGTGCCGCTGAACGCCGCCGAAATTCGGCGGAGTGTGGAGCGGCGGAGCCGCCGCTCCCCGCAGGGACGGAGCAGGGACGGAGCAAAACGCACGCAGGTGATCTCCGCCCCTGTGTGCGCCACCCCGTTTCGGCTCCCCACGTGTGAAAAGGGCCCTGGTGTCGCTTTCTCAGAATTTATAACTGGCAACAATTAATCAAGCCACAGCTGCGCTAGGCTTCAGACGTATATAGCTGACATCCTTCCCCTCCAGGAGTTGTCAGAGCTTATCTGGCTTTCTATCCTGCTGGATACCTTGATGAATACTCTGACTGACCTTGGACATTCCCTTGCCTTGGAACTCTGTTGGACTTTATTATTGACTCTGAGCTTACTGCCTGAAGTAAGTAACGAGCTGGGAGTTATTTAGTTTGTTTTGTTTGTTTTATCAACTGTGCTGGGATTGAGATAGGACAGTACCTAAAGGCACCAGATCCTATCTGATCCTGAAAGTTAAATAGGGTCTACCCTGGTTAGTACTTGAATGGGAGACCACCACCCCCAACCAATACCAGGTTCTGTGGGATATATTTCAGGGGAAAGAACTGGCAAAGCTACTTCTGAATACTCCTTGGCTAAGAAAAACCTATGAAATTCCTGGGGTCACCATAAGTCAACAGACAGCTTGAAGGCACATACAAGAGAGCCAGCACAATGTAGTGGTTTGAGTGTTGGACTAGGATACTGGGAGACCAGGGTTTGAATCCCCGCCTGGTCATGGAAACCCACTGGGTGATCTTGGGTAAGTTACACTCCCTCAGCCTCAGAGGAAGGCAAAAGCAAACCTTCTCTGAACAAATTATACCAAGAAAGCCTTATGATAGGTCCATCTTAGGGTCACCACAAGTCCAAAATGACTTGAGGGCATGCAACAACAACAGGCCACTTTTTTTTCCAGGGATATCACTGCAGAGTAGGAACATTAGCCCTAATCTCCTGCTGTTTTCTCATATACCTTTAACAATGGAGGTGTTTGGTTTTTTTAGAGGATTGGTAAAGTTATGATTTGGTTAAAATTGAGACAGGTTTCTGCATTTCCCCAGTCCCATCCTTCACTTCAAGCCTGTAATAAAGACAGGGGATAATGTTGAAGTAGCAAGAGACAGGAAGAAGATTTGATAAATAGGAGAAGAATCAGAGGCATATCCAGGGAGGCAAGGAGGGCATGTGCCCTGGGCACCAATACCAGGGGGCACAAAAAAGCCATGCCAGAAGATTTAGCAGAGAAGGAGAAGAAGGAAGCAGCCCCGGAAGTAGGAAGGCAACTTCCATGCTTGTCCTAGGCGCTGTTTATACTAGATACACCTCTGAGAAGGATTACACATCTCTTTCTTTCCTGTTGAAAGAAAGGGATGTGTAATTCTTATATAAATGGTAGGTTTTCCCCAAAAAATGTCTTCTCGTTTGTTGTGTCCTCTGACACAAGAAATGTGCATCTGGTAAATATGCCTGTAAGTAGTATCATTACTATTAAATGTCGTTGTGTGCCTTCAAGTCATTTCTGACTTATGACGACCCTAAAATGAACCTATCACAGAGTTTTCTAGGACTGAGAGCATGTGATGCACCCAAGATCACCCAGTGAGTTTCCACGGTCAAGCGAGGAATCAAAACGTGGTCTCCAGGGTCACTCAAACCGCTACGCCATGCTGGCTCTCAACATTAACAGTGTACAAATCAATTTTCCCGATTCCAGCATCCCTGTAAGAATTCATTAGCAATCAGTTAACTGGCCTCAGATGCATTCAATCATATTGTTTGCCTAGTCCATTATGAGTGCCCACCCATGTGCACACGCACACATTTTAGCAGACAAAAGACAGGCTTGTTCTTTGAGCCCAAGGGAGAAAGATACCCTGTGATCAACAGAGACAGAAGATTCCATTGAGAGGGCAGGGGAATAAAACAATATGTTTTGCTTCTTTTCCACGAGATAGTTCTTCTTCTGGGGCTCCATTGTTACAGGAATTCACACAGAATTTCATATAGGACACATAACTGAGACTTATTGGATCTTTCCTGTAAGGTTCTAGTCCTCATGTGAAAATGTACAACCAGAGTGAGGGCAAGGCTTGCAATATTCATGATGGGTTAACATCTCCCACCATGCCCTACCTGTTGTTTTTGTCATCATTATTGTTATTGGTGTTATTAGTTTCTCACCACAGATCGAGGTGGAGAACAACAACAAATCAACATATAATGTCAGTTAGAAACAGAATGTCAGTTAAAAATTAGTTAAAATCCATAGTATCAATGTAAAAGAACAAATAACACAAGTACCTATTAAAACAGTCGATACATATTTAAAATTCATCGTTAAAGCTCACAGTTTAAAATCATCTGAATAGGCCTGCAGGAAGACACTGATCTTTAATCCCGTTTTAAATTCAGGCAGCATATTTTGCTGCAGAATTTCTTCTGGCAGGTCATTCCACAGTCTGTGGGTGGCTGAAGAAAAAGTCCTCTGGGTGATCATTGCCAGTCTAGTCCCGGCTGGTTGACGTAAATGTCTTCCAGATGATCTGAGTGTGTGGGGTGGATTGTACAGGAGGAGCTGATCCCATAGGTTACCTGGTCCCAAACCATGTAGGGCTTTAAAGGTAACAACCAACACTTTGTACTTTGCTCAGAAACAAATTTGACATTGAGCCATTTTCCTTCTACTAATTTCATTTCTTTGGGAAGCTGGGGAAGGGAACCTACACAAAACCTTCTGCAGGTAGCTCTTGGTTTCCTCACCAGTTGGATGGTGAATCTTCTTCAGGTTTTGGTCAGAACTGTAAAGGTGCAGTCCAATGTTTTGAACCTGTTTTGGACAGAGCAGCAGTTCCCAACCTTTGGTCTAAAATCTGGGCTAAAATCTGGGGCATATTTATGCCTCCACTGACAAGGAAGTGACCAGTTACCACTGAACCTTTCCTTCTAAACTAGACAAAAGATTCCAGTCTGCTGATCTCTCCATTCAAAATAGATTTAGCAAACCAACCAGTACCTTTGCAGTTCAGACCAAAACCTGGAAACAGAGGGATGGTGTGTTCCAAGACTGTTTCTTTTCTCTTTGTTTCATAGCTGAAAGCTAAGTGTAGTGGTGAAAAGATCAGAGTCACACAGAGTCTGAATGTCCAATATTCAACAGAAATCCAGCATCAAGTGACAGCCACCATGATTCCCTTACCTATAGGATGTAGGATGTAGTGTTATTTTCCTCTAATTCTCTGCAGTTAAAGCATCCTATTCCTGGCTGTGGAAATTAGGGCGACAAAATCAGTTCACCTCAATAACTTAAGCACTAATTGGTGTTGGATATTTTGTTGTTGGAGGCAGGGTGTTAAGTGGCGTCTCCCCGTTTCCATCCAAGTCAAGATGTATCCTAAGGTCGTCAAGTTACAAGTATTTGTATACATGAAGCAGAAAATCCCACAAGCACCTGTCTCTACCCCTGGAAGTCAACAACGTAAGCAACAATAAACTGAGGGCCTTTCTGCACTACACTTTAGAGTGCTGTTATTCCACTTTCTACATCGTGTGGAATTCTGGGGTTGGTTAAATGCCAGTACTGGAAGCCACAAGGTTGTGAGTTCAATCCTGCCAGGCTCCAAGGTTGACTCAGCCTTCCATCCTTCTGCAGGTCGGTAAAATGAGTACCCAGCTTGTTGGGGGCATGTATAGAAATACATGCTATTTGTAAGTTGTTCGCCGCCTCGATCCATATGGAGAGGCGGGATACAAATAAATAAGAATAAGAATAAGAATTCTAAATGCTCCTCCTTAACTGGCAAACCCCAGGATTCCATAGGAGGTTGAAAATGGAATAATAGCATGATAACAGTGTAATGCAGACAGGCCCTGAATCTGTAGTATTCTCTGACCTTCCATGAAAACCCAAATCTGCTGCCTGAGGCAGCCACCTCAATCTGTTTAATGGTAGGGTCAACCTTCCTTCACTTTCAGAGTTTGGAAAATGTACCCTTTTGGACTATATTTCCCAGAATTGACTAGAGTTGGAAAAGTTGCAGTCCAAACAGAAGTTAAATAAAGTTACAAGAATTTAAAAAACAAACAACTTTTTGAAAAGTAGAAGTAAAATTTTCAAGCTCCACCCACATTGGTGCCCAGTCTTTTTCCTCCTGACATTTTTCCTTCCTATGTACCAAGAGAGTTTTCTCTGAGCATTCAAAACAGCCACACTTGAAAGTACCATCATTTGACCAAAACTTGGTAAAATTGCCTTTTGGACTATAACCTCCAGAATCCCCCAGCATCTGAAGACTCTGGGAATTGAAGTAAAAAAAGGGGGGATTTTACTGTACTTTGCATTTGACCCCATTAACGATATAAATTGGCTGTGTTCAGGCAGCCATTCATTCCCCATGATCAGATTGACAGTAATCCCACATAAAACTTCCTGCTCCCCCCACCTCTCCCTCTCTCTCTCTCCCCTCCCCCTACAGATGCTCAAATATTGACTTGGTTCTCCTGCCTGAAAACCCAAAATGTCTTGGGTTGGCCCTGATTCTGGCAATTGAGCAGGGAACTCAATGAAATGACTGTCTTAATTGCTTTTCTCCATCTAGAAAGCCAGCTGAGAAAAAAATATGAATGCCAGCTAAAAAGACAAAAAAAACAAAAAACAAAATCTGTTTGCCTGTATCTGCTATCTGTTCCAAGAGATGTCATTTACAGAAAGGCTTTCTGAAGTAATAGGACTTCAGGCGTCCTTCCCAGACCACACATCAACCCTGCCATGTGATTTCCACCCCTCCGAAGTACACTGATTTTTTTTTATACAGGGTGGCTGCTTTTCATAAAACAATTAAATGTGCCTCTTGAGTTGGTATGTGTGTCAAAGGCATACATCCCTCATTAAGTAAGCGTGTGTGTGTGTGTGTGTGTGTGTGTTGAGGGGGACTGACTATGTGATCTGCATAGATCACATTGCTGGGGTTGTTACGAGCTTTAAGAAAAGTAACCACAACAAACAGCTATATTGGAAACAGTCCACAACTCGAGGGTAAAGCCCTCCCTTTGCATGCAGATGATTTTCCCAAATTCCATCCATGGCACTGCTTGTTCTAAAGATTTGTGGACACCGGCAAGACTGAGAAAGACCCCCAGCAACTTCTACGTAGGTGGCTCCAAGCCCTAATAAATCATTGCCCCTCCATTGTGAGTTACAAGTGGAACTGCAATTGAATTCTGTACCAGAACTGGATCTACTACATAGGGTTGCCAGTTCAGGATCTAAGGCTTCCGGTCCAAAACCTGAGACCCAGGGGCAGCCCTGGGTGATGTAATGAAGTGTTATGCATTAAGTAACAAAAACAATTTATTTTTTTTTCAAAAAAAAAATTAACTAGACAAAATCCTGAAGTGTCAAGATATATAATTGAATACTAAAGTTAGGATAGTCCATGCCACTGTATTTCCAATTTCTGTGTATGGTTGTGAAAACTGGACAGTGAAGAAGGCTGATAAGAAGAAAATCAACTCATTTGAAACATGGTACTGGGGAAGAGTTCTACAGATACTCTGGACTGCTAAAAAGACAAATAAATTGGTAGTAGAACAATTCAAGCTTGTTCACTTCCAGAAAGCCAGGTGACTACACTGGGACTGCTATACTTTGGACATATCATGAGAAGACATGGCTCACTAGAAAAGACAAGAGTGCTTGGTAAGGTAGAAGGCAGTAGGAAGAAAGGAAGATTGCATGACAGATGGATAGATTCAATCAAGGAAGCCATTGCCCTGAATCTGCAAGATCTGAGCAGGGCTGTTGATGATCGGATGGCTTGTAGCTCTCTCATTCATAGGGTTGTCATAAGTCAAAGTTGGCAGCAGCTAACAATAAAGGCCACCAAAGGTCTCATAGTGACTCTTCACAGCTGCCCACTCCTACTGTGCACCAAAGGTAGGGACCCTCTTTCAGTCTGGAGGCTGAATTCAATTTCAGAACATTCTTGGAGGTTCAGTCCTAGGAGTGTGTGAGGCCTACGGGTGAGAACATAAATACTGGCATGTTTTAGCTTAAAATTTTTACTGCTGATAGCTGAACAGAAACTTGAAATGCTTCCCTTGACTATTAATTAATTCTGGAGTGAAGAGTTTTGAGATGTTATCTACCAATGTCCAGTGTTATTGTGGAGGTGGCTTGAGGGGCACAAAGTGCAGACCCAAAGCTTCAAAAATTAATTTCAAAAGTTATTATTACAGGTATAGTTCCTGGGCCCTGCAAATTAGCTATTGTAATTATAATATAATTATAGTTTTTAAAATAATTATTCAGTTCTCATTTCTCAGATAGGAAACTAAATACAGTAGGTACTCATCAGTTACTTTTTTAGGAAGACTGCTACAAGTTGTCGGCCTGTGGCATAAAGCACATTCTCTTCTTATCCACTTCAGTCTTCCCCTCATCAGAGCATGGAGTAGCTCCGTGAGCCAGCACAGGAACCATGTGATATTCCTCCTCTTCCATTTAGTGACGCCACACTCCCAGTATTACAAAAAGTTACACTTAACAGGAGGCAAAATGAAGGCTTTATCCAACAAATAAGAATTCTGCCTCCCCAAAAGGAATTTTTCCTCCAATCCTTAGATTTCCAGCATTGAAGAAAGTGAGACACTGAAAATCATTCACATGTAGAACTTGCATATTTGCTGTGTTCATGTTTCCTTGGTCCCTTTGCCTGCCCCTTTTCTTTGGATGTCTAAACCATATTTCCAAAGACATACTCAACAAAGTGTCAAGCTATTCCAATGCTAGTCATTTGGGGGACTGAAAGAAAATTTGACTGAGGGACGGAATTCTTATCAGGAGCCTATGTCCTTATTTTGGACTCCCTCATAGCGACACCTCTGGGTACACATCAAGAGGGCTTGTGGTTATCCATCAGAAAGTTAGATATGTAATGTAACCTGGACATATCTTCATTTTGGCAAAAAGGAACTAATTACAGTTAGCCCTCCATATTTGTGGGTTTGACTTTCACAGATTTATTTGAGAGTCTCTTCAACCATTGCCCTCTCCAACCTTAAGTGCTTCTTTTCTGGGGGAACCTTCCCTTTCAGCAGTTCCAATCAGGCCTTGCAGCCCTTTAAAACCCCACCTCTGGTCCTCCTCCTCCACCAGCCACTGCCTGGCCAGCTAAAGATGGCTTACTGCTTGATTTTTCAGCACCATAAACCCTCTCCTAATGCCCCACACACAGCCAAGGAAGGAGATGGGCAAGAGAGAGGAAATATAGGGTCACCATGCCAACCCACCCCCTTTTCCCTCTCCTTTCTCTGACCTGGTATGGACCCTGGGTGACCATTCTCCCCACCATGCCTAGCTCCCCTTCCCACAGACACACACATTTGGATATTTGCCATTTTCCCACTTTTGTGAGGGTCCTGCAATCCTAACCCTAGTGAATGCAGAAGGCCGACTGCAGAAATAGAAGCAGAAATACTGTAGAAGTAAACAGATACTTGTAACTGATTGCTTCCCTGAATGCCCATTGCGTTTATTCCATGAGCCACGTTTATCCCCTTATGGGTCTCCCGCAGTGGCAACATCATCTGTGCGTCTACTTTTAGGCCGGAGTGCTGTTGATGCTGGCTGTTGTTGGTGTCTTGTCTGTGCCGTCCTCTCCTGCCTGCCCCACCCCAAGGGCTTCAAGCCAACTCAATTAGGCCTGTTAATCCCAAATCCCTCGAGCTCCAGATCACGAGGACAGCCTGCCATTAAAGCTGGTGCATAAACACACTCTGCAGCTGAGTCAAGGGCTCTCAGTTCCACGCAGCAGGAGCCCAGCTTTTGTCCCGAGCTCAGGGAGAAACTGGATTAAAGCATGTATAACTAGGTGTCGTGAGAGCCAGCAGGTGTAATGGTTTGAGTGTTTGACTAGGAAACTGAGAGACCAGTGTTCAAATCCCCACTCATCCACAGAAACCCACTAGGTGATCTTGGGCAAGTCACACTCTCTCAGCCTCAGAGGAAGGCAAGAGCAAGCCCCTTCTGTACAAATTCTGCTAGGAAAACCCCATGATGGGATCACCGTAAGTCTGAAATTACTTGAAGGCACAGAGCAGCAATTAGCCATCACCTTAGACCCTGTTTTGTTTTTAAAAGCTGTTTTTCCTCTGCAGAGACTGGGGGATGATTTTTTTTTCTTTCAGAAATGTAACTCCCTCCCCCAATGCAATGAATTGGTTTTTTTAGAAACAGAAATTAATTAACAACTATAATCAGTTACTTCACTGTTTAAACAAAATGTTGTTCCAGATAATCAAAGCTTTTTAAAAAGGGGATTTTCCAGAATGCTAGTTCATTTGTTGGTGGACCATAGTCAAGGTCATATCAGAAATGTGGAAGTGTTACCCCAAAACGTGGGTGACTCAGAGGTCCACCTGAGCTGCCAGTTCCTCCATGAAACAGTGGGGAATATTAGCTCAAAGGGGAAGCCTGTGAGATGGTAACCGAGCAGGATCTTTTACAGCTGTATATACTGGTACTAATGCAGCGAAAAACCTGTTAACAGAAGGGTAATGGAGATCACAGGGCCGCAAAATTGTTCTCTGCTGTGTCTCTCAAGGGCCTAAATACCTTAAAGGCACCAGCTCCCCTCTGATCTTGGAAGCTAAGCAGGGTCAAAACTGTTTAGTACTTCGATGGGAGGCCGTCAACGAATGCCCGGTGCTCTATGCCAGCCATTCTCAACAGGGGCCATATGAAGGGAATCACAGACTGAAAACCATGCGAAAGGCAGCCCTAAAGGTTTATGGGGGTCCTGGTAACTGACCTGATGAAATACCCAAGCAGCAACCTTAATTGGAGTCAATAGTTTTCCTTCCTACCATGAAAGATGCAGCTTTCACTCTGGCATCCCTATGCAAGACTCACAACAGCACACAGCCATTTAAATGTGTCACGCAATGTATTGTACCATGTTGAAATTCTGCATATATACCGTCCAACATTTTGCAGATAAAAACTGGGACATGCAAGGTCAAGCAACATTAGAGTGTGGTACCACTCTATTCTGCTTTGGTTAGACCTCATCTTGAATACTGTGTCCAGTTCTGGGCACCCCAATTCAAGAAGGATATTGACAAGCTGGAGCAAGTCCAGAGGAGGGCGACCAAAATGGTGAGAGGCCTGGAAGCCATGCCCTATGAGGATAGACTTAGAGAGCTGGGTATGTTTAGTCTGCAGAAGAGAAGGTTAAGAGAGGACATGATAGCCATGTTTAAATATTTGAAGGGATGCCATGTAGAGGAAGGAGAGGGCTTGTTTTCTGCTGCTCCAGAGAACAGGACAAGGAGCAATGGATTCAAGCTGCAGGAAAGGAGATTCCACCTGAACCTCAGGAAGAACTTCCTGACGGTCAGGGCTGTCCGGCAGTGGAATATGCTGCCTCGGAGTGTAGTGGAGTCTCCTTCCTTGGAGGTTTTTAAGCAGAGGCTGGATGGCCATCTGTCAGGAGTGCTTTGAGGGTGTTCCTGCATGGCAGGGGGTTGGACTGGATGGCCTGTGTGGTCTCTTCCAACTCTACATTTCTATGATTCTATTGTTCTAATGAGGAAGAACACCTAAGCTAGGAAAGGATGCAGCATTTTACTTTTATTGAACCAACTGGAAAGGGCAAGATTCTGCCCCCTCCTCTCTCTTCCCCCTGCTGAGCTAACTGAGTACCAACTACTTGGTTGGCACTTTGACGTCAGTTTGCAGCACTGGGAGTAAATTAAAAGGGAGAAAATTGGGAGGAGGAGAGAGAAACTGGGACTTTAAAAAGCAGCTAAAGAAATAGAATAGCAAATAATTAATCAGGACTGTTCCTGCTAAATCAGGATAGTTGGAGGGTGTGCAAACCTAATAAATATAGAATACATACATGCATGTAGATTTCAAAGCAGTGCTCTTGCCCTAAGATTTCTCCCTCTTTGTCCTAAGAACTGCCAGAAAGGAAGCAGGCTGTGGCACCCTGAGGTCTGGGAAACCTAGACAGTGAAGAACACAACATTTTAAGGAGCTAATTCAGTTTGTCTCAAGACAGAAGAAAGAGCCCCATCTTGGTAGGAGAATACATGCAAAAGGCTACACCTCTTCAGTTCATAAGACTTCTCAGATGTTCATCTGAGATCCTGGAGAGCTCCTGCAGACAAGCTGAACATGAGTCAGCAGTGTGATGTGGCAGCTAAAAAAGCCAATGAGATTCTGGGCTGCATCAATGGGAGTATAGTGTCTAGGTCAAGGGGAGTGATACTACCACTCTATTCTGCCTGGAATACTGGGTCCACTTCTGGCCTCTACAGTTCAGGAAGGATATCAACAAGCTGGAATGTATCCAGAGGAGAGCAACCAAAATGGTAGAAGGCCTAGAAACCATGCCCTATGAGGAGCAGCTTAGGGAAGTGGGCATGTTTAGCCTGGAGAAGAAAAAGCTAAGGGGCAACATGGTAGATATGTTTAAATAGTTGAAGGATGTCATATAGAGGATGAAACGAGCCAGCTTGTTTCTCCTCTGGACACGGAGCAGTGGCTTCAAACTTCAGGAAAAGAGATTCCATCTAAATTAGGAAGAAAATCCTGGTGGTAAGAGCAGTTCAACAGTGGAATACACTGCCTGGGAGTGTGGTGGAGTCTCTTTCTTTGGAGGTTTTTAAACACAGAATGGATGGAAATGCTTTGACGGTGTGTTCTTGCAGGACAGGGGGTTGGACTTGGCTTCTTCCAGTTCTATGATTCTATGATTCCATAACAATACTGGGCTTGGTGGACCAGAATATGACACAACATAAAGAAGATAACAAAATGTTATTACATGGGATGTAGCTGTTCAGAATTCCAGCAGCAAGGACCCTCTTGATTGGAGGGGATGGGCAATTCGCCATCTCTCACAACCTACTCTCTCAAGAGAGCGCCTCTCCTTGCCTAGCAACTGGGCCAGTCCTGATAAGAAAAGAGACCACAGGGTGCCAGAATTCAGTTTTAAAATAGAAATAAAACCACATTACAAGGAAAAAAAATAACAGCAGGCAATATACTTCTCAGGCTGTGTGTCCCCCACTACCAGTCTGCAGATGATCTTCTAAAGAGATCTTAGGAACTCAGTTTAACAATTTAACATTTCTTTGCTTCCCTTGTCCTTTTTAGTCCGGATATTAAATTAAACTTAACTAGAGGAGGAAGGCTGCTAATTAGTGGAGTAGAACATTTTTCAGAAAGGATTTCTTCCCCTATCCAGACAAGAAGCACAAAGAGCAAGATAGGAAGAAACATGAAGGTTGCCGTTCTGGTCACCTCCGCCACAGTCCTTCTCCTCTTTGTCCCACCAGGTAAGTGGAAGTACATGATCAGACAATTACTTTGAATACCTACCATGCAGTTCTGTTAGTTGCTCGCTTCTTAAGTTTAATACTGGGGGTATCCAGCGTTTCCTCAGTTCATATAATTAGGTCTAAATTTGGAATAACAGCTGCTTCAATGAGGATATATCTCAGATTATTTAATTATTGGTATAAACTATGCGGCCTAGGTGAAAACAGGCTCCCTAAGAAATGCCAGCACGGTGTATTGGTTTGAACTGAGCCTGGAGACCAGGGTTTGACTCCTCACTCAGCCATGGAAACCTACTAGGTTACCTTGGGCTTGTTACACACTCTCGTCCCCAGAAAACCCAATGATAAGTTCGCCTTAGGGTCGCCGTAAGTCAGAATCAACTTGAAGGCATGCAACAACAACAACAAAGAAATGCTTCAACAAGCAAATAATCAAAGCTGCAGTAAAAACCTGGCTGTCTAATTTCTCTGTAATGCTATCACATTATGGCTTCAGTGTGGAGGCCTTGGATGTTTCCAAGTCTAATGTGAAAACCATACTTAAACAAAGAATATTAGATGTTACAGCACAGGCAAACATACCAGCCTTGCCAAACACAAGATCAGTGAAATAGATAGCAAAAGTTAAAAAAAAAATCCAGAAGAAAAATATTTGCCTTTCCTTGTGAAATGTGAACAGCATGTGGCTTCTACTCATCTGTGATTTGAATAGATGGACACAGTGAAACAACAAGAGAGATTCCTGAGTGTCCCACTACCAAGGAGACTTTGTGTATGTGGCGCCAGGGAAGTGGCAGATACATCCCAGTGCTTATTGGAATGCCAGTTGTATTCTAGTCGTTGTTATTGCGTGCCTTCAAGTCATTTCTGATTTATGGCGAACCTAAGGCAAACCTATAATGGGATTCTCTGGGGCTGAGTCTCCCAGTGGGTTTCCATGATCAAGTGGGAATCAAACTTTGGTCTCCAGGATCATAGGCAAACACCCAAACTGCTACACCATGATGGCTCTATTCCACTCATAGGCCCCTCCCGAAACTGCAAACCCCAGGATTCCATAGGATGTTGCAAGTGGAATAATAGCACTATAACAGTCTAGTGTGGAAATGGCCATAGAGAACATTGTTATATTATTTATCTCCCTTTGCTTAAAAACAGCATATGGGAAATTGGGAGTGTTGAGGACCAATGTCATTTTCTTTCGCAAGGCTCTAACCAGCTAGTGACCCAGAAGATTGCCCTTTTGTCAGTAAAAGCAGCCAATTTCAGGGGGAAAAAAGAACAGGAAAAATGTTTGATGAAAGTAGTCGTTTAACAGGTTTCTTCTCCTTTTCTTTCAAGTTTATTGCAGTCTGTATGTATAAAATATTTTTATTGTCTGTTTTTTTAATGTGGTCTGTGGCATTCTTCAATAACATTTTTAGTTCCTTACTTTCATTCCTTTTGCTTGTTCACAACCCAGTGGTGACTGCGACCTAAAGTGAAGTGTAAGGAAAATGGTGGAGCAAATGTTTTGCTTGCCTCTTTGGTGCCCCCCCCGGATCTGAAATCCGGATCCTCGGTAGTCTAGAATGAACCCCTCCTTGCTGGACTTCTGTTCATTCTGACAGGGTTGTAAAACTCAAAGTTTTTAAGTGTGGGGCTTCTAAAAGAGTGATGTAGTGTTTAAATTGTCCCATTTTTAAAACTGTTTTTAATGATGTTTAATGGCATGTTTAACATTACTTTAATATTAATAGTTTAATTCTACTTGCATGTTGATCCTTTTGTTACCCTGATTTCTGGGGTCCCTTGGGGGACACCTCAGTGTGCTCCATGTGATGGGAAAAGGAAACTAGCTAGAGCACAAGCTATAGCAATGCGAGAGGCAGGGTAACCTAGCGGGGTCTTTTTACCCAGTTTTTATGAGACAGGCCAAGCCAAAAACCAAACAAAAATGTCCAATAAATGATTTTATTGAAGGAAAGTCTCACACAGCAATGCAATCACTCACACACTCGCTCAAGACCTATTAAGAAGCAAAAGAAAGGAAACTGCATAGAGGAATATTGAAGGGGTTGTAGCTGGGGTGATACTGCACCTTTGTCCTGAAGTCCTTGGTCCGGGAAAAACAGCGGAGAAGTGAGGCTCAGCATGGAGAGGGCTGACAGGATCACTCAACGGGTGGAGCAAAGGTCTGCTGGGATGACCGGGGGTGATCCAAAGAACCACTCAAAAACTGGGACTATTTGTAGGGGAAAAAGTACCTGGAGGACTAATCCTTTCCTGGGGAGAACCATGGGTGTTGGAGTGATAACGAAAGTCCACCATGGCAATTTCCTTTGTGTGATGGGATTGCAAGGTGTTGCCAAAGTCTCAGGATCTTTGGCTGTGTTAGTTTGTGGTGTGACTTCATGTAAATGGTCCTCACCTGATGGAATATTTGCTCAGCTTGGGGCAGACACACTGATCCCCTCAAGTCGGCTTCTCAAGGGCCCTTTTTTTATTGTGGGTTTACACATCTTGAGGTCTCCTGGGGCTACGTGACTGGGGATTTTGCTGGCCTGATGTGGTTTTTGATCTTTGATCTGGGTGACGTCTCAGGCACATTGAATCATATTTTAATATCAAAATTGTAGACCCCGGGATAGGGTTTTACCAGTGGAGTAATACTTTATTATATCATTCTCATTTTAATTTGTCAGCTACCTTGAGTCACAGTTAAGTTAGAAGAACACAAAAGAAATTATGATGATGACGGTGATGATGATGATCATCATCGTGATGATGATGATGACCATCATCACAATGACAGCAAACAAACCAGTTCTAACAGCTTTCAGCTCCACCAGGAGAAGGTCCTTGGTAAAGCTAACGGCTCTTGGTTGCCCAGTCAGGACCAAGCCACGCATTGAACACTTGTACAAAAGGACTTGCTCATAATCACCCATTCTTGCTGGGAATATTCCTCCCCCTCCCCTGTCCCCTTGGCTACTGTGAAGATTGCAGCTAAGACCAGAAGCAAAAAGAAAGTGGCTGGAGACAGAGGAGATTGTTGAAGGCTGTGGTCTTGGGTCTAGCAGCTCTCCAGATGGAAAATGAAGTCACATGCAGAATTAACAGCACAGAGGGATTCAAGAAAGCTGTGGCTCCAACCCGGAGTTAAGCGTTCTGCTTAAAATATCCTAATGCTCAGGATTTGGCTGTGATCATTCTGCTAGGAGTGATGCTCTCTTTATTGAATTGTAAAGTAAGGATGTTCTAGAATTACATGGCTGTAGTTCAAAATAATAAGGGGAGCGTTCTTTAATGTGAGAACATCTGGCAGAGGCCTCTTTACTCATGAGGAAAAGAACCATCAATAGTTCACAATATCAGCAGGACGAATGGGATTTGGAGGAAAATATTTCCCCCTAGTGGAAATAAGTATAAATAGCAGACACCCTGTGACCTATGCTTTTGGCAGTCATCGTTTTTGTCTCTGTGCTTAAATTTCGAACACACGGCCAGTTTTAATGGCCTTTTCAAAGCCTGAGCTTTTTGCATTTAATTATCATTTGACTATTTGACATTTTAACATTTCCTCTTGCTTTGCATTGGCCTTCTCAGCCTTGTGCCCTCCAAATGTGTTGGATGACAACTTTCTTAATCGCCCAGCCAGCAGCACATAGTTGGAGCAAACTTGAATGAAGAAGGCTGCTCCGCACCCAGAAGATTTTTTTAAAAAAACAAACAAGCAAAAACAAACAAAGATGTCACTGACTTTTTAACATCACACGGTTACAAACACTCCAACATTTCACAGATGAAAACTGGGGCAGGTGTGGCCAAGCAATGTCAGAGTGTGGTCAAGATGGCAAAGGGGGGAAAGAGGAAAGAAGGGAGAGACAGAAGGACATTTTAAAGGTATCTGAAAAAGTGGGATGACAAAGGATTACTTGGCACTGTCCCTGACACATTGGGACAGTTGGAGGGTATGCATTTATTGCATTCTGATACCACTTTAATTGCCTCCAATGGTACCTTGGGATTTCTAGTTCCATGAGCCTTTTAGAATTCTGGGCCAAAGAGGTTTGGCATTGCAATGCTAGAAAATTCTAAGTACCACACCAGACTGCAAACTCCAGGGTTCCATACAATGCAGCCACGTAAATCAATGTGGGTATTGAGCTGCTGCACCTGTGTGAGAAACAAAAGTATATCCTAAAACTACTATAAGAAGTTACAGTGACATCGGCTCTGGTTTTAATACTTGTGTCTTTAGGTGGTCTTTATTTTCCTTCTTTCCCTTCAGGATCTCCCTTGAGATGTTACACCTGCCTCTTCCCCACCATTTCCCCGTTGGACTGTCTGAAGTTCATCACTCCATGTGGCCCATCGCAGAGATGTCTCCAGTCTGTGACAACAGGGCACAGAGGTTCTGTTGCAAAATTTCTGACCATCTTTCCAAACAGTTTCCTATGTTTTCATCCTTTTTTCCCCCCAAGTCCTAGGAAAGCAAATGAAGGAGGAAAGGGGACATGAAATATCTTGAAGATAGACTGGAGACAACCTTTACCCACATCTTATGTCTTCTTCTAACACTAAACATAGAGGTTGCCATCAAGTCCTTTCTAACTTGGGCCATTTCCGCACTAGACTGTTATAGTGCTATTATTCCACTTTCAACATCCTATGGAATCCTGGGGTTTGCAGTTTAGGGATGGGCCATCCGGCCCTTCCCTAAACTGCAAACCCCAGGTCCATAGGATGTTGAAAGTGGAATAATAGCGCTATAACAGTCTAGTGTGGAAAAGGCCTTATAGTGACCCTAAGGTGAACCCATTGTGGGGTTTTCTGGGGCTGAGAGTGTGTAATGAGCCAAAGGTCACCCAGTGGGTTTCCATGGCTGAGTGGGGAATTGAACCTGGTCTCTACACCACTACTATGGTCACTACACCATGCTGGCTTTCAAACACTGGTGAGTGCCAAAGGAAAGGGAGCAAAAATAGCACAACTGACAGACAAGAGGAAGGGTTAGAATCAGAGTTGGAAGAAACCACAAGGGCCATCCAGTCCAACTCCCTGCAATGCAAGAATACATCGTCAAAAGCATTACTGACAGGTGGCCGTCCAACCTCTGTTTAGAAAACCTCCAAGGAAAGAGACTCCACCACACTCTGAGGCTGTGTACTCCACTGTTGAATTGCTCTTACCATCAGGAAATTCCTTCTAATGTTTAGATGGAATCTCTCTTCCTGAAGTTTGAAGCCATTGCTCCATGTCCTAGACTCTGGAGCAACAGAAAACAGGATTGCTCCATCCTCCACATTACATCCCTTCAAATATTTAAATACAGCTATCATGTTGCCTCTTAACCTTTTCTTCTCCAGACTAAACATTCTTAGCTACCTGAGCTGCTCCTCATAGGGCATAGTTTCTAGGCCTTCTACA
Organism: Ctenosaura bakeri; assembly: GCA_948474755.1. Classification (NCBI taxonomy): domain Eukaryota; kingdom Metazoa; phylum Chordata; class Lepidosauria; order Squamata; family Iguanidae; genus Ctenosaura; species Ctenosaura bakeri. The sequence goes on along the minus strand of CAOLHI010000006.1, from coordinate 1,303,904 downwards.
GTTTTGGTCACCCTCTTCTGGACACACTCCAGCTTGTCAATATCCTTCCTGAACTGTGGTGCCCAGAACTATACCCAGTATTCCAGGTGGGCGCTGACCAAAGTAGAACAGAGTGGTATTATCTCTTCCTTTGGCACGGTCCAATGTGCTCAGGGAAGATTTCTATAACCACGACCACCTCCTTCCAAAAACCGTGAATCAAACTAAAATTCTAGCAAAGAGGTGGAGAAAGTGCTTTCCTCAACCTGGCACCTTCCAGGTATGTTGGAGTCAGCACAGCCCATAGTGTTTGTGGATTGCATGTTGACATTTGGAAGAAACGCAACTCAGGAAAGCTGGGTTATATGTTACTGGAACCAGAGTTGCCAGAACTAAAGGTCCCCAAATCCATGCTGGGACTAATAAGATCCAAGTTTCATAATTCTTTGAAAGACCTCCAAAACAACCTGCCCAGTCTTTCCTGTATTTCTTTTCTTAACAAAGCTGGAGGGTCCTGGGAGATGTAGTTCAAAAACATTTCCAAACTTTGCTATGACCCAGGGTAGGGCACTCCAAATATAGCTGGATTCCAGCTCCCATCAGCAGTAGTCAGCAGGGCACAATGAGAACTACAGTCTTAACACCCAGAAAGCCACGGCTTCTTCACTGATTCTACAGGTGTAAATGGATAATGCACATATGTGTGCGCGCGCATGCATGTGTAGTGAGAGGTCTATGGAAACCATGAACTTTCAGTAAATGAATGAGTCCTAGAGCAAATTGAGCACAAACCCTCTCCCTAGAAGCCAAAATTATTAAAGACAGGCTATTTTACTTTGGACACACCGTAAGAAAGCTGACTCAATGGAAAAACCACTAAAATGGGGAAAGCTGGAGGCAATAGGAAAAGGAGGAAGATTGTACCATCCTCCTTCCACATTCACAGGTTTGACCTTCATGAATTTGATTATTTGCAAGGTGCCTGCTTGCCTCCCCACCCTTCTCTGGCCTTTTGCCTAGGCATGCTGCCTGCCTTCTCTTCGCCCTGGCAAAAGGCAAGCAAATGGGAGGGCAAGAAGTTTCCATGATCCTTACCCTCTCCATTTGCTTGTCTTTCACCTGGGCACACAGAAGAAAAAGGCACAGCACCTGCCCAACAGGCAGGAGAACAGAGGGTGGAGATGTTTCCACCTCGATTTGCTTGCCTTTCACCTGTGTGTACAGAAAGAAGGCAGGGGACCCAGGAAACAGGCAAGAGACTGGTGGGGTGTGTGTGTGAGTCCCTTCTCCGCCTGCAGGGCTGCCCCCTCCCATTCCTTTGCCTTTTGCCCAGGTACACAGGACAGCACACCTGCCCAGGCAAAAGGCAAGGAAATGGGAGGGGGGAGCCCTGGAAGGGAATGGGAATGGGAACAATCACTGTGGGGGCAGGTATTCATGTTTTTCTGTCTTTCACAATGTTTCTGCTCCCTGAACCCTTGCAAAAGTGAAGGGGCCACTGTATTACAGATGGATTAACTCAGTCCCCCTGCAAAAAACAATCAAGCAAACAAAAAAATAGTTACAGCCCCCAGTTTGTAAAACCTGAGCAGGGCTGTTAATAACAAGATCTTTTTGTCATCTCTCATTCATAAGGTCTCCATATTTGAAAGCTAACTTGATAGAATATAACACCATTAAACACCAGACTTATGAACACAACAGTAAAAATAGTGAACAAGAGAGCGCCATTTGCAGGCATTCCGTACAAACTAGATGATGGATTTAATTCCCAGTTGCAAAGGAAAGGGGGAAAGGGGGACATCAAGGTTGTACATTGATCTTCAATCTACCCTCTTCTCCCATTTCTCTCCCTGGATCAGGTGCCCTCGATCTGGTGATCCATGAAATGAGCTGTGGGGATCCTTCCATGTGTGGCCTCCGTGGCACTCGCTCCATGTTGGGGACCAATTTCACCTATTACACTACCTGCTGCTCCACCGATCTATGCAACAATGCTGCTGGGAAGGAGCTCCACACTTTCTCGGGGCTGCCACTGCTGTTCCTTGCTCCCCTGTCGCTCATCCTGGTAAACTTTCCCTGAGACGGTCATCTCAAAAGCTACTGACAACATATTGCTACTTACTGGCAGTTCTTCAATAGATGTGTCAGCCCCAAAATTGCTATAGGGGAACCTCTCAGTCATATTGCCTCCTGTCTTGTCTTTTTTTAAAAATTCCACTTTCTTACTTTCTCAGCTGGAATTTGTGGATGGAACAATAGTAATAAAAAATTGTCAAGTGCCTCAATGCCTTAGTTGACTTTGTCTCAGAAACACAAAGGGAAAACATTGCTAAAATGGAAAGGAGGAGGATGGAATGAGGCCCTTTTCCATGTCTTAAACTTCATGGGCTTTATCTCCCTCTGCTGTCAAATTGTGGACTGTAAGCTACTCAGAGCAGAGACCTAATAGCAGTATGGCATCACTATCATATCTCCATCCCACAGGATCCTGGGATTTGTAGTTTGGTGAGGTACTGAGAATTGCACTCTAGTCCCCTTCCCTTACTTACAGTGCGATAACCCTCCATCAGAGAATTCTAAGCAGTCATCAAACTACAGATCCCAAAATTCCATAGGATGGAGCCATGACAAATAAAGTGATGTGAAACTGTGTAGTGTAGATATACACTGTATAAACCACTTTGGCAATGGATTTCTGGATTGTATTCCAAAAAATAACTAACAGCAGCAACAACAGTAACCACTATAGAAATTACTGCAGAATTTCAAGGAAAATGGCCCAGTTATTTATGGCTATTGGTTTATAATACTTTGGAAAGAGAAGCTAAGCTTCAAAAGTTCACTGCAGATTTTCAACAAAGATTTAAGGATGCTTCATTTAAGGAAACTAAAGTTTAGGTACAGACTACCTCAATTATAAAGGGAGTTTATATTTGGGGTCTATTAGATGACTTTTAACTAGGACTCTACAATTCTCATATCTAATGCACCAAAATATTCCATAATTCTGCTAACACCTAACAGTACATGACTAAAAACAGCCAATGAAAAATTGTCCCAAAAGCTTAGTCCTCTGCATGTCAGTTTAAGAAACATTTCTTCATCCCCCACTTCTCTGTTACTCTCTAACAAGCTGTAATACCTGACCACAAGCAACCAAGAGTTCATCAACTTATGAGAAGGAGAACCAATCAAAGAAGTTTCTCAAAAGGGGAAATGGATGTGGGGAGAGGTATGTGTGTATACAATTTAAAATGCACGTGTTAGTGTTGTTGGATTTTGCTTTGTTTTTGCAGAAAATGGGACAGAATATGTGTATGATTGAAGACACAGAAAAATGACAGACCAGGACTCAACTGATTTCTCTATCTATTTCACCAACAGCCCTCAAAAGTTCTGTATACAAAATGGCAGTGATGTGGACTTGAGTCTATTGACTCAGACTCAAGTCAGACTTAAGTTTCTTCACTGATTCGACTTGGACTTGACTTGGCAATAAATGACAGGCCCACTTGACTCATGACTTGTATATTTTTAGTGTCCGACTTGCTGCCTTTGGTTCAGCAACATAATACGTTCATCCAGAAACCTTACAACTTTGAACAATGCTTCCAACTCTTTTTGCCTACTAACCATATAACAATCTGTCTCAAGCCCACAGTATAAGTGTGTTTCTCAGAGGGGAACAGCAAAAGCTTGAGGCAACAGGATTGACACAGGGTTGAAATCTGCTCAGCAGCTGTCCCCGGTGCATATAAGAGGAGCTTTCTAAAACTTTTTATAAGAGCAGAAGGAAGACAGAGCACAGAGTGTGTATCTCAGAGAGGAACAGCAAATATCTTAAGCAACGGGCTTGAGGAGGAAGGATTCTTCCTTCTAAAGCTTTTGGAGCTTCAAGTAATGGGGAGTAAGAAGGATCCTATTCCCTCCAGCTTCATAAATGGGAAGTTAAAGATCCTACTCCCCATTTTCAAAGCTGCAGACTCTTTTATGCCCATTGACCCACAAGCTTCCAGCCTCTGGAAGGTGGAGTAAGAAGAATCATATTCCCTACTTCTGAACCTGTAGACGGCGAAATCACAAATGTAGGAGGGCTGACTCTACTTAAATTGTTGAAAATGATTTCATTCAAAAAATGGTAAAAGATCTGGAAGCCATACCCTATGAGGAACGGCTTAGGGAGCTGGGTGTGTTTAGTCTTCAGAAGAGAAGGTTAAGAGGGGACACGATAGCCATGTTTAAATATTTGAAAGGATGTCATGTTGAGGAGGGAGCAGGCTTGTTTTCTGCTGCTCCAGAGACCAGGACAAGGAGCAATGGATTCAAGCTGCAGGAAAGGAGATTCCACCTGAACCTCAGGAAGAACTTCATGACAGTCAGAGCTGTTTGGCAGTGGAATACGCTGCCTTGGAGTGTGGTGGAGTCTCCTTCTTTGGAGGCTTTTGAGCAGAAGCTGGATGGCCATCTGTTGGGAATGCTTTGATGCGGGTTCCTGCAAGGTAGGGGGTTGGACTGGATGGCCCTCGTGGTCTCTTCCAACTCTATGATTCTATGATTCTAACTCTGTCCAGAAATTCTGGAATATAGGTTGGGATATAAAATTGGTTCCCAGACTTGAGGCTTGACTTGACAGTATCTTGCAAGGACTTGAGACTCAGCTTGAGGCTTGAAGGTAGAGACCTGAGACTTGACTTGAGACTTGGAGTAAAATAGCATCACAGTCCCACTCTTTTGCAGAACTACCTGTGCCTAGTAGAGGATTGATGTACAAGTGAAGTTAAACTCATATTCTGAGAGGGCCTTGAAATTCCCCCTCCCCAAGTGTGTTAATACAGACCCTGGTATTATGACTAGAGATCCTCTTTAAACAAGACATATCTTAGGGTCTCAGCAGCATATCTTAAAAAGAGTCTGAAAGCAACCCAATATTCTAGTGCTCCTCTAACAATCCAAAATTCAAACATACCACAGTGCACCCACCATATATGTGGGAGTTCTGTTCTAGGACCCCCTCCCCATGGGAAACACAGTATCTAAGTTCTGCCAGTCTATCCATAATCTTGAAGAAAGAAGAGATCAACCACCCAGTCTGGTATTTTTAAAAACAAGTCATTTTATCTTTTATTCATATTTAAATGCCAATCACTGTATCCCTCCCAGAAAATAGATCCCCCCCGTGCCATTGATGCTGCTGAAATACATGTACATAGATAAAAAATACCCCTCTGATGGGCCCGACCCCAATAATCCCTGACACTGAAGCTCCACGTCCCTTTTCCACGCTCAGAAGTTTGTTATTTCAAAGCTTTGGCGACCAGCTCATAAGCTAATTCAATCTCTTCATCATCCGGGCAGGTGCTGGCAAATTCCTCACGGGCGTAAGCATTCTTGAGATAGCGGTGGATACCACGGAACTCCTCAGGGATGGTAAAGTTACGGTACTTCTTGCACACCACCTGTCAGGATTATCCCACAACACAGAGAAACAGAACAGATTATGGAAAAAAAGAAGTAGTATGCAAACTGGCATGATTTATTACAGCTATGGAATCTTGCTACATTTTCCCTCAAAATGGAGAGCAGGCATAGCTGTGCATTAATAATGAGAACAATGGTGGCAAATGGTAACAATAACTGGCATCAATAGATGCTATTCCCTTGTTTGAAAATGCATGAGCCATTTCCATAGATAAATCTGTATCTTTTCCAGGTATACTGTGCAACTACTAGATTTACATCAAAGAACTCTCTGTTCTTCTCTCCTACTCTCCACACAGATCCCTTGGCCATAGCCACTGAATTCACAGGCCACTCTGTAAAACAGACACACAACATTTGATTCAAACACTTTCAGGACATGTCCAGAGGAGGGCGACCAAAATGGTGAAGGGTCTGGAAGCCATGCCCTATGAGGAACGGCTTAGGGAGCTGGGTATGCAGAAGAGAAGGTTAAGAGGGGACATGATAGCCATGTTTAAATATTTGAAAGGATATCATGTCAAGGAGGGAGTGGGCTTGTTTTCTGCTGCTCCAGAGACTAGGACAAGGAGCAGTGGATTTAAGCTGCAGGAAAGGAGATTCCATCTGAACCTCAGGAAGAACTTCCTGGTGGTCAGAGCTGTCCGGCAGTGGAATATGCTGCCTTGGAGTGTGGTGGAGTCTCCTTCTTTGGAGGTTTTGAAACAGAGGCTGGATGGCCATCTGTTGGGAATGCTTTGATGTGGGTTCCTGCATAGCAAGGGGTTGGACTGGATGGCCCCTGGGGTCTCTTCCAACTCTATGATTCTATGATTTAGGACATAAACCCAGATCCCATTTCTGTGCTTGAGCTCAGCTCTAGAATATACAGGTTTCCTCCACCTATCTGACAGGTTAGGGACCAGAGCACTGTCAGAAAACAGAACTGATTTAAAAGCAGAACCCATGTACTGTACTGTAGGGAGCATGAAGGACTTACAGCGCTGCTTGCAAAGTCTTTCAACCAGCCTAGCACCTTTTGCCCCCTCTCAGCTCACTTTACAAGCAGCGTGTGTGTGAGAGCAGTTTCCAGCAACCACAAGCAATAAGAACTGATAAAAGAGTGTAACCCCTGTTGAATTAATGGAACTTGTCCTTAATTTGGAAGTGTCAAAAGACTGAGTCATTAGATAACAGAGCATCAAAAGGTGGTTACTTCTTGTATTTTAAATAGTAATGTTAAAGCATCTACAAAGAGTTCCCTCCAAGTCACTTACTTCCCCATTACTAACATTCACACATTTGAGATTAAAGACAGATAAACTGTTTGGGGTAGAGGACAAGAATGTTTAGATAGGTTTGAGTACCAGCACCTATTGGCTTGGTAATTAAACCTTCAGAATTGCTTCTGCCATATGCTGAAGCCCACTCACAGGTATTCTGAAAAGGAACTGGGTGAAAGAAACCATTTACTTTGATGCATTTTATCTGAGACAGTAACTGGTACATTTTATGTAGAGATGATCTCAAAACATACAAGCAAGGCAAGGAGGCAGAACCTTGATGGCCTACTCCCTGAAGACAATTTCACACATGAACACAGATCCCTCAATACAGCAATGCAGAGTGGCCTCAGTTGGTGACTTGTAGCTGTACATGTGCACAGCCTCTATTCAAAAGCATTGCACTAAAAATCACAGGAGTGATGTGAAAACTATAGTCCTTCACAATTTCCTCCATCATCACTTGACACTGCAGTTGTTCAAGCAACAGACATTCGTGTGTGAGTTCTCCTGGGCCTAAGTAAGTCATTAAAACTGAGTTCATTCGTCATCAGGTAAGGAGAAATGGTCAATATTTTTCCAATTGTCCTTGCTACATTCATAGAGGCCTCTTATCACTATCGGATTCTATACAAACCTGCCGTAAGAGAGGGCTAGATCTCCTACTGGCAGGCAAGACACCATAAGCACCTCCTTCTTTGGAAGTTTTTAAACAGAGGCTGGATGGCCATCTGTCGAGAATGCTTTGATGGAGTATTTCTGCCTGGCAGAATGGGGTTGGACCCAATGGCCTTTGTGGTCTCTTCCAGATCTATGATTCTAAGAACATAAGCAAAATCACAGAAGAATACAAGCAGAGTCCTGCTGGTTCAGATCAGAGATCCAAGGTTTATGCCCTTGGAAAGGGTTATTAAGCATTGTTACCTCTAGATCATCAAAATTTTCAGAGTTTCAAATGCATTACTTTAATTGTTAAATGCCAACAACATTTAACTTTATGCATAACAATTAATATTTTATGTTATTTTACATATCGTTACTTATATGGGATTGTGGCCAGCATCCAGTTAGTGAGCTCACCTATGCCTAAGTCCCTTTTTGGACTTGCTCTTGGGTTTCATCCAAAAATGTCCCACTGCCCAGCAGCTGTCAATCTCTGGGAGGGATCCCTGCTGCTGTCATTACTGGTAGGGAAAGGAGGGAGGGGGTAGGCAATTCAGGCCATGAAAGTCCAGCTGCTCTGAGTTCCTGGGGGAAGGAAAAGGTGGGTGCACTCTATCTGAGAGTGCAATCTCATTTCTTCCCCAGTCAAGTTGAGATCAGTTGCTTCTCCAAGATCTGACTCACTTCCTTCCTCCCACTCCTTTCCATCAGTTAGCAATTCAGCAGGAGCCCCTCTTGGGTCTTGACAACTGCTGTGTGGTGGGAAACATGCCAAAGTGTATATGTAGAGCTACATACATACATAGGATCTTGGCCATTTTTTTGGTCACTTTTAGCAATTCAAAATAATTTTATTTAACATTTAACTACTTTTATTGGCCATCAGTCTTCTAAATGAATCTTTTAAGTTTATTACATGTGTATGAGTGACAGAAATGCATTATTAGCATGTATGGAATGTCCCCAAGCGGGAGCCACTAACTTGTTTCCTGCAAAAGCTGACCAAATGCCTGAAAGAAGTTCACAAGCAGGACTTGAAAGGAACAGCCCTCCCCATTGTTGCTCCCTAGAAAATGGTAAACTGAGAGGCACACTGCCTCTAAAGGAGGAGAGGTGTTCACCTTGACAATGTGAAGCTTGGGCAGCAGATTGCAGTCAGCCAAAGTGAGCTCATCCCCATCGAGGAATTTGCGGGTGGACTGGCCCTCATCCTCAGCGCTGTTCTCATCCACCTCTTCTGGTTGTGGTGTCATCAAATAAATATCCAGCACCTTCAATGCTTTCAGCAAACCCTTCTCCAGGTCTAAGAAATGAGAGAGGTGGAGTTGTAGGGTGTAAAGGGAGGGGAGGAAGAGGAAGAATATGTGGAACCAACGAAAATCAGAGGCCATTTCCGCACGAGACTGTTATAGCGCTTTGATTCCACTTTCAACATCCTATGGAATCCTGGGGTTTGCAGTTTCGGGAGGGACCGGCCAGCCCCTCCCAAAACTGCAAACCCCAGGATTCCATAGGATGTTGAAAGCGGAATCAAAGCGCTATAACAGTGGAAATGGCATAAGTAATAATGCATTTCATCTGGAAGGGGAGATGTTGTAACTAAGCTGTAAAAGGAGCCAATGGGAATTGAGGTGAGAGGGTAATGAGACTGAAGAAATAAGCTGGAAAATAAGATAATCGATAAGAACAAAGGAAAAGAACAACCTCAGTCTGCAAGAATTTTAGGGGCAATGAGAAATGGGAGGGGGGCGGTGTCACAGAAACTACTGAGGAACCAGAAACAGTTAAGAAACAGAAAGGACTCCACTCAGAATTTAGGAAAAGGCAATTAAAAGAAAGGCACAACCAATAAGAGCAAAGAAATTATTGGGATAGTATTTCTTGGGTGAGCATTCAGATGATAAGAACCAAAAAGATGAAGAAAAGTGTCAGACTTGAGAGAAAGTGATAAGAAACAAAACAGCCAATAAAAAAAACACCAGTAAGAAAGAAATGGTCAAAAAGAAACCAGACGAGGAAACTGCAACAAAAAGCAGCAGGGAAGAGTGTTCCTGTTTAGGGCTATAGGCAGCCACCCACCTAGCCATGCTCTTGCTCATGATGCTCTGTTCTACCCCCTCCACTCTTTTCTTTGTCAACAGAAGACTCTCCACCTTCTGTGGCCAGTAAGCATGCTCAGTCCTTACTGTCATAGGGTGGTCACTCTCCCTTTACTCCCCACTCCTCCAAAGTTTGTTTTTGGTAATTCTTCAAAGTCTGGGAGTTCCCCACAACAGGCTGACACCTCCCCTCTTGTTCATGGACAGTGTCCTTTTGGCTACATTAGGATCATCACTCAGAGAACTGAAAATGCAGTTAGCATAGCTCACGCCCCCACGGGGACTGAAATGAATACTGAACTAGAAGGTCCAAGGTGGAAAAGGGGCAAGGAGGAGAGACTGGCCAATGAACAGCAAGCATCGGATGGACCATGTAACAAAGCAAGATTGAGGAAGTCAGACTTCTATGAGGCAGGGAAATGGAGCAGCCAGTATCAATGAGAAAGACAAAGTGAATAACTGGGAATACAAAACTCAAAAAGAGATACTCAGTAAGGACATGAGGACCAAGGTACTTACTGGCGTTGAGTGCTGGGTTTGAGTTTTTGATGTAAGCAGAGAACTTGGCAAAGACATCAAGACCAGCTGTGTTGGACTCAGGGTTACGGGCAGCCAACTTGGGGTACCTATGGGAAAGGAAGGAGAAATCATCCATAAAGCAGGCTCATTTGGTGATGGCACCCCTTAGCACTCTTTCCAGAAGGGAAAAATAATCCCCTTTCCCAAGGACTCATTTCATTCATACTTAGGAGGGGACAGAACTTCTTCCAGAAATTCTTCAATCTTGTTAGTGTCCGTATGGACCTCTGTCCCATACATTAGGAACGGTAGCTGACCTCCAGGACAAAGCTTTTGTACTGTCTCAGTCCTCCTGCAGAGAGAGGGAGGGAAACAACAGCAGTGTATATAATTACACAAGGACTCTTAGTGTTAAACTGAAGGACAACAATTGCTCAGTGGTAGACAGTGGTGAAAATAAAAGACATCCCATGAAGCATTAGGAATATCTCACCCACCTTTTGGTGTCCACTGTGGTTACATTGAAGGTCACTCCCTTGAGCCACAGGACCATGAAAAGCCTCTGAGAAAAGGGACAGTTTCCAATTTTGGCTCCATCGCTGCCAGCCTGAGAAAAAACCCAAAAATGATATTGAGATTCATACATACCATGATTCCCTAGACATCAATCTCATATCCTGTAATGAGGATCCATTTCTCCAAGTAACATAGCAACAGGCTGTGTATTAACTAATCTCCTCCCAGAGGATGATTCAGTGGTAGTAATCATGGGACAATGGAAGTCTGTCTTTAACCACTAGGTATTTCAGAGGAAGGAACTGGCAAAACCACCTCTGAATATTTCTTGCATAAGAAAACCCTACGAAATTCATGGGATTGCCATAGGTCGACAGTTGAAGGCACATACGCACATGTGTGCACGCGCACACACACAGACACACACACCCTCTTCCTCCTCATCTTCCAGAAGCAGCTACAATAGCAACTCCTACCTCTAGGTGTCACCCTTTCCATGATCCGGAAAAATATCAGTTACTAGAATTCACTATACTGTTCTATACGAGGAAAAGATGCTGTTTGTGGCTCAGCTCCCTTTAATCTCTGCTTGCAGGTATTTGCATCCACCCAAATTCTTTCCTTGGAGCTTTTCATACAAAACAATCATAGTACTATTATTCCACTTTAATTGCCATGGCTGCATCTAGCTGGAGATCCTGCACTGGGCAAGGGGTTGGACCTGATGTTCCCTTCCAATTTTATGATTCTATGAATTCTGGGATTTGAAATTTGGGGAGGCACTAGAGCTCTCTGGCTGAGGATGCTAAATACCCTTCCCTAAACTGCTACCAATAGCACCATCTTTCCACAAGATCCCGATTCTTCCTTCTAGTCCCTCACTGATTTTATTGAGTGTAAACTGCTTTTGCACACTAATGGCACTATTCTTTCGTGGTGGTGGGATTGCATACTTCTGCAAAATGAGAGGCTACACCAATGTGTTGCTACTAGGATCTCCCATGTTAGACAGGCTTTTGCTAGGAGCCAGACTAAATGTGCAAAACAGGTACTGACCAGCAGCAATAGTAGGGTGTGACACTGGTGGAAGATCTCAGAGATAATGGCAGTGGTCATAACAATTAGACTTCAGGGAAAACCCATCAATAACAATAATCCAAGTTCATGCTCCAACTACAGAGCCAGAAAAAGAAGAAATTGGAAGATTCTATGCTGGAGTCCAGGGAGAAACTGATCATACACCAAAACGGGACTTCTTGATCATAGGTGATTGGAATGCAAAAGTGGGAAATTGAGTAGAATCAAAGATTGTACAAAAATTTGGCCTGGAATCAAGAAATGAAACAGGAAAGCGACTGACTGATTTTTGTGAGGCTGACAGTTTATTCATCTCAAACAACTTGTGAGGCACATACAAGAACATCATCTAATGGCCAATATAGAAATCAAATAGACTACATAATTGGAAACAGAAGGTGGAAAAGCCCCATTCTCTCTGCATAACAAGAGCAGGAGTAGATTGCAGCACTGATCATGAACTACTAATATCAAGAGATTAGAGTAAAACTAAAGAACACAAAATCAATCATCATGCCAAAATACAACCTGAAGAACATCCCCAGAGAATTTAAAAGTAATTTTTAAAAAAAATAGATTTGCACTATTAAGCCTAACTGACTGGGAGCCCGAAGAACTCTGGATTGAATGGAAGCCAGATGAATTCAGGGACATTGTCAGGGATGAATCCAAAAAGATACACTCTCTTTCTACAAAGGATATAGACAAGTTGGAGTAAGTTCAGTGACAGGCAACAAGAATAAGAGGTATAATGAACTAAACATACAAGGAAAGGTTGAGGTAGTTGGGCACATTCAGCCTGGTGTACATGACTACACTCTTTAAATACCTCAAGTGCTGCCACAAAGAGGAGGGGACAGGTTTGCGTCTGCAGCTCCAGAGGGCATAATCAGGTCTAATGATTTTACAGGTAGATTTTGACTGAACCTTACAAGGAATTACTTGACTGTGAGAGCTGTTCAACAATGACACAAATTACTTAAGAGAGGTGGTGGAGTCTCTTTTTCTGGATGTCTTCAAAAAGCAGCCTGGACAGCTACCTGGTGGGAATGCTCTAGCTGGATTTCCTGCATTGAACTCAATGGCCTATGGGCCCCTTCCAACCCTGATTCTATGACTTCAGAAAGCTTGCACAATGACTGCAGATACTGCAAAGAATGGAACATCTGGACAGGAAGTCCAAGAAGTCCAGGAAGTCGAAAGCTCAAATCCCCAAACATCAATAGCGACGACCCTCGGCAGCCTTCGGCAGGCTGTTGTTTCTGAGCCAAAATTACCCCTGCAGGATTTCAGATATCCGTCTAGCTTTGAACTCCCCATTAGACCAAGTGGGACAGTTGTACAGGCAGTAGATTTGAGGATCATGAGAGGAAAACAATTTCTCCTTGTTTAGTTTTTCATGAAAGGAACGGGGAGAGAAGACTGTGGTATTTTTCTGCCAGGTGTACAACAGTAACTTGGCTAGGTTTTTGGTACCATGCATCTTGAGATGGGGAGGGCTCCATTTCCCACTCCACCTCAGACAGCAAAATATCTTAGGCTGTCACTGGATCCACAGTGTACTTTCAAGATTTGGGGATGTAACTAGAAACTAAACTAAAAATATTCTAGCTGCTGAGACAAAGAAAGCAGCATTTTGTAAAAAATGAAATCACTGATTTAAAAAAAAAACCCAGCAACTCTCACATTTACGAGATTAACAAGCCCACAGGAAAGCACTATCATCAAAACTAGATGCAACCACTAAAGAAACATTTCCAACCTAGCATGCTTTAGAGGTTTTGAATTTTAACTGCAACCAGACCCAGTTACCATGACAAAGGCCAGGAATGCTGAGAATTGTAGTCTAAAAAAAATCTAGATAGCACTAAAACTGGGGATGGCTGCACTAGAGAGCAAGAGTGATATAGGAAAGTTCCACACTGCAGTTTGTCACAGTGAAAATATTACCTGTTTGCATTATAAACATCAAGCTACCCACCCCACAAAATCGCACAGTCCTGTTATGAAAGTGGCTGTCAAGTCCACCATTGGGCATTAGGTGGCAGACCTTCCATGGTTTTAAGGTGAACTCTGCAGGTCTGGAAAGCATAGGAATTGTTTGCAATGTCTGTTGAAACCTGTTCACTGAACTGCACTCCACTGAACTGTATAGGGTGTTAGTAACAAAACAAGTTGTTTATTAACAGGGCAGCTTCCCAGCAGGCATTTAACCAGCCAGGTATCTTGGACTTCAGCTCCCAGAGTCCTTGATCACTTGCCATGCTGGCTAGGTCTTTTCTGGGATTTGATGTTCAATCCCTTTGGAAGGCTAAAGGTTAAGAACTGTTACCCCGAATTAAGTGAAGAGAGGAGGGAAGATTTGCAAGTTGGGCTGTATTAAGATAGGGTTTAAGAGAACAGTCTTTAATAGCAATGCTTTTTTATTTAACAGTTATTTTTATAAGTATACTTGATGTAGGGTTTTTTGTAGCTTTTAATGTAATATTGTTGCTATGTGCCTTCAAGTTGTTTCAGCTTTATGGCAACCCAAAGGTGACCCTATCACGGATTTGGGGCGGGGGCTGAGAGTGTGTGTGATGCACATAAGGTCACCCAGTGGGTTTCCACACCCAAGTAGGGAAATGAACCCTGGTCTCCAGGGTTGTAGGCCAGTGTTCAAACCAATATACCACACTAGCATCCTCAATATAATGTATCCTTCATAAGTATTGAAAAATAAAATATAGAAGAAGAATGGGATTAAATTATTGATTTACTACTCACCCTGGCAGAAAACAATTTATTCCCTATAAACTAGCAATTCCGTTATCACCTACACATGCATACTGCAGTAAACACACCGTCTGATGAAGAAGTTCATTTTTACAAAGTCTTTTTTATGCCTGCCTGGAATTTTTTAGCACCATCAGCATGGGGGGGGGAACAGTGGAGGAAAGCTGGGGAAATACACTTTGTCAGGTTGCAGCAGTGCGTCTGCAGTAAACAAGGCAATAAACAAAGCTTCAGCTGACGAAGCATAGGATTCTGCTCTAGCCAATCCTACTGTAGGTGTGTCTGCCAGCTTACAATAGGCAACATAAACAAGCAGCTGCCTCCAGAATCCCTTACTGAAGATGCATGAATAGCAAAACAGAGAGAAAGGGGGGCAGCAAATAAGCCTGCCTCACCAGCTCCTCCCAGCATGTTAAAAAGGCACAGATCTATACGTTTGGCTATCAAAATGCAAATCATAAGACAAATGGAAGCTGGTGAAAGAAATGTCACCCTTGATGTATTTGGGGATAAGCCTTCAAGTGTCTCTAGAAGGTTCAAAATGTTCTTGTTAGAAGGTTAAGAGGGGACATGATAGCCATGTTTAAATATTTGAAGGGATGCCATGTAGAGGAGGGAGAGGGCTTGTCTTCTGCTGCTCCAGAGACCAGGACAAGGAGCAGTGGATTCAAGCTGCAGGAAAGGAAATTCCACCTGAACGTCAGGAAGAACTTCCTGACAGTCAGGGCTGTCCGGCAGTGGAATATGCTGCCTCGGAGTGTGGTAGAGTCTCCTTCTTTGGAGGTTTTTAAGCAGAGGCTAGATGGCCATCTGTCGGGAGTGCTTTGAGGGTGTTCCTGCATGGCAGGGGGTTGGACTGGATGGCCCGTGTGGTCTCTTCCAACTCTACATTTCTATGATTCTATGATTCTGCAAGTGTCTTCCCTGATCTGGTTGCTTCATTTCGTCTGTGCATGATATTCATTTGGAATAAATAGGTTTGCTGAAATACATCGAACTGCTCTTCATGGGTGGTATAGGGTAATCTATCCCTATTCTTTCTATGTTATCTCTGTCTCTGGTACCCAATATTCTACTACTGTAGTATTTATGAAAGTCTGGGGGAGCCTGGATCCCCAATAGTTTGCTGTGTGTCTGTGTGTGTGCATTGTTTCAAGATTCCTGAGTTCTTGAAAGAGAATGGAGAATATGGGCTACTAGCCAATGGCACACAGGTGTCAAAAATGACACATACAGGGGAAGTATGTGTCATACCATAAATGGAGTATAGCACCTATGTTCACCTAACTAAAGATAAAATCTAACCCAAATACGATGTGTTACTGTGTGTATCATTACCTTACAGCTAGCAATAGTGGAAATAGTTCACTATTATTGACACAGTTTAGGATGGATCAATTTGTCGGCTTTGCTGTCTCCCTCCCATGGATTTTCAAAATTGCAAGTTCCTTCCACCCTCAATACAGAGAAATTTTTCAATTTCATTTTTTAAAAAATATTAGCAAAAGTAAATCAAACAAAATTTCCCTGTATCAGCACAGGGCAAATTCAAGAGATGCAGCTATTCTCAGCATGAAGAGGACCATGTTCTACCTGTCTACCATGCAGAAATCTTTTGTAGGGGCGTCGGGGACTAAAGTAGAAAACCTAATTCAGCACAGGTACTGTTGAACACACACAGATTAAACCCAGACTTTTAGGAGCTGACTGTTCGCCGCCTTCTGTCTTGATGGGCAAATCTGTCGGCTTTGTTTTCTTGCCCGTTCAATTTTTTTTTTTTCCAAAATCTTTTCCTCCTTTGTATGATGCAGTTTGAAAATATTGGCAAATTCTTACCTAAAACAAACTGAAATGAAATTGTGGCCCACTCCTAGTCATAGTAACTTGTGGGGAGAGGGACTGAACCAAACCAAACCCTTGCTTCTGAATTCTCCAACTATTTGTGCAAGTCAGCACTCCTGCAAACATTTATGGCTGTGGAGACAATAGGGACCTTCTCTTAGCAACAGTTGTCGTGGAAGGGAAGCTCCATGCCTCCGCAACTGTACAATTACTGTGCGGATAGACAGACTGATCCTTCTCCAAGAGGCCTACAGCCACCAACTTGTCACTATGGGAACAGACTGCTTTCCCTCAAATCTGCATGAAATCTCTTGCCACAGACCCATTTTCACAGAGCCAAGATCCATTTCCACAACTTAGCAATCATTGCATCAGCCGGTTCACTGACGGGTACACAGAGTGAAGCATTGCTATGGAGATGCCCAAACAGAACGTTGCACAGAGTCACTGGTAAAGCAAGAAGGCTGCCTGACTTCCGGCTGGTGCCTGTCCATAATTTGGGTGGATTGTTCCTATTTTCAGCGGAGCTCCTCAAATGAGCAAAAAGCCTACTGTAAGCAGAGAAAATGTTTGCCCAGGACTGTATGTTGAACCAGCTGCTTTAAGAGGGGAAAAAGCCACAGTCATTCCAGGTTTAAGAAAAGCTGACTGTAAAAATTTGAGTATTCCCCTGCTGAAACACTGAAATAACTGTGTAAAGTGTTAGTAAAAGGAATTTTTCACTTCCATAAGGTGAAATAACTAAAATGTACACAACCAGCCATGAATCACAATGCTTTGTTTTTACACAAGGTTGTAGCATCTCAAGATACACATCGTGTAGTGGTCTGAGTGTTGGATTACAACCCTGGAGACGAGCATTCAGTTCCTCACTTAGCTATGGAAACCCACTGGATGACCTTGGGCATGTCACAAACTCTCAGCCCCAGAAAATCCCATGATAAGTTCACCTTAGGGTCACCATTAGTCAGAAACAACTTGAAGGCACACAACAACAATATTGTTCATCTATATTAGGGTTGCCAGAGTGACAACTAGCAAGGGCTCCTGTACCCTCAAAGGTTGTGTAGAAGAGGAAATTTCAGCAGATATTGCATGACAAGCAACACCCTTCTTCTACACAACCACCAAAGGTTCAGGAGTCCTCTTCAATTTTCATCCTGGCTACCTTGATCCCTGTAGTATTCCACAAGGTTTTAGCTTTTTGAGCAAGCCATCTCTTTCACCACATCTCTAGCTCCCTTTTATCTCTGTAAGCATCATTTCAACATTACTTATATCCCAAAAGCTCACAAAGAATTTTCACACTGGATTGTCAGCGAAGTGGTGGTGTTAAAAGTTATTTGTCCTGCTGATTTTATCCCTCATATGTAATTTGCTAAGGCAAAAAGTCATCCAGGTAATCCTGGTTTTGAGAAAAAAGAACACTGAGCTTGGAAAAGATCTTTCAAGAGCTGAGGATTCATTCAAACGTAAAGACGAAAAACAGTATCTGTCTTTTCACTCTGCATTCATTCATCTTGGATGATCACCAACTCTGGATGGACAAAGCTATGAATCTGCACTCTGCAAAGTTAAACCATTGGTACAGCCACCCCAATATTACCTAAACTGGCAGGCAGTAACTCTACCAAGTGTTAGGTGGAAGCCTTCCCCAGGCCTGCAACTTTAAAGCCTTTAGCTGGAACAGCTGACATTTGAACCCAAGTCTTGCCCCATGCAAAGATTATGTTTGGTAACTGAATTACATGGTCTCTTCTCATCTCAATCTCATTCTTCCCCTGCCCCAAACCCTTTGCTGTTTTATCTACCCAGTGGAGATGTATAGGTCCAACACTATTCATGCCACACATTCATGCCACCTTGTATACCAGTGCCATTGCTGTGTTTTTCTTTGCAGTCTTTGTCCTGGTTAAAGTATCCATCTGGCACATCTGGATTTTCATTCAAGCACAGGAATCTCTTAATGGTAAAGGCCTTTGGCATCCTGATAGCTTCACTTATATTTTTTTTAAAAAAAATATCCTAGCATATTTCTAGCCTTTAAGATCACAGAAAAAAAAAAAACAGGGGAAGGATTTAGACAATGTCCATTTAAGGCAGAAAAACAAAAGAAAGGCATTAATCAGTGTTCCTGTTCACATCCCCAAAGTCTCCTGACTCATCACCCAACCAAGCTGCAGATTCCAGATCCTTCTACTCCTGTTTGCTTTTTTCTTGCAAAATAAGAGAAAAATAAATACTTTTGAAAATCTTACTCAGGTTGCAAAACATATACTGCAAGTCACCCAAATGCCATCATATTTTCTTAATATGTATTCTAGTAACAGATTCTAGATTCTCACAGTGCAGACAATCCTAAAGTCTTTATTTTGCTGTGGCTGTCCTTCATTCATAGCCTGTGATATTATCATCTTACTTCACTTTCTCTTCTTAAGTTACGAGGTTCCCCACCCTTCATGTTCTCTTGCAACACTTCCCACCCTAAACAATCACCAGTTTCTTTAAGTTTCCAACCTTCCCTGCCATCCTTGTTTTATTATAACCATGACCTTTCCTTTTCAGTGGTTACCAGACTTTAAGTTCTTGGGTGTTTTTTGTTTTTTTTTAAACTCCTCTTTTTGGTTGCTCAGAAACAAAACCACAAACCCATACATGGAGAAAATATGTCCTTACTGGGAACAAGATCAAGCAAGAATGAGCTATAAAAAAAGATAACCGGAGAAAGAAGGCATGGGTGTGAATATAAGATTGAGAGAGGCAGTGAGGAGGGGAGTTCCCAAGCTGATGTCATTCTGAGCCTTTAAAACTTTGCCACTGAGACAGCTTTCAGTAGACTGGCAGGAAATTCCTCTGGAGGCAGGGAGAAATCGCATATGCACCCTGCCCCTTTGCTTATCTTTACACTCCTCTCACGAAAAAGCCAGAAGTTTTGACTCATGCCAGAGCTATTCCTGAAGACATCAGAAGATCTAGTCAGAGGCATGCATGTACATAGCACTGGCTTCAGTGGGGGCAATAAATCTGTTCTGGGTTTTTGCCTGAACTTTAAAGGATTTTTCTTTTAAAATATCTTGATTAATAGTTCATCCAAGGTGCTGAATCCTACCCACAAAATATCCCCTAAAATACCCCTCCATCCAAGGTGCTGAACTCTAGAGAGCCCCTACTTTGGGGGCTGCATTCAGTACTTTGAATCACTTCTTTAAAGTTCAGACTGACTCGGTGTGGATTCACTACTGCATTGACATACGACCCACCAGCCGTCACTATTGCCATACACACCTGACCTCCTCTAAATAATAAGACTCTTCTACCACCCATCTGTAGGGGCCTCAGGAATCCTGTTTTTCACCAAATTCTTTACTCTTACATAGTATTCAGTTCTGCAGGGTGCAGGTACAGATCAAATCCATGCTTCCCCTAAAGCAATCTGTTGAAATAGCATCATAGTGTTGGAAAGGTGCCTGTGGGCCATCAAGACCCACCTCTGGCTGGCTCAGTGCAGGATCTCCAGCTAGAGCATTCTCAACAGGTAGCTATCCAGCCCCTTCTTGAAGACATCCAAAGAAGGAGATCTTACCACCCCTCTAAGAGGTAACTGGCTCCATTGCCAAACTGCTCTTACTGGCAAAAGGTTCCTTCTCGTGTTCAATCAAAATCTACCCTCCAGTAATTCAAAACCATTAGTCCTGTGGCAGCAGAGAGAAAAAACCACCCCTCCACTCTGTGATAGCCTTCACAGTCCTCTCTCCACATTCATGGGTTTGACCTTGACAATTCACAAGGTGCCTGCTTGCTTCTCCCCAATTCTCCCCCTTCACTTCCCTGGGCACGATGCCTTCCTACTCTGTGCCCTGGCAAAAAGCAAGTGAATGGGAAAGGTTTGCCCATGCATAAGCCTTTCCCTCTCCATTCTCCTGCCTGTCACCTACGTGCTCAGAAAGAAGGCAGGGCACACAGGAGACAGGCAGGACAATGGTGAGAGGGGAAGTGTTTCCCCCTCCATTCGCTTGCCTTCCATCCATGCACACAGAAAGAAGGCAGGGCATGTGGGTAACAGTCAGGAGAATGGAGGGGAAAGCCCCAGGAGGGAATGGGAGGGGTGTGTGCTCACTTTGGTGGGGAGGGAGTTATTTGTGATTTTTTTTTTTTTTACTTTCACAAGGAGTCTGCACCCGCCACTCTCTCTCTCTCTCTCTCTTACACCTCTAGGAATCAGCAGGAGGAGTGTTTAGGTCCCCTGAACTAGAACAATAGACCTCTATACTATGATCTTTCCTGACACTTCACATGTCTTAGCTGCAAAGTCCCAATGTCCTTCCTTGCATTTCTTCCTCTCTTAAATGTACTTGATCCCTGGTACCCAGACACAGGAGTCTTGAGTGTTACTTGAAGCAAAGATCACATTCTTTCCCAAGACAGAAGAAAACAGACTAGCAGTTAAGAAGCAAAGAAGCTACCCTCTGCTGAGGCCATTTCCACACTAGCCTGTTATAGTGCTATGATTCCACTTGCAACATCCTATGGAATCCTGGGGTTTGCAGTTTCAGGAGGGGCCAGCTAGGATGTTGCAAGTGGAATCACAGTACTGTAACAGGCTAGTGTGGAAATGACCTAAGTCAGAAACTTGCTCCGGTATTGTTCCTTTTGACTGCCAGCCAAGGCTTACCAGGGCTTCAAGATCTCTATTTCCTTTCTGACCTGGAGATGCCGGGGATCATGCATGTAACACTAATACGCAACCATTTCATCTCTTAAAGGTGGAGGACTCCAGGACCTCAGGATAAATAGCCAGAGAATTTCTACACTCCCTCCCCATTGCAACACCTGCTTCCTGAGGCAGTTCTCTTGTTGTAGTGGCGTGCCTTTCCAGTGGCTTCCAACTTATAGCAACCATCAGGCGAAATCTAATCACAAGGTTTTCTTGGCAAGATTTGTTCAAGGTTTTCTTTGCCTTCCTCTGAGGCTGAGAGTGTGACTCACCCAAGGTCACTCAGTAGTTTCCATGGCCGAGCAAGGATTTGAACCCTAGCCTCCAGAATTGTAGTCCAACACTCAAAACACTAAACCACACTGGCTACCTCTGCCTAAATGGCAGAGTTGCCTTGAAGGCAGCTGTTCAATCACTCACTAGTCAGGCTTCTGGGTTTAGATTCTGAAAGGATGCCCTTTAAGTGTGGAAGAGGGAGAAAATAAATACAAAAAAATTAAATTAAAATTTTTTTTAAAAAGAAATAAACGAAAGAAGAGGAAGACAGTTGCATTTCTGTGCTACAGTGATGGAATTTTCCCCTTTGCAGCACTTCATCTAGAGTCAGATGGCCTGCCAGCCTGGGACGTGGCAGTCCTACCTGGCAAGGAGGAGAGGCTACAGGTAGAATTAATCTCTCTGCTTGCCAACCAACAGAGCTCCACCCTGGAATGAGTCTGAACTGTACACAAATACTTGGACCTAACGCCCAGCTGGGTTTTAATATCCCCACCGGGAGGAGCCTGTCCCAAGTGCCAGGAGAAGAAAAGGCGAACCTCGATGATAAAAGCATTTCCGAAGAAGAAATTTGCAACTGCTAAATATAGGCATAGCTAATAGAAACTGGGAATATCAATTTCTGTCTCCCTTCACATATTGCATGCACATTCAGACACACACTGAAATAGACAAGAAAGACAGATTGTAAAAGCACTTTGCCCTCAGTCTCCACCTCCTGCTTAAGCTTCCTCTTAAAGTCTAGAATTTTGGCACCCTTCCCGACTCTAATTCAATATTTATGTATTTACATTTCTAACCAGGATGAAAGTTTCAGCAAGGAGCAGCAGAGCTTTAAGCACACATAAAAGGCACTTGTAAAAAGGAAAAGCAAACTGAAACAGCAGAATGTGAGTTATGTTATTGTTAACTGCTGCTGTCAAATCAGCTTCAATTTATGGAGATCCTGTGGATGACAGACCTCGAAGTTACCCTATCATCAACCCTGCTTAGTTTTGCAGATTCAGAACCTTGCTTAGGTTTTGCAGATTAGAAAAGTGTCTTCCTTGATGAGTCTATCCACCTGTACCACAGTCTATTCTCATTTCTGACTGCCTTCAAACTTACCAAGCATCACTATCTTTATTAATGAATCACGTCCCTCACAGTAAGGCCATTTCCGCACTAGCCTTTATAGTGCGATGATTCCACTTTCACATCTCTGGAATCCTGGGGTTTGCAGTTTGGGGGGAGCCGGCCCCTCCCGAACTTGACCCAGATTCAGAGGAGTTGGAAGTGGAATGTCGCACATAACAGGCTAGTGCAGAAATGGCCTAAGTCCAAAGTAGGACAGTCTAAGTTCAGTGATCTTGGTTTGTTTTGCTCTCAGTTCAGTCATCAGATTTGTTTTGCTCTGAAATCCATTTATTTGTCCTTCTGGCTCTCCATGGTTATCCACAGAACATTCCTGCAGCACCACTTTTAAAATGAATTAATTCTCTTTGTATATAAGCTTTCTTCACTCTCCAGCTTTCACAGCCATCACAGAAAATGAAATCAGAACAGCAAAAATGTGGGCTACAACGCACACAAAATCTCATGGTATAATAAGTATTGGCCCTTAAGATGCCATAGCATTCTTTGCTGCAATGGGCTACCCCTTTCCAAACTGTTACCGGTACATCGCCATCTCCTCTTCCAGTCTCCAGCCTGAACTCTTCCATGAGAACTCCAGAGAAGACTGTCTGAGTAGCCCACAACCATCCACACAGAATGTATCAGTTGTGCGTCACTCCACACACACACAAAAATTAAAAAAAATCAGCTCAGGGAATAACAACACATATAGAAAACTATTAAATTGTCTACTGCCTGAAGCAGTGCATGTTATACAGCTACAATTGGATGAGATCTCTGTGATATCACAGCAAGCCTAAACAAACAGAAGCATTAAAGATTCACTGAGTTTTGGATGGTATCATGTAGGGGGATTTTAGCAGCCTACAGTCATCATTGCTAAGGAGCTTTGGTCAGAGAATGGAAATGTTACTTTTTGCAATACCAATTTCAGAATCCCTCAGCTGGTGTGGTTACTGGGGAAAAAGCTACTTTTTCAAGGTCTGAGTCTGACCAGATACAACTCAAATTCTTGCTTTTTTAGACCTTTTACTAACTTCAGATCTAGTTCAAGTCATTTTGCTGGGCAACACAAAGAGACCTTACTTTGCCTAACAGTAGGGACAAGCTATGGATGAATTTTAAAAACAAAGCAGTACTGCATGCCACAGACATGTTAATTACCACATTTTTCTATCCTTCTCTATATCCAAAGACCTCAAGGCAGCTTACAATCAAATCAGTTTAAAATAGTTTTCTTTTGAAATATAATAATAGTTTTAAAAGATTAAAAATATATTAAATAGCATATCAACTAAAAACTAGGTAATTTAAATCAATTTAAAATGATTTCCAGGAGTACAACCAAAAGAACATGTCCAGCCCGGATAAAATCAGTTAGGCCTGAAACTTTAATATAAAGCCAAATTCTGACCTGGCTCCAAAATGATCCCAGTGTTGGTGCCAATTGGGCCTCCAGGGGGAGGGAATTTCACAACTGGGATGCCCCCCATGAAAAGGTCCTCTCCTATCTCCTGCCACAATGTATTTCCCCTACTGGTGGGGCACAGAAGAGGGACCCTCCAACAGATCTCAGTTCTTGGGCAAGCATATATATATATATACACACACACACACGCACGCACGCACACACACACACACGCCCTCTTCAAGCACTGGGGTCCCAAGGCATTTAGAATTTTAAATGTTGTCACCAGCACTTTAAATTCAGACCCGAAGCATACTAACAGCCAGCACAATTCCTTCAGAATCAGTGTTATACGATATCTGAATTTACTGAGTGGCACGTTGTCGGTAGCATACCAACAAGGGTCTCAGCCATTCCACAAAATGGACAGAGACAACATTAACTGCTGCTTTATGTGATATTCCTTCAACAGTAATGCTAGAATTTCTATCCCCCAACCCCAACCAACTCAGTTCTCACCATCACGAGCCAGCCAAAAGAACAATTCATCTACTATCTCTTCAAGAGGTACAGAAAATCTGGTTTCCGTCCATTTTTTTCATGCCTCCAGGCTTGTTAACTATGGAAAGAAGGGCTGTGACTTTCAGAATAGACTGTGTAGTCAATGCAAGCTGCAGCTGGACAAAGCTTCCTTTTGAGACATTGGCACATGTTCTCTCTCCCCACCAAAAGGCAGCAGATGACTAGAGTTCCAACTGCAGGAAGCGCAAGGCAGCATGAACAGGGGTGAGGGGAAGGAAGGAAAATGCAGGAGACCATGAGTGTGAGATTTACTGGTGGCTGCTGAGAGAAAGCAGACTCTCACTTCCATGAATGCAGGCCATGTTTGAGCAAGAGTGGGCAATCAGTAGTCCTGCTGACTTCCATCTTCCATTGGTCTTAGCCACAGTCAAACATGTAGCTACGGTACGGAGCAAAGATGAAGGCACTGCCCTCCCCCAAATAAGAAATATGGCTCCCAAAATGATTTTTAACTTTAGTCTCCAAATTTCTATCATTGCAGAGATGGAGACATTGAAAATGATTAACACCTAGAACGTACATTTGCTGTGTTCACATTTCCTTGGCCACTTTGCTGTGGCTGTGTGCCTTCAGGTCGTTTCCAACTTAGGGCAACCCTAAGGTGAACCTATCATGGGGTTTCCTGAGGCTGAAAATGTCTGATGCACTCAAGGTCACCCAGTGGGTTTCCATGGCCAAACAGGAAATCAAATCCTGGATTCCAGGGTCATAGTCCAATCCTCAAATTGCTACACCATGCTGGCTCTTTTTGCCACTTTGCCTGCCCCTTTTCTTTGGATGGCTACACTGTATTTCTAAAAGCCCAACTAAAAATTTCAAGTTACCCCAGTGCTAGTAATTTGGAGACTGAAGGAACAATTCCATTGGGAGATAGAATTTCTATTCTATCATTTCCTCATTTTGCCCAGCTGTACCTGGTCACAGGGATCATGGGAGATGCCATCATCACACCTGGGTGCTCACAAGTTGGCTGCCCATGAGCTACAAAACTCAAAGGAGGCCCAATGCCTTATTTTCATTGTTTCCTTGCCTCCCTTTGCTCTTCAGAGCCCACTGATATTACCAGACAAGGAAGGTCCTTCACTATCCCACCCACTAGATCCTCCAGGCACATAATACAAACTTCTCTCTCGTACACACACAGCCACACCATCTCTCTGCGCCAGTGGAATCTTTCATTCAGTCCCTCCTGAGTTTGGGTTCAAACCAGTGAAGTTCAAATTCAAATCCCTACTCAACTGTGAAATTCAATGGGTAACCTTTGGGCCAGTCACTGTATTTATGCTAACCCATCTCATAGGGCTGTGGCTGTGAGGATAGAAGGTGAAAGAAGTGAACCTCATATATTGTCCTGGAGGAAGACCAAGGTAAACACGTAGTAAAGAAAAAATGGGCAAGTGGCAACAGAACTGGTTATAGTGGCAACAGGAATATAAAGGAACTGCCAGGCCCAGCACCAGTAATTCTCGGGCAGTTGCTGAGGTGTCATCATCTTGTTAGGGCATACCACAACTGCTTACTCGGTGGCTGCAGAAGCATGCAGCCATTTTCAATCTCTACATTGCCAGTAATGAAATATTCTTCTGGGATACTGTGGAAAATTAAAATGGCTGCTTCCAGGTAAGCATGTATCCAAGGGCATATTGGTGACATAGGAGGAATTCCAACAGTTTGCAGTTTGCTAAAACCAGGACCTGGTCATCAGTAGTGTTTCAGCTGAAAGAAAGAGCCAACTAATAGCCACATTTTTTCACACATCTGCAGTCAAACCTCAAAAATATAAAGGTTATAGAACAACTAAAGTTAATTAGTAAGTGGTACAAAGCCCACATCAGATCTCAATGATAAAAAAAAACCTTTCATAAAATTGCTGGCACAGATGTGGGCAAAAAGAGACATCTATTCATATGTGGTGGGAGTGTTACCATTTACAAAACTTTTGGTTAGAAATTATCCAAGAGATAACCTCCAATTTAATAAAGAGATCTGCTCAACTCTGAATCTAAGAAAAGTGGGATTGAATAAATCTGGAGACTATGTAATAACTTTTTCTTAAGAGCGGTACATGCAGTAGTAGTATTGGGATGGAAAAATAAACAATGTTGGGATTAAAAAATGGACACATTATATAGCAGAATATCTTATTCCATTTTTTAAGAGAAAGTAAAGGGAAATATAATGGGTAAATAAATGAAACAAACTGATGGGCTAATTGGGGCCTCCGAATTGAAAATGTCAAAGGTGAAAAAGGGTACAAAGAAGTGAGAGAAACTACTGGTAGAATATTCTACATTTTGGGTAATTGTTACTGAAATTTTCTTTAAAGCCACTGATGGGGATTGAGGGAGGGCGGCAGGGGGAACTGTTATAATTATAGAAAAATATTGTAATATCTAATATGTAAGATGCTATAATACTGTATGTTTTAGGGTAGTATTGAATTTAAAATCAATAATAAATATGTAGCCAAATCTAGACACAAACAAGGAAACTGTGAACTTCACCTCATGGAAGAGAAAGCACAAGTTTGGATGAAGAGTATTAATTAGAGTAAGTTTAGAACACACCAAATTCAGCAAACGTCAAGAAACAGAAGCCCACCAACCTCTACTATACTCAACCCATCTTGGCTTTTATTGACTCTGGACATTGTGTGACACCTATAATCCCTCACATTGCTAGTAAAAAGACTCTATTTCTCTTTATGTTTTTACTTACTTCTATAAATTGTGCATTAACTCTCATTCCCTGAACAACTTACAAAAAATACAGCAAATTGTTACCTCCACTGGAAAACCCTGTCCCGGGTCTACAATTTTGATATCAAATATGATTTCATGTGCCTGAGAGGTCGCCCGGATGGTCATGTAGGCAGCAACGGTTGAACAATCGAAAACCAGGTCAGGCCAGTAAAATCTCCAGTCACGTAGTCCCAGGAGACCTCAAGCTGTGCAAACCCACAGTAGACAAAGGGTCCTCAGCCCCTGAAAAACCGACTTGAGGGGATTAGCGTGTTTGCCCCAAGCTGAACAAATATCCTATCGGGCAAGGACCATTTACATGAAGTCACACCACAACCCAATGCAGCCGAAGATCCTGAGACTTTGGCAACACCTTGTAATCTCATCACACAAAGGAAGTTATCATTGTGGAGCTCCTTCCTCGTTGCAACACCCATTGTTATCCTCGGAAAAGGATTAGCCCTCCAGGTACTTTTCCCCCTACAAATAGTCCCAGTTTTTGAGCGGTTCTTTGGATCACTCCCGGTCATCCCAGCTGACCATTTCTCTGTCCGTTGAGTAATCCCCCCAGCCCTCTCTGTGCTGAGCTCCACTTCTCTGCTGTTTTTCCAAGACCTAATACGTCTTGAGTGAGTGTGTGAGTGATTGTGTTGCTGCAGGAGATTTTCCTTCAATAAAATCACTTATTAGACATTTTCGTTTGGTTTTTGGCTTGGCCTGACCCCGTAGAAATTGGGTAAAAAGCCCCTGCTAGGTTACGCTGCCTCTCGCATTGCTATTGCTTCTGCTCTGGCTAGTTTCCATTCCCCATCACGTGGAGTACATTGAGGTGTCCCCAAGGGACTCCAGAAATCAGGGTAACAAAAACATTTGTAAATCATAGGCTCGGCACAAGCACATTTTCATAAGCATTATACCAATACCAGACAGAAAGGAAAATTAATATAACCACACTACACTGATCTTTCCTTTCAAAAAAAAAAACACACCCACAGAGTAAAACTACCATATTTGAAAAGTGTATGTTCCAGGCTTCAAAGTAACCAAGTATGGGTGGAACAAATAATTACTAGATGTTATCGTTTCAGATATACTGTAATACATACATCAACATTATCATCATCCATCATGGTTTTGCTTTATCCCAAAATGCATCTGCAATTTATTGTGAACTCAAAGAGGCTAAAATCTAATTAAGTCTATGTGATGCCTCCTGTACGCCTTTCTCGTACTTTCCTCTACTCCCATCTTGAGAACTACCAAACTGGAGAGTGACAGAACATCAACCCTTATCGGTTCTTCTTTCCCCCACACCTTCTCTTTTATTCTTCATCATGCCTGACCTGTGTTTTAGTACTCAAAATCTAATTTGTAACTTTCTGGTTAGTCCTAGTAAAGGTATTAAGAGGAAGCAGCTTTTGGATTTCATTATTGTTGTTGCGTGCCTTCAAGTCATTTTCAACTTACTGCATCTCTAAGATGAACCTATCACAGGGTTTTCTGGGGCTGAGAGAGTGTGACATGCCCAGAGCCATCCAGTGGATTTCCACAGCCAAGCAGGGAACTGAACCCTGGTCTCCAAGGCCACAGTTCGATGCTCAAACCACTATATAGAACATAAACAGTGGGATTTGCCACCACAAGAAGTAGAGATGCTGCCATCTTAGCTAGATTTAAAAAAAAGAGACCGGACAGATTGATGGAGATTATTGGGGAGACCTGTCATAACAGAGAGATTGATCTATAGACAGATTCTTCCAGTATCAGAGGCAGCACATGCCTGTAGGTGGGGAGCATGGGTAGAGGATGCTGTTGCAATTATGCTCTGCATCCAAGTTTTCCTGATTTATCTGCCTAGTCACTCGGCAAACCGAATGCTCAGCAAGAAACAGCTTTGGTCCAATCCAGCAAGCTTCCTATTGTGCCATTACATTTTTTTCACCCTTATGGACAAATATATCCTTGCATATTTACATCCTTTTATCTTTACTGCACTTCTATTCTTGACTACCCACAGAGGTAGCCAGCTTGATGCCCTCCAGATGTTTTGGCTCCTGGCATCCCACAGGCTCAGAGACAGTGGTGGATCGAGGCTCAACAGTGCCCAGGGCAAGGCAGCGGGGCAAGTAGCGGGGGAAGGGGCAATTCGCGGCAGGGGGAAGGGGCAATTCGCGGCAGGGGGAGGGGCGATCAACAGCAGTGGGGAGAGGGGCGATTGGCGGGGAGAGGCAATTGATGGAGGGGAGAGAGGTGATCAGCAGCGGGAGGAGGGGCAAGCGGAGGGGAGGGGGTGATCAACAGCTGGGACAGGGGCGAGCAGAGAGGAGAGGGGCGATCAACAGCCAGGAGAGGGCGATAGGCAGCAGGAAGAGGGGAAACTGGTAGGGAGGGGCCAGTGGTGGTGGTGGGGCTGGCATGGGATTCCTCTTTTTGTGCCCCCCCAACATTGGTGCACTAGCCCCAGTTGCCCCACCCTAGATCCGCCTCTGCTCAGAGAGCATTACTGATGGCAAGAGATGATGAGAGCTACAGGGTAAAAGAACTGGAGGTCATGAAGTTGAGGAAGATGAAATTCATCCCTCCCTCCCAACAGGAACCCAAGACTTCTGGCTCAAAAAATCACCCTTCCTGGCTGTGAAGCAGTTCGGACAGAATCAAGAATGCACCAGCTGGATTGAGCCAACAGACTTTGGCCTGATTCAAGAAACATGCAGAAGCAAATCAGATTTATTCACATTCCCTCCCTCCTTGTAAAGAAGCCAGGAAACAAAAGTGATTGGCAAACTGAACAAGGAAAGTGAAACAGAAAGATTATGTCAAAGTAATTTGGAGAGAATAATTCTTAGAATAAGAAACAAAGGAGGAGTGTGATAAAGAAAACAGGCTGTTTTTATTACATGCTATACAAATAAATATAAAGACAAGTGCTGAACTAGTGAACTTGAATTCTTCATTGCTCTTAGTTTATGCACATTGTAAAACATTCCAGAAAATATGTGCGCTCCTCAGGTAAGCTTGACCACATTCGGCTGCTGCTCGGCTACAAGTGTTCTGGTTTTCATCTATGAAATGCTGGAGGGTATGCAAGCAGAGTAACAACACTGCACAACGTATCTCAGTGACTGAGTGCTGTTGTGCTATATGCATTGTTGCTGTATGAACAATTCTGCTTCCACTGCTGGCAACAGAATACTTCCATTGTGCAATGGCGAATATTTCTGTCTCCCTCTGCACAATTTATGCATGCATATGCCACTAGTAAGATGCCAGCCAAAGACTGGTCTATTTTGTTTACACGAAGTCCCCGCCTTCTGATGCCTTCTTATCTGACAACCCATTCTTTTGAGGCTTCCAAATTAATGACAAGTTCCATTAATTCAACAGTGGTTCTGCTCATCCATCAGTTCCCCTATCTGTGGGGATATGTTCTAAAGCCCCCAGTAGATGCCTGAAACCATGGAGTACCAAACCCTATAAGCAGTGGCCCTTCCACTTTCGTGAAGTTTCTGCAACCCAAACACTTGGGCTCAGAAACCGTGTGAAAAGTGGCAAACTGCAAATAACAAATTCCATGCTCTCCCTCCCATTCTCTTCCAGGGCTCCCCCCCTCCAATTTCCTTGCCTTTTGTGCTGGCACACTTGCCTTTCTTCTCCATGCCTGGGCAAAAAGCAAGGGAATGGGGGAAAGACACGCATGTGCCTTCCTCCTCCATGTGCAGTGCTCCCTCTCCCATTTCGTTGCCTTTTGCCCAGGTGCAGAGAAGGAAAGCATGTGCGCCCAAGCAAAAGGCAAGAGAATGGGAGGAAGAGAATGCGGAAGGTATGTGCGCACCTCATGGATTATCGAATTTGTGAAGGTCAAACTCACAAACATAGAGGAAAATCTTAATACAATTTTCCTATACATAACACCTATGATAAAGTTTGGCAGCTCTGCGGCCATTATTGAGAAAACAAGGGTTACTCGAACACAAGCACTGCAATACCGCAACAGTTGATCTAATAACTGAGATGGTTACTGTGGGACCAGAGGGCAGGTGGCACTATCCAGTGTGGATATGCTGGACAAAAGGATGATTCACACCCTGGGAGAGAAACATGAAATTTCATCATACTACTCAGAATGGTGTGCAATTTAAAACTGATAAATTATTTATGGAATTTTCCATTTTAATATTTTCAGACTATGATTAACTGCAGGTAATGAAAAATATGAAAAGTGAAACCACAGATGTGGAGGGGCTACTGTACTACATTTCTGTATACCTGTGTCTGCTTGCTTTTAACAGCATAAGATAACACTTTCTAATGTTATGTAAAGGGCTAGCCATCTACTAAATCTATCAATTCAAAGTAACTTGTTGTTTTGATGCTATCAAGGTTCACAGATACAATTTTCAGTTGCTCGAAGGATGATATGCAGGAATCTCCAATGCACTAAGGGTTTGGCTCTGAGGATACTGAAACACTGATGTACATACTGATTCAACATACCATAAATACTAGAGCAGAGGTGGGAACAGTGCAGCCCTTGGGGTATTCCATTTGGCTTTTACCTTTCCCTCCTTACCAATTTTTAATTGTGGACAGGAGCAAGAAAGGTATTGAAAGACAATGAGATGAGTCATCAGGAGGCCCAGCCTGCTGCCTAAAGGTGCACGAGATGACGTTTATCACCTTACCAGTGTTGGTCAAGATTCTTCTATATGTAGAACAGGGTTAAAACATCTATTCTTTGCCTCAGGTAGCAGTAGGTCTTGAGCCAGCCCCTCTGTGCTTCTGAAGCTAGCAGATAGTTTTGAACCTATTTCCAGACTTTGGAACTGTTATTTTTGTACTACAGCTACCCCAAATCCCATAGCCAACATGATCACCAGCCAGCCTGGCTGAGCAATTTGATCTCCTCTTTCTGGGGCCTCCAAAACACATCTCTATGAGTATCTTGCAATACATGCCTAAAAGAATCTGATCATGTAGACTCCAAGAAGTCCAGCGACTCAACCCTATCAACAGTCTTAGTTTCTGAAGATACTCAGTCCTGTCAATAGTCTTAGTTTCTTCCCAAATGTAAAAATTCTGGATTATATAAATACATCTTAAATACAATTTAGAATATGTATCAAAATAGAGATTAAAGAACTTCTTTTATAAGATAAATGAAGTAGTTATTGAAGTTACAGTAACAGAATACACATTAACTTTATTTGAGATTTTACCGATTTATTTGAGATGTATGTATATTAGATATTTAAAGAACTCAGTTATTTCATGTATTGAGCATTTAAGTGTGTTGTATGTATTGTTTGTTTACTGTGAAATATGTCGTAAATTCATACCACACATAACAATTTGTATTAAGACATGTAAAACTAACATGCTCAATTTAAAAAAAATAGTTTCTGAAGACACTCAACATCAGATGCTAAGAGATGGCTCAGTTCTTCGCTTTTTCTGCAATCTGAACTTTCATCTTTTTCCTAGGCAAGGGTAATAAGCTGGAAAGCAAATGCTGACTCCAAAGACATCAACCTAAGCACATGCAATTATGTTTCAGTCAGTACAATGTGTATAAAAATAGTCATTATACTAGGTCAAATCATTTGGCACTAAGCATAATATTGTCTACTATGAACAGTGGAAGCTTTCCATGTATTTCAAGAACAGAGTTCCTCTCTGACATGCTTTTGACCAAAGATACCAAAAACTGAAACTGGGACTTTCTACATGCAAAGCAAGTGCTCCATAAGTGAGCTGTGGTGTCTTTATGGTGGTAAAGATGTAGCACAGCAGCTAAGAGTTGAGAAGAATTCTAAGAATTCTAAGAGAAAAATTCCAATCTCCCCTCTACCATGAACTCACTGTATCAGCCTCCTTCAACTTGTTGCCCTCCAGAACGGTAGTTTGGACGACCATTTCCATCATCCCCATCTCAAAATGGATGAAGAAGAGTCAGAGTGGGCCAAAAACATTCAGCTGCCAGAGGCAAAGAATAATAGCCCCCAACCGGCCCCACTTCCATTTCCATGTACAGAAGTCTTCTGGATTGACAGCTGAATGTTTTTTTCAACATTGACATAGAACAGAGTCCTCCAAGGTTGGTAGGCTGACTTAAGGGTTTCTGAATTGAGTGTGGCACACAATTTTATCTTCCACCACCCTGCTGCTGCCACCAGAGCATCTGCCATCTGAGGAGACTGCCTTCCTTTGCTTAATGGTAGGGCCAGCCTATCTTACTGGTTGCTAAAGAATTACAACAAAGCACCCTTGCTTTAAAGGCTCTTAAGTGCTATTAAAGTGCAAACATCATTGTTATTCTTACGATGCAAAGGGCTTTAACCCCTGTCTCCCTACCCCCTGGGAATCTTAACACAGGCCTGTGTTCCCTAGACTTCTGAGATATCAACAGGCATTGCTCACATACTTTCAAGTTCATGTATCTATCCTTAAGAAAAACAGACCTCCTTCTCTGTTTCTTTGGTTTTTTCTTTAATGAAAACAGAGACTCCAAGCATGAGGAGGGACACTGGAAGCTCACACATCCATCCTTAAGAAAAACAGATATCCTTCTTTTGAAAAACTAAGAAAATCGAGATTCACAGAGTGAGGCATTCTTCCCCTGAAGAGCTGCTTTCTTCTTTTAATTCAGCCATTGCAGCATGCCCATGGCCCTGCCTGCCTGTAACTTGTTTGCCTACTACCATTTCTCCCCATCTCCCTATTTTCTAGGTTTCCATCCCAGTTGAACCCTCTAACAGGGAAAGTAGCTGAACAATTCCCCTTTACAGTCTAGGGCTTTGCAATGCCTAGCCCTAACAAGCAGCCAGGAGACATGCAGGACAGAAAAACCAACCTAAGTCTTCCCTGATCACCTCCAACCCAGGCAAGAGGGCACAATGAATTTATCAGTTTGTTGAAGGGTGTTAAAATCACCTCTCAATGAGAACAGCGATGATGATGATAAACAAAATATGCTTACGGTGAAATACAATCAACAAAACATAATAAGTTGTGCAATGAAACAGTACCATCAATAACAAATGGAAAGTAACGTAGCACAGTGCAAAAATGCTTGAACAGAGAGATGAAAATGAAAAGTGGTTTACTTGTAATGTGTCAACCCAAATACAGCCTCTGCAGTCAGCCACGCCAGCTGGCTAGCAAGGTGCAAGATGGCTCCGTGGTTTTCATAGGTGCCAGAAGGCAATCAAAACACAGTTTAGCCAACCATTCTCAAATTCCGGGGAGAGCGGAAGAAGCAGACTCTTCCTTACCTTTAACAACAGCCCCTGAGATACTGTTGTCGAGAAAGCTAAACAGGCATTATCTGGCGAAAAATGGTGGCTGGGGGGACGGGAGTCATGGGAGGATGTGTGTAGATTTCAAACCACCAGGATGGAGTAGTGGTTAAAGTGTTGATCTGGGCTTAGGAGATATAGACTCAAGCCGGGAAACTGACTGGGCAACCCGGGGTCAAGTCTCTCACTTTCTCTCTAGCAGGCTGACCTCCCTCTCAGGGTTGTTACTGTAAGGATAAAAAGGAGAATAGAGGCGTTGTATACCACCATGAGCTTATTGGGAAAGGAGAGGACATTAACAACAACAACAACAACAGCAACAACAACAACAGCAGCAAGAAACAGTTAAGAAAACCTAGGTGGAATCGATCACAAATGGAATAGGCCTCCTACTCAGAATGCCATATGGGCTTCGGGCAAACCACACAGAGTGTGCCAAATCTAGATACTGGTATATCTCTTTTCAAAGAGAGGCTGCTCTCTTGCTCTTTGTACTCATTCAAAAACCTTCCTCTCCACAGCTATCAAGCTCCAGAAAAAGCTACTGCTGCTTCTTACTGGTGAGGAGAAGAGGAAAGGAAAGGGAGGGAGGGGAAGAAGCAAGGAAGGGAAACAGACAATGCACTCCATCTTGAAGTTTATCCTCATTTCTTCCCCACTTTGAGCCCAGACCAGCTGCCTCCCCCTCTCTCACCTTCCCATCAATAAAAAGCAACTTTAGAAACCTCTCTTCGGGCTTTACCTCTCCCCACGCCGGCGGGAACTTCTGCAGCGACGACAGGGCAACGGGGCCTCTCTCCGCGCCGCCGGGAACCTCTGAGGCGGCTCTGCCGCGACAGGGCGACAGGGCCTCTCCCCGCCGGGAACCTCTGAGGCGGCTCTGCCACGATGGGGCGACAGGGCCTCTCCCCGCGCTGCCAGGAACCTCTGCGGCGGCTCTGCCGTGACGGGGCAACGGGGCCTCTCCACCCGCCCACAGGAAGCTCCGTAGCAACCGGGCCTCCCCGCAGCACCCGGCGTATAAGACGACCCCCGACTTTTGCAAAGTTTTTCGGGGGGCTAAAAGGTCGTCTTATACGCCGGAAAATACAGTAATCCCATTGATTGACACACTGATAGCAATGCTCTCCCTGTGTGTGTCTTCAAGGTACCTATCAACTTATAGCAGTGGTTCTCAACCTTCCTAATGCCACGATCCTTTAATACAGTTTCTCATGTTGTGGTGACCCCCAACCATAAAATTATTTTTGTTGCTACTTCATAACTGTAATTTTGCTACTGTTATGAATTGTAATGTAAATATCTGATATGCAGGATGGGGCAGGAGGACGCAAGCGCGTGGGTCGCGCTTGCGCACCACCACTGAGGAGGGAATGGAGCCTAAGACCATCGGAAATATGTGTTTTCCGATGGTCTTAGGCGACCCCTGTGAAAGGGTCATTCGACCCCCAAAGGGGTCACGACCCACAGGTTGAGAACCACTGACTTATAGCAACCTCATGAATTTCACAGGGTTTTCTTAGGCAAGGAACATTCAGAAGTGATTTTGCCACATCATTCCTCTGAAATATAGCCTACAGCACCTGGCATTCGTTGGCAGTCTCTCACCCAAGTACTAACCAGAGCTGACCCTGCTTAGCTTCTAAGATCAGAGGGGATCTGGTGCCTTTAGCATATTTAGCCCCCCCCTTTTTTAAACTTGCTGATTTATCTTCAGTTCCCAGTCCTAAGAAGTACTAACACTAAATCCCTGCTTCACTCCAAGCTATCGAAGTTGCCTGTATACAGACAGGCATTATTGCTCCCTGGTCACCTCCCTCAGTTCATCACAATAGTGCTGTTTTTGCACACCACGGCTAGGAAAACAAAGGGCCCACCTGAGACGCTTCCAGAAGGCAGCCATAGATCACTAGGGCTGACTCTGGTTGAAAAATGGTGGCAGACAGATAATTTAGCAGGAGGAGAAGTCTTGCCTAGAAAGGAACCTTTCATCAGTCAAAATCCTCACAGAGACTGCTTTGTCATGGTCTTTAAGCAGCAGATGTTTGCTGACAGGACTGGGGTGTTTGGATGGAAAACAGAGACTTCAGTCCCTGCTGTGCAACGTGACATTTGTAGGAAAGCATTTATCTTAGGCTTCCTCAGTCTAGTACCATGGGGGCTGAGGGACAGTGGGAGCTGCAATCTAACATACAGACTGCCCCAATTTGGGAGGAAGACTACTTTAACTGGTTTTGCTGACTGGAGAAGTTTTCTCTCTCGCTCTCCTTCTCTCTGTGCTTTGGTTTAATTTACCCCCGTGTTATGGTTGATATTTTATTGTATCTTAACTTCTTAAGGTATCATTAATACATAATTTTCTCCTTGTACAGTGCCTCACAGCACACTTCTGCAGAAGAAGAATGGTCTAGAAATTTTTGAAAATAGTAATATGTGCGTCAGGATGTGTGGTTCCTTAGTCTGTTTATTCTATCAGCTTCCAGAACACTTTAAATTGGTATGTTGGCAGGGAGGTTAATAATCTTTGCTCTTTGGCAGGAAGCACTGCAACTGATTTTCCCCACTACTGAGGAAATGGGGCCTTGTCTCTGAGTTCATCCCACAATATTCGGTTTAAAACAATAAAAATGCCACTGCTGCTCTATCTGAGGAATTGAAAGGCCCAACTCAGTACCTCTGGGGGTTTTGTTTAAAGTCACATTTTAATTAAAGCTAAAAAGCACTTACCTATTTTTTAAAAAACTATTAAAATACTAGTGAAATACTGTTCAAGTGAAAAAGAGTACTATACCACGGCATCAATGAAATGCTAGTATGCATCTGTATGGATACACATACACCTGTGTACATGGCACTGCCATTTTCGAAACATGATTGATGGTAGTGGTCAGAAAGGTTTAATATAGTAGAATCATAGAATCATGGAAATGTAGAGTTGGAAGAGACCCCAGGGGCCATCCAGTCCAACCCCCTGCCATGCAGGAACACCCTCAAAGCACTCCCGACAGATGGCCATCCAGCCTCTGC
Source organism: Ctenosaura bakeri (assembly GCA_948474755.1). Taxonomy (NCBI): domain Eukaryota; kingdom Metazoa; phylum Chordata; class Lepidosauria; order Squamata; family Iguanidae; genus Ctenosaura; species Ctenosaura bakeri. The sequence goes on along the minus strand of CAOLHI010000006.1, from coordinate 1,266,532 downwards.
TTAAAAACCTCCAAGGAAGGAGACTCCACTACACTCCGAGGCAGCAGATTCCACTGCTGGACAGCCCTGACCGTCAGGAAGTTCTTCCTGAGGTTCAGGTGGAATCTCCTTTCCTGCAGCTTGAATCCATTGCTCCTTGTCCTGGTCTCTGGAGCAGCAGAAAACAAGCCCTCTCCTTCCTCTACGTGGCATCCCTTCAAATATTTAAACATGGCTATCATGTCCCCTCTTAACCTTCTCTTCTGGAGACTAAACATACCCAGCTCTCTAAGTCCATCCTCATAGGGCATGGCTTCCAGGCCTCTCACCATTTTGGTCGCCCTCCTCTGGACTTGTCAATATCCTTCTTGAATTGGGGTGCCCAGAACTGGACACAGTATTCAAGATGAGGTCTAACCAAAGCAGAGTAGAGTGGTACCAGTACCTCCCTCGATCTTTAGCAGGTCAATCATTAGTAGGCTAATGCTAAGTACTGAAGACACTTCCATTTAAGTGTTATTTCTCAAAGATCCTGTTTTTTTTAAGAAGCCTCAAAAAATTTCAGAACTAATTAAAAGATGTCCTAACAACATCTGCCTGCGACATCTAGACCATCTTAACCGACAACAGAATGTAGGCTGTAACTCTAACACTGTCATTTGTCTTCTGTGTGATTTTTAATATCTTCACCTGACAAAGAAGCCAATGAAACTTCAAAAGGTTGCATGATGCATTTCGTGCTTTTTAGTTGGCCCAGTAAAGAAAACATCATTTTGTGGACTTTGTTGTTATTTTGCTAACAATATATGGACAGTGTGGTATAGAGGTTTGACTACTGAACTGGGATTCCAGGAGAGCAGAACAGAACAGAAATCCTGCTGGGTGACCTTGGGGAAGTTACTCTTTCTTAGCTTCAGAAGAAGGCAAAGGCAAACCTCCTCTAAATAAATCTTGCCAAAACTTTATGATAAGGTTGCCATAAATCAGAATCAATTTGAAAGCACGTGAAAACAAAGCAACCAATGTAGGTACGCAACAATGAATGAATGAATGAAGGTGATAAATGGGCATGATTGTTATATTAAATATGTATACTAAATATGTTCTAAGATGTGATAAGTTCCCTGCCTGGACACATCACTGCTCTCATCAAACTCCACTAATTTAAAAAGACAGATGTGTTGTAGCCAAGAGCATCTGACCCTGTGGACCTGTCAATCATTCAGTCTTCTGGGGCCTGAAAAGCCACAGATTAAAAAACACAATGATAATTACTGGATGACAAGTACTATGTGAGAGCCAGACAAGTAGGGGGTGAAGTAAGTACAGTCCACCCTCCACATTTGCAGATTTGACTTTCATGGATTTCATTTCTGAGTTTCTTTACCCTCTACCCACCTCCCTGCAACTTAGGCACTTGTTTTCCAGGGCAACTGTCCCTCTTGATGGCTCTGATCAGACCATGCAATCCTTTAAAAAACCAAATCTGGTCCTCCTCCTCCACCAGCTGCTGCCTGGCCAGTTAAGGATAGATCGCAGCCCAGTTTCTCAGCATCACAAACCCTCTCCCAACAACCCCCCATACCCAGGGAAGTAGATGGTTGTGAGAGAGGAAGTATAGGGTCACCGTGCGGAACCACCCCTCCTCTGACCTGGTTTGGACCCTGGGTGCCTGTTCTCCTCACCTTGGCCTCCTTCTCATAAACACACACACACACTTTGGTATTTGCAGTTTTTCCATTTTTGCAAAGGTCCTGTGCCCCTAACTCTAGCAAATGCGGAGGACCTACTGTCCACCAATGCTACGCTAAACACGCAACACAGAAGCACCCTAGGCAGAACTATTAAATAATTAAGCCCTGTGTCATCAGTTCAGACTGGAAGAACCTCTCTAGAGTCTCAGCAGAAAGTCTTTCCTGTCACCTGCTTCAGGCAAGTTATATCTCGACCCTCATCTGACTCTTGGTGAAATCTTAAGAACAGTTTTTTTCAGAAAAGCCATTATGTTAGGAAGTATATAAGTGAACCATCAGCTTATTACCTTTGCTGTCTCCCACACCCCTTATGTTTAGCCAGATGGCAGACTTGGCTGAATACCTTTGAGATGCAGCTGCCCTGTTCTAGAGCATGGACACATTATTTTTTTCACTACAAGTCACAGAATGCCCCAAACAGCAGAGGCACTAGCCCTGGTTGCCACGGAGGGTCTGGGAGATGCAGACCAAGAACATAATCTTTCAAGAGTGGCTTGCTACAGTTGTGGATTTTGCCCAAGTTGGCAAACTGATATGGATTTTAAAAGTCAAACTAACTGAAGATTTTTTGAAGGACTGAAAATGGTTTATGGATTTTTTTTGGCAGCGGGGGCAATAAGAAACCTAATGATATAACAATCTGTGGTTGTGGTTTTTAGTAATTCCAGTAAGTTGAATTTATTCAGATCTGTAAAGGTAGAATAAGGGGCTGTCTTTTAATTAGTTTTTCTTTTCCATTACAGTTGCGGGGGTGCTTCTGTGTTTTAGTTCTGTAGCCTGGTTGTGTTTATGGCAGTAGATTAGTGTTTTAGTAACACGTTTTTGTATTTTGTCTTAGCTTTAGCTAAGTTGAATTTAACTTTAATTATGCACGTATATTGTTTGTGGGTAGGATTTTTTTTCTCTTTCTCTTTTTCTTTTTTCTATTGTTATGAATTTGTATTAAAATTAATAAATACTAATTGAAGGGGAGTAACATTTCTTAGTTCTGCATGGTTTGAAGTGCAGCCAGATCCATTTTAGCACTGTGTAATCAAAGGGTCTGGGTTTTTTAAAACCATATGCATACACAGGAAGCTTACAGTCAATTCACTTCAGGCATCAGTAGAACAGTGTAAATGAAGTGAAGAGTGAGTAAATACATCAGCAAGCGCAGGAAAGATCCACAGAGACCTATAACAGAATCACAGAATTTAAGAAGTAGAAAGTATTAATCTGAGAGATGATGGAGGATCTGAGAGATGATGTAGTCCAACTCCTTTGTTCAGGCAAGAATGCCCAGGGTAGGAGCTACTCAGGTAATCGTGCACAGTAGGAGATAAAACACTGTTTTCATTTTCATTTGTGAAATGCTTAGTGTTATGATGCAACGGCACAGTTGCAGGAGTTACCTCCCTGCGGTACAATCTTCTGCCAACAGTGGAACACGTGGATTCAACAAAAAGGAGTAATCGCATGCAGAATCTGAAGAAGTTCTTTTTTCGAATTTCAACCTTCGAATCCCTCATTGGTTGGGTGATTTAGTGAATTGCCCCAAAAAGAAATTCTCCCAAGCTCTGGTCACTCAGTTTTCTCCTTATCTGGTCACAACTGTCATGCCTGGAGGTCAGTGACTAGATAAGGCAGGCCAATGTGACTAGCCAGACCTTCAGGGATGAACATACACCTTTCCCCACACTCTTTTGTGTATATGTTCACTGATATTCTTAGCAATGCCTCTGTAGTTGTTTTTATAGCAGTCTGGACATCAGTAAACACTTCTGCTTGCCTGAGTCAGTGTCTTGGCACATTTCCATGCTACTCTATATCAGTGGTCTTCCAAATGGTGCAAGGTTCCACAAAGAGAAGTGATCTGCTGTGAAGTATAGGAAGGCAGCTAGTGTTTTGATGGGATCATTTTTCAAGGGACACGTTATCCTTGGTTGCAGACATCCAGGTACAGACACATCATGCAAATTAGTCAGTCTGCACACAAAACCTGCCTTTCTAGACCAGATAAAGGTCTATCTGGACCAAGCTTATATTACAGCAGTTGCTAAGCAGATGCTTCGTGAAACAAAGAGACCACCAAGATGACAACGAGAGCCAGTGTGGTGCTCTGGTTAGAGCACTGGACTGAGAAAATGTGGGTGCAAGCCCCCATTCAGCTGTGAAACTCACTGAGTGACTTTGAGCCAGTCACATGCCCTCTCTCTAATATGCACACTCTCTTCTAACATATCCTACCTCACAGAGTTATTGTGTGTATAAAATGGAGTGGAAGAGAGCCTATATGAAAGCTTGGGCTTGCTGGAGAAAAGACAGAATATCATCTATCTAACATACAAAAGTCAAAGTTTTGTCTGTCTATGTCAGGTGGAGACCTCATATGATTGGCTGTGTCGGGCAAAAATCTCATATGATTGGCTGCCTAAGAAGATTCTATGGAATCCTGGGGTTGGCAGATCAGGATGGGGCCCTTAGAATTCTCAACCAGAGAATAGGCTCGTTGCTATGGAGATGAGGCCTAGCAGCAAGGAAGAGGGCAGTGTATTCCTCAGGAACCCAGTCTCTATATGTTAACTCCTCTGAATACAGATTGGATTGGGGAATATGGGGAAAAGTTAAAGGTACTAGACAAAACAGTTTGGGGAATTAGAGACACAGGATCTCAAATCTTTCTAACAAATATTATCTATGAGAAAATAAAATCCCAGGAAACATTGGGTATACATGCTAGTTTTTTGGTAAATACTTTTTAAAAACACTGCCAAGGACAAACACAACTTCCCATTGAAAGACACTGAGGCAGACAGTTGCTCAGTTCTTTCCCACCCATCACATTCCAGACAGGAGAACAGTACTTGGGGACAAAGGGAAAAATTCCCTATTCAGCTTTAGCTACAGTGGATGATCTTAAGACACCAATTATCTTTTAGCTTCAGCTCTTATGTCAGTGGAAGAAAAAAAAGAAGGACGAATGTCTATGATCACAAGTTGTTATGAAGAGGTAGATGTATTTACTTGCTCTAAGCCTTCGGGTTTGGACATGGTTAAAATAAAGTCTACACTGGCCTGCTTTAGAGTAAATCTTGGAATGTAACCTGCCTACTCCCTTCTTGTCAACAACACATGGTGCCCAAAACCATGCAATGGTTTTACAGTTTAATTGACCTTTATTTTCCCACCAAGAAATTGTACTGTTTGTCAATATTTTACTGTGAAATTTATTCCCTTGAACCAAAGATGTGAGGTGAAAAATTGTCCAAAACAGGTAATTTTCCATGGAAATTTTTTCACATCGTGCACTCACATTCATCAATAGATGTTTGGGCTGTTGTACTGCAATCAATTATTTAGAGAAACAGAAGGTTCATCTAGTTGTACTGAATCAGATTTTTCTCAGCTTGAAACAGAACTGATAATACACAGAGCAAGTAAAGCCAAAAGTATTACTAATTTGCTATTAGCTGTCATCAAGTCAACTTTGATTTATGGTGACTCTAGGAGAGATTGCCATCATCAACCACCTTGCTTGGTCTTTCAGACTCAGGTCCCTGGCTCCCTTGATCCAACTGCAATGCGCTCTTTTCTCGTGACTCATGTCTTCTCATGGTATGTCCAAATTATGACAGTCAAAGTTTAGTTGATCTTGGCTTCCAGGGAGAGTGCAGATTTGATTTGCTCTAGGACTCATTTATTTTTCTTTTCAGTAGTCCAGGATACTCAGAGCTCTTCTCCAGAAGAAAAAAAATAAGTAAAACTATTGATATAAGATATATCAGGTACAGCTCTCTTTGGAATATCTTTTGAAAAAAAGTGTACTTCAGGTGTAGTTGTTTGTTAAAATGAGAGAAATACCTAATATTCTCTTCACATTATTACAACTATTAAAATAAAATAATTTCCATATAAAGCCTTTAACATATTTCAAAACAACATTTAAAGCAAAGGTGTAACTTTAAATAACATTATTTAGAACACTGAAAAAATTTCCAGAAAATTTTCTGGTTCTACTTTTTCTGGAACACTGCCCTTATTGCCTTGAACTATTGGGATATTTACGAAGATTCTCTTGCAGGACAGCATCTTTGCCCAATCGCTCAGTGTGGCTCAGGGAGCTAATTCATTGCCTCAAATACAAAATTAACTTCTTCAATCCTTTGCATCTCCTAACTGAAGAGGAAAGAGATTACTTGCTCCTGCACTTACACTGGGCATTTTAGTAATAAAACATGTCATTCATCTTGGAATTTTATCCCAAGGGCAAGCTTTTTCATTAACAAATAATCAACATGGAAAAATTTCAGCCGGATGAAAATCATGGCACAAGAGAAAGCTTCCCCAGCCTTCCTATGTTCTTTTTTAAAATCAGAACTGCCTATTTTTGTTACTGGAAATATCCAGGGGTAGCCACTCTCTATTCTGGTTTGGATTTGGAGGACTGGTACTCCTTGCAGTGGGTAGCTGGGACTAAAATTGTCTCCAGACCTCCAGGCCAGAGTTTCTCAACCCTGGAAATGTATGGTTTCACGAGAGATTGTGATTTGAGAAAACAAACTTTTTTTCTTCGTCTGTAGATATAAGAGTTTTTATGCAGGAGTTCCTGGAGACCTGAAAATTACTTCAAGGGTTCCTTCAGGACAAAAAGGTTGAGAAAGGCTGCTCCGGATCCTGCCTAGTCTACTTTAAGCCTTCATTCCTGTGGCATCCTCAATCAGTCAGATCTCAATCAAGTCCCACTTCACATTTGCTGTTCTTCCCATTGCAAAACGAAACTGCAGATGTTGCAAGTCCATTCAAGATCACAGTGGGGCAAGGCGCTTAAAGCCCCACCACTCTCACAGTGCCAATCCAGCACATTCCTCCCCTATCCCCTATAGCAGACATATGTGGAAGAAAATACTTCCACACAAGGGCAAACATTTACCTTTATGCACTCACAGCACTTCTGAATTTCAGGGTGATATCACACCCCAGCCACTGCAGAAAATACATGTTGGTTCACTCTCAATCCTTCTAGTCTTCCAGAAATTTTCAAATCCTTCTCTGGATATAATTCAAAGTTTCACAGTGCCTATTTATGTATATCATAATTAAATAACCCCTCCCCAAGCTTGCACTGTCCAAATATATTGGCTTGCCATGTCACACACACACCCAAACAACAGCCAATCTAGCTAGCTAGCAATGATGGGCATTATAGTCCAACACATTCTGATGATGCCAGTTTGGCAAATGCTGCTGGATGACATACAAGAACACAACACTGTGGACTCTTTTAGCACCAAATGCTAACACAGAGAGAGCAGTGTGGCACTGTGTGCGTGCCAGGGGGAAACCAACTTCCCCTTTTCTGAAAAACAAAACTAAGCCATGCTATTTTTGAATATGGCACCTCCCCATTTAGTTTCAGAACAAGCACATGAATACCAATTAATGTTCCCTGCCTAGCATTTGGAAACAGTAAAGTTAATAAAAACTTTTTACCCTGCGACATTATTCTGGATCTCTCCTCTTCATTAAGGAATAGACTTGGAAGAATTATGCCCTGCAGTCCAAGACATGCGGAGGGTTCAGCTAATGTTGAAAACATACTTATGTATTTGCAGCCATAAAGCATAGACAAGATATTTTGGGACATCCAGTGGAATCTCAAATAATCATTAACCTGACTAGATTGTTACTGTGTGCCTTCCATTTCCAACTTACAGTGAACCTAAGGTGAACTTATCCAGCCTCAATCACAGCTTGGGAGCAAAGGAGTTTTCCCTAAGGAAGGAGTAAACAACAGCACACATCTTGATTAAGATAAGAAATTAGTACTGAGGGCAACCTCGGTTAAGGGTAAGAAAATACTGGAAGTAAGGCATAGGAACATACAAAGAGTTGCAGGCTCAGACCAATGAGCATCCCTAGTCTCAGAGGATGGACCACAGCTCAGTGGTGGGACACCTGTCTTATGTGCCAAAGGCCCCAGGTTCACCCCCTATCAAAAGCTGTAGAGAGACAACATCAGTCATAGAATCATAGAATCACAGAATATTATCATAGAATAATGGAGTTGGAAGAGACCACAGGGGCCATCCAGTCCAACCTCCCGCTATGCAGGAACACACATCAAAGAACTCCCAACAGATGGTCATCCAGCCTCTATTTAAAAACCTTCAAAGAAGACTCCACCACACTCCGAGGCAGCATATTCCACCGCAAAGTTCTTCCTGAAGTTCAGGTGGAATCTCTTTTCCTGTAGTTTGAACCCACTACTCCTTGTCCTAGTCTCTGGAGCAGTGGAAAACAAACCCATTCCCTCTTCGATATGACATCCTTTCAAATATTTGAACATGGCTATCATGTCTCCTCTTAACCTTCTCTTCTGCAGACTAAACATACCTGACTCCCTGACACTCCTCATAGGGCTTCCAGACCCTTCATCATTTTGGTCTCCCTTCTCTGGACACGTTCTAGCTTGTCAATATCCTTCCTCATATGAGGTGCCCCGAATCGGACACAGTATTCCAGATGAAGTCTGACCAGAGCAGAATAGAGTGGTACTATTACTTTCCTTGATCTAGACACCATACTCCTATTGATGCAACCAAGAACCGCACTGGCTTTCTTGGCTGCAGAGGCAAAACAGCAGTAATGTGAACCAACAGTCTAACTCTGCATAAAGCAACTTCCCATGTTTCCATTTAAACCAGTCCTTTATTTAGCACCACATGAGTCCCACTTCTGGGACAAGATGAAATATAAATCCAGTAAACAAATAAATGATAAGTGCTGGACTCTTTAAGTTTTAGAGGAAGGAACACATAGCTTAGTGACATATACCAAAACCTATTGAGTTAAACTGCTCACGTAAATGACCTTAAAGCTAGTGTTTTGCCATTTTAACTGTTTGTCCAGCAACACATCCAGAACTCTGTTGTACAAACAGAAACTGGATCTTACAAACTGGGACTCACGTGTGTTGCCTGCGACTACAAGCAGTGGTGATCCTATATTAATATGCCAGTTGGGCTTTCCACCCTGCTGACATTCAGTAGGACCTTGGCCCAGATTTTTCACGTAGAATGTCTCAGTTTAGTTAGAACCTCCAAGTTCTGCTGGGAATGACCTCTTCTTGAACCCTCATAAAGCCATTACCTATCTATTTAGACATCCCGAGCTCCCCAGATATTGCTGGACTGTAACTCCCAAAATCCCTGAGCTGACTAAGGTTGCTGGTAGTGACATTCTAGTAACATCTGAAGGACTAGATGATCCCACTATGGTACAGAAAGACAATTCTGAGCTGGACAGATGAGCACTCTGATTCATTTCAAGGCAGCTTCCTACATCCTGCTCAAGCCAAGTATTCTGTTCCAACAATGGATGTCCAGATGCCTTTGAAAAGTTTACACATTTATCTCCCTCTTATTTATCTCAGAAGAGCCAGCATGGTGTAGTGGTTTAAGTTTTGCACTAAGACACTGGGAAACCAGAGTTTGAATCGCACTTGGCCATGGAAACCCACTGGATGACCTTGGGTAAGCCACACTCTCTCAGCCTCAGAAGGAGATAAAGGCAAACCCCCTGCTGAACAAATCTTGCCAAGAAAACCCCATGATAAGTTTGCCTTAGGGTCACTGTAAGTCAGAAATGACTTGAAGACATACAACAACAATAATTTACGCCAGCACTAGGTATTCAGAAGTACACTGCTTCTCAATATAGAAGGGTTCCACTATATAACATAAGGGGGTACTGTCAAAGTTACTTTTTGGACTACAGTTCCCAGAACTTGCCTTCAGTAGCCATGCTGCCTGGGGTTTTCCACAAACTAAAGTCCCCAGAAAGTGCCTTCCGAGCTCTGAAAAACGAAGGAAAGTGCCAAAGAAGCGAAGAGAAGGAAAAGATGCAAAGCTGAAGGACAAAAGTAGACCACCTCTCATTCTAATTGCTATATGTTTGTGAAGACTTATTTCCCATCAAGAAATTCAGAATGGCTTCCAGATCAACAAATTCAGACAAAGGCCAAACTTGAGACTTGTTTAATTTTAAACATCCCAAAAACACAGGAGTAAAACTTTTCTCCTTCAAACTTAACAAATCCTTCACCACCACCTCCTTCTGCAGATTCTGCCTTCCAGACATAGTTGGGACTCCAATTTCTATCAATTCAACCACTGGTCTTGCTGGTTAGGGTACATGGGAGTTGTAGTCCAAAACCACTTCCCAAGCATTATTATTGGGGATGCCACAGATAGGAAGCCACTTCTCTGCCGTCAAGTATATTCCCAGCAGCAACAAGTTGTCTAAAATTTAACAAGCTTTGAAACTGTAAGCTGAAAAAAGGTACAGGTTAACTAAACCACTTTGCTTTAACTGTGACCCCCTAGGAGGGCAGCCACAGGACAAGAAGAGTGTAACATGGAAGTAATGCTAGTTTTGTTGAGTCCCAGTTCTGGGGACGTAGAGTCATTTAAAAAAATAAAAAACACCCACAAAACAGATGAGCTGCTGCACCAACACCGCAGGGAAACTTGGTACATAGATCCCAAAACTGAACAACTTGCAAAAAACTCTACTTGACTGTTAACACTCGTATTTCCTTTCCACACTGCCTGAAAAGGAAGGAAACCCACATCATCTATTATAGGCAGCCTTGGAATTTGCTGGCAACATGTGCCTTTCAAGTGGCTTTCCGATTTACAGCAACACCGAGGTGAACCTATCATGGGGTTTTCATGGCAACTTTTGTTCAGAGAGGGGCTTGCCCTTGACCTCTTCTGAGGCTGAGAGAGAATGACTTGCCCAAGGACACTCAGCAGGTTGCCCTGGCTAAGCAGGGATTTAAACTCTGGTCTCCAGAGGCATAATCCAAAGCTCAAACCACACAACACCACGTTCACTCCGGGAAGACTGGTTAGTATGCTCCTAATGAGTGAGTAAAATGAAACAACTACTGGTCTCTACCAAAAAGAGTGATAGAGAACAGACAGAACATTCCTGCATTATCCACTCATTTCCCATCAGGAAAAATACAAGGCTGGCTTTATAGAGGGATTGTTCTGAGAAGAGAGAATTTTCAGAGAGAGATTAAAGCAAGCTCCATGTGCTGCAAAGGAGGGACACTAACACAGGAGCAAAAGAGCCAAACTTTTGCCTGATAAAATGTGCCGTCCTCCAGTTAAAAGATCATGGATACTGGGCTAGAAATGACCTTCTACTCAAAACCTTGGAACACACTTGGGTAGGGAAATTTCAGGGCCAGGGGCCAAATCTCACTCCAATCTAAACCTCTAGCCATTATCCAGATAGTCATATCCCATTCTTCTTGACACCATCCTAGGACAGTTTCAGTTTTCATAAAAGGTCCTCTCCATTCTTACAGACTGCAGTCCACCTCTGAAGGCTTATGTCTTTTCACACTATACGAATATACCACTGTGATTCCATTTTCAGTGCCTTGATTGCATCTTATTGAATCCTGAGATTTTCAGTTCGGTGAAGCACTAGAGCTCTTTGGCTGATCATTTTAAATGCCCCTCCTAAATATCCTAAAGGTTCTTGATCCCAAACGATCTTGGAATCTAAGCAAGATCAGCTCTGGTTAGCATCTGGACAGGAAAGTACTAACAGCCAGCAAGCGCTGTAGGTATATTTCAGAGGAAGGAACTGGCAAAACCACCTCTGAGCATTCCTCACCTAAGGAAACCCTATGAAAAAAATCATGGGGTCACCATAAGGCAACAGGCAACTTGAAGGCACATATACAAACAACCTAATTCGCCAATCCCAGAATGGCACAGGATGGAGTCATGGCAGTGAATGCACTATCACTGTGCAATGTGAAAGAGTTTTAGTTAAGCAGTTAAGTCCTTTAAGCTAAATACTTTGAAATTTTGGTTCTACTCTTTGGCACCATCCACCAGTGGAACACACCTGCTCTCTGAAATTGAATTCTGCTCTCAGATTGAAAAATGCACCCTAGTGGCTGGTGCAGATGGATAATCTGCCTCAATATAAGGCAACTTAGATGTTGACATGTTACAGGATAAGAATGAAGAGATGGTAGTTTCTCCTTTGCTGGAGGTTTTTAAAGAGAAGATGGATATTCTGCTGTTAGAAATGCAGGCTTGAGGAATTATTGGCCTTCCAGATGTTGTCAAGTTGCCATTCCCAGTATAGTCAATGGGCAGGGAAGATGGGAGGTGTAGTTCAACAATATCTGGAGGGTCAGAGCAACCACCCTTCCTGTGACAGATCTGTACTGCAGCTCCTGTGTTGAGTAGAGGACTGTGCCATATGACTTCTGTGGTCCCCTTCAGTCTTATGACATGCCACCATCAGTTGTGAATGTTGATGACACATCAACAGCAGCCCTGCCTGAGCAAGCAAGAAAGGGGAATCCCAGCAAGAACCCAGTGGTTCAAGACAGAACAGAACAGAAACCACAGAGTCGTCTCTTCACATTTTGGATGTGGATGAGGGAGATGAAAAACTCTCAGGGTTGCTGGGAGGGGGGTCATCAGCAAAATCTTCAAAACTTAAAAAAGACTTGGAGGTGTTTTGTTTTTGTTTTTTTTTAAGAAAAAGCCAGCTTCCAGAATCCAACTAACAATGATCATGCTGGTGCGGGTGGCGAAAGAGAGACTGAAGCCCAAAAATCTTTGGTTTATCTCACTTAGATACAGTGAAGAAGCTGTTCCAAAAAAGGTGAATTTTAGCAGCATTTGTTGCAAAAACTTATTTTTCTGCACTTTTCTTAAAAAATAATTTTATCCTATATAAAAACAAACCAACAAATAAAAACACAAATGATAAAAACAATAATGCGTTAAAAAAAGCATTGCAATGACTTCCTGGGCCAACTGTTACAAACACAGAGCCCACCGCAAATGTTCACACATACACAGGATTTATTGCTTTGGCACGAACAGCTAGTACCTACGCCCATTTAAGCATTTATTCACACTACTGGTCACATAGTAGACAGAATTAGGGAAAGCATCTTGCAAAGTAACAACATCAGGTCTAAAACAAAGGGAAGGGGAGAACACCAGACTCTCCCAGGCTCCCCAAAAGATGGTCCTCTAAGATGAGGGAGCTACTATGAGAAGGCAAGAAAAGAGAGGCAGGGAACCTTTGGCCCTCCAGATGGCCTACAATTCCCATCAGCCATGACCAGCATAGTCAGTGGCAAGGGATTGTGGGAGCAATAGTTCAAAATATCTGAAAGGCTACACAAGCTCCCCGCCCCCGATGCAGAGAACACTACTGGGAGCCCTGGTGGCGCAGTGGTTAAATGCTGGTACTGCAGCCACAAGGTTGTGAGTTCGATCCTGCTGGGCTCCAGGTTGACTCAGCCTTCCATCCTTCCACAGGTCAATAAAATGAGTACCCAGCTTGTTGGTGGCAATTAGCTAAATACATTGTAAACCGCTTAGAGAGTACTTAGCTGATAAGCGATATAGAAATACACTTACTATGGGCTGATGGGAAATTGTGGCTGGAATCCTTTTGGGGGCTTATCACCTCTGTTATGTACCTAAGTGTACAGTCAGCCCTCCACTTACGTGGCAGTTAGTGGTACAAAACGCCTGACAAAAAGTGAGAAAAATTGCAAATAAAAGCAAAAATTGCAAGCACTTTTAATTTTTTTACCTGAGAAAACTTCTTTAGAAATCTCTAGATCCTCCAGCATGATTCTAGGTTCAACTTCTGTCAGAAGTGGCCCATGGCTTCACACTGGAGGATCTATCAATTCCTACAGAAGTGTTCTCTCTACGAACCTCTAACTTCTCCAGGACAACTCCAGTAGAAGTAGACCACATAATCATGCTGGAGGGGATTCCTGAAAAGGCTGTTATATTTTCCATGGTAGGATCAAGCATAATAAGAATTTAAAAATAAATAAATATATACATTCATACATAAAATGACCTATGAATACTCAAATCTGCATGCTAAACCTGTAAAAGTGGAGGGCCAACTGTACATAACAAAGGCCACAACAGAGAACTCTGGCCATTAAGATGGAAAGGGCCACGCCAGGCTGACCATGAGACAGGAAGGAGTGTGGTTTTGCTTGGCAGTGGCAACACAAAAGAATGTGTTTCTCATTTATGCCCACTCCACCCAAGTACCTCTCTTTCAGCATTTGAAGCCAACACTCTTCAAACACATAAAACCCAGCAGTTCTCAACCTCAGCAAGCTGTAGTACTTACTAAGGATGAAGTATTTTATGGAGCAAATAAAAAGGCACATAAAAATAGTTCCTTAGGCAGCATGCTATTCACACTCACACTGCCAGTCTGTACAATGACCTGATTGCTAAATGTGAGTAGAAGTTACCTGTTTAGCAGCATGGGAATTGCTGGGAAATCGGGAAGAGGAATTGGAGACAGGTGTCCCAAAAGACATAAAGCCATTTAGAAAGGTTGAGGGGCTGGTTTAAGAAGAAGGGCTCAATAGGGATATGTATGCCAGAAAGGGAGGAGGCACAGCACAGTGGCAGAGCATACATTTTGCGTGCAGAAGGTCCAAGCTTCAGTCCCCAGCATCTTCAGCTAAAAGCAGCATCAAATGACCAATGGCAGGGAAAAGACAAGCATGAGACTTCAGGCAGCCCCAGGAGACAGAAGGACAATATGCAAGATGGTATGGAGATCAGGCATGGAGATGCTAGGGTTGCCAGTCCCATGATGACTCACTACTGGTTACTTTGGCTAGGGCTAAGTCGAGCTGAAATCCAATAACACGTAGGCCCACCCTTTCCTGGTGGTAGAACCAGTGGGTATGACTCCGGTATGAGATCATATTAAAATGCCAAAGAAGCAGGCAGATCTTGCTGGCTGGGAGATTCTAGGAACAGTAGTCCAAACATGTAATTTTTCCAAGCTCTGATCTAATCCTTGAATCCTCAACCACTCCCAGGAATCAGCCACCTCAGTTTGGTGGCAACAAAAGATCCCACTTCCTGTACCTCAGTTCTCTTCCTACTATATCATGGGTAAACCATCTATGGATCAATACAACCAGCCACCAGAAGTAGTAATACACCATCTGTATCAATAGAGACAGATATGGCAAACCTCTGTGACGGCACGTTTGGGTAGCCTCAAAATGTCTGCACAACTTAGCAGTAAGAGGAAGACAGAAGGACCTGATAAACATCTCCCAGCCCCCCCTTCTTATTCTCAAGAGGATCACAAAATAACAAAAGGAAGCCACATTTCAAGAAATCTGCAGATGTACAGACTGAAAGATATCTGATATTTAGAAAAATAGAATATATGTTACTTTTCTCCTTCACACTTTTTCTTATACTATCATCAATATTTTCTAAGAAAATGTTTTTAAGGGTGTGCTCCACTGCTTTTTTCACTGCTTTTAATTTTGGTCATGGATGTCTTTAAAAGTTTTAATGTTATAGTTTACATTTTAATGATAACCCTTTGTACATTTTTATCTAAACTGTATCAACGTAATGCTGCAAGCACCCTTGAGTCCTGGTTCTGAGGGAAATGGCAAGATATGAATAAAAATCATCTCACAATCACAAAAAGGAAGAGTACTCCAGGATTTGAAATATATGCAGGATTACAAATACAGTTCCCCAGAGTAAGGGAAACAGAACCTCCACAAAAGTAGAAAAATCACAAATATCAAAACGCGTCTGTGGAAAGGGGGGCTGAGGCATGGTGGGGAGAGTGGCATCTAGGGTCCAAACTGGGTCATGGAAAGGAGAGGGAAAGGAGATGGGTTGGCAAGGTGGCCCTATACTTCTTTCCTCTCACACATCTTCTTCCTTAAGTGTGGGGGGGGGCATCAGGAGAGTGTTTGTGGTGCAATACATCCTTAGCTGATCAGGCAGTGGCTGGCAGAGGAGGACAACAACCACAGGTGGGTTTTTAAAAGGCTGAGTGGCCCAATCAGAGCTGCCAAGAGGGGAGGTTCCCCTGGAAAAAGAAGCGCCCCAGTGTGGGAGAAGGGGTTGGAGAAACTTGCAAATACTCAGATCCGTGGAAGTCAAACCACTATACAAAATACTGTACAGAAAACTAGCATTCGAAATATTGGGGAGACTTGTGAATAGCTCTCCTTCCTCTACTTATATCTCAAATGGAACAAAGCAAAGTTGGGAGACAAGTAGAAAAAAATTTTTTGCCCGGTTTGAGAAAGGAAAACTCAGCTATAACCCAGCCTTTGCTGGTTGTCCCGTAGCAGAGGATGGTCACCGAGCTGGTAGGATAGAGGCCAACTGATAGCTGGCTACTGTGTTCCAAGGAGCTCACAGTAGTCAACACTGCATAGGAAAGGGAAAATGAGGTAGATAGCTGTGCTTATCATTTTAAGATCATTAGTACAAAGATCAGCAACTTTCAAACCTATGGTAAATGCAAGAGACAGAGATCACCGCGCAATGAAAATAGAAATGCACAAATCAACACAGAAGCTGGTTTTAACTCAGTTGTGTTTTAATATTATAATTAATGCAATTTTGTTTTAATAATAAACTTGTGTGTTCATTCATAATTGTTCTTGAATCACCTTGCATGTCAGGTGTGGAAGAACAGCAGGATATAAATCAAAATATGATAGGCTCTCCCTTTGGTCCACATTTCCTGTTCCAGCAACAACTGCATATTGGACAGATAAGGGAAACTGAAGCAAATAATATTAAGCACATTAGATCAAACCCAGAAAGGAAGATAATCCACAAACTGACACCTAAGCATTCCCCTGGCTTCTCCCTCCAGTGTTAACTAGAACTGGAAATTATGCTTTGCAACACTGTTTAAAAGAGCCAGCACAGTGTAGTGGTTTGAGCATTCAACTATGACTCTGGAGACCAGGATTTGAATCCCCACGAAGCCATGGAAACCCAATGGGTGACCCTGGGCAAGTCACACATTCTCAGCCACAAAGGCAAACCCTCTCTGAACACATCTTGCCAAGAACACGCCATGATAGGGTTGCCTTGGCATAACAACAAAGCTGATTAAAGTATCATCTCACTACACAGGAGGAGGAGCAATGGCCATGCCTCAGTTATTATTGTATAAATATTACATAATTGTTGCATGCTTCCAAGTTTGCTTTTCTTTAATGGCATGGAAGTCACTTTCTCTTCTCTCCCATGAATGTACAAAATACACAAAGCATCAGTTTGCACTCCCAAGGAGAGATCTGTCTATTTTGAACATCAATTTCAATTGAAATTAATAGGACTTGTTTCCTCAAATCATGCAGAATCAGAACATCAATTTTCTTCCCAGCAAAGAGACCCATCATCATGACTACTAATACACAAACAGCTCCTCTCCAGCACATAAGCAGGCATCCCACAATCAACTGGCATACAACAGTATGTTGTAAAGAGAGCCACCATAGCGTCGTGGTTTGAGCTTTGGACTGCAATCCTGAAGACCAGGGTTCGATTCCCTTCTCAGCCACAAAAAAACCTAATTGGGTGACCTTGAGTATGTCACATACTCTCAGCCCCAGAAAACTCCATGATAGGTTCATCTTAGGGATGCCACAAGTCAAAAATCACTTGAAAGCACAGTAAGCAACAAATGGTATCTAATGGTAAAAGGCCCTGCATCTCTTTTTCTGAAACACTGACACTTTGTTCCTTCAGGTGGGACAGAAATCATGTGGCCATCCACATGTAATTGGAGTGCACATCCAAGAAGCTTTAGCCAGTACAGAGAATGATGGAGGGTGCTGGGAGCTGTAGTCCAGCAACATCTGGAGGGTCACATGATTCTCAGCACTGGTTCAAGAGCCTTTGGCCCTCTAGATGTTTTGTACTATAACACACATAATCCTTCACTACTGGTCATGTGAACTGGGCTATCTGGAAAGTCCAAAACACCTGAAGATGAAAGGCTGCCCCTCCTGATTTTAAGAAGAGGTAAGCAAGTTTTGACCCAGTATGGTGTAGTGGTTTGAGTGTTAGACTATGACTCACTCAGACATGGAAACTCAGTGGGCGACCTTGGGCAAGTCACACTCTCTCACCCTAAAAGGAAACCAAAGTAGAACCTCCTCTGAACAAATTTTGGAAAGAAGACGCCATGATAGGTTTGCGATATGTTAGAAACACTTGGAGGCACACAACACACATGCATCAGACATAAACACAAGCTAGTGAGCAAAGCCTCTTAGCTTGAGATCGACTTCTAAATATAGAGCAGGTCCTACCACTGGGCATATAGGCAGTCACATAAGAGCAGCAAATAGTTCACTATTTTTTTCATGATTGTACTGAAAGCCAGCATGGTGTATTGGTTTGAGCACGGGGCTACAATCCCGGAGACCAGTGTTTGAATCCCTGCTCAGCTATGGAAATCCACTGGGTGACTAGGGCAGATCACCTTCTCTCAGCCTCAGAGGAAGGCAAAGACATACCGGTACCACTCTCTGAACATATCTTGCCAAGAAAACCTTGTGATAGGCTCATCTTAGGGCAATTATAAGTTAAAAACAACTTAAAGGCATAACAAGAACAACAAAGCAACTTCCACAATCCCACATCATCAGTCACCATGACACAGGC
The DNA here is from genome assembly GCA_948474755.1 of Ctenosaura bakeri. Classification (NCBI taxonomy): domain Eukaryota; kingdom Metazoa; phylum Chordata; class Lepidosauria; order Squamata; family Iguanidae; genus Ctenosaura; species Ctenosaura bakeri. Next base: position 1,248,264 of record CAOLHI010000006.1, on the reverse strand, counting down.
TTCCAAGAGTTGCAACTCAGCAACATCTGGAGGGCCACAGATTCCATACCCGGCTTTCAGAGCATCTTGGCTATTTGGAAAGTAAAACAGCTTTCCAAGCCACTCAAAACTGGAAGAGACAGACTAAGTACAAAGGCACAAGAAAGTCAGGTCTGCAAGCAGAAGCCAGTTCCATGGAAACCAATGAGGCTGACTCTTATGTTTGGGATCAGGACACAGGTGGCTTAACATGGTTAATAGAAAACCTCTTCATACAGTAAGGCAAGCAGCCTTCATGCTAATTGGAGAGGAAGTGGCAGAGAATATGGGCAGGAGCAGCAGCTCCTAAGGAGCAAAGTCAGACCACTTTTGGGACCAGGCTTTGGCTAGCCATATAAGCAACAGGAGACTGGTAGCACTAATGCCCGAGATAAGAAGATGGAATGGAGTTGCCAAGAGGTCCCAGACACCAAGAAACGGTGTACAGCATTGATGCCTAACCTGGGGCCCAGGGACTGCTGGGGGTCCACAGAGCCCTCACAGGGGATCTGTGAAACCCTGCTGCTGGATATCAACAGCAGCTGAAGCAACAGGGACACAGCAGTGAAAGGAGAGATGCCAAAACTGCTCCCTTATTTGCAAGCCAGGGAACAGTTGGGGTGCATGCACATGCCTTCTCCCATGTCCCTCTGCGGCCACACCCCATGCTGCTGCATCCCTGACAAAAGGGACACAGCAGCATTTTGTTGTGTGCCTTCAAGTCGCTTCTGACTTACGGCACCCTAAGGTGAACTTATCATAGCGTTTTTTTTGGGCAAGATCTGTTCAGACAAGGTTTCCTTTTGTCTTCTTCTGAAGCTGACAGAATGTGACTTGCCCAAGGTCACCCAGTGTCTCAGCAGGGATTTGAAGCCTAGTCTCTAGAAGCCTTTAATAAAAAATAAATAAATATTCAAATAGTTAAATATTTGAATATTAAAATTTAAATAATTAACTCTTAAGTCTTGAGGGTCCCTGGCAGCAAATTATATTTACAGAGGGTCCCTGGTAAAGGTTAATAACCACTGGTGTACAGGACCTTTCCTCCAGTATCGTCTGATTCTGAAACACGCCTGGATGAGAGATGAACAGGGAATGTCAGACTAAGGAAGGATCCTGCCTGGAACCCTGGAGAGTCATGGCTGCTGGTCAGAGTTGCCAATACTGAGCTAGATGGACCAAGTGTCTCATTCAGTAGACAGCAGCTCCCTAGGCTGCTGAAGGTGAACAAAGAGGTGAGCAAATAAAACTTCAGCCTATAGCTAGGTGGCTCATTAGCCAGAGACAGAAGTTACCGAGCATAAAAGGAAGAGGAGAACTTCACATTTTCTCCTCCTGAGGCAGCTCCTTTCCAAACTGTTCTCCAGTTCACATGCTAGACTACCACACAACCTCTCTTCCCCCAGATTCAGCCCACATTTTAACTCTCTCTTTTTCAGTTAGACTTGGAAGTAGATAGGAGTGAGTGGTTAAATGCATGTATACACACACCCACACACCAGTTTGGCAAAGTCTCTTTTTGGGCCATAACTCCCAGCATCCCCCAGCTAGAAGATTCTAGGAGTTGAAGTCCAAAATGTAATTTCTAATCCCACATCCAACCGTTTCTCATAGGAAGAAGGCCTAGAGGTCAACCCTCTCACCGCATGACTCAGTCATTGTTCAGCCTGGCCTGCCCTTCTCAGGAAAGAGGAAGAGGTGTCATTGGGCTTGCCTGTGTCAGAAAGAAATGAATGGCAGGAGATCCACAACTCCTACTCAGTGCCATGGGCATCCTTCATGAACCTCCCTTCCTTAATTGCTGGGGCCTGATCGATCCAGGAAGATTAGAGCAGGACCATATTCGGGATGGAGGCGGACTGGTCCTTTTGGACGCTCTGCCTCATGCACTACACAACAACGTCTAGCGAGAATCAGCTTCCGAACACCCACATGAGGACAAGTCGCAGTGAGCCACAGAGAAGGAACAGGCCAAGCAGAGAGAGAAGCATGTGCCAGCAGGCCCTAGGATGGAACAAAAATGTGCAAATGGCTATTCAAAGAAAAGATCCTTGCACACAGCAATGGCGGGAGCAGTATCCTTATTCTAGCTCGAAGACACTGGCACATGGATGGAGGGAAGATCCTACCATAAAGGAGTAGTCACTGCTGCTGGTATCCTCCATGTAGACAGACCTCCAATGTTGCCCATGTTGGTTAGGAATAATGGGAGTTGTACTCCAACATATCTGAAAGTTACTACATTGGAAGGGTCTGGTTTAAACTTATCTAGGTGTCACAATCAGCAAATTCATGCCCAAATCTAGGAAGGGAGGGAAAATCCAAGAAAGTTTCTGGTTTTTAATTGCCAAACAGCTGATGCCTCTCTTCAAACTATCAGCCTCAACTGCCATCCCGACACTGAGAAAGGAGGGAGAGAGAAAAACCAAACAGTAGATTTGTTTGAGAAGCAAGGCAACAATTTTGCACAAGCTGTCACACCACTCAGCCGCCCTTTCAGAAAAACCACATGTCCCTTTGTTTCTCTGCAGCTACAACAGACCGGCTACTTCTTCCAGGACCTTGGCCGTTTAACCCTTTAGCGTTCTCACTTGACCAAAAGAAATGCAGCAAACAAGCCGGGGTGGAACCAGCAGGTAGGGGGCAAAGAGAAGGCAAGGCATAGGTCTGCGATCCAGACTAAGGCCACTTCCATACACTGTTATAATGCTATCATTCCACTTTCAACATCCTGTGGGATTCTGGGGTTTGTAGTTTACTGAGGCCAAAGAGCTCTCTGGCTGAGAATCCTAAATGCCCCTCCCTAAACTTCAAACCCCATGATTCTGTAAGATGTTGAAAGTGGAATAATAGCACGATAAGAGTGTAGTGCGGACATAGCCATAGTTGCTTTTAAAGAAGACCTACTGCAATCAATGGGAGAAGTCCTGGGTGACTAACCTCACCCCTCTGGTTTTATCGGGTGGGTTCCAACCATGGCCATTTCCGCACTAGCCTGTTAAAACGCGATGATTCCACTTTCAACATCGTCTGGAATCCTGGGGTTTGCAGTTTCGGGAGGGGCTGTCCGGCCCCTCCTGAAACTGCAAACCTCAGGATTCCAGAGGACGTTGAAAGTGGAATCATCGCGCTATAACAGGCTAGTGCGGAAATGGCCCATGACTCACAAGAGGCGCTTCCCCAGAAGGAAGCCCCATGGACTTCAATGAGTCTCGTCCTCAGGTAAGGGATCGGACGACTGCAGCCTCAAGCTGGATCCGAACCGCTATCAGGATGCAGGAAAGACTTAAAAAAAAAAAAACCAGGAGTTTTCCAAAGAAAAGTGGCTTTTTCTCACCGCTCTCCTTTTTTGGCTCTCCCTCTCAAAGCCAGAGAGAGAGGAAATGGGGAGGGGGGCAGAAGATCATGGGAAAAAAATGCCTTTTTTTTTTCAGAGACTGATAAAATAAGAGGCTTAAAAATAAATAAAATAAATTTCAGAGGCTTAAAAATTAAAATAAGGCGCGGTGGGTGAGGATCGGGAGAGAAAACCATGATTCTGCCGCCGCTTTCTTGCTCAAAAGTTTGCGTTCCCTCCGCCCATCAATAAATAAACGAGAAAAGGGGAAGCCAGCCACGCAGGAGACAAAAGCCACGCACGCACCGACTTGCCTTCCCAACTCTTCTCCTTACCTTCACAAACAGCTCCACCTGAGGCTGCTCTTCGGCCATGATCTGGGGTGGGTGAGGAGCGATTTGGGGAGGGGGGGAAAAAAGGCAAGCTTCCCGGAGTTGCAGTGGGTTGAAAAAGAGGCGCAACAGAAAGGAGGAGGAGGAGGAGAGGAGGCGCCCAGGCAGGCGGCGGAGTCTTGGAGCAAGTCAAGAACCGCGTCTTTCTCTCTCTCTTGCAACTTCGACCAACTTCCCTCCGCAGCTCCGGCCACGCCCAGGAACTGAGCCCGATCTCTCTCTGTCTTCTCTCTCTCTCTCTCTGAGTCACCCAGCCAGCGAGAAGATGGGCGGATGGGAGAGGGCGAGGAGGAGAGGGGAGAGCAAAAGGGAGGGCGCCGGCCAAGCCGAGCTGGGATGCTCTTTAGGGGCCTTGGAATCCGAGGCCATGGCCGCACTAGCCAGTTATACCGCGATGATTCCACTTTCAACCTCCTCTGGAATCCTGGGGTTTGCAGTTTCGGGAGGGGCCAGCCGGCCCCTCCCGAAACTGCAAACCCCAGGATTCCAGAGGAGGTTGAAAGTGGAATCATCCCGCTACAACAGGCTAGTGTGGAAATGGCCCTTGAGATGGCTAGGAGAGACTAACAAAAAGAAAGAAAGAAAGAAAGACAGGCAAGCGGCGTGGACCTTCCACAAGAAGTATTTCTAGGAGAGTCCCAAAAGGGGGGGAAGGGTAAATAAAGGCCATTTCCGCACTAGACTGTTATAGCGCTATGATTCCACTTTCAACATCCCATGGAATCCTGGGGTTTGCAGATTAAGGAAGGGTCTCAAACGACCCATGAGCCTCAAAGGCCCCTCCCTAGACTGCAAACTCCTGGATTCCATAGGATGTTGAAAGTGGAATAATGGCACCAGAACAGCCTAGTGCGGAAATGGCCTCAGTTCCCCCTGTCTCTTCTTCTGCTCCTTTCCTTCGATCACGGGCAAAGCCGCGATTTCAGTTTCCTTGGCCTTTTCCGCACTAGCCTGTTATAGGGTGATGATTCCACTTTCAACATCCTATGGAATTCTGGGGTTTGTAGTTTCAGGAGGGGCCAGCTAAACTGCACACCCCAGGATTCCGTAGAATGTTGAGAGTGGAATCATTGCACTATAAGAGGCTAGTGCAGAAAAGGCCCTTGTCTTGTATTTACCCTCCAGCTGTCCCGGTTTGGTAGAGGCAGACTTGCCTGATCCCCTGCTGTGCCACTTTCAAAACTTCTGGGTATTTTTATTTTCCCTCTTTTTCTCCTTCCTCCTCCCACTTGGTCATCAGTTTCTTTTCGCTGCTGCGGAAGGCGTTTGCGCTCAGGCCGTTTCTGCGCTACACTGTTATAGTGCTATTATTCCACTTTCAACATCCTATGGAATCCCGGGATTTGCAGTTTAGAATTCCCAGCCAGAGAGCTCTTTGGCCCCAGGAAACTACAAAGCCCAGAATTCCACAGGAGGTGGAAACTGGAATAATAGCACTATAACAGTGTAGTGGCCACAGCTAAGTCAGTGGGAGGAGAGAAGGGAGCAGAATCTTGCCCTTCCCAGTTATTTGTTTGTACCTTCAAGTTCTTTCCAACTTGGGGCAATCCTAAAGTGGATCTATCACTAGGTTTTCTGGGGATGAGAGTGTATGACATGCCCGAGGTCACCCAATAGGTTTCCATGGCTGAGCAGAGAATTGAACCCTGGTCTCCAAGATCGCAATCTGATGTTCAAACCACACTATTCTGGCTCTTGCCCCTCCCAGTAGGGTCAGGCAAAAGCAGCCTGCAGCATGTCTTAGCTTGTATGTTCTTCCTCTTTAAGAACTATTGCCACCTTGACCACACTCTGGTGTAGCTTGAATATATGTGTTCCAGTTTTCATCTGTGAAATTTTGGAAGGCCAGCTGAAAGTTACAAATAGGAAATGACACGTTCATTTAAAACATCCATTGAAATCCTTTAAAAACATCCCATGAATAAAACATTGAAAGCCTAGCAGTTCAGTTTAGATCCAGTTAGTTACTGATGGCCTGTTCAGTAGTTAATGTAGTCCTCCAATAGAGAATATCAGATATTTAACTGATAAGAACTGATACCACAGTTGATCTAAGAGCCTTTTCTACCTTTCTGGAATATCTGCTTGAAGTCTTGTGTTTGTTTGTTTTTAATTTAGAGAAACTGAGAGCTGAACTCCCCACAACCACAAAGCATTAAGCAACTCTTTACAGTGTGAAATTAATTAATTTTTTTTTTCTGGCTTGTGGGCTGTATGTGTATGTGCACATGTGCCCTTATGTTGCCTGTTGAATTATAGTGACCCCATGAGTTTCATAGGGTTTTCTTGAGCAAGGAATACTCAGAGGTAGTTTTGCCAGTTCCTTCCTCTGAAATATAGCCTACGGCACCTGGTATTCCTTGGCAGTCTCCCATCCAAATACTAACCATGGCTAACCCTGCTTAGCTTCCCAAATCAGAGAGGAGCTGATGCCCTCAGGATATTTAGCTGCAGCAATTTGTGGACTATCTAAATTTAAGGTACAGCTTTGGATGATAGACAGCCATGTCACTGTGTGCCTTTACCCAAAGCCAGTTCAAAAGTCGATGCACGTAAATAATCAATTCACCCCAAAGTGCATGTATTCCTTCTACTGTTTTACAGTGAACATTTGAACTGTATTCTGGATTGAAAGAGAAATCTTGTACCTGGGCATAAATCAGGACAGAATGCAGGTATGGAGATTTTCACAAACATCAGGGCGTTAGTACCTACAGTGTGAACACATCAAAGGAGTAATGTGTGAACATGTATTATTAAAGACCATGTGTGGTTCTCAAGTTGTCAGCTGGCTCTCTAGTCAGCAGGGGCAGAGACAAAACATTAAATGTACATGGCCAGCTAGCTTGAAAGCTGGTAGTGAGAACTTCTCTGAACCTGCAATAACCATCTTGTAGCATCAAAAGCATTAGGCCAAATTTCTGGATTTTCTTATCTTCTTCCCCACTTTTCCTCTATCCACACTCCCTCTCACACACACTATAGTGTCTGAAGTTCTTGGAGAACTGGAAAACTAGTGCTATTTATATACCACTTTTGCTATACTCTAGTGGGCCTAAAAAAGGCAGTCCTAATCTCTGATGTTAGGGACTTTTCACACTACATAATTATAGTGCTATGATTGCACTTGAACTGCCATGGAAACAGCCTATGGTGTTCTGGGATTTGCAATTTATGCAGGGATATTCAGAATTCTGAGAACAAGTGTGGTGTATTAGTTTAAGGACTAGGGCCATTTCCGCACTAGCCTGTTATAGCGCTATGATTCCACTTGCAACATCCTATGGAATCCTGGGGTTTGCAGTTTCGGGAGTGGCCACTTGGCCCCTCCCGAAACTGCAAACCCCAGGATTCCATAGGATGTTGCAAGTGGAATCATAGCACTATAACAGGCTAGTGCGGAAATGGCCTAGGACTCTAGAAAACCAGGGTTCAAATCCCATAAAACCAAGAAAAACCCACTGGGTGACCTTGAGCAAGATACACTTTTACCACCACAGAAAGAGGAAAAGGCAACTTCCCTCTGAACAAATCTTACCAAGAAAACCCCCTTGATAGGGTCACCTTAGGGCTCTCAAAAGTCAGAAACCTGACTTGAAAACAGATCACCACCACAACAACAACACTTTCGTAATTCTCAGCCACAGAGTACTAGTGCCTCCCCAAACCCCAGATTTCCATAGGATGCAGCCGTGGCAGTTAATGTGGAATTTGGTAGCACCGAAAGCCCCTAGGGCCTAAATAACCCTAAAGACACTAGATCCCACCTGATCTTGGATGCTCAGCAGGGCCAGCCTTGGTTAGTACTTAGATAGGAGACCACCAATGGATAACAGGTATTGTAGGGTATATTTCAGAGGAAGGAACTGGCAAAACCACCTCTGAATATCCCTCGCCAAAGAAAACCCTATGAAATCCATGGGGCCGCCATAAGTCAACAGGCGACTTGAAGTAATGTACAAACACACAAGGGTTCTTAGTGTTTACCTTTGGACCTTGTAGGTACTTTATTTTTGGACAGTGTTGAAAGTGAGCACAAGAGAGAGACATCACTTCTGACTGGGGGATCACACAGACATACCGTAATTTGTTCAATATGATATTGCCATTTCCGGAAAGACAGGTTTCTTAAGCTTTAGCAACATTACCAAATCCTGCCAATCCTGTTTGTCAAAAGGAAGAGCACAATGTATGCATACTATACAGATCAGAAGCGAGCAAAACTCTTTCAGGGTTTTTTTTTTTAATGGGGGCGGATAGCAGGCATATACATCCCAAAGCAAAGCATGCTGTTTGGAGAAATCAATCTATTGCACAATATACAGAAAGAAAAAAGCTCATATTCAGCAGCTAATTCTGACCATCCGGCAAGAATACCTGGTTTTGCACTTGTTTCCATAAGCCTATGTTTGTCCCGCACATGTTTTTACGTTTTTAGATACATTTTAAACGAAAGTATATACGGTTGCCAGCATAAAAACTGGAGAGGCCTCTTGTGCCCATCAATGGTTGAGAATAAGAGAGAGTTTCAGCAGGAGCTACTTGTCACACAACCTGTGGAAATATTCCCTTCTAAATAATCTTTAAAGATACAGGAGCCCTCTGCAGATCATAATCTGGCAATCCTAAATACTGGTGGTAATTTATCATGAAGCCTTTGAATCACAAGTTTTGGGTACAGATACAGGGCTAAGAAAGGCATGGCAGGTTGATGGAATTGTAATGAGGCTGGAAAGAATTATTATTATTTTCTCCTTCCACATTCTAACATGAAGGGATTGAACTTGATATGTTACTAAATTCTCTGGATACAGTAAATTCTCAGAATACAATAAAGCAAATGTTACTTCTTCATGCAACCTGTAATCCAGTTTATAGAATTCATTGCAACATAATGTTGCCTTTTGAAGAGC